>CM049313.1:28855658-30055658 GCA_026874595.1 Sipunculus nudus
GAAATCAGCTCGGTTTCAGCGTAATACGAAATCGTTTTTTTTTGTGCAAAAATGGCATATTTAAATTGCGAAAGAAGCGTTTTAGAAGCTTCAATAGTCCATTTAGAACCGGTTTAAACGTCGTTATCGCCGAAATCAGCTTGGTTCTCGCATAATACGAGATAGTGTTTTGTCCAAAAATGGCCGATTTAAATTGCAAAAGAACCGTTTTAGAAGCTTCAGTAGTCCATTTAGAACCTGTTATCAACGTCGTTATCGCCGAAATCAGCTCGGTTCTCGCATAATACGAGATAGTGTTTTGTCCAAAAATGGTCGATTTAAATTGCGAAAGAAGCATTTTAGAAGCTTTATTAGTCCATTAAAACCTGTTATAAACGTAGTTATCGCCGAAATCAGCTTGGTTTTCGCGTAATACAAGATCGTGTTTTGTGTCAAAATGGCCGATTTAAATTTCGAAAGAAGCGTTTTAGAAGCTTCATTAGGCCATTTAGACCCTGTTACAAAACGTCGTTTTCGCCGAAATCATCTCGATTTTCGCGAAATACAAGATCGTGTTTTCTGCAAAACTGGCCGAATTATATTGAGGAAGAAGCGTTTTAGAAGGTTCATTGGCCCCTTTAGAGCCTGTTACAAGCGTCGTTTTCACCGAAATCACCTCGGTTTTTGCGTTATACAAGATCGTGTTTTGTGCAAAAATGGCCGATTTAAATTGCGAAAGAAGCATTTCAGAAGCTTCATTAGTCTACTAAGTAATCGGTTATAAACGTCGTTTTAACCGAAATCAGCTCGGTTTTCGCGTAATACAAGATCTTGTTTTCTGCAAAAATGGCCGATTTCAATTGCAAACGAAGCGTTTTAGAAACTTCATTGGTCTATTTCGAATCTGTTTCAAACGTCTTTTCGCCGAAATCAGCTTGGTATTCGCGTAATACAAGATCGTGTTTTGTGCAAAAATGGCCGAATTTAATTGAGAAAGAAGCGTTTTATCAGCTTTATTAGGCCATTTAAAACCTGTTACAAATGTCGGTTTCGCCGAAATCAGCTGGGTTTTCGCGTAATACAAGTTGGTGTTTTGTGTAAAAATGGCCAATTTAAATTGCGAAAGAAGCGTTTTAGAAGCTTCATCAGTTTATTAAGGACATGTTACAAACGTCGTTTTAACCGAAATCAGCTCGGTTTTCGCGTAATACAAGATCGTGTTTTCTGCAAAAATGGCCGATTTATATTGAGAAAGAAGAGTTTTAGAAGCTTCATTAGTCTATTTCGAATCTGTTACAAACGCCGTTTTCGCCGAAATCAGCTCGGTTTCGGCGCAATACGAAATCGTTTTTTTGTGCAAAAATGGCCGATTTCAATAGCGAAAAAAGCCTTTTAGGAGCTTAATTGGTCCATTTAGAATCTGTTACAAACGTCGTTTTCGTCGAAATCAGCTTGGTTTTCGCGTAATTCAAGATCGTGTTTTTTGCAAAAACGGCCGAATTAAATAGCGAAAAAAGGCTTTCATCAGATTTATTAGGCCATTTAGAACCTGTTACAAACGTCGGTTTCGCCGAAATCAGCTCGGTTTTTGCGTAAAACGAAATCGTGTTTTTTGCAAAAAATTGCCGATTTAAATTGCGAAAGAAGCGTTTTAGGAGCTACATTAGTCCATTTAGAACCTGTTACAAACGCCGTTTTCGCCCAAATCAGCTCGGTTTCGGCGCAATACGAAATCGTTTTTTTGTGCAAAAGTGGCGGATTTAAATTGAGAAAGAAGCGTTTTAGGAGCTTCATAGGTCCATTTAGAACCTGTTACAAACATCGTTTTAACCGAAATGAGCTCGGTTTTCGCGTAATACAAGATCGTGTTTTCTGCAAAAATGGCCGATTTAAATTGCAGTAGAAGCGTTTCAGAAGCTTCATTAGTCTATTTCGAATCTGTTACAAACGTCTTTTCGCCGAAACCAGCTTGGTATTCGCGTAATACAAGATCGTGTTTTGTGCAAAAATGGCCGATTTAAATTGAGAAAGAAGCGTTTTATCAGCTTCACTATTCCATTTCGAACCTGTTACAAACGTCCTTTATCCGAAATCAGCACAGTTTTCGCATAAAACGAAATCGTGTGTTTTGCAAAAATTGCCGATTTAAATTGTGAAAGAAGCGTTTTAGGAGCTACATTAGTCCATTTAGAACCTGTTACAAACCCCGTTTTCGTACAAATCAGCTCGGTTTTCCCCAAATACGAAATCGTGTTTTGTGCAAAAATCGCCGAATTAAATTGCTAAAATGCGTTTTAGGAGCTTCATTGGTTCATTTAGAACCTGTTACAAACGCTGTTTTCGCCGAAATCAGCTCGGTTTCGGCGCAATACGAAATCTTTTTTTAGTGCAAAAATGGCCGATTTAAATAGCGAAAGATGCGTTTTAAAAGCTTAATTAGTCCATCTAAAACCTCTTACAAACGTCGTTTTCGCGCAAAATCAGCTCGGTTTTCGGGTAATACATGATGGTGTTTTCTACAATGATACTTCATTAGTCCATTCAGAACCTGTTACAAACGCCGTTTTCACCGAAGTCACCTCGGTATTTGCGTTATACAAGATCGTGTTTTGTCGAAAAATAGCCGATTTAAATAGCGAAAGAAGCGTTTCACAAGCTTTATGAGGCCATTTAGAACCTGTTACAAACGTCGGTTTCGCCGAAAGCAGCTCGGTTTTCGCGTTATACAAGATCGTATTTTCTGCAAAAATGGCCGATTTCGATAACGAAAGAAGCCTTTTAGAAGCTTCATTAGTCCATTTAGTATCTGTATAAAACGTCGTTTTCGCCGAAATCAGCTTGGTTTTCGCATAATACAAGATCGTGTTTTGTGCTAAAATGGCCGATTTAAATTGCGAAAGAAGCGTTTCAGAAGCTTCAATAGTTCATTTACAACCTGTTATAAACGTTATCGCCGAAATCAGATCGGTTTTCGCATAATACGACATAGTGTTTTGTGCAAAAATGGCCGATTTAAATTGCGAAAGAAGCGTTTCAGAAGCTTCAATAGTTCATTTAGAACCTGTTTTAAAGGTTTTCGCCGAAATCAGATCAGTTTTCGCATAATACGAGATAGTGTTTTGTCCAAAAATGGCCGATTTAAATTGCGAAAGAAGCGTTTTTGAAGCTTCATTAGTCCATTGAGAATCAGTTACAAACGTCGTTTTCGTCGAAATCAGCTTGGTTTTCGCGTATTACAAGATCGTGTTTCGTCGAAAAATGGCCGATTAAAATAGCAAAAGAAGCGTTTCACAAGCTTTATTAGGCCATTTAGAACCTGTTACAAAGGTCGGTTTCGCATATATCAGCTCGGTTTTCGCGTAATACAAGATCATATTTTCTGCAAAAATGGCCGATATATATTGCGAAAGAAGAGTTTCAGAAGGTTTATTACGCCATTTAGAAACTTTTACAAACTTCGTTTTCGCCAAAATCCGCTCGGTTTTCGAGTAATACAAGATAGTGTTTTGTCCAAGAATGGCGGATTTCGATAACGAAAGAAGCGTTTTAGAAGCTTTATTAGTCCATTTAGAACCTGTTATAAACGTAGTTATCGCCGAAATCAGCTCGGTTTTCGCGTAATACAAGATAGTGTTTTGTCCAAAAATGGCCGATTTCGATAACGAAAGAAGCGTTTTAGATCCTTCATTAGTCGATTTAGTATATGTTAAAAACGTCGTTTTCGCCGAAATCAGCTTGGTTTTCGCATAATACAACATCGTGTTTTGTGCAAAAAAGGCCGATTTAAATTGCGAAAGAAGCGTTTTAGAACCTTCAATAGTTCCTTTAGAACCTGTTATAAACGTCGTTATCGCCGAAATCAGCTTGGTTTTCGCATAATACAACATCGTGTTTTGTGCAAAAATGGCCGATTTAAATTGCGAAAGAAGCGTTTGAGAAGCTTCAGTAGTCCATTTAGAACCTGTTGTAAACGTCGTTATCGCCGAAATCAGCTCGGTTCTCGCATAATACGAGATAGTGTTTTTTATCCAAAAATGGCCGATTTAAATTGCTAAAGAAGCGTTTTAAAATCTTTATTAGTCCATTTAGAACCTGTTATAAACGTAGTTATCGCCGAAATCAGCTTGGTTTTCGCGTATTACAAGATCGTGTTTTGTGTCAAAATGGCCGATTTAAATTTCGAAAGAAGCGTTTTAGAAGCTTCATTAGTCCACTAAGTAACCGGTTATAAACGTCGTTTTCGCCGAAATCAGCTCGGTTTTCGCGTTATACAAGATCGTGTTTTCTGCAAAAATGGCCCAATTATATTGAGGAAGAAGCGTTTTAGAAACTTCATTAGTCCATTTAGAACCTGTTACAAACCCCGTTTTCGTCGAAATCAGCTCGGTTTTCCCGAAATACGAAATCGTGTTTGGTGCAAAAATCGCAGAATCAAATTGCGAAAAATACGTTTTAGGAGCTTCATAGGTCCATTCAGAACCTGTTACAAACGCCGTTTTCACCGAAATCACCTCGGTTTTTGCATAATACAAGATCGTGTTTTGTGCCAAAAATGGCCGATTTAAATTGCGAAAGAAGCGTTTTAGAAGCTTCATTAGGCCATTTAGAACCTGTTACAAACCCCGTTTTCGTCCAAATCAGCTCGGTTTTCCCGAAATTAGAAATCGTGTTTGGTGCTAAAATCGCCGATTCAAATTGCAAAAAATACGTTTTAGGAGCTTCATAGGTCCATTTAGAACCTGTTACAAACGCCGTTTTCACCGAAATCAGCTCGGTTTTTGCGTTATACAAGATCGTGTTTTGTGCAAAAATGGCCGATTTAAATTGCGAAAGAAGCGTTTCAGAAGCTCCTTTAGTCCACTAAGTAATCGGTTATAAACGTCGTTTTAACCGAAATCAGCTAGGTTTTCGCGTAATACAAGATCTTGTTTTCTGCAAAAATGGCCGTTTTCAATTGCAAACGAAGCGTTTTAGAAGCTTCATTGGTCTATTTCGAATCTGTTACAAACGTCTTTTCGCCGAAATCAGCTTGGTATTCGCGTAATACAAGATCGTGTTTTGTGCAAAAATGGCCGAACTAAATTGAAAAAGAAGCTTTAATAAGCTTTATTAGGTCATCTAAAACCTGTTACAAATGTCGGTTTCGCCGAAATCAGCTGGGTTTTCGCGTAATACAAGTTGGTGTTTTGTGTAAAAATGGCCAATTTAAATTGCGAAAGAAGCGTTTTAGAAGCTTCATCAGTTCATTAAGGACATGTTACAAACGTCGTTTTAACCGAAATCAGCTCGGTTTTCGCGTAATACAAGATCGTGTTTTCTGCAAAAATGGCCGAATTAAATTGAGAAAGAAGCGTTTTAGAAGCTTCATTAGTCTATTTCGAATCTGTTACAAACGCCGTTTTCGCCGAAATCAGCTCGGTTTCGGCGCAATACGAAATCTTTTTTTGTGCAAAAATGGCCGATTTAAATTGCGAAAGAAGCGTTTTAGAAGCTTCATTAGTCCACTAAGTAACCGGTTATAAACGTCGTTTTGGCCGAAATCAGCTCGGTTTTCGCGTTATACAAGATCGTGTTTTCTGCAAAAATGGCCCAATTATATTGAGAAAGAAGCGTTTTAGAAGCTTTATTAGTCCATTTAGAACCGATTACAAACCCCGTTTTTGTCGAAATCAGCTCGGTTTTCCCGAAATACGAAATCGTGTTTGGTGCGAAAATCGCAGATTCAAATTGCGAAAAATACGTTTTAGGAGCTTCATAGGTCCATTTAGAACCTGTTACAAACGCCGTTTTCACCGAAATCAGTTCGGTTTTTGCATAATACAAGATCGTATTTTCTGCAAAAATGGCCGAATTAAATTGAGAAATAAGCGTTTTAGAAGCTTCATTAGTCTATTTCGAATCTGTTACAAACGCCTTTTTCGCCGAAATCAGCTCGGTTTCGGCGCAATACGAAATTGTTTTTTTGTGCAAAAATGACCGATTTAAATTGCGAAAGAAGCGTTTTAGAAGCTTCATTAGTCCACTAAGTAACCGGTTATAAACGTCGTTTTCGCCGAAATCAGCTCGGTTTCGCGTTATACAAGATCGTGTTTTCTGCAAAAATGGCCCAATTATATTGAGAAAGAAGCGTTTTAGAAGCTCCATTAGTCCATTTAGAACCTGTTACAAACCCCGTTTTTGTCGAAATCAGCTCGGTTTTCCCGAAATACGAAATCGTGTTTGGTGCAAAAATCGCAGATTCAAATTGCGAAAAATACGTTTTAATAGAGCTTCATAGGTCCATTTAGAACCTGTTATAAACGTCGTTATCGCCGAACCCAGCTTGGTTCTCGCATAATACGAGATAGTGTTTTGTCCAAAAATGGCCGATTTAAATTGCGAAAGAAGCGTTTTAGAAGCTTCATTAATCTATTTCGAATCTGTTACAAACGCCGTTTTCGCCGAAATCAGCTCGGTTTCAGCGTAATACGAAATCGTTTTTTTTTGTGCAAAAATGGCATATTTAAATTGCGAAAGAAGCGTTTTAGAAGCTTCAATAGTCCATTTAGAACCGGTTTAAACGTCGTTATCGCCGAAATCAGCTTGGTTCTCGCATAATACGAGATAGTGTTTTGTCCAAAAATGGCCGATTTAAATTGCAAAAGAACCGTTTTAGAAGCTTCAGTAGTCCATTTAGAACCTGTTATCAACGTCGTTATCGCCGAAATCAGCTCGGTTCTCGCATAATACGAGATAGTGTTTTGTCCAAAAATGGTCGATTTAAATTGCGAAAGAAGCATTTTAGAAGCTTTATTAGTCCATTAAAACCTGTTATAAACGTAGTTATCGCCGAAATCAGCTTGGTTTTCGCGTAATACAAGATCGTGTTTTGTGTCAAAATGGCCGATTTAAATTTCGAAAGAAGCGTTTTAGAAGCTTCATTAGGCCATTTAGACCCTGTTACAAACGTCGTTTTCGCCGAAATCATCTCGATTTTCGCGAAATACAAGATCGTGTTTTCTGCAAAACTGGCCGAATTATATTGAGGAAGAAGCGTTTTAGAAGGTTCATTGGCCCCTTTAGAGCCTGTTACAAGCGTCGTTTTCACCGAAATCACCTCGGTTTTTGCGTTATACAAGATCGTGTTTTGTGCAAAAATGGCCGATTTAAATTGCGAAAGAAGCATTTCAGAAGCTTCATTAGTCTACTAAGTAATCGGTTATAAACGTCGTTTTAACCGAAATCAGCTCGGTTTTCGCGTAATACAAGATCTTGTTTTCTGCAAAAATGGCCGATTTCAATTGCAAACGAAGCGTTTTAGAAACTTCATTGGTCTATTTCGAATCTGTTTCAAACGTCTTTTCGCCGAAATCAGCTTGGTATTCGCGTAATACAAGATCGTGTTTTGTGCAAAAATGGCCGAATTTAATTGAGAAAGAAGCGTTTTATCAGCTTTATTAGGCCATTTAAAACCTGTTACAAATGTCGGTTTCGCCGAAATCAGCTGGGTTTTCGCGTAATACAAGTTGGTGTTTTGTGTAAAAATGGCCAATTTAAATTGCGAAAGAAGCGTTTTAGAAGCTTCATCAGTTTATTAAGGACATGTTACAAACGTCGTTTTAACCGAAATCAGCTCGGTTTTCGCGTAATACAAGATCGTGTTTTCTGCAAAAATGGCCGATTTATATTGAGAAAGAAGAGTTTTAGAAGCTTCATTAGTCTATTTCGAATCTGTTACAAACGCCGTTTTCGCCGAAATCAGCTCGGTTTCGGCGCAATACGAAATCGTTTTTTTGTGCAAAAATGGCCGATTTCAATAGCGAAAAAAGCCTTTTAGGAGCTTAATTGGTCCATTTAGAATCTGTTACAAACGTCGTTTTCGTCGAAATCAGCTTGGTTTTCGCGTAATTCAAGATCGTGTTTTTTGCAAAAACGGCCGAATTAAATAGCGAAAAAAGGCTTTCATCAGATTTATTAGGCCATTTAGAACCTGTTACAAACGTCGGTTTCGCCGAAATCAGCTCGGTTTTTGCGTAAAACGAAATCGTGTTTTTTGCAAAAAATTGCCGATTTAAATTGCGAAAGAAGCGTTTTAGGAGCTACATTAGTCCATTTAGAACCTGTTACAAACGCCGTTTTCGCCCAAATCAGCTCGGTTTCGGCGCAATACGAAATCGTTTTTTTGTGCAAAAGTGGCGGATTTAAATTGAGAAAGAAGCGTTTTAGGAGCTTCATAGGTCCATTTAGAACCTGTTACAAACATCGTTTTAACCGAAATGAGCTCGGTTTTCGCGTAATACAAGATCGTGTTTTCTGCAAAAATGGCCGATTTAAATTGCAGTAGAAGCGTTTCAGAAGCTTCATTAGTCTATTTCGAATCTGTTACAAACGTCTTTTCGCCGAAACCAGCTTGGTATTCGCGTAATACAAGATCGTGTTTTGTGCAAAAATGGCCGATTTAAATTGAGAAAGAAGCGTTTTATCAGCTTCACTATTCCATTTCGAACCTGTTACAAACGTCCTTTATCCGAAATCAGCACAGTTTTCGCATAAAACGAAATCGTGTGTTTTGCAAAAATTGCCGATTTAAATTGTGAAAGAAGCGTTTTAGGAGCTACATTAGTCCATTTAGAACCTGTTACAAACCCCGTTTTCGTACAAATCAGCTCGGTTTTCCCCAAATACGAAATCGTGTTTTGTGCAAAAATCGCCGAATTAAATTGCTAAAATGCGTTTTAGGAGCTTCATTGGTTCATTTAGAACCTGTTACAAACGCTGTTTTCGCCGAAATCAGCTCGGTTTCGGCGCAATACGAAATCTTTTTTTAGTGCAAAAATGGCCGATTTAAATAGCGAAAGATGCGTTTTAAAAGCTTAATTAGTCCATCTAAAACCTCTTACAAACGTCGTTTTCGCGCAAAATCAGCTCGGTTTTCGGGTAATACATGATGGTGTTTTCTACAATGATACTTCATTAGTCCATTCAGAACCTGTTACAAACGCCGTTTTCACCGAAGTCACCTCGGTATTTGCGTTATACAAGATCGTGTTTTGTCGAAAAATAGCCGATTTAAATAGCGAAAGAAGCGTTTCACAAGCTTTATGAGGCCATTTAGAACCTGTTACAAACGTCGGTTTCGCCGAAAGCAGCTCGGTTTTCGCGTTATACAAGATCGTATTTTCTGCAAAAATGGCCGATTTCGATAACGAAAGAAGCCTTTTAGAAGCTTCATTAGTCCATTTAGTATCTGTATAAAACGTCGTTTTCGCCGAAATCAGCTTGGTTTTCGCATAATACAAGATCGTGTTTTGTGCTAAAATGGCCGATTTAAATTGCGAAAGAAGCGTTTCAGAAGCTTCAATAGTTCATTTACAACCTGTTATAAACGTTATCGCCGAAATCAGATCGGTTTTCGCATAATACGACATAGTGTTTTGTGCAAAAATGGCCGATTTAAATTGCGAAAGAAGCGTTTCAGAAGCTTCAATAGTTCATTTAGAACCTGTTTTAAAGGTTTTCGCCGAAATCAGATCAGTTTTCGCATAATACGAGATAGTGTTTTGTCCAAAAATGGCCGATTTAAATTGCGAAAGAAGCGTTTTTGAAGCTTCATTAGTCCATTGAGAATCAGTTACAAACGTCGTTTTCGTCGAAATCAGCTTGGTTTTCGCGTATTACAAGATCGTGTTTCGTCGAAAAATGGCCGATTAAAATAGCAAAAGAAGCGTTTCACAAGCTTTATTAGGCCATTTAGAACCTGTTACAAAGGTCGGTTTCGCATATATCAGCTCGGTTTTCGCGTAATACAAGATCATATTTTCTGCAAAAATGGCCGATATATATTGCGAAAGAAGAGTTTCAGAAGGTTTATTACGCCATTTAGAAACTTTTACAAACTTCGTTTTCGCCAAAATCCGCTCGGTTTTCGAGTAATACAAGATAGTGTTTTGTCCAAGAATGGCGGATTTCGATAACGAAAGAAGCGTTTTAGAAGCTTTATTAGTCCATTTAGAACCTGTTATAAACGTAGTTATCGCCGAAATCAGCTCGGTTTTCGCGTAATACAAGATAGTGTTTTGTCCAAAAATGGCCGATTTCGATAACGAAAGAAGCGTTTTAGATCCTTCATTAGTCGATTTAGTATATGTTAAAAACGTCGTTTTCGCCGAAATCAGCTTGGTTTTCGCATAATACAACATCGTGTTTTGTGCAAAAAAGGCCGATTTAAATTGCGAAAGAAGCGTTTTAGAACCTTCAATAGTTCCTTTAGAACCTGTTATAAACGTCGTTATCGCCGAAATCAGCTTGGTTTTCGCATAATACAACATCGTGTTTTGTGCAAAAATGGCCGATTTAAATTGCGAAAGAAGCGTTTGAGAAGCTTCAGTAGTCCATTTAGAACCTGTTATAAACGTCGTTATCGCCGAAATCAGCTCGGTTCTCGCATAATACGAGATAGTGTTTTGTCCAAAAATGGCCGATTTAAATTGCTAAAGAAGCGTTTTAAAATCTTTATTAGTCCATTTAGAACCTGTTATAAACGTAGTTATCGCCGAAATCAGCTTGGTTTTCGCGTATTACAAGATCGTGTTTTGTGTCAAAATGGCCGATTTAAATTTCGAAAGAAGCGTTTTAGAAGCTTCATTAGTCCACTAAGTAACCGGTTATAAACGTCGTTTTCGCCGAAATCAGCTCGGTTTTCGCGTTATACAAGATCGTGTTTTCTGCAAAAATGGCCCAATTATATTGAGGAAGAAGCGTTTTAGAAACTTCATTAGTCCATTTAGAACCTGTTACAAACCCCGTTTTCGTCGAAATCAGCTCGGTTTTCCCGAAATACGAAATCGTGTTTGGTGCAAAAATCGCAGAATCAAATTGCGAAAAATACGTTTTAGGAGCTTCATAGGTCCATTCAGAACCTGTTACAAACGCCGTTTTCACCGAAATCACCTCGGTTTTTGCATAATACAAGATCGTGTTTTGTGCCAAAAATGGCCGATTTAAATTGCGAAAGAAGCGTTTTAGAAGCTTCATTAGGCCATTTAGAACCTGTTACAAACCCCGTTTTCGTCCAAATCAGCTCGGTTTTCCCGAAATTAGAAATCGTGTTTGGTGCTAAAATCGCCGATTCAAATTGCAAAAAATACGTTTTAGGAGCTTCATAGGTCCATTTAGAACCTGTTACAAACGCCGTTTTCACCGAAATCAGCTCGGTTTTTGCGTTATACAAGATCGTGTTTTGTGCAAAAATGGCCGATTTAAATTGCGAAAGAAGCGTTTCAGAAGCTCCTTTAGTCCACTAAGTAATCGGTTATAAACGTCGTTTTAACCGAAATCAGCTAGGTTTTCGCGTAATACAAGATCTTGTTTTCTGCAAAAATGGCCGTTTTCAATTGCAAACGAAGCGTTTTAGAAGCTTCATTGGTCTATTTCGAATCTGTTACAAACGTCTTTTCGCCGAAATCAGCTTGGTATTCGCGTAATACAAGATCGTGTTTTGTGCAAAAATGGCCGAACTAAATTGAAAAAGAAGCTTTAATAAGCTTTATTAGGTCATCTAAAACCTGTTACAAATGTCGGTTTCGCCGAAATCAGCTGGGTTTTCGCGTAATACAAGTTGGTGTTTTGTGTAAAAATGGCCAATTTAAATTGCGAAAGAAGCGTTTTAGAAGCTTCATCAGTTCATTAAGGACATGTTACAAACGTCGTTTTAACCGAAATCAGCTCGGTTTTCGCGTAATACAAGATCGTGTTTTCTGCAAAAATGGCCGAATTAAATTGAGAAAGAAGCGTTTTAGAAGCTTCATTAGTCTATTTCGAATCTGTTACAAACGCCGTTTTCGCCGAAATCAGCTCGGTTTCGGCGCAATACGAAATCTTTTTTTGTGCAAAAATGGCCGATTTAAATTGCGAAAGAAGCGTTTTAGAAGCTTCATTAGTCCACTAAGTAACCGGTTATAAACGTCGTTTTGGCCGAAATCAGCTCGGTTTTCGCGTTATACAAGATCGTGTTTTCTGCAAAAATGGCCCAATTATATTGAGAAAGAAGCGTTTTAGAAGCTTTATTAGTCCATTTAGAACCGATTACAAACCCCGTTTTTGTCGAAATCAGCTCGGTTTTCCCGAAATACGAAATCGTGTTTGGTGCGAAAATCGCAGATTCAAATTGCGAAAAATACGTTTTAGGAGCTTCATAGGTCCATTTAGAACCTGTTACAAACGCCGTTTTCACCGAAATCAGTTCGGTTTTTGCATAATACAAGATCGTATTTTCTGCAAAAATGGCCGAATTAAATTGAGAAATAAGCGTTTTAGAAGCTTCATTAATCTATTTCGAATCTGTTACAAACGCCGTTTTCGCCGAAATCAGCTCGGTTTCAGCGTAATACGAAATCGTTTTTTTTTGTGCAAAAATGGCATATTTAAATTGCGAAAGAAGCGTTTTAGAAGCTTCAATAGTCCATTTAGAACCGGTTTAAACGTCGTTATCGCCGAAATCAGCTTGGTTCTCGCATAATACGAGATAGTGTTTTGTCCAAAAATGGCCGATTTAAATTGCAAAAGAACCGTTTTAGAAGCTTCAGTAGTCCATTTAGAACCTGTTATCAACGTCGTTATCGCCGAAATCAGCTCGGTTCTCGCATAATACGAGATAGTGTTTTGTCCAAAAATGGTCGATTTAAATTGCGAAAGAAGCATTTTAGAAGCTTTATTAGTCCATTAAAACCTGTTATAAACGTAGTTATCGCCGAAATCAGCTTGGTTTTCGCGTAATACAAGATCGTGTTTTGTGTCAAAATGGCCGATTTAAATTTCGAAAGAAGCGTTTTAGAAGCTTCATTAGGCCATTTAGACCCTGTTACAAACGTCGTTTTCGCCGAAATCATCTCGATTTTCGCGAAATACAAGATCGTGTTTTCTGCAAAACTGGCCGAATTATATTGAGGAAGAAGCGTTTTAGAAGGTTCATTGGCCCCTTTAGAGCCTGTTACAAGCGTCGTTTTCACCGAAATCACCTCGGTTTTTGCGTTATACAAGATCGTGTTTTGTGCAAAAATGGCCGATTTAAATTGCGAAAGAAGCATTTCAGAAGCTTCATTAGTCTACTAAGTAATCGGTTATAAACGTCGTTTTAACCGAAATCAGCTCGGTTTTCGCGTAATACAAGATCTTGTTTTCTGCAAAAATGGCCGATTTCAATTGCAAACGAAGCGTTTTAGAAACTTCATTGGTCTATTTCGAATCTGTTTCAAACGTCTTTTCGCCGAAATCAGCTTGGTATTCGCGTAATACAAGATCGTGTTTTGTGCAAAAATGGCCGAATTTAATTGAGAAAGAAGCGTTTTATCAGCTTTATTAGGCCATTTAAAACCTGTTACAAATGTCGGTTTCGCCGAAATCAGCTGGGTTTTCGCGTAATACAAGTTGGTGTTTTGTGTAAAAATGGCCAATTTAAATTGCGAAAGAAGCGTTTTAGAAGCTTCATCAGTTTATTAAGGACATGTTACAAACGTCGTTTTAACCGAAATCAGCTCGGTTTTCGCGTAATACAAGATCGTGTTTTCTGCAAAAATGGCCGATTTATATTGAGAAAGAAGAGTTTTAGAAGCTTCATTAGTCTATTTCGAATCTGTTACAAACGCCGTTTTCGCCGAAATCAGCTCGGTTTCGGCGCAATACGAAATCGTTTTTTTGTGCAAAAATGGCCGATTTCAATAGCGAAAAAAGCCTTTTAGGAGCTTAATTGGTCCATTTAGAATCTGTTACAAACGTCGTTTTCGTCGAAATCAGCTTGGTTTTCGCGTAATTCAAGATCGTGTTTTTTGCAAAAACGGCCGAATTAAATAGCGAAAAAAGGCTTTCATCAGATTTATTAGGCCATTTAGAACCTGTTACAAACGTCGGTTTCGCCGAAATCAGCTCGGTTTTTGCGTAAAACGAAATCGTGTTTTTTGCAAAAAATTGCCGATTTAAATTGCGAAAGAAGCGTTTTAGGAGCTACATTAGTCCATTTAGAACCTGTTACAAACGCCGTTTTCGCCCAAATCAGCTCGGTTTCGGCGCAATACGAAATCGTTTTTTTGTGCAAAAGTGGCGGATTTAAATTGAGAAAGAAGCGTTTTAGGAGCTTCATAGGTCCATTTAGAACCTGTTACAAACATCGTTTTAACCGAAATGAGCTCGGTTTTCGCGTAATACAAGATCGTGTTTTCTGCAAAAATGGCCGATTTAAATTGCAGTAGAAGCGTTTCAGAAGCTTCATTAGTCTATTTCGAATCTGTTACAAACGTCTTTTCGCCGAAACCAGCTTGGTATTCGCGTAATACAAGATCGTGTTTTGTGCAAAAATGGCCGATTTAAATTGAGAAAGAAGCGTTTTATCAGCTTCACTATTCCATTTCGAACCTGTTACAAACGTCCTTTATCCGAAATCAGCACAGTTTTCGCATAAAACGAAATCGTGTGTTTTGCAAAAATTGCCGATTTAAATTGTGAAAGAAGCGTTTTAGGAGCTACATTAGTCCATTTAGAACCTGTTACAAACCCCGTTTTCGTACAAATCAGCTCGGTTTTCCCCAAATACGAAATCGTGTTTTGTGCAAAAATCGCCGAATTAAATTGCTAAAATGCGTTTTAGGAGCTTCATTGGTTCATTTAGAACCTGTTACAAACGCTGTTTTCGCCGAAATCAGCTCGGTTTCGGCGCAATACGAAATCTTTTTTTAGTGCAAAAATGGCCGATTTAAATAGCGAAAGATGCGTTTTAAAAGCTTAATTAGTCCATCTAAAACCTCTTACAAACGTCGTTTTCGCGCAAAATCAGCTCGGTTTTCGGGTAATACATGATGGTGTTTTCTACAATGATACTTCATTAGTCCATTCAGAACCTGTTACAAACGCCGTTTTCACCGAAGTCACCTCGGTATTTGCGTTATACAAGATCGTGTTTTGTCGAAAAATAGCCGATTTAAATAGCGAAAGAAGCGTTTCACAAGCTTTATGAGGCCATTTAGAACCTGTTACAAACGTCGGTTTCGCCGAAAGCAGCTCGGTTTTCGCGTTATACAAGATCGTATTTTCTGCAAAAATGGCCGATTTCGATAACGAAAGAAGCCTTTTAGAAGCTTCATTAGTCCATTTAGTATCTGTATAAAACGTCGTTTTCGCCGAAATCAGCTTGGTTTTCGCATAATACAAGATCGTGTTTTGTGCTAAAATGGCCGATTTAAATTGCGAAAGAAGCGTTTCAGAAGCTTCAATAGTTCATTTACAACCTGTTATAAACGTTATCGCCGAAATCAGATCGGTTTTCGCATAATACGACATAGTGTTTTGTGCAAAAATGGCCGATTTAAATTGCGAAAGAAGCGTTTCAGAAGCTTCAATAGTTCATTTAGAACCTGTTTTAAAGGTTTTCGCCGAAATCAGATCAGTTTTCGCATAATACGAGATAGTGTTTTGTCCAAAAATGGCCGATTTAAATTGCGAAAGAAGCGTTTTTGAAGCTTCATTAGTCCATTGAGAATCAGTTACAAACGTCGTTTTCGTCGAAATCAGCTTGGTTTTCGCGTATTACAAGATCGTGTTTCGTCGAAAAATGGCCGATTAAAATAGCAAAAGAAGCGTTTCACAAGCTTTATTAGGCCATTTAGAACCTGTTACAAAGGTCGGTTTCGCATATATCAGCTCGGTTTTCGCGTAATACAAGATCATATTTTCTGCAAAAATGGCCGATATATATTGCGAAAGAAGAGTTTCAGAAGGTTTATTACGCCATTTAGAAACTTTTACAAACTTCGTTTTCGCCAAAATCCGCTCGGTTTTCGAGTAATACAAGATAGTGTTTTGTCCAAGAATGGCGGA
The DNA here is from genome assembly GCA_026874595.1 of Sipunculus nudus. Lineage (NCBI taxonomy): Eukaryota > Metazoa > Annelida > Sipuncula > Golfingiida > Sipunculidae > Sipunculus > Sipunculus nudus. The sequence goes on from CM049313.1 coordinate 28,871,481, forward strand.
TTTCGATAACGAAAGAAGCGTTTTAGAAGCTTTATTAGTCCATTTAGAACCTGTTATAAACGTAGTTATCGCCGAAATCAGCTCGGTTTTCGCGTAATACAAGATAGTGTTTTGTCCAAAAATGGCCGATTTCGATAACGAAAGAAGCGTTTTAGATCCTTCATTAGTCCATTTAGTATAAGTTAAAAACGTCGTTTTCGCCGAAATCAGCTTGGTTTTCGCATAATACAACATCGTGTTTTGTGCAAAAAAGGCCGATTTAAATTGCGAAAGAAGCGTTTTAGAACCTTCAATAGTTCATTTAGAACCTGTTATAAACGTCGTTATCGCCGAAATCAGCTTGGTTTTCGCATAATACAACATCGTGTTTTGTGCAAAAATGGCCGATTTAAATTGCGAAAGAAGCGTTTGAGAAGCTTCAGTAGTCCATTTAGAACCTGTTATAAACGTCGTTATCGCCGAAATCAGCTCGGTTCTCGCATAATACGAGATAGTGTTTTGTCCAAAAATGGCCGATTTAAATTGCGAAAGAAGCGTTTGAGAAGCTTTATTAGTCCATTTAGAACCTGTTTTAAACGTAGTTATCGCCGAAATCAGCTTGGTATTCGCGTAATACAAGATCGTGTTTTGTGCAAAAATGGCCGATTTAAATTGAGAAAGAAGCGTTTTATCAGCTTCACTATTCCATTTCGAACCTGTTACAAACGTCCTTTATCCGAAATCAGCACAGTTTTCGCATAAAACGAAATCGTGTGTTTTGCAAAAATTGCCGATTTAAATTGTGAAAGAAGCGTTTTAGGAGCTACATTAGTCCATTTAGAACCTGTTACAAACCCCGTTTTCGTCAAAATCAGCTCGGTTTTCCCGAAATACGAAATCGTGTTTTGTGCAAAAATTGCCGAATTAAATTGCTAAAATGCGTTTTAGGAGCTTCATTGGTTCATTTAGAACCTGTTACAAACGCTGTTTTCGCCGAAATCAGCTCGGTTCTCGCATAATACGAGATAGTGTTTTGTCCAAAAATGGCCGATTTAAATTGCGAAAGAAGCGTTTGAGAAGCTTTATTAGTCCATTTAGAACCTGTTATTAACGTAGTTATCGCCGAAATCAGCTTGGTTTTCGCGTATTACAAGATCGTGTTTTGTGTCAAAATGGCCGATTTAAATTTCGAAAGAAGCATTTTAGAAGCTTCATTAGTCCACTAAGTAACCGGTTATAAACGTCGTTTTCGCCGAAATCAGCTCGGTTTTCGCGTAATACAAGATCGTGTTTTCTGCAAAAATGGCCCAATTATATTGAGGAAGAAGCGTGTTAGAAGCTTCATTAGTCCATTTAGAACCTGTTACAAACCCCGTTTTCGTCCAAATCAGCTCGGTTTTCCCGAAATACGAAATCGTGTTTGGTGCAAAAATCGCAGATTCAAATTGCGAAAAATACGTTTTAGGAGCTTCATAGGTCCATTTAGAACCTGATACAAACGACGTTTTCACCGAATTCACCTCGGTTTTTGCATAATACAAGATCGTGTTTTGTGCAAAAATGGCCGATTTAAATTGCGAAAGAAGCGTTTTAGAATCTTCATTAGTCCATTTAGAACCTGTTACAAACCCCGTTTTCGTCCAAATCAGCTCGGTTTTCCCGAAATTAGAAAACGTGTTTGGTGCAAAAATCGCCGATTTAATTTGCAAAAAATACGTTTTAGGAGCTTCATAGGTCCATTTAGAACCTGTTACAAACGCCGTTTTCACCGAAATCACCTCGGTTTTTGCGTTATACAAGATCGTGTTTTGTGCAAAAATGGCCGATTTAAATTGCGAAAGAAGCATTTCAGAAGCTTCATTAGTCCACTAAGTAATCGGTTATAAACGTCGTTTTAACCGAAATCAGCTCGGTTTTCGCGTAATACAAGATCTTGTTTTCTGCAAAAATGGCCGATTTCAATTGCAAACGAAGCGTTTTAGAAGCTTCATTGGTCTATTTCGAATCTGTTTCAAACGTCTTTTCGCCGAAATCAGCTTGGTATTCGCGTAATACAAGATCGTGTTTTGTGCAAAAATGGCCGAATTTAATTGAGAAAGAAGCGTTTTATCAGCTTTATTAGGCCATTTAAAACCTGTTACAAATGTCGGTTTCGCCGAAATCAGCTGGGTTTTCGCGTAATACAAGTTGGTGTTTTGTGTAAAAATGGCCAATTTAAATTGCGAAAGAAGCGTTTTAGAAGCTTCATCAGTTCATTAAGGACATGTTACAAACGTCGTTTTAACCGAAATCAGCTCGGTTTTCGCGTAATACAAGATCGTGTTTTCTGCAAAAATGGCCGATTTATATTGAGAAAGAAGCGTTTTAGAAGCTTCATTAGTCTATTTCGAATCTGTTACAAACGCCGTTTTCGCCGAAATCAGCTCGGTTTTGGCGCAATACGAAATCGTTTTTTTGTGCAAAAATGGCCGATTTCAATAGCGAAAAAAGCCTTTTAGGAGCTTAATTGGTCCATTTAGAATCTGTTACAAACGTCGTTTTCGTCGAAATCAGCTTGGTTTTCGCGTAATACAAGATCGTGTTTTTTGCAAACACGGCCGAATTAAATAGCGAAAAAAGGCTTTCATCAGATTTATTAGGCCATTTAGAACCTGTTACAAACGTCGGTTTCGCCGAAATCAGCTCGGTTTTTGCGTAAAACGAAATCGTGTTTTTTGCAAAAAATTGCCGATTTAAATTGCGAAAGAAGCGTTTTAGGAGCTACATTAGTCCATTTAGAACCTGTTACAAACGCCGTTTTCGCCCAAATCAGCTCGGTTTCGGCGCAATACGAAATCGTTTTTTTGTGCAAAAGTGGCGGATTTAAATTGAGAAAGAAGCGTTTTAGGAGCTTCATAGGTCCATTTAGAACCTGTTACAAACATCGTTTTAACCGAAATGAGCTCGGTTTTCGCGTAATACAAGATCGTGTTTTCTGCAAAAATGGCCGATTTAAATTGCAGTAGAAGCGTTTCAGAAGCTTCATTAGTCTATTTCGAATCTGTTACAAACGTCTTTTCGCCGAAACCAGCTTGGTATTCGCGTAATACAAGATCGTGTTTTGTGCAAAAATGGCCGATTTAAATTGAGAAAGAAGCGTTTTATCAGCTTCACTATTCCATTTCGAACCTGTTACAAACGTCCTTTATCCGAAATCAGCACAGTTTTCGCATAAAACGAAATCGTGTGTTTTGCAAAAATTGCCGATTTAAATTGTGAAAGAAGCGTTTTAGGAGCTACATTAGTCCATTTAGAACCTGTTACAAACCCCGTTTTCGTACAAATCAGCTCGGTTTTCCCGAAATACGAAATCGTGTTTTGTGCAAAAATCGCCGAATTAAATTGCTAAAATGCGTTTTAGGAGCTTCATTGGTTCATTTAGAACCTGTTACAAACGCTGTTTTCGCCGAAATCAGCTCGGTTTCGGCGCAATACGAAATCTTTTTTTAGTGCAAAAATGGCCGATTTAAATAGCGAAAGATGTGTTTTAAAAGCTTAATTAGTCCATCTAAAACCTCTTACAAACGTCGTTTTCGCGCAAAATCAGCTCGGTTTTCGGGTAATACATGATGGTGTTTTCTACAATGATACTTCATTAGTCCATTCAGAACCTGTTACAAACGCCGTTTTCACCGAAGTCACCTCGGTATTTGCGTTATATATACAAGATCGTGTTTTGTCGAAAAATAGCCGATTTAAATAGCGAAAGAAGCGTTTCACAAGCTTTATGAGGCCATTTAGAACCTGTTACAAACGTCGGTTTCGCCGAAAGCAGCTCGGTTTTCGCGTTATACAAGATCGTATTTTCTGCAAAAATGGCCGATTTCGATAACGAAAGAAGCCTTTTAGAAGCTTCATTAGTCCATTTAGTATCTGTTAAAAACGTCGTTTTCGCCGAAATCAGCTTGGTTTTCGCATAATACAAGATCGTGTTTTGTGCAAAAATGGCCGATTTAAATTGCGAAAGAAGCGTTTCAGAAGCTTCAATAGTTCATTTACAACCTGTTATAAACGTTATCGCCGAAATCAGATCGGTTTTCGCATAATACGACATAGTGTTTTGTGCAACAATGGCCGATTTAAATTGCGAAAGAAGCGTTTCAGAAGCTTCAATAGTTCATTTAGAACCTGTTTTAAAGGTTTTCGCCGAAATCAGATCAGTTTTCGCATAATACGAGATAGTGTTTTGTCCAAAAATGGCCGATTTAAATTGCGAAAGAAGCGTTTTAGAAGCTTCATTAGTCCATTGAGAATCAGTTACAAACGTCGTTTTCGTCGAAATCAGCTTGGTTTTCGCGTATTACAAGATCGTGTTTCGTCGAAAAATGGCCGATTAAAATAGCAAAAGAAGCGTTTCACAAGCTTTATTAGGCCATTTAGAACCTGTTACAAAGGTCGGTTTCGCAGATATCAGCTCGGTTTTCGCGTAATACAAGATCATATTTTCTGCAAAAATGGCCGATTTATATTGCGAAAGAAGAGTTTCAGAAGGTTTATTACGCCATTTAGAAACTTTTACAAACTTCGTTTTCGCCAAAATCCGCTCGGTTTCGAGTAATACAAAATAGTGTTTTGTCCAAAAATGGCCGATTTCGATAACGAAAGAAGCGTTTTAGAAGCTTTATTAGTCCATTTAGAACCTGTTATAAACGTAGTTATCGCCGAAATCAGCTCGGTTTTCGCGTAATACAAGATAGTGTTTTGTCCAAAAATGGCCGATTTCGATAACGAAAGAAGCGTTTTAGATCCTTCATTAGTCGATTTAGTATATGTTAAAAACGTCGTTTTCGCCGAAATCAGCTTGGTTTTCGCATAATACAACATCGTGTTTTGTGCAAAAAAGGCCGATTTAAATTGCGAAAGAAGCGTTTTAGAACCTTCAATAGTTCCTTTAGAACCTGTTATAAACGTCGTTATCGCCGAAATCAGCTTGGTTTTCGCATAATACAACATCGTGTTTTGTGCAAAAATGGCCGATTTAAATTGCGAAAGAAGCGTTTGAGAAGCTTCAGTAGTCCATTTAGAACCTGTTATAAACGTCGTTATCGCCGAAATCAGCTCGGTTCTCGCATAATACGAGATAGTGTTTTGTCCAAAAATGGCCGATTTAAATTGCTAAAGAAGCGTTTTAAAATCTTTATTAGTCCATTTAGAACCTGTTATAAACGTAGTTATCGCCGAAATCAGCTTGGTTTTCGCGTATTACAAGATCGTGTTTTGTGTCAAAATGGCCGATTTAAATTTCGAAAGAAGCGTTTTAGAAGCTTCATTAGTCCACTAAGTAACCGGTTATAAACGTCGTTTTCGCCGAAATCAGCTCGGTTTTCGCGTTATACAAGATCGTGTTTTCTGCAAAAATGGCCCAATTATATTGAGGAAGAAGCGTTTTAGAAACTTCATTAGTCCATTTAGAACCTGTTACAAACCCCGTTTTCGTCGAAATCAGCTCGGTTTTCCCGAAATACGAAATCGTGTTTGGTGCAAAAATCGCAGAATCAAATTGCGAAAAATACGTTTTAGGAGCTTCATAGGTCCATTCAGAACCTGTTACAAACGCCGTTTTCACCGAAATCACCTCGGTTTTTGCATAATACAAGATCGTGTTTTGTGCCAAAAATGGCCGATTTAAATTGCGAAAGAAGCGTTTTAGAAGCTTCATTAGGCCATTTAGAACCTGTTACAAACCCCGTTTTCGTCCAAATCAGCTCGGTTTTCCCGAAATTAGAAATCGTGTTTGGTGCTAAAATCGCCGATTCAAATTGCAAAAAATACGTTTTAGGAGCTTCATAGGTCCATTTAGAACCTGTTACAAACGCCGTTTTCACCGAAATCAGCTCGGTTTTTGCGTTATACAAGATCGTGTTTTGTGCAAAAATGGCCGATTTAAATTGCGAAAGAAGCGTTTCAGAAGCTCCTTTAGTCCACTAAGTAATCGGTTATAAACGTCGTTTTAACCGAAATCAGCTAGGTTTTCGCGTAATACAAGATCTTGTTTTCTGCAAAAATGGCCGTTTTCAATTGCAAACGAAGCGTTTTAGAAGCTTCATTGGTCTATTTCGAATCTGTTACAAACGTCTTTTCGCCGAAATCAGCTTGGTATTCGCGTAATACAAGATCGTGTTTTGTGCAAAAATGGCCGAACTAAATTGAAAAAGAAGCTTTAATAAGCTTTATTAGGTCATCTAAAACCTGTTACAAATGTCGGTTTCGCCGAAATCAGCTGGGTTTTCGCGTAATACAAGTTGGTGTTTTGTGTAAAAATGGCCAATTTAAATTGCGAAAGAAGCGTTTTAGAAGCTTCATCAGTTCATTAAGGACATGTTACAAACGTCGTTTTAACCGAAATCAGCTCGGTTTTCGCGTAATACAAGATCGTGTTTTCTGCAAAAATGGCCGAATTAAATTGAGAAAGAAGCGTTTTAGAAGCTTCATTAGTCTATTTCGAATCTGTTACAAACGCCGTTTTCGCCGAAATCAGCTCGGTTTCGGCGCAATACGAAATCTTTTTTTGTGCAAAAATGGCCGATTTAAATTGCGAAAGAAGCGTTTTAGAAGCTTCATTAGTCCACTAAGTAACCGGTTATAAACGTCGTTTTGGCCGAAATCAGCTCGGTTTTCGCGTTATACAAGATCGTGTTTTCTGCAAAAATGGCCCAATTATATTGAGAAAGAAGCGTTTTAGAAGCTTTATTAGTCCATTTAGAACCGATTACAAACCCCGTTTTTGTCGAAATCAGCTCGGTTTTCCCGAAATACGAAATCGTGTTTGGTGCGAAAATCGCAGATTCAAATTGCGAAAAATACGTTTTAGGAGCTTCATAGGTCCATTTAGAACCTGTTACAAACGCCGTTTTCACCGAAATCAGTTCGGTTTTTGCATAATACAAGATCGTATTTTCTGCAAAAATGGCCGAATTAAATTGAGAAATAAGCGTTTTAGAAGCTTCATTAGTCTATTTCGAATCTGTTACAAACGCCTTTTTCGCCGAAATCAGCTCGGTTTCGGCGCAATACGAAATTGTTTTTTTGTGCAAAAATGACCGATTTAAATTGCGAAAGAAGCGTTTTAGAAGCTTCATTAGTCCACTAAGTAACCGGTTATAAACGTCGTTTTCGCCGAAATCAGCTCGGTTTTCGCGTTATACAAGATCGTGTTTTCTGCAAAAATGGCCCAATTATATTGAGAAAGAAGCGTTTTAGAAGCTCCATTAGTCCATTTAGAACCTGTTACAAACCCCGTTTTTGTCGAAATCAGCTCGGTTTTCCCGAAATACGAAATCGTGTTTGGTGCAAAAATCGCAGATTCAAATTGCGAAAAATACGTTTTAATAGAGCTTCATAGGTCCATTTAGAACCTGTTATAAACGTCGTTATCGCCGAACCCAGCTTGGTTCTCGCATAATACGAGATAGTGTTTTGTCCAAAAATGGCCGATTTAAATTGCGAAAGAAGCGTTTTAGAAGCTTCATTAATCTATTTCGAATCTGTTACAAACGCCGTTTTCGCCGAAATCAGCTCGGTTTCAGCGTAATACGAAATCGTTTTTTTTTGTGCAAAAATGGCATATTTAAATTGCGAAAGAAGCGTTTTAGAAGCTTCAATAGTCCATTTAGAACCGGTTTAAACGTCGTTATCGCCGAAATCAGCTTGGTTCTCGCATAATACGAGATAGTGTTTTGTCCAAAAATGGCCGATTTAAATTGCAAAAGAACCGTTTTAGAAGCTTCAGTAGTCCATTTAGAACCTGTTATCAACGTCGTTATCGCCGAAATCAGCTCGGTTCTCGCATAATACGAGATAGTGTTTTGTCCAAAAATGGTCGATTTAAATTGCGAAAGAAGCATTTTAGAAGCTTTATTAGTCCATTAAAACCTGTTATAAACGTAGTTATCGCCGAAATCAGCTTGGTTTTCGCGTAATACAAGATCGTGTTTTGTGTCAAAATGGCCGATTTAAATTTCGAAAGAAGCGTTTTAGAAGCTTCATTAGGCCATTTAGACCCTGTTACAAACGTCGTTTTCGCCGAAATCATCTCGATTTTCGCGAAATACAAGATCGTGTTTTCTGCAAAACTGGCCGAATTATATTGAGGAAGAAGCGTTTTAGAAGGTTCATTGGCCCCTTTAGAGCCTGTTACAAGCGTCGTTTTCACCGAAATCACCTCGGTTTTTGCGTTATACAAGATCGTGTTTTGTGCAAAAATGGCCGATTTAAATTGCGAAAGAAGCATTTCAGAAGCTTCATTAGTCTACTAAGTAATCGGTTATAAACGTCGTTTTAACCGAAATCAGCTCGGTTTTCGCGTAATACAAGATCTTGTTTTCTGCAAAAATGGCCGATTTCAATTGCAAACGAAGCGTTTTAGAAACTTCATTGGTCTATTTCGAATCTGTTTCAAACGTCTTTTCGCCGAAATCAGCTTGGTATTCGCGTAATACAAGATCGTGTTTTGTGCAAAAATGGCCGAATTTAATTGAGAAAGAAGCGTTTTATCAGCTTTATTAGGCCATTTAAAACCTGTTACAAATGTCGGTTTCGCCGAAATCAGCTGGGTTTTCGCGTAATACAAGTTGGTGTTTTGTGTAAAAATGGCCAATTTAAATTGCGAAAGAAGCGTTTTAGAAGCTTCATCAGTTTATTAAGGACATGTTACAAACGTCGTTTTAACCGAAATCAGCTCGGTTTTCGCGTAATACAAGATCGTGTTTTCTGCAAAAATGGCCGATTTATATTGAGAAAGAAGAGTTTTAGAAGCTTCATTAGTCTATTTCGAATCTGTTACAAACGCCGTTTTCGCCGAAATCAGCTCGGTTTCGGCGCAATACGAAATCGTTTTTTTGTGCAAAAATGGCCGATTTCAATAGCGAAAAAAGCCTTTTAGGAGCTTAATTGGTCCATTTAGAATCTGTTACAAACGTCGTTTTCGTCGAAATCAGCTTGGTTTTCGCGTAATTCAAGATCGTGTTTTTTGCAAAAACGGCCGAATTAAATAGCGAAAAAAGGCTTTCATCAGATTTATTAGGCCATTTAGAACCTGTTACAAACGTCGGTTTCGCCGAAATCAGCTCGGTTTTTGCGTAAAACGAAATCGTGTTTTTTGCAAAAAATTGCCGATTTAAATTGCGAAAGAAGCGTTTTAGGAGCTACATTAGTCCATTTAGAACCTGTTACAAACGCCGTTTTCGCCCAAATCAGCTCGGTTTCGGCGCAATACGAAATCGTTTTTTTGTGCAAAAGTGGCGGATTTAAATTGAGAAAGAAGCGTTTTAGGAGCTTCATAGGTCCATTTAGAACCTGTTACAAACATCGTTTTAACCGAAATGAGCTCGGTTTTCGCGTAATACAAGATCGTGTTTTCTGCAAAAATGGCCGATTTAAATTGCAGTAGAAGCGTTTCAGAAGCTTCATTAGTCTATTTCGAATCTGTTACAAACGTCTTTTCGCCGAAACCAGCTTGGTATTCGCGTAATACAAGATCGTGTTTTGTGCAAAAATGGCCGATTTAAATTGAGAAAGAAGCGTTTTATCAGCTTCACTATTCCATTTCGAACCTGTTACAAACGTCCTTTATCCGAAATCAGCACAGTTTTCGCATAAAACGAAATCGTGTGTTTTGCAAAAATTGCCGATTTAAATTGTGAAAGAAGCGTTTTAGGAGCTACATTAGTCCATTTAGAACCTGTTACAAACCCCGTTTTCGTACAAATCAGCTCGGTTTTCCCCAAATACGAAATCGTGTTTTGTGCAAAAATCGCCGAATTAAATTGCTAAAATGCGTTTTAGGAGCTTCATTGGTTCATTTAGAACCTGTTACAAACGCTGTTTTCGCCGAAATCAGCTCGGTTTCGGCGCAATACGAAATCTTTTTTTAGTGCAAAAATGGCCGATTTAAATAGCGAAAGATGCGTTTTAAAAGCTTAATTAGTCCATCTAAAACCTCTTACAAACGTCGTTTTCGCGCAAAATCAGCTCGGTTTTCGGGTAATACATGATGGTGTTTTCTACAATGATACTTCATTAGTCCATTCAGAACCTGTTACAAACGCCGTTTTCACCGAAGTCACCTCGGTATTTGCGTTATACAAGATCGTGTTTTGTCGAAAAATAGCCGATTTAAATAGCGAAAGAAGCGTTTCACAAGCTTCATTAGTCCATTGAGAATCAGTTACAAACGTCGTTTTCGTCGAAATCAGCTTGGTTTTCGCGTATTACAAGATCGTGTTTCGTCGAAAAATGGCCGATTAAAATAGCAAAAGAAGCGTTTCACAAGCTTTATTAGGCCATTTAGAACCTGTTACAAAGGTCGGTTTCGCATATATCAGCTCGGTTTTCGCGTAATACAAGATCATATTTTCTGCAAAAATGGCCGATATATATTGCGAAAGAAGAGTTTCAGAAGGTTTATTACGCCATTTAGAAACTTTTACAAACTTCGTTTTCGCCAAAATCCGCTCGGTTTTCGAGTAATACAAGATAGTGTTTTGTCCAAGAATGGCGGATTTCGATAACGAAAGAAGCGTTTTAGAAGCTTTATTAGTCCATTTAGAACCTGTTATAAACGTAGTTATCGCCGAAATCAGCTCGGTTTTCGCGTAATACAAGATAGTGTTTTGTCCAAAAATGGCCGATTTCGATAACGAAAGAAGCGTTTTAGATCCTTCATTAGTCGATTTAGTATATGTTAAAAACGTCGTTTTCGCCGAAATCAGCTTGGTTTTCGCATAATACAACATCGTGTTTTGTGCAAAAAAGGCCGATTTAAATTGCGAAAGAAGCGTTTTAGAACCTTCAATAGTTCCTTTAGAACCTGTTATAAACGTCGTTATCGCCGAAATCAGCTTGGTTTTCGCATAATACAACATCGTGTTTTGTGCAAAAATGGCCGATTTAAATTGCGAAAGAAGCGTTTGAGAAGCTTCAGTAGTCCATTTAGAACCTGTTATAAACGTCGTTATCGCCGAAATCAGCTCGGTTCTCGCATAATACGAGATAGTGTTTTGTCCAAAAATGGCCGATTTAAATTGCTAAAGAAGCGTTTTAAAATCTTTATTAGTCCATTTAGAACCTGTTATAAACGTAGTTATCGCCGAAATCAGCTTGGTTTTCGCGTATTACAAGATCGTGTTTTGTGTCAAAATGGCCGATTTAAATTTCGAAAGAAGCGTTTTAGAAGCTTCATTAGTCCACTAAGTAACCGGTTATAAACGTCGTTTTCGCCGAAATCAGCTCGGTTTTCGCGTTATACAAGATCGTGTTTTCTGCAAAAATGGCCCAATTATATTGAGGAAGAAGCGTTTTAGAAACTTCATTAGTCCATTTAGAACCTGTTACAAACCCCGTTTTCGTCGAAATCAGCTCGGTTTTCCCGAAATACGAAATCGTGTTTGGTGCAAAAATCGCAGAATCAAATTGCGAAAAATACGTTTTAGGAGCTTCATAGGTCCATTCAGAACCTGTTACAAACGCCGTTTTCACCGAAATCACCTCGGTTTTTGCATAATACAAGATCGTGTTTTGTGCCAAAAATGGCCGATTTAAATTGCGAAAGAAGCGTTTTAGAAGCTTCATTAGGCCATTTAGAACCTGTTACAAACCCCGTTTTCGTCCAAATCAGCTCGGTTTTCCCGAAATTAGAAATCGTGTTTGGTGCTAAAATCGCCGATTCAAATTGCAAAAAATACGTTTTAGGAGCTTCATAGGTCCATTTAGAACCTGTTACAAACGCCGTTTTCACCGAAATCAGCTCGGTTTTTGCGTTATACAAGATCGTGTTTTGTGCAAAAATGGCCGATTTAAATTGCGAAAGAAGCGTTTCAGAAGCTCCTTTAGTCCACTAAGTAATCGGTTATAAACGTCGTTTTAACCGAAATCAGCTAGGTTTTCGCGTAATACAAGATCTTGTTTTCTGCAAAAATGGCCGTTTTCAATTGCAAACGAAGCGTTTTAGAAGCTTCATTGGTCTATTTCGAATCTGTTACAAACGTCTTTTCGCCGAAATCAGCTTGGTATTCGCGTAATACAAGATCGTGTTTTGTGCAAAAATGGCCGAACTAAATTGAAAAAGAAGCTTTAATAAGCTTTATTAGGTCATCTAAAACCTGTTACAAATGTCGGTTTCGCCGAAATCAGCTGGGTTTTCGCGTAATACAAGTTGGTGTTTTGTGTAAAAATGGCCAATTTAAATTGCGAAAGAAGCGTTTTAGAAGCTTCATCAGTTCATTAAGGACATGTTACAAACGTCGTTTTAACCGAAATCAGCTCGGTTTTCGCGTAATACAAGATCGTGTTTTCTGCAAAAATGGCCGAATTAAATTGAGAAAGAAGCGTTTTAGAAGCTTCATTAGTCTATTTCGAATCTGTTACAAACGCCGTTTTCGCCGAAATCAGCTCGGTTTCGGCGCAATACGAAATCTTTTTTTGTGCAAAAATGGCCGATTTAAATTGCGAAAGAAGCGTTTTAGAAGCTTCATTAGTCCACTAAGTAACCGGTTATAAACGTCGTTTTGGCCGAAATCAGCTCGGTTTTCGCGTTATACAAGATCGTGTTTTCTGCAAAAATGGCCCAATTATATTGAGAAAGAAGCGTTTTAGAAGCTTTATTAGTCCATTTAGAACCGATTACAAACCCCGTTTTTGTCGAAATCAGCTCGGTTTTCCCGAAATACGAAATCGTGTTTGGTGCGAAAATCGCAGATTCAAATTGCGAAAAATACGTTTTAGGAGCTTCATAGGTCCATTTAGAACCTGTTACAAACGCCGTTTTCACCGAAATCAGTTCGGTTTTTGCATAATACAAGATCGTATTTTCTGCAAAAATGGCCGAATTAAATTGAGAAATAAGCGTTTTAGAAGCTTCATTAGTCTATTTCGAATCTGTTACAAACGCCTTTTTCGCCGAAATCAGCTCGGTTTCGGCGCAATACGAAATTGTTTTTTTGTGCAAAAATGACCGATTTAAATTGCGAAAGAAGCGTTTTAGAAGCTTCATTAGTCCACTAAGTAACCGGTTATAAACGTCGTTTTCGCCGAAATCAGCTCGGTTTTCGCGTTATACAAGATCGTGTTTTCTGCAAAAATGGCCCAATTATATTGAGAAAGAAGCGTTTTAGAAGCTCCATTAGTCCATTTAGAACCTGTTACAAACCCCGTTTTTGTCGAAATCAGCTCGGTTTTCCCGAAATACGAAATCGTGTTTGGTGCAAAAATCGCAGATTCAAATTGCGAAAAATACGTTTTAATAGAGCTTCATAGGTCCATTTAGAACCTGTTATAAACGTCGTTATCGCCGAACCCAGCTTGGTTCTCGCATAATACGAGATAGTGTTTTGTCCAAAAATGGCCGATTTAAATTGCGAAAGAAGCGTTTTAGAAGCTTCATTAATCTATTTCGAATCTGTTACAAACGCCGTTTTCGCCGAAATCAGCTCGGTTTCAGCGTAATACGAAATCGTTTTTTTTTTGTGCAAAAATGGCATATTTAAATTGCGAAAGAAGCGTTTTAGAAGCTTCAATAGTCCATTTAGAACCGGTTTAAACGTCGTTATCGCCGAAATCAGCTTGGTTCTCGCATAATACGAGATAGTGTTTTGTCCAAAAATGGCCGATTTAAATTGCAAAAGAACCGTTTTAGAAGCTTCAGTAGTCCATTTAGAACCTGTTATCAACGTCGTTATCGCCGAAATCAGCTCGGTTCTCGCATAATACGAGATAGTGTTTTGTCCAAAAATGGTCGATTTAAATTGCGAAAGAAGCATTTTAGAAGCTTTATTAGTCCATTAAAACCTGTTATAAACGTAGTTATCGCCGAAATCAGCTTGGTTTTCGCGTAATACAAGATCGTGTTTTGTGTCAAAATGGCCGATTTAAATTTCGAAAGAAGCGTTTTAGAAGCTTCATTAGGCCATTTAGACCCTGTTACAAACGTCGTTTTCGCCGAAATCATCTCGATTTTCGCGAAATACAAGATCGTGTTTTCTGCAAAACTGGCCGAATTATATTGAGGAAGAAGCGTTTTAGAAGGTTCATTGGCCCCTTTAGAGCCTGTTACAAGCGTCGTTTTCACCGAAATCACCTCGGTTTTTGCGTTATACAAGATCGTGTTTTGTGCAAAAATGGCCGATTTAAATTGCGAAAGAAGCATTTCAGAAGCTTCATTAGTCTACTAAGTAATCGGTTATAAACGTCGTTTTAACCGAAATCAGCTCGGTTTTCGCGTAATACAAGATCTTGTTTTCTGCAAAAATGGCCGATTTCAATTGCAAACGAAGCGTTTTAGAAACTTCATTGGTCTATTTCGAATCTGTTTCAAACGTCTTTTCGCCGAAATCAGCTTGGTATTCGCGTAATACAAGATCGTGTTTTGTGCAAAAATGGCCGAATTTAATTGAGAAAGAAGCGTTTTATCAGCTTTATTAGGCCATTTAAAACCTGTTACAAATGTCGGTTTCGCCGAAATCAGCTGGGTTTTCGCGTAATACAAGTTGGTGTTTTGTGTAAAAATGGCCAATTTAAATTGCGAAAGAAGCGTTTTAGAAGCTTCATCAGTTTATTAAGGACATGTTACAAACGTCGTTTTAACCGAAATCAGCTCGGTTTTCGCGTAATACAAGATCGTGTTTTCTGCAAAAATGGCCGATTTATATTGAGAAAGAAGAGTTTTAGAAGCTTCATTAGTCTATTTCGAATCTGTTACAAACGCCGTTTTCGCCGAAATCAGCTCGGTTTCGGCGCAATACGAAATCGTTTTTTTGTGCAAAAATGGCCGATTTCAATAGCGAAAAAAGCCTTTTAGGAGCTTAATTGGTCCATTTAGAATCTGTTACAAACGTCGTTTTCGTCGAAATCAGCTTGGTTTTCGCGTAATTCAAGATCGTGTTTTTTGCAAAAACGGCCGAATTAAATAGCGAAAAAAGGCTTTCATCAGATTTATTAGGCCATTTAGAACCTGTTACAAACGTCGGTTTCGCCGAAATCAGCTCGGTTTTTGCGTAAAACGAAATCGTGTTTTTTGCAAAAAATTGCCGATTTAAATTGCGAAAGAAGCGTTTTAGGAGCTACATTAGTCCATTTAGAACCTGTTACAAACGCCGTTTTCGCCCAAATCAGCTCGGTTTCGGCGCAATACGAAATCGTTTTTTTGTGCAAAAGTGGCGGATTTAAATTGAGAAAGAAGCGTTTTAGGAGCTTCATAGGTCCATTTAGAACCTGTTACAAACATCGTTTTAACCGAAATGAGCTCGGTTTTCGCGTAATACAAGATCGTGTTTTCTGCAAAAATGGCCGATTTAAATTGCAGTAGAAGCGTTTCAGAAGCTTCATTAGTCTATTTCGAATCTGTTACAAACGTCTTTTCGCCGAAACCAGCTTGGTATTCGCGTAATACAAGATCGTGTTTTGTGCAAAAATGGCCGATTTAAATTGAGAAAGAAGCGTTTTATCAGCTTCACTATTCCATTTCGAACCTGTTACAAACGTCCTTTATCCGAAATCAGCACAGTTTTCGCATAAAACGAAATCGTGTGTTTTGCAAAAATTGCCGATTTAAATTGTGAAAGAAGCGTTTTAGGAGCTACATTAGTCCATTTAGAACCTGTTACAAACCCCGTTTTCGTACAAATCAGCTCGGTTTTCCCCAAATACGAAATCGTGTTTTGTGCAAAAATCGCCGAATTAAATTGCTAAAATGCGTTTTAGGAGCTTCATTGGTTCATTTAGAACCTGTTACAAACGCTGTTTTCGCCGAAATCAGCTCGGTTTCGGCGCAATACGAAATCTTTTTTTAGTGCAAAAATGGCCGATTTAAATAGCGAAAGATGCGTTTTAAAAGCTTAATTAGTCCATCTAAAACCTCTTACAAACGTCGTTTTCGCGCAAAATCAGCTCGGTTTTCGGGTAATACATGATGGTGTTTTCTACAATGATACTTCATTAGTCCATTCAGAACCTGTTACAAACGCCGTTTTCACCGAAGTCACCTCGGTATTTGCGTTATACAAGATCGTGTTTTGTCGAAAAATAGCCGATTTAAATAGCGAAAGAAGCGTTTCACAAGCTTTATGAGGCCATTTAGAACCTGTTACAAACGTCGGTTTCGCCGAAAGCAGCTCGGTTTTCGCGTTATACAAGATCGTATTTTCTGCAAAAATGGCCGATTTCGATAACGAAAGAAGCCTTTTAGAAGCTTCATTAGTCCATTTAGTATCTGTATAAAACGTCGTTTTCGCCGAAATCAGCTTGGTTTTCGCATAATACAAGATCGTGTTTTGTGCTAAAATGGCCGATTTAAATTGCGAAAGAAGCGTTTCAGAAGCTTCAATAGTTCATTTACAACCTGTTATAAACGTTATCGCCGAAATCAGATCGGTTTTCGCATAATACGACATAGTGTTTTGTGCAAAAATGGCCGATTTAAATTGCGAAAGAAGCGTTTCAGAAGCTTCAATAGTTCATTTAGAACCTGTTTTAAAGGTTTTCGCCGAAATCAGATCAGTTTTCGCATAATACGAGATAGTGTTTTGTCCAAAAATGGCCGATTTAAATTGCGAAAGAAGCGTTTTTGAAGCTTCATTAGTCCATTGAGAATCAGTTACAAACGTCGTTTTCGTCGAAATCAGCTTGGTTTTCGCGTATTACAAGATCGTGTTTCGTCGAAAAATGGCCGATTAAAATAGCAAAAGAAGCGTTTCACAAGCTTTATTAGGCCATTTAGAACCTGTTACAAAGGTCGGTTTCGCATATATCAGCTCGGTTTTCGCGTAATACAAGATCATATTTTCTGCAAAAATGGCCGATATATATTGCGAAAGAAGAGTTTCAGAAGGTTTATTACGCCATTTAGAAACTTTTACAAACTTCGTTTTCGCCAAAATCCGCTCGGTTTTCGAGTAATACAAGATAGTGTTTTGTCCAAGAATGGCGGATTTCGATAACGAAAGAAGCGTTTTAGAAGCTTTATTAGTCCATTTAGAACCTGTTATAAACGTAGTTATCGCCGAAATCAGCTCGGTTTTCGCGTAATACAAGATAGTGTTTTGTCCAAAAATGGCCGATTTCGATAACGAAAGAAGCGTTTTAGATCCTTCATTAGTCCATTTAGTATAAGTTAAAAACGTCGTTTTCGCCGAAATCAGCTTGGTTTTCGCATAATACAACATCGTGTTTTGTGCAAAAAAGGCCGATTTAAATTGCGAAAGAAGCGTTTTAGAACCTTCAATAGTTCATTTAGAACTTGTTATAAACGTCGTTATCGCCGAAATCAGCTTGGTTTTCGCATAATACAACATCGTGTTTTGTGCAAAAATGGCCGATTTAAATTGCGAAAGAAGCGTTTGAGAAGCTTCAGTAGTCCATTTAGAACCTGTTATAAACGTCGTTATCGCCGAAATCAGCTCGGTTCTCGCATAATACGAGATAGTGTTTTGTCCAAAAATGGCCGATTTAAATTGCGAAAGAAGCGTTTGAGAAGCTTTATTAGTCCATTTAGAACCTGTTTTAAACGTAGTTATCGCCGAAATCAGCTTGGTTTTCGCGTATTACAAGATCGTGTTTTGTGTCAAAATGGCCGATTTAAATTTCGAAAGAAGCGTTTTAGAAGCTTCATTAGTCCACTAAGTAACCGGTTATAAACGTCGTTTTCGCCGAAATCAGCTCGGTTTTCGCGTAATACAAGATCGTGTTTTCTGCAAAAATGGCCCAATTATATTGAGGAAGAAGCGTTTTAGAAGCTTCATTAGTCCATTTAGAACCTGTTACAAACCCCGTTTTCGTCCAAATCAGCTCGGTTTTCCCGAAATACGAAATCGTGTTTGGTGCAAAAATCGCAGATTCAAATTGCGAAAAATACGTTTTAGGAGCTTCATAGGTCCATTTAGAACCTGTTACAAACGACGTTTTCACCGAATTCACCTCGGTTTTTGCATAATACAAGATCGTGTTTTGTGCAAAAATGGCCGATTTAAATTGCGAAAGAAGCGTTTTAGAAGCTTCATTAATCCATTTAGAACCTGTTACAAACCCCGTTTTCGTCCAAATCAGCTCGGTTTTCCCGAAATTAGAAAACGTGTTTGGTGCAAAAATCGCCGATTTAAATTGCAAAAAATACGTTTTAGGAGCTTCATAAGTCCATTTAGAACCTGTTACAAACGCCGTTTTCACCGAAATCACCTCGGTTTTTGCGTTATACAAGATCGTGTTTTGTGCAAAAACGGCCGATTTAAATTGCGAAAGAAGCATTTCAGAAGCTTCATTAGTCCACTAAGTAATCGGTTATAAACGTCGTTTTAACCGAAATCAGCTCGGTTTTCGCGTAATACAAGATCTTGTTTTCTGCAAAAAATGGCCGATTTCAATTGCAAACGAAGCGTTTTAGAAGCTTCATTGGTCTATTTCGAATCTGTTTCAAACGTCTTTTCGCCGAAATCAGCTTGGTATTCGCGTAATACAAGATCGTGTTTTGTGCAAAAATGGCCGAATTTAATTGAGAAAGAAGCGTTTTATCAGCTTTATTAGGCCATTTAAAACCAGTTACAAATGTCGGTTTCGCCGAAATCAGCTGGGTTTTCGCGTAATACAAGTTGGTGTTTTGTGTAAAAATGGCCAATTTAAATTGCGAAAGAAGCGTTTTAGAAGCTTCATCAGTTCATTAAGGACATGTTACAAACGTCGTTTTAACCGAAATCAGCTCGGTTTTCGCGTAATACAAGATCGTGTTTTCTGCAAAAATGGCCGATTTATATTGAGAAAGAAGCGTTTTAGAAGCTTCATTAGTCTATTTCGAATCTGTTACAAACGCCGTTTTCGCCGAAATCAGCTCGGTTTCGGCGCAATACGAAATCGTTTTTTTGTGCAAAAATGGCCGATTTCAATAGCGAAAAAAGCCTTTTAGGAGCTTAATTGGTCCATTTAGAATCTGTTACAAACGTCGTTTTCGTCGAAATCAGCTTGGTTTTCGCGTAATACAAGATCGTGTTTTTTGCAAAAACGGCCGAATTAAATAGCGAAAAAAGGCTTTCATCAGATTTATTAGGCCATTTAGAACCTGTTACAAACGTCGGTTTCGCCGAAATCAGCTCGGTTTTTGCGTAAAACGAAATCGTGTTTTTTGCAAAAAATTGCCGATTTAAATTGCGAAAGAAGCGTTTTAGGAGCTACATTAGTCCATTTAGAACCTGTTACAAACGCCGTTTTCGCCCAAATCAGCTCGGTTTCGGCGCAATACGAAATCGTTTTTTTATGCAAAAGTGGCGGATTTAAATTGAGAAAGAAGCGTTTTAGGAGCTTCATAGGTCCATTTAGAACCTGTTACAAACATCGTTTTAACCGAAATGAGCTCGGTTTTCGCGTAATACAAGATCGTGTTTTCTGCAAAAATGGCCGATTTAAATTGCAGTAGAAGCGTTTCAGAAGCTTCATTAGTCTATTTCGAATCTGTTACAAACGTCTTTTCGCCGAAACCAGCTTGGTATTCGCGTAATACAAGATCGTGTTTTGTGCAAAAATGGCCGATTTAAATTGAGAAAGAAGCGTTTTATCAGCTTCACTATTCCATTTCGAACCTGTTACAAACGTCCTTTATCCGAAATCAGCACAGTTTTCGCATAAAACGAAATCGTGTGTTTTGCAAAAATTGCCGATTTAAATTGTGAAAGAAGCGTTTTAGGAGCTACATTAGTCCATTTAGAACCTGTTACAAACCCCGTTTTCGTCAAAATCAGCTCGGTTTTCCCGAAATACGAAATCGTGTTTTGTGCAAAAATCGCCGAATTAAATTGCTAAAATGCGTTTTAGGAGCTTCATTGGTTCATTTAGAACCTGTTACAAACGCTGTTTTCGCCGAAATCAGCTCGGTTCTCGCATAATACGAGATAGTGTTTTGTCCAAAAATGGCCGATTTAAATTGCGAAAGAAGCGTTTGAGAAGCTTTATTAGTCCATTTAGAACCTGTTATAAACGTAGTTATCGCCGAAATCAGCTTGGTTTTCGCGTATTACAAGATCGTGTTTTGTGTCAAAATTGCCGATTTAAATTTCGAAAGAAGCATTTTAGAAGCTTCATTAGTCCACTAAGTAACCGGTTATAAACGTCGTTTTCGCCGAAATCAGCTCGGTTTTCGCGTAATACAAGATCGTGTTTTCTGCAAAAATGGCCCAATTATATTGAGGAAGAAGCGTGTTAGAAGCTTCATTAGTCCATTTAGAACCTGTTACAAACCCCGTTTTCGTCCAAATCAGCTCGGTTTTCCCGAAATACGAAATCGTGTTTGGTGCAAAAATCGCAGATTCAAATTGCGAAAAATACGTTTTAGGAGCTTCATAGGTCCATTTAGAACCTGATACAAACGACGTTTTCACCGAATTCACCTCGGTTTTTGCATAATACAAGATCGTGTTTTGTGCAAAAATGGCCGATTTAAATTGCGAAAGAAGCGTTTTAGAAGCTTCATTAGTCCATTTAGAACCTGTTACAAACCCCGTTTTCGTCCAAATCAGCTCGGTTTTCCCGAAATTAGAAAACGTGTTTGGTGCAAAAATCGCCGATTTAATTTGCAAAAAATACGTTTTAGGAGCTTCATAGGTCCATTTAGAACCTGTTACAAACGCCGTTTTCACCGAAATCACCTCGGTTTTTGCGTTATACAAGATCGTGTTTTGTGCAAAAATGGCCGATTTAAATTCCGAAAGAAGCATTTCAGAAGCTTCATTAGTCCACTAAGTAATCGGTTATAAACGTCGTTTTAACCGAAATCAGCTCGGTTTTCGCGTAATACAAGATCTTGTTTTCTGCAAAAATGGCCGATTTCAATTGCAAACGAAGCGTTTTAGAAGCTTCATTGGTCTATTTCGAATCTGTTTCAAACGTCTTTTCGCCGAAATCAGCTTGGTATTCGCGTAATACAAGATCGTGTTTTGTGCAAAAATGGCCGAATTTAATTGAGAAAGAAGCGTTTTATCAGCTTTATTAGGCCATTTAAAACCAGTTACAAATGTCGGTTTCGCCGAAATCAGCTGGGTTTTCGCGTAATACAAGTTGGTGTTTTGTGTAAAAATGGCCAATTTAAATTGCGAAAGAAGCGTTTTAGAAGCTTCATCAGTTCATTAAGGACATGTTACAAACGTCGTTTTAACCGAAATCAGCTCGGTTTTCGCGTAATACAAGATCGTGTTTTCTGCAAAAATGGCCGATTTATATTGAGAAAGAAGCGTTTTAGAAGCTTCATTAGTCTATTTCGAATCTGTTACAAACGCCGTTTTCGCCGAAATCAGCTCGGTTTTGGCGCAATACGAAATCGTTTTTTTGTGCAAAAATGGCCGATTTCAATAGCGAAAAAAGCCTTTTAGGAGCTTAATTGGTCCATTTAGAATCTGTTACAAACGTCGTTTTCGTCGAAATCAGCTTGGTTTTCGCGTAATACAAGATCGTGTTTTTTGCAAAAACGGCCGAATTAAATAGCGAAAAAAGGCTTTCATCAGATTTATTAGGCCATTTAGAACCTGTTACAAACGTCGGTTTCGCCGAAATCAGCTCGGTTTTTGCGTAAAACGAAATCGTGTTTTTTGCAAAAAATTGCCGATTTAAATTGCGAAAGAAGCGTTTTAGGAGCTACATTAGTCCATTTAGAACCTGTTACAAACGCCGTTTTCGCCCAAATCAGCTCGGTTTCGGCGCAATACGAAATCGTTTTTTTGTGCAAAAGTGGCGGATTTAAATTGAGAAAGAAGCGTTTTAGGAGCTTCATAGGTCCATTTAGAACCTGTTACAAACATCGTTTTAACCGAAATGAGCTCGGTTTTCGCGTAATACAAGATCGTGTTTTCTGCAAAAATGGCCGATTTAAATTGCAGTAGAAGCGTTTCAGAAGCTTCATTAGTCTATTTCGAATCTGTTACAAACGTCTTTTCGCCGAAACCAGCTTGGTATTCGCGTAATACAAGATCGTGTTTTGTGCAAAAATGGCCGATTTAAATTGAGAAAGAAGCGTTTTATCAGCTTCACTATTCCATTTCGAACCTGTTACAAACGTCCTTTATCCGAAATCAGCACAGTTTTCGCATAAAACGAAATCGTGTGTTTTGCAAAAATTGCCGATTTAAATTGTGAAAGAAGCGTTTTAGGAGCTACATTAGTCCATTTAGAACCTGTTACAAACCCCGTTTTCGTACAAATCAGCTCGGTTTTCCCGAAATACGAAATCGTGTTTTGTGCAAAAATCGCCGAATTAAATTGCTAAAATGCGTTTTAGGAGCTTCATTGGTTCATTTAGAACCTGTTACAAACGCTGTTTTCGCCGAAATCAGCTCGGTTTCGGCGCAATACGAAATCTTTTTTTAGTGCAAAAATGGCCGATTTAAATAGCGAAAGATGTGTTTTAAAAGCTTAATTAGTCCATCTAAAACCTCTTACAAACGTCGTTTTCGCGCAAAATCAGCTCGGTTTTCGGGTAATACATGATGGTGTTTTCTACAATGATACTTCATTAGTCCATTCAGAACCTGTTACAAACGCCGTTTTCACCGAAGTCACCTCGGTATTTGCGTTATATATACAAGATCGTGTATTGTCGAAAAATAGCCGATTTAAATAGCGAAAGAAGCGTTTCACAAGCTTTATGAGGCCATTTAGAACCTGTTACAAACGTCGGTTTCGCCGAAAGCAGCTCGGTTTTCGCGTTATACAAGATCGTATTTTCTGCAAAAATGGCCGATTTCGATAACGAAAGAAGCCTTTTAGAAGCTTCATTAGTCCATTTAGTATCTGTTAAAAACGTCGTTTTCGCCGAAATCAGCTTGGTTTTCGCATAATACAAGATCGTGTTTTGTGCAAAAATGGCCGATTTAAATTGCGAAAGAAGCGTTTCAGAAGCTTCAATAGTTCATTTACAACCTGTTATAAACGTTATCGCCGAAATCAGATCGGTTTTCGCATAATACGACATAGTGTTTTGTGCAAAAATGGCCGATTTAAATTGCGAAAGAAGCGTTTCAGAAGCTTCAATAGTTCATTTAGAACCTGTTTTAAAGGTTTTCGCCGAAATCAGATCAGTTTTCGCATAATACGAGATAGTGTTTTGTCCAAAAATGGCCGATTTAAATTGCGAAAGAAGCGTTTTAGAAGCTTCATTAGTCCATTGAGAATCAGTTACAAACGTCGTTTTCGTCGAAATCAGCTTGGTTTTCGCGTATTACAAGATCGTGTTTCGTCGAAAAATGGCCGATTAAAATAGCAAAAGAAGCGTTTCACAAGCTTTATTAGGCCATTTAGAACCTGTTACAAAGGTCGGTTTCGCAGATATCAGCTCGGTTTTCGCGTAATACAAGATCATATTTTCTGCAAAAATGGCCGATTTATATTGCGAAAGAAGAGTTTCAGAAGGTTTATTACGCCATTTAGAAACTTTTACAAACTTCGTTTTCGCCAAAATCCGCTCGGTTTTCGAGTAATACAAAATAGTGTTTTGTCCAAAAATGGCCGATTTCGATAACGAAAGAAGCGTTTTAGAAGCTTTATTAGTCCATTTAGAACCTGTTATAAACGTAGTTATCGCCGAAATCAGCTCGGTTTTCGCGTAATACAAGATAGTGTTTTGTCCAAAAATGGCCGATTTCGATAACGAAAGAAGCGTTTTAGATCCTTCATTAGTCGATTTAGTATATGTTAAAAACGTCGTTTTCGCCGAAATCAGCTTGGTTTTCGCATAATACAACATCGTGTTTTGTGCAAAAAAGGCCGATTTAAATTGCGAAAGAAGCGTTTTAGAACCTTCAATAGTTCCTTTAGAACCTGTTATAAACGTCGTTATCGCCGAAATCAGCTTGGTTTTCGCATAATACAACATCGTGTTTTGTGCAAAAATGGCCGATTTAAATTGCGAAAGAAGCGTTTGAGAAGCTTCAGTAGTCCATTTAGAACCTGTTATAAACGTCGTTATCGCCGAAATCAGCTCGGTTCTCGCATAATACGAGATAGTGTTTTGTCCAAAAATGGCCGATTTAAATTGCTAAAGAAGCGTTTTAAAATCTTTATTAGTCCATTTAGAACCTGTTATAAACGTAGTTATCGCCGAAATCAGCTTGGTTTTCGCGTATTACAAGATCGTGTTTTGTGTCAAAATGGCCGATTTAAATTTCGAAAGAAGCGTTTTAGAAGCTTCATTAGTCCACTAAGTAACCGGTTATAAACGTCGTTTTCGCCGAAATCAGCTCGGTTTTCGCGTTATACAAGATCGTGTTTTCTGCAAAAATGGCCCAATTATATTGAGGAAGAAGCGTTTTAGAAACTTCATTAGTCCATTTAGAACCTGTTACAAACCCCGTTTTCGTCGAAATCAGCTCGGTTTTCCCGAAATACGAAATCGTGTTTGGTGCAAAAATCGCAGAATCAAATTGCGAAAAATACGTTTTAGGAGCTTCATAGGTCCATTCAGAACCTGTTACAAACGCCGTTTTCACCGAAATCACCTCGGTTTTTGCATAATACAAGATCGTGTTTTGTGCCAAAAATGGCCGATTTAAATTGCGAAAGAAGCGTTTTAGAAGCTTCATTAGGCCATTTAGAACCTGTTACAAACCCCGTTTTCGTCCAAATCAGCTCGGTTTTCCCGAAATTAGAAATCGTGTTTGGTGCTAAAATCGCCGATTCAAATTGCAAAAAATACGTTTTAGGAGCTTCATAGGTCCATTTAGAACCTGTTACAAACGCCGTTTTCACCGAAATCAGCTCGGTTTTTGCGTTATACAAGATCGTGTTTTGTGCAAAAATGGCCGATTTAAATTGCGAAAGAAGCGTTTCAGAAGCTCCTTTAGTCCACTAAGTA
This sequence comes from Sipunculus nudus, assembly GCA_026874595.1. Lineage (NCBI taxonomy): Eukaryota > Metazoa > Annelida > Sipuncula > Golfingiida > Sipunculidae > Sipunculus > Sipunculus nudus. The sequence goes on from CM049313.1 coordinate 28,896,307, forward strand.
ATCGGTTATAAACGTCGTTTTAACCGAAATCAGCTAGGTTTTCGCGTAATACAAGATCTTGTTTTCTGCAAAAATGGCCGTTTTCAATTGCAAACGAAGCGTTTTAGAAGCTTCATTGGTCTATTTCGAATCTGTTACAAACGTCTTTTCGCCGAAATCAGCTTGGTATTCGCGTAATACAAGATCGTGTTTTGTGCAAAAATGGCCGAATTAAATTGAAAAAGAAGCTTTAATAAGCTTTATTAGGCCATCTAAAACCTGTTACAAATGTCGGTTTCGCCGAAATCAGCTGGGTTTTCGCGTAATACAAGTTGGTGTTTTGTGTTAAAATGGCCAATTTAAATTGCGAAAGAAGCGTTTTAGAAGCTTCATCAGTTCATTAAGGACATGTTACAAACGTCGTTTTAACCGAAATCAGCTCGGTTTTCGCGTAATACAAGATCGTGTTTTCTGCAAAAATGGCCGAATTAAATTGAGAAAGAAGCGTTTTAGAAGCTTCATTAGTCTATTTCGAATCTGTTACAAACGCCGTTTTCGCCGAAATCAGCTCGGTTTCGGCGCAATACGAAATCTTTTTTTGTGCAAAAATGGCCGATTTAAATTGCGAAAGAAGCGTTTTAGAAGCTTCATTAGTCCACTAAGTAACCGGTTATAAACGTCGTTTTGGCCGAAATCAGCTCGGTTTTCGCGTTATACAAGATCGTGTTTTCTGCAAAAATGGCCCAATTATATTGAGAAAGAAGCGTTTTAGAAGCTTTATTAGTCCATTTAGAACCGATTACAAACCCCGTTTTTGTCGAAATCAGCTCGGTTTTCCCGAAATACGAAATCGTGTTTGGTGCGAAAATCGCAGATTCAAATTGCGAAAAATACGTTTTAGGAGCTTCATAGGTCCATTTAGAACCTGTTACAAACGCCGTTTTCACCGAAATCAGTTCGGTTTTTGCATAATACAAGATCGTATTTTCTGCAAAAATGGCCGAATTAAATTGAGAAATAAGCGTTTTAGAAGCTTCATTAGTCTATTTCGAATCTGTTACAAACGCCGTTTTCGCCGAAATCAGCTCGGTTTCGGCGCAATACGAAATTGTTTTTTTGTGCAAAAATGACCGATTTAAATTGCGAAAGAAGCGTTTTAGAAGCTTCATTAGTCCACTAAGTAACCGGTTATAAACGTCGTTTTCGCCGAAATCAGCTCGGTTTTCGCGTTATACAAGATCGTGTTTTCTGCAAAAATGGCCCAATTATATTGAGAAAGAAGCGTTTTAGAAGCTCCATTAGTCCATTTAGAACCTGTTACAAACCCCGTTTTTGTCGAAATCAGCTCGGTTTTCCCGAAATACGAAATCGTGTTTGGTGCAAAAATCGCAGATTCAAATTGCGAAAAATACGTTTTAATAGAGCTTCATAGGTCCATTTAGAACCTGTTATAAACGTCGTTATCGCCGAAATCAGCTTGGTTCTCGCATAATACGAGATAGTGTTTTGTCCAAAAATGGCCGATTTAAATTGCGAAAGAAGCGTTTTAGAAGCTTCATTAATCTATTTCGAATCTGTTACAAACGCCGTTTTCGCCGAAATCAGCTCGGTTTCAGCGTAATACGAAATCTTTTTTTTTTTGTGCAAAAATGGCATATTTAAATTGAGAAAGAAGCGTTTTAGAAGCTTCAATAGTCCATTTAGAACCGGTTTAAACGTCGTTATCGCCGAAATCAGCTGGGTTTTCGCGTAATACAAGTTGGTGTTTTGTGTAAAAATGGCCGATTTAAATTGCGAAAGAAGCGTTTTAGAAGCTTCATTAGTTCATTAAGGACATGTTACAATCGTCGTTTTAACCAAAATCAGCTCGGTTTTCGCGTAAAACAAGATCGTGTTTTCTGCAAAAATGGCCGATTTAAATTGAGAAAGAAGCGTTTTAGAAGCTTCATTAATCTATTTCGAATCTGTTACAAACGCCGTTTTCGCCAAAATCAGCTCGGTTTCAGCGCAATACGAAATCGTTTTTTTTTTTTGTGCAAAAATGGCATATTTAAATTGCGAAAGAAGCGTTTTAGAAGCTTCAATAGTCCATTTAGAACCGGTTTAAACGTCGTTATCGCCGAAATCAGCTTGGTTCTCGCATAATACGAGATAGTGTTTTGTCCAAAAATGGCCGATTTAAATTGCAAAAGAACCGTTTTAGAAGCTTCAGTAGTCCATTTAGAACCTGTTATCAACGTCGTTATCGCCGAAATCAGCTCGGTTCTCGCATAATACGAGATAGTGTTTTGTCCAAAAATGGTCGATTTAAATTGCGAAAGAAGCATTTTAGAAGCTTTATTAGTCCATTAAAACCTGTTATAAACGTAGTTATCGCCGAAATCAGCTTGGTTTTCGCGTATTACAAGATCGTGTTTTGTGTCAAAATGGCCGATTTAAATTTCGAAAGAAGCGTTTTAGAAGCTTCATTAGGCCATTTAGACCCTGTTACAAACGTCGTTTTCGCCGAAATCATCTCGATTTTCGCGAAATACAAGATCGTGTTTTCTGCAAAACTGGCCGAATTATATTGAGGAAGAAGCGTTTTAGAAGGTTCATTGGCCCCTTTAGAGCCTGTTACAAGCGTCGTTTTCGCCGAAATCCGCTCGGTTTTCGCGTAATACAAGATAGTGTTTTTGTCTAAAAATTGCCGATTTCGTTAACGAAAGAAGCATTTTAGAAGCTACATTAGTCCATTTAGTATCTGTTACAAACGTCGTTTTCGCCGAAATCAGCTCGTTTTTCGCGTTATACAAGATCGTGTTTTGTGCAAAAAAGGCCCAATTACATTGAGGAAGAAGCGTTTTAGAAGCTTCATTAGTCCATTTAGAACCTGTTACAAACCCCGTTTTCGTCCAAATCAGCTCGGTTTTCCCGAAATACGAAATCGTGTTTGGTGCAAAAATCGCCGATTCAAATTGCGAAAAATGCGTTTTGGGAGCTTCATAGTTCAATTTAGAACCTGTTACAAACCCCGTTTTCGTCTAAATCAGCTCGGTTTTCCCGAAATAAGAAGTCGTGTTTGGTTCAAAAATCGCCGATTCAAATTGCGAAAAATGCGTTTAAGGAGCTTCATAGTTCCATTAAGAACCTGTTACAAACGCCGTTTTCGCCGAAATTAGCTCACTTTCGCGTAATACAAGATCGTGTTTTGTCGAAAAATGGCCGATTTAAATAGCGAAAGAAGCGTTTCATAAGCTTTCTTAGGCCATTTAGAACCTGTTACAAACGTCGGTCTTGCCGAAATCAGCTCGGTTTTTGCGTAATACAAGATCGTATTTTCTGCAAAAATGGCCGAATTATATTGTAAAAGAAGCGTTTTAGAAGCTTCATTAGTCCATTTAGTATCTGTTAAAAACGTCGTTTTCGCCGAAATCAGCTCGGTTTTCGCATAATACGAGATAGTGTTTTGTCCAAAAATGGCCGATTTAAATTGCGAAAGAAGCGTTTTAGAAGCTTCATTAGTCCATTGAGAATCAGTTACAAACGTCGTTTTCGTCGAAATCAGCTTGGTTTTCGCGTATTACAAGATCGTGTTTCGTCGAAAAATGGCCGATTAAAATAGCAAAAGAAGCGTTTCACAAGCTTTATTAGGCCATTTAGAACCTGTTACAAAGGTCGGTTTCGCAATTATCAGCTCGGTTTTCGCGTAATACAAGATCATATTTTCTGCAAAAATGGCCGATTTATATTGCGAAAGAAGAGTTTCAGAAGGTTTATTACGCCATTTAGAAACTTTTACAAACTTCGTTTTCGCCAAAATCCGCTCGGTTTTCGAGTAATACAAAATAGTGTTTTGTCCAAAAATGGCCGATTTCGATAACGAAAGAAGCGTTTTAGAAGCTTTATTAGTCCATTTAGAACCTGTTATAAACGTAGTTATCGCCGAAATCAGCTCGGTTTTCGCGTAATACAAGATAGTGTTTTGTCCAAAAATGGCCGATTTCGATAACGAAAGAAGCGTTTTAGATCCTTCATTAGTCGATTTAGTATATGTTAAAAACGTCGTTTTCGCCGAAATCAGCTTGGTTTTCGCATAATACAACATCGTGTTTTGTGCAAAAAAGGCCGATTTAAATTGCGAAAGAAGCGTTTTAGAACCTTCAATAGTTCCTTTAGAACCTGTTATAAACGTCGTTATCGCCGAAATCAGCTTGGTTTTCGCATAATACAACAGCGTGTTTTGTGCAAAAATGGCCGATTTAAATTGCGAAAGAAGCGTTTGAGAAGCTTCAGTAGTCCATTTAGAACCTGTTATAAACGTCGTTATCGCCGAAATCAGCTCGGTTCTCGCATAATACGAGATAGTGTTTTGTCCAAAAATGGCCGATTTAAATTGCTAAAGAAGCGTTTTAAAATCTTTATTAGTCCATTTAGAACCTGTTATAAACGTAGTTATCGCCGAAATCAGCTTGGTTTTCGCGTATTACAAGATCGTGTTTTGTGTCAAAATGGCCGATTTAAATTTCGAAAGAAGCGTTTTAGAAGCTTCATTAGTCCACTAAGTAACCGGTTATAAACGTCGTTTTCGCCGAAATCAGCTCGGTTTTCGCGTTATACAAGATCGTGTTTTCTGCAAAAATGGCCCAATTATATTGAGGAAGAAGCGTTTTAGAAACTTCATTAGTCCATTTAGAACCTGTTACAAACCCCGTTTTCGTCGAAATCAGCTCGGTTTTCCCGAAATACGAAATCGTGTTTGGTGCAAAAATCGCAGAATCAAATTGCGAAAAATACGTTTTAGGAGCTTCATAGGTCCATTCAGAACCTGTTACAAACGCCGTTTTCACCGAAATCACCTCGGTTTTTGCATAATACAAGATCGTGTTTTGTGCCAAAAATGGCCGATTTAAATTGCGAAAGAAGCGTTTTAGAAGCTTCATTAGGCCATTTAGAACCTGTTACAAACCCCGTTTTCGTCCAAATCAGCTCGGTTTTCCCGAAATTAGAAATCGTGTTTGGTGCTAAAATCGCCGATTCAAATTGCAAAAAATACGTTTTAGGAGCTTCATAGGTCCATTTAGAACCTGTTACAAACGCCGTTTTCACCGAAATCAGCTCGGTTTTTGCGTTATACAAGATCGTGTTTTGTGCAAAAATGGCCGATTTAAATTGCGAAAGAAGCGTTTCAGAAGCTCCTTTAGTCCACTAAGTAATCGGTTATAAACGTCGTTTTAACCGAAATCAGCTAGGTTTTCGCGTAATACAAGATCTTGTTTTCTGCAAAAATGGCCGTTTTCAATTGCAAACGAAGCGTTTTAGAAGCTTCATTGGTCTATTTCGAATCTGTTACAAACGTCTTTTCGCCGAAATCAGCTTGGTATTCGCGTAATACAAGATCGTGTTTTGTGCAAAAATGGCCGAATTAAATTGAAAAAGAAGCTTTAATAAGCTTTATTAGGCCATCTAAAACCTGTTACAAATGTCGGTTTCGCCGAAATCAGCTGGGTTTTCGCGTAATACAAGTTGGTGTTTTGTGTTGAAATGGCCAATTTAAATTGCGAAAGAAGCGTTTTAGAAGCTTCATCAGTTCATTAAGGACATGTTACAAACGTCGTTTTAACCGAAATCAGCTCGGTTTTCGCGTAATACAAGATCGTGTTTTCTGCAAAAATGGCCGAATTAAATTGAGAAAGAAGCGTTTTAGAAGCTTCATTAGTCTATTTCGAATCTGTTACAAACGCCGTTTTCGCCGAAATCAGCTCGGTTTCGGCGCAATACGAAATCTTTTTTTGTGCAAAAATGGCCGATTTAAATTGCGAAAGAAGCGTTTTAGAAGCTTCATTAGTCCACTAAGTAACCGGTTATAAACGTCGTTTTCGCCGAAATCAGCTCGGTTTTCGCGTTATACAAGATCGTGTTTTCTGCAAAAATGGCCCAATTATATTGAGAAAGAAGCGTTTTATAAGCTTTATTAGTCCATTTAGAACCGATTACAAACCCCGTTTTTGTCGAAATCAGCTCGGTTTTCCCGAAATACGAAATCGTGTTTGGTGCGAAAATCGCAGATTCAAATTGCGAAAAATACGTTTTAGGATCTTCATAGGTCCATTTAGAACCTGTTACAAACGCCGTTTTCACCGAAATCAGTTCGGTTTTTGCATAATACAAGATCGTATTTTCTGCAAAAATGGCCGAATTAAATTGAGAAATAAGCGTTTTAGAAGCTTCATTAGTCTATTTCGAATCTATTACAAACGCCGTTTTCGCCGAAATCAGCTCGGTTTCGGCGCAATACGAAATTGTTTTTTTGTGCAAAAATGACCGATTTAAATTGCGAAAGAAGCGTTTTAGAAGCTTCATTAGTCCACTAAGTAAGCGGTTATAAACGTCGTTTTCGCCGAAATCAGCTCGGTTTTCGCGTTATACAAGATCGTGTTTTCTGCAAAAATGGCCCAATTATATTGAGAAAGAAGCGTTTTAGAAGCTCCATTAGTCCATTTAGAACCTGTTACAAACCCCGTTTTTGTCGAAATCAGCTCGGTTTTCCCGAAATACGAAATCGTGTTTGGTGCAAAAATCGCAGATTCAAATTGCGAAAAATACGTTTTAATAGAGCTTCATAGGTCCATTTAGAACCTGTTATAAACGTCGTTATCGCCGAAATCAGCTTGGTTCTCGCATAATACGAGATAGTGTTTTGTCCAAAAATGGCCGATTTAAATTGCGAAAGAAGCGTTTTAGAAGCTTCATTAATCTATTTCGAATCTGTTACAAACGCCGTTTTCGCCGAAATCAGCTCGGTTTCAGCGTAATACGAAATCTTTTTTTTTTTGTGCAAAAATGGCATATTTAAATTGAAAAAGAAGCGTTTTAGAAGCTTCAATAGTCCATTTAGAACCGGTTTAAACGTCGTTATCGCCGAAATCAGCTGGGTTTTCGCGTAATACAAGTTGGTGTTTTGTGTAAAAATGGCCGATTTAAATTGCGAAAGAAGCGTTTTAGAAGCTTCATTAGTTCATTAAGGACATGTTACAATCGTCGTTTTAACCAAAATCAGCTCGGTTTTCGCGTAAAACAAGATCGTGTTTTCTGCAAAAATGGCCGATTTAAATTGAGAAAGAAGCGTTTTAGAAGCTTCATTAATCTATTTCGAATCTGTTACAAACGCCGTTTTCGCCGAAATCAGCTCGGTTTCAGCGCAATACGAAATCGTTTTTTTTTGTGCAAAAATGGCATATTTAAATTGCGAAAGAAGCGTTTTAGAAGCTTCAATAGTCCATTTAGAACCGGTTTAAACGTCGTTATCGCCGAAATCAGCTTGGTTCTCGCATAATACGAGATAGTGTTTTGTCCAAAAATGGCCGATTTAAATTGCAAAAGAACCGTTTAAGAAGCTTCAGTAGTCCATTTAGAACCTGTTATCAACGTCGTTATCGCCGAAATCAGCTCGGTTCTCGCATAATACGAGATAGTGTTTTGTCCAAAAATGGTCGATTTAAATTGCGAAAGAAGCATTTTAGAAGCTTTATTAGTCCATTAAAACCTGTTATAAACGTAGTTATCGCCGAAATCAGCTTGGTTTTCGCGTATTACAAGATCGTGTTTTGTGTCAAAATGGCCGATTTAAATTTCGAAAGAAGCGTTTTAGAAGCTTCATTAGGCCATTTAGACCCTGTTACAAACGTCGTTTTCGCCGAAATCATCTCGATTTTCGCGAAATACAAGATCGTGTTTTCTGCAAAACTGGCCGAATTATATTGAGGAAGAAGCGTTTTAGAAGGTTCATTGGCCCCTTTAGAGCCTGTTACAAGCGTCGTTTTTGCCGAAATCCGCTCGGTTTTCGCGTAATACAAGATAGTGTTTTTGTCTAAAAATTGCCGATTTCGTTAACGAAAGAAGCATTTTAGAAGCTACATTAGTCCATTTAGTATCTGTTACAAACGTCGTTTTCGCCGAAATCAGCTCGTTTTTCGCGTTATACAAGATCGTGTTTTCTGCAAAAATGGCCCAATTACATTGAGGAAGAAGCGTTTTAGAAGCTTCATTAGTCCATTTAGAACCTGTTACAAACCCCGTTTTCGTCCAAATCAGCTCGGTTTTCCCGAAATACGAAATCGTGTTTGGTGCAAAAATCGCCGATTCAAATTGCGAAAAATGCGTTTTGGGAGCTTCATAGTTCAATTTAGAACCTGTTACAAACCCCGTTTTCGTCTAAATCAGCTCGGTTTTCCCGAAATAAGAAGTCGTGTTTGGTTCAAAAATCGCCGATTCAAATTGCGAAAAATGCGTTTAAGGAGCTTCATAGTTCCATTAAGAACCTGTTACAAACGCCGTTTTCGCCGAAATTAGCTCACTTTCGCGTAATACAAGATCGTGTTTTGTCGAAAAATGGCCGATTTAAATAGCGAAAGAAGCGTTTCATAAGCTTTCTTAGGCCATTTAGAACCTGTTACAAACGTCGGTCTTGCCGAAATCAGCTCGGTTTTTGCGTAATACAAGATCGTATTTTCTGCAAAAATGGCCGAATTATATTGTAAAAGAAGCGTTTTAGAAGCTTCATTAGTCCATTTAGTATCTGTTAAAAACGTCGTTTTCGCCGAAATCAGCTCGGTTTTCGCATAATACGAGATAGTGTTTTGTCCAAAAATGGCCGATTTAAATTGCGAAAGAAGCGTTTTAGAAGCTTTATTAGTCCATTTAGAACCTGTTATAAACGTAGTTATCGCCGAAATCAGCTTGGTTTTCGCGTATTACAAGATAGTGTTTTGTGTCAAAATGGCCGATTTAAATTTCAAAAGAAGCGTTTTAGAAGCTTCATTAGTCCACTAAGTAACCGGTTATAAACGTCGTTTTCGCCGAAATCAGCTCGGTTTTCGCGTTATACAAGATCGTGTTTTCTACAAAAATGGCCCAATTATATTGAGGAAGAAGCGTTTTAGAAGCTTCATTAGTCCATTTAGAACCTACTACAAACCCCGTTTTCGTCGAAATCAGCTCGGTTTTCCCGAAATACGAAATCGTGTTTGGTGCAAAAATCGCAGATTCAAATTGCGAAAAATACGTTTTAGGAGCTTCATAGGTCCATTTAGAACCTGTTACAAACGTCGTTTTCACCGAAATCACCTCGGTTGTTGCGTTATACAAGATCGTGTTTTGTGCAAAAATGGCCGAATTAAATTGAGAAAGAAGCGTTTTATAAGCTTTATTAGGCCATTTAAAACCTGTTACAAATGTCGGTTTCGCCGAAATCAGCTGGGTTTTCGCGTAATACAAGTTGGTGTTTTGTGTAAAAATGGCCGATTTAAATTGCGAAAGAAGCCTTTTAGAAGCTTCATCAGTTCATTAAGGCCATGTTACAAACGTCGTTTTAACCAAAATCAGCTCGTTTTTCGCGTAATACAAGATCGTGTTTTCTGCAAAAATGGCCAATTTAAATTGAGAAAGAAGTGTTTTAGAAGCTTCATTAGTATATTTCGAACTGATACAAACGCCGTTTTCGCCGAAATCAGCTCGGTTTCAGCGCAATACGAAATCGTTCTTTGTGCAAAAATGGCCGATTTAAATTGCGAAAGAAGCGTTTTAGAAGCTTCAATAGTCCATTTAGAACCTGTTATAAACGTCGTTATCGCCGAAATCAGCTCGGTTCTCGCATAATACGAGATAGTGTTTTTTGTCAAAAAATGGCCGATTTAAATTGCGAAAGAAGCGCTTTAGAAGCTTCAGTAGTCCATTTAGAACCTGTTATAAACGTCGTTATCGCCGAAATCAGCTCGGTTCTCGCATAAAACGAGATAGTGTTTTGTCCAAAAATGGTCGATTTAAATTGCGAAAGAAGCGTTTTAGAATCTTTATTAGTCCATTTAGAACCTGTTATAAACGTAGTTATCGCCGAAATCAGCTTGGTTTTCGCGTATTACAAGATCGTGTTTTGTGTCAAAATGGCCGATTTAAATTTCGAAAGAAGCGTTTTAGAAGCTTCATTAGTCCACTAAGTAACCGGTTATTAACGTCGTTTTCGCCGAAATCAGCTCGGTTCTCGCATAATAGGAGATAGTGTTTTGTCCAAAAATGGTCGATTTAAATTGCGAAAGAAGCGTTTTAGAATCTTTATTAGTCCATTTAGAACCTGTTATAAACGTAGTTATCGCCGAAATCAGCTTGGTTTTCGCGTATTACAAGATCGTGTTTTGTGTCAAAATGGCCGATTTAAATTTCGAAAGAAGCGTTTTAGAAGCTTCATTAGTCCACTAAGTAACCGGTTATAAACGTCGTTTTCGCCGAAATCATCTCGGTTTTCGCGTAATACAAGATCGTGTTTTCTGCAAAACTGGCCGAATTATATTGAGGAAGAAGCGTTTTAGAAGCTTCATTGGCCCCTTTAGAGCCTGTTACAAGCGTCGTTTTCGCCGAAATCCGCTCGGTTTTCGCGTAATACAAGATAGTGTTTTTGTCTAAAAATGGCCGATTTCGATAACGAAAGAAGCATTTTAGAAGCTTCATTAGTCCATTTAGTATCTGTTACAAACGTCGTTTTCGCCGAAATCAGCTCGTTTTTCGCGTTATACAAGATCGTGTTTTCTGCAAAAATGGCCCAATTATATTGAGGAAGAAGCGTTTTAGAAGCTTCATTAGTCCATTTAGAACCTGTTACAAACCCCGTTTTCGTCTAAATCAGCTCGGTTTTCCCGAAATACGAAATCGTGTTTGGTGCAAAAATCGCCGATTCAAATTGCGAAAAATGCGTTTAAGGAGCTTCATAGTTCCATTTAGAACCTGTTACAAAACGCCGTTTTCACCGAAATCACCTCGGTTTTTGCGTAATACAAGATCGTATTTTGTGCAAAAATGGCCGATTTAAATTGCGAAAGAAGCGTTTTAGAAGCTTCATTTGTATATTTCGAACTGTTACAAACGCCGTTTTCGCCGAAATCAGCTCGGTTTCAGCGCAATACGAAATCGTTCTTTGTGCAAAAATGGCCGATTTAAATTGCGAAAGAAGCGTTTTAGAAGCTTCAATAGTCCATTTAGAACCTGTTATAAACGTCGTTATCGCCGAAATCAGCTCGGTTCTCGCATAATACGAGATAGTGTTTTTTGTCCAAAAATGGCCGATTTAAATTGTGAAAGAAGCGTTTTAGGAGCTACATTAGTCCATTTAGAACCTGTTACAAACCCCGTTTTCGTCCAAATCAGCTCGGTTTTCCCGAAATACGAAATCGTGTTTTGTGCAAAAATCGGCGAATTAAATTGCTAAAATGCGTTTTAGGAGCTTCATTGGTTCATTTAGAACCTGTTACAAAAGCCGTTTTCGCCGAAATCAGCTCGGTTTCGGCGCAATACGAAATCTTTTTTTAGTGCAAAAATGGCCGATTTAAATAGCGAAAGATGCGTTTTAAAAGCTTAATTAGTCCATCTAAAACCTCTTACAAACGTCGTTTTCGCCGAAATCAGCTCGGTTTTCGGGTAATACATGATGGTGTTTTCTATAATAATACTTCATTAGTCCATTCAGAACCTGTTACAAACGCCGTTTTCACCGAAGTCACCTCGGTATTTGCGTTATACAAGATCGTGTTTTGTCGAAAAATAGCCGATTTAAATAGCGAAAGAAGCGTTTCACAAGCTTTATGAGGCCATTTAGAACCTGTTACAAACGTCGGTTTCGCCGAAAGCAGCTCGGTTTTCGCGTTATACAAGATCGTATTTTCTGCAAAAATGGCCGATTTCGATAACGAAAGAAGCGTTTTAGAAGCTTCAGTAGTCCATTTAGAACCTGTTATAAACGTCGTTATCGCCGAAATCAGCTCGGTTCTCGCATAATACGAGATAGTGTTTTGTCCAAAAATGGTCGATTTAAATTACGAAAGAAGCGTTTTAGAATCTTTATTAGTCCATTTAGAACCTGTTATAAACGTAGTTATCGCCGAAATCAGCTTGGTTTTCGCGTATTACAAGATCGTGTTTTGTGTCAAAATGGCCGATTTAAATTTCGAAAGAAGCGTTTTAGAAGCTTCATTAGTCCACTAAGTAACCGGTTATAAACGTCGTTTTCGCCGAAATCAGCTCGGTTCTCGCATAATACGAGATAGTGTTTTGTCCAAAAATGGTCGATTTAAATTGCGAAAGAAGCGTTTTAGAATCTTTATTAGTCCATTTAGAACCTGTTATAAACGTAGTTATCGCCGAAATCAGCTTGGTTTTCGCGTATTACAAGATCGTGTTTTGTGTCAAAATGGCCGATTTAAATTTCGAAAGAAGCGTTTTAGAAGCTTCATTAGTCCACTAAGTAACCGGCTATAAACGTCGTTTTCGCCGAAATCATCTCGGTTTTCGTGTAATACAAGATCGTGTTTTCTCTGCAAAACTGGCCGAATTATATTGAGGAAGAAGCGTTTTAGAAGCTTCATTGGCCCATTTAGAGCCTGTTACAAGCGTCGTTTTCGCCGAAATCCGCTCGGTTTTCGCGTAATACAAGATAGTGTTTTTGTCTAAAAATGGCCGATTTCGATAACGAAAGAAGCATTTTAGAAGCTACATTAGTCCATTTAGTATCTGTTACAAACGTCGTTTTCGCCGAAATCAGCTCGTTTTTCGCGTGATACAAGATCGTGTTTTCTGCAAAAATGGCCCAATTATCTTGAGGAAGAAGCGTTTTAGAAGCTTCATTAGTCCATTTAGAACCTGTTACAAACCCCGTTTTCGTCCAAATCAGCTCGGTTTTCCCGAAATACGAAATCGTGTTTGGTGCAAAAATCGCCGATTCAAATTGCGAAAAATGCGTTTAAGGAGCTTCATAGTTCATTTAGAACCTGTTACAAAAACGCCGTTTTCACCGAAATCACCTCGGTGTTTGCGTAATGCAAGATCGTGTTATGTCCAAAAATGGCCGATTTAAATAGCGAAAGAAGCGTTTCACAAGCTTTCTTGGGCCATTTAGAACCTGTTACAAAACGCCGTTTTCACCGAAATCACCTCGGTGTTTGCGTAATACAAGATCGTATTTTGTGCAAAAATGACCGATTTAAATTGCGAAAGAAGCGTTTTAGAAGCTTCATTAGTCCATTTAGAACCTGTTACAAACACCGTTTTCGCCGAAATTAGCTCGGTTTTTTGCGTAATATAAGATCGTGTTTTGTCCAAAAATGGCCGATTTAAATAGCGAAAGAAGCGTTTCACAAGCTTTCTTAGGCCATTTAGAACCTGTTACAAACGCCGTTTTCGCCGAAATCAGCTCGGTTTTAGCGTAATACAAGATCGTATTTTCTGCAAAAATGGCCGATTTATATTGCGAAAGAAGAGTTTCAGATGGTTTATTAGGCCATTTAGGAACTTTTACAAACTTCGTTTTCGCCGAAATCCGCTCGGTTTTCTCGTAATACAAGATAGTGTTTTGTACAAAATGGCCGATTTCGATAACGAAAGAAGCGTTTTAGAAGCTTCATTAGTCCATTTAGTATCTGTTAAAAACGTCGTTTTCTCCGAAATCAGCTTGGTTTTCGCATAATACATGATCGTGTTTTGTGCAAAAATGGCCGATTTAAATTGCGAAACAAGCGTTTTAGAATCTTTATTAGTCAATTTAGAACCTGTTATAAACGTAGTTATCGCCGAAATCAGCTTAGTTTTCGCGTATTACAAGATCGTGTTTTGTTACAATGGCCGATTTAAATTTCGAAAGAAGCGTTTTAGAAGCTTCATTAGTCCACTAAGTCCCCGGTTATAAACGTCGTTTTCCGCCCGAAATCAGCTCGGTTTTCGCGTTTAAACAAGATCGTGTTTTCTGCAAAAATGGCCCAATTATATTGAGGAAGAAGCGTTTTAGAAGCTTCATTAGTCCATTTAGAACCTGTTACAAACCCCGTTTTTGTCCAAATCAGCTCGGTTTTCCCGAAATACGAAATCGTGTTTGGTGCAAAAATCGCAGATTCAAATTGCGAAAAATACGTTTTAGGAGCTTCATAGGTCCATTTAGAACCTGTTACAAACGACGTTTTCACCGAAATCACCTCGGTTTTTGCATAATACAAGATCGTGTTTTGTGCAAAAATGGCCGATTTAAATTGCGAAAGAAGCGTTTTAGAAGCTTCATTAGTCCATTTAGAACCTGTTACAAACCCCGTTTTCGTCCAAATCAGCTCGGTTTTCCCGAAATTAGAAAACGTGTTTGGTGCAAAAATCGCCGATTTAAATTGCAAAAAATACGTTTTAGGAGCTTCATAGGTCCATTTAGAACCTGTTACAAACGCCGTTTTCACCGAAATCACCTCGGTTTTTGCGTTATACAAGATCGTGTTTTGTGCAAAAATGGCCGATTTAAATTGCGAAAGAAGCATTTCAGAAGCTTCATTAGTCCACTAAGTAATCGGTTATAAACGTCGTTATAACCGAAATCAGCTCGGATTTCGCGTAATACAAGATCTTGTTTTCTGCAAAAATTGCCGATTTCAATTGCAAACGAAGCGTTTTAGAAGCTTCATTGGTCTATTTCGAATCTGTTTCAAACGTCTTTTCGCCGAAATCAGCTTGGTATTCGCGTAATACAAGATCGTGTTTTGTGCAAAAATGGCCGAATTTAATTGAGAAAGAAGCGTTTTATCAGCTTTATTAGGCCATTTGAAACCTGTTACAAATGTCGGTTTCGCCGAAATCAGCTGGGTTTTCGCGTAATACAAGTTGGTGTTTTGTGTAAAAATGGCCAATTTAAATTGCGAAAGAAGCGTTTTAGAAGCTTCATCAGTTCATTAAGGACATGTTACAAACGTCGTTTTAAACCGAAATCAGCTCGGTTTTCGCGTAATACAAGATCGTGTTTTCTGCAGAAAATGGCCGATTTATATTGAGAAAGAAGCGTTTTAGAAGCTTCATTAGTCTATTTTAACGAATCTGTTACAAACGCCGTTTTCGCCGAAATCAGCTCGGTTTCGGCGCAATACGAAATCGTTTTTTTTGTGCAAAAATGGCCGATTTCAATAGCGAAAAAAGCCTTTTAGGAGCTAAATTGGTCCATTTAGAATCTGTTACAAACGTCGTTTTCGTAGAAATCAGCTTGGTTTTCGCGTAATACAAGATCGTGTTTTTTGCAAAAACGGCCGAATTAAATAGCGAAAAAAGGCTTTCATCAGATTTATTAGGCCATTTAGAACCTGTTACAAACGTCGGTTTCGCCGAAATCAGCTCGGTTTTTGCGTAAAACGAAATCGTGTTTTTTGCAAAAAATTGCCGATTTAAATTGCGAAAGAAGCGTTTTAGGAGCTACATTAGTCCATTTAGAACCTGTTACAAACGCCGTTTTCGCCCAAATCAGCTCGGTTTCGGCGCAATACGAAATCTTTTTTTGTGCAAAAGTGGCGGATTTAAATTGAGAAAGAAGCGTTTTATAAGCTTCACTATTCCATTTAGAACCTGTTACAAACCCCGTTTTCGTCCAAATCAGCTCGGTTTTCCCGAAATATGAAATCGTGTTTTGTGCAAAAATGGCCGATTTTAATTGCTAAAAATGCGTTTTAGGGGCTTCATTGGTCAATTTAGACCCTGTTACAAACGCCGTTTTCGCCGAAATCAGCTCGGTTTCGGCGCAATACGAAATCGTTTTTTGTGCAAAAGTGGCCGATTTAAATTGAGAAAGAAGCGTTTTATAAGCTTCACTATTCCATTTGTAACCTGTTACAAACCCCGTTTTCGTCCAAATCAGCTCGGTTTTCCCGAAATACGAAATCGTGTTTTGTGCAAATAAGGCCGATTTAAATTGCTAAAAATGCGTTTTAGGAGCTTCATTGGTCCATTTAGAACCTGTTACAAACGTCGTTTTCGCCGAAATCAGCTCGGTTTCGGAGCAATACGAAATCGTTTGATTGTGCAAAAATGGCCGATTTAAATTGCGACAGAAGCCTTTTAGGAGCTTCATTGGTCCATTTAGAATCTGTTACAAACGTCGTTTTCGTCGAAATCAGCTTGGTTATCGCGTAATACATGATCGTGTTTTGTGCAAAAATGGCCGATTTATATTCCGAAAGAAGAGTTTCAGAAGGTTTATTAGGCCATTTAGAAACTTTTACAAACTTCCTTTTCGCCGAAATCCGCTCGGTTTTCGCGTAATACAAGATAGTGTTTTCTGCAATAATACTTCATTAGACCATTCAGTACCTGTTACAAACGCCGTTTTCACCGAAATTAGCTCGGTTTTCGCGTAATACAAGATCGTGTTTTCTGCAAAAATGGCCGAATTAAATAGCAAAAGAAGCGTTTCATTAGCTTGATTAGGCCATTTAGAGCCTGTTACAAACGTCGTTTTCGCCGAAATCAGCTCGGTTTTCCCGTAATACAAGATCGTGTTTTATGCAAAAATGGCCGATTTAAATTGCGAAAGAAGCGTTTTAGAAGCTTCATCAGTCCATTAAAGACATGTTACAAACATCGTTTTAACCGAAATCAGCTCGGTTTTCGCGTAATACAAGATCGTGTTTTCTGCAAAAATGGCCGATTTAAATTGCAGTAGAAGCGTTTCAGAAGCTTCATTAGTCTATTTCGAATCTGTTACAAACGTCTTTTCGACGAAACCAGCTTGGTATTCGCGTAATACAAGATCGTGTTTTGTGCAAAAATGGCCGATTTAAATTGAGAAAGAAGCGTTTTATCAGCTTCACTATTCCATTTCGAACCTGTTACAAACGTCCTTTATCCGAAATCAGCACAGTTTTCGCATAAAAACGAAATCGTGTGTTTTGCAAAAATTGCCTATTTAAATTGTGAAAGAAGCGTTTTAGGAGCTACATTAGTCCATTTAGAACCTGTTACAAACCCCGTTTTCGTCCAAATCAGCTCGGTTTTCCCGAAATACGAAATCGTGTTTTGTGCAAAAATCGCCGAATTAAATTGCTAAAATGCGTTTTAGGAGCTTCATTGGTTCATTTAGAACGTTTTACAAACGCCGTTTTCGCCGAAATCAGCTCGGTTTCGGCGCAATACGAAATCTTTTTTTTAGTGCAAAAATGGCCGATTTAAATAGCGAAAGATGCGTTTTAAAAGCTTAATTAGTCCATCTAAAACCTCTTACAAACGTCGTTTTCGCCGAAATCAGCTCGGTTTTCGGGTAATACATGATGGTGTTTTCTACAATAATACTTCATTAGTCCATTCAGAACCTGTTACAAACGCCGTTTTCACCGAAGTCACCTCGGTATTTGCGTTATACAAGATCGTGTTTTGTCGAAAAATAGCCGATTTAAATAGCGAAAGAAGCGTTTCACAAGCTTTATGAGGCCATTTAGAACCTGTTACAAACGTCGGTTTCGCCGAAAGCAGCTCGGTTTTCGCGTTATACAAGATCGTATTTTCTGCAAAAATGGCCGATTTCGATAACGAAAGAAGCCTTTTACAAGCTTCATTAGTCCATTTAGTATCTGTTAAAAACGTCGTTTTCGCCGAAATCAGCTTGGTTTTCGCATAATACAAGATCGTGTTTTGTGCAAAAATGGCCGATTTAAATTGCGAAAGAAGCGTTTCAGAAGCTTCAATAGTTCATTTACAACCTGTTATAAACGTTATCGCCGAAATCAGATCGGTTTTCGCATAATACGACATAGTGTTTTGTGCAAAAATGGCATATTTAAATTGCGAAAGAAGCGTTTCAGAAGCTTCAATAGTTCATTTAGAACCTGTTTTAAAGGTTTTCGCCGAAATCAGATCAG
This sequence comes from Sipunculus nudus, assembly GCA_026874595.1. Classification (NCBI taxonomy): domain Eukaryota; kingdom Metazoa; phylum Annelida; class Sipuncula; order Golfingiida; family Sipunculidae; genus Sipunculus; species Sipunculus nudus. The sequence continues at coordinate 28,913,955 of CM049313.1, forward strand.
CTTTCGCATAATACGAGATAGTGTTTTGTCCAAAAATGGCCGATTTAAATTGCGAAAGAAGCGTTTTAGAAGCTTCATTAGTCCATTTAGAATCAGTTACAAACGTCGTTTTCGTCGAAATCAGCTTGGTTTTCGCGTATAACAAGATCGTGTTTCGTCGAAAAATGGCCGATTAAAATAGCAAAGAAGCGTTTCACAAGCTTTATTAGGCCATTTAGAACCTGTTACAAACGTCGGTTTCGCAGATATCAGCTCGGTTTTCGCGTAATACAAGATCATATTTTCTGCAAAAATGGCCGATTTATATTGCGAAAGAAGAGTTTCAGAAGGTTTATTACGCCATTTAGAAACTTTTACAAAATTCGTTTTCGCCAAAATCCGCTCGGTTTTCGAGCAATACAAGATAGTGTTTTGTCCAAAAATGGCCGATTTCGATAACGAAAGAAGCGTTTTAGAAGCTTTATTAGTCCATTTAGAACCTGTTATAAACGTAGTTATCGCCGAAATCAGCTTGGTTTTCGCGTAATACAAGATCGTGTTTTCTGTCATAATGGTCGATTTAAATTGCGAAAGAAGCGTTTCAGAACCTTCATTAGTCCACTAAGTAACCGGTTATAAACGTCGTTTTAACCGAAATCAGCTCGGTTTTCAGGTAATACAAGATCGTATTTTCTGCAAATATGGCCGAATTATATTGAGGGAGAAGGGTTTTAGAAGCTTCATTGGCCCCTTTAGTGCCTGTTACAAACGTCGTTTTCGCCGAAATCCGCTCGGTTTTCGCGTAATACAAGATACTGTTTTTGTCTAAAAATGGCCGATTTCGATAATGAAAGAAGCAATTTAGAAGCTACATTAGTCTATTTAATACCTGATACAAACGTCGTTATCGCCGAAATCAGCTCGGTTTTCGCATAATACGAGATAGTGTTTTGGCCAAAAATGGCCGATTTTAATTGCGAAAGAAGCGTTTTAGAAGCTTGAGTAGTCCATTTAGAACCTGTTATAAACGTAGTTATCGCCGAAATCAGCATGGTTTTCGCGTATTACAAGATCGCGTTTTGTGTCAAAATGGCCGATTTAAATTTCGAAAGAAGCCTTTTAGAAGCTTCATTAGGCCACTAATTAACCGGTTATAAACGTCATTTTCGCCAAAATCAGCTCGTTTTTCGCGTTATACAAGATCGTGTTTTCTGCAAAAATGGCCCAATTATATTGAGGAAGAAGCGTTTTAGAAGCTTCATTAATCCATTTAGAACCTGTTACAAACCCCGTTTTCGTCGAAATCAGCTCGGTTTTCCCGAAATACGAAACCGTGTTTGGTGCAAAAATCGCCGATTCAAATTGCGAAAAATGCGCTTTAGGAGCTTCATTAGTCCATTAAGAACCTGTTACAAACTTCGTTTTCGCCGAAATCCGCTCGGTTTTCGCGTAATACAAGATAGTGTTTTGTCCAAAAATGGCCGATTTCGATAACGAAAGAAGCGTTTTAGATCCTTCATTAGTCCATTTAGTATATGTTGAAAACGTCGTTTTCGCCGAAATCAGCTTGGTTTTCGCATAATACAACATCGTGTTTTGTGCAAAAATGGCCGATTTAAATTGCGAAAGAAGCGTTTTAGAACCTTCAATAGTTCATTTAGAACCTGTTATAAACGACGTTATCGCCGAAATCAGCTTGGTTTTCGCATAATACAACATCGTGTTTTGTGCAAAAATGGCCGATTTAAATTGCGAAAGAAGCGTTTGAGAAGCTTCAGTAGTCCATTTAGAACCTGTTATAAACGTCGTTATCGCCGAAATCAGCTCGGTTCTCGCATAATACGAGATAGTGTTTTGTCCAAAAATGGCCGATTTAAATTGCGAAAGAAGCGTTTGAGAAGCTTTATTAGTCCATTTAGAACCTGTTATAAACGTAGTTATCGCCGAAATCAGCTTGGTTTTCGCGTATTACAAGATCGTGTTTTGTGTCAAAATGGCCGATTTAAATTTCAAAAGAAGCGTTTTAGAAGCTTCATTAGTCCACTAAGTAACCGGTTATAAACGTCGTTTTCGCCGAAATCAGCTCGGTTTTCGCGTAATACAAGATCGTGTTTTCTGCAAAAATGGCCCAATTATATTGAGGAAGAAGCGTTTTAGAAGCTTCATTAGTCCATTTAGAACCTGTTACAAACCCCGTTTTCGTCCAAATCAGCTCGGTTTTCCCGAAATACGAAATCGTGTTTGGTGCAAAAATCGCAGATTCAAATTGCGAAAAATACGTTTTAGGAGCTTCATAGGTCCATTTAGAACCTGTTACAAACGACGTTTTCACCGAAATCACCTCGGTTTTTGCATAATACAAGATCGTGTTTTGTGCAAAAATGGCCGATTTAAATTGCGAAAGAAGCGTTTTAGAAGCTTCATTAGTCCATTTAGAACCTGTTACAAACCCCGTTTTCGTCCAAATCAGCTCGGTTTTCCCGAAATTAGAAAACGTGTTTGGTGCAAAAATCGCCGATTCAAATTGCAAAAAATACGTTTTAGGAGCTTCATAGGTCCATTTAGAACCTGTTACAAACGCCGTTTTCACCGAAATCACCTCGGTTTTTGCGTTATACAAGATCGTGTTTTGTGCAAAAATGGCCGATTTAAATTGTGAAAGAAGCATTTCAGAAGCTTCATTAGTCCACTAAGTAATCGGTTATAAACGTCGTTTTAACCGAAATCAGCTCGGTTTTCGCGTAATACAAGATCTTGTTTTCTGCAAAAATGGCCGATTTCAATTGCAAACGAAGCGTTTTAGAAGCTTCATTCGTCTATTTCGAATCTGTTTCAAACGTCTTTTCGCCGAAATCAGCTTGGTATTCGCGTAATACAAGATCGTGTTTTCTGCAAAAATGGCCGATTTAAATTTCGAAAGAAGCCTTTTAGAAGCTTCATTAGTCCACTAAGTAACCGGTTATAAACGTCGTTTTCGCCGAAATCAGCTCGGTTTTCGCGTAATACAAGATCGTGTTTTCTGCAAAAATGGCCCAATTATATTGAGGAAGAAGCGTTTTAGAAGCTTCATTAGTCCATTTAGAACCTGTTACAAACCCCGTTTTCGTCCAAATCAGCTCGGTTTTCCCGAAATACGAAATCGTGTTTGGTGCAAAAATCGCAGATTCAAATTGCGAAAAATACGTTTTAGGAGCTTTCTAGGTCCATTTAGAACCTGTTACAAACGACGTTTTCACCGAAATCACCTCGGTTTTTGCATAATACAAGATCGTGTTTTGTGTAAAAATGGCCGATTTAAATTGCGAAAGAAGCGTTTTAGAAGCTTCATTAGTCCATTTAGAACCTGTTACAAACCCCGTTTTCGTCCAAATCAGCTCGGTTTTCCCGAAATTAGAAAACGTGTTTGGTGCAAAAATCGCCGATTCAAATTGCAAAAAATACGTTTTAGGAGCTTCATAGGTCCATTTAGAACCTGTTACAAACGCCGTTTTCACCGAAATCACCTCGGTTTTTGCGTTATACAAGATCGTGTTTTGTGCAAAAATGGCCGATTTAAATTGTGAAAGAAGCATTTCAGAAGCTTCATTAGTCCACTAAGTAATCGGTTATAAACGTCGTTTTAACCGAAATCAGCTCGGTTTTCGCGTAATACAAGATCTTGTTTTCTGCAAAAATGGCCGATTTCAATTGCAAACGAAGCGTTTTAGAAGCTTCATTCGTCTATTTCGAATCTGTTTCAAACGTCTTTTCGCCGAAATCAGCTTGGTATTCGCGTAATACAAGATCGTGTTTTGTGCAAAAATGGCCGAATTTAATTGAGAAAGAAGCGTTTTATCAGCTTTATTAGGCCATTTAAAACCTGTTACAAATGTCGGTTTCGCCGAAATCAGCTGGGTTTTCGCGTAATACAAGTTGGTGTTTTGTGTAAAAATGGCCAATTTAAATTGCGAAAGAAGCGTTTTAGAAGCTTCATCAGTTCATTAAGGACATGTTACAAACGTCGTTTTAACCGAAATCAGCTCGGTTTTCGCGTTATACAAGATCGTGTTTTCTGCAGAAAATGGCCGATTTATATTGAGAAAGAAGCGTTTTAGAAGCTTCATTAGTCTATTTCGAATCTGTTACAAACGCCGTTTTCGCCGAAATCAGCTCGGTTTCGGCGCAATACGAAATCGTTTTTTTGTGCAAAAATGGCCGATTTCAATAGCGAAAAAAGCCTTTTAGGAGCTTAATTGGTCCATTTAGAATCTGTTACAAACGTCGTTTTCGTCGAAATCAGCTTGGTTTTCGCGTAATACAAGATCGTGTTTTTTGCAAAAACGGCCGAATTAAATAGCGAAAAAAGGCTTTCATCAGATTTATTAGGCCATTTAGAACCTGTTACAAACGTCGGTTTCGCCGAAATCAGCTCGGTTTTTGCGTAAAACGAAATCGTGTTTTTTGCAAAAAATTGCCGATTTAAATTGCGAAAGAAGCGTTTTAGGAGCTACATTAGTCCATTTAGAACCTGTTACAAACGCCGTTTTCGCCCAAATCAGCTCGGTTTCGGCGCAATACGAAATCGTTTTTTTGTGCAAAAGTGGCGGATTTAAATTGAGAAAGAAGCGTTTTATAAGCTTCACTATTCCATTTAGAACCTGTTACAAACCCCGTTTTCGTCCAAATCAGCTCGGTTTTCCCGAAATATGAAATCGTGTTTTGTGCAAAAATGGCCGATTTTAATTGCTAAAAATGCGTTTTAGGAGCTTCATTGGTCAATTTAGACCCTGTTACAAACGCCGTTTTCGCCGAAATCAGCTCGGTTTCGGCGCAATACGAAATCGTTTTTTGTGCAAAAGTGGCTGATTTAAATTGAGAAAGAAGCGTTTTATAAGCTTCACTATTCCATTTGTAACCTGTTACAAACCCCGTTTTCGTCCAAATCAGCTCGGTTTTCCCGAAATACGAAATCGTGTTTTGTGCAAATAAGGCCGATTTAAATTGCTAAAAATGCGTTTTAGGAGCTTCATTGGTCCATTTAGAACCTGTTACAAACGTCGTTTTCGCCGAAATCAGCTCGGTTTCGGAGCAATACGAAATCGTTTGATTGTGCAAAAATGGCCGATTTAAATTGCGACAGAAGCCTTTTAGGAGCTTCATTGGTCCATTTAGAATCTGTTACAAACGTCGTTTTCGTCGAAATCAGCTTGGTTATCGCGTAATACATGATCGTGTTTTGTGCAAAAATGGCCGATTTATATTCCGAAAGAAGAGTTTCAGAAGGTTTATTAGGCCATTTAGAAACTTTTACAAACTTCCTTTTCGCCGAAATCCGCTCGGTTTTCGCGTAATACAAGATAGTGTTTTCTGCAATAATACTTCATTAGACCATTCAGTACCTGTTACAAACGCCGTTTTCACCGAAATTAGCTCGGTTTTCGCGTAATACAAGATCGTGTTTTCTGCAAAAATGGCCGAATTAAATAGCAAAAAAAGCGTTTCATTAGCTTGATTAGGCCATTTAGAGCCTGTTACAAACGTCGTTTTCGCCGAAATCAGCTCGGTTTTCGCGTAATACAAGATCGTATTTTATGCAAAAATGGCCGATTTAAATTGCGAAAGAAGCGTTTTAGAAGCTTCATCAGTCCATTAAAGACATGTTACAAACACCGTTTTCGCCGAAATTAGCTCGGTTTTTGCGTAATATAAGATCGTGTTTTGTCCAAAAATGGCCGATTTAAATAGCGAAAGAAGCGTTTCACAAGCTTTCTTAGGCCATTTAGAACCTGTTACAAACGCCGTTTTCGCCGAAATCAGCTCGGTTTTAGCGTAATACAAGATCGTATTTTCTGCAAAAATGGCCGATTTATATTGCGAAAGAAGAGTTTCAGATGGTTTATTAGGCCATTTAGGAACTTTTACAAACTTCGTTTTCGCCGAAATCCGTTCGGTTTTCTCGTAATACAAGATAGTGTTTTGTACAAAAATGGCCGATTTCGATAACGAAAGAAGCGTTTTAGAAGCTTCATTAGTCCATTTAGTATCTGTTAAAAACGTCGTTTTCTCCGAAATCAGCTTGGTTTTCGCATAATACATGATCGTGTTTTGTGCAAAAATGGCCGATTTAAATTGCGAAACAAGCGTTTTAGAATCTTTATTAGTCAATTTAGAACCTGTTATAAACGTAGTTATCGCCGAAATCAGCTTAGTTTTCGCGTATTACAAGATCGTGTTTTGTTACAATGGCCGATTTAAATTTCGAAAGAAGCGTTTTAGAAGCTTCATTAGTCCACTAAGTCCCCGGTTATAAACGTCGTTTTCGCCGAAATCAGCTCGGTTTTCGCGTTTTACAAGATCGTGTTTTCTGCAAAAATGGCCCAATTATATTGAGGAAGAAGCGTTTTAGAAGCTTCATTAGTCCATTTAGAACCTGTTACAAACCCCGTTTTTGTCCAAATCAGCTCGGTTTTCCCGAAATACGAAATCGTGTTTGGTGCAAAAATCGCAGATTCAAATTGCGAAAAATACGTTTTAGGAGCTTCATAGGTCCATTTAGAACCTGTTACAAACGACGTTTTCACCGAAATCACCTCGGTTTTTGCATAATACAAGATCGTGTTTTGTGCAAAAATGGCCGATTTAAATTGCGAAAGAAGCGTTTTAGAAGCTTCATTAGTCCATTTAGAACCTGTTACAAACCCCGTTTTCGTCCAAATCAGCTCGGTTTTCCCGAAATTAGAAAACGTGTTTGGTGCAAAAATCGCCGATTTAAATTGCAAAAATACGTTTTAGGAGCTTCATAGGTCCATTTAGAACCTGTTACAAACGCCGTTTTCACCGAAATCACCTCGGTTTTTGCGTTATACAAGATCGTGTTTTGTGCAAAAATGGCCGATTTAAATTGCGAAAGAAGCATTTCAGAAGCTTCATTAGTCCACTAAGTAATCGGTTATAAACGTCGTTATAACCGAAATCAGCTCGGATTTCGCGTAATACAAGATCTTGTTTTCTGCAAAAATTGCCGATTTCAATTGCAAACGAAGCGTTTTAGAAGCTTCATTGGTCTATTTCGAATCTGTTTCAAACGTCTTTTCGCCGAAATCAGCTTGGTATTCGCGTAATACAAGATCGTGTTTTGTGCAAAAATGGCCGAATTTAATTGAGAAAGAAGCGTTTTATCAGCTTTATTAGGCCATTTGAAACCTGTTACAAATGTCGGTTTCGCCGAAATCAGCTGGGTTTTCGCGTAAAACAAGTTGGTGTTTTGTGTAAAAATGGCCAATTTAAATTGCGAAAGAAGCGTTTTAGAAGCTTCATCAGTTCATTAAGGACATGTTACAAACGTCGTTTTAACCGAAATCAGCTCGGTTTTCGCGTAATACAAGATCGTGTTTTCTGCAGAAAATGGCCGATTTATATTGAGAAAGAAGCGTTTTAGAAGCTTCATTAGTCTATTTCGAATCTGTTACAAACGCCGTTTTCGCCGAAATCAGCTCGGTTTCGGCGCAATACGAAATCGTTTTTTTTGTGCAAAAATGGCCGATTTCAATAGCGAAAAAAGCCTTTTAGGAGCTTAATTGGTCCATTTAGAATCTGTTACAAACGTCGTTTTCGTCGAAATCAGCTTGGTTTTCGCGTAATACAAGATCGTGTTTTTTGCAAAAACGGCCGAATTAAATAGCGAAAAAAGGCTTTCATCAGATTTATTAGGCCATTTAGAACCTGTTACAAACGTCGGTTTCGCCGAAATCAGCTCGGTTTTTGCGTAAAACGAAATCGTGTTTTTTGCAAAAAATTGCCGATTTAAATTGCGAAAGAAGCGTTTTAGGAGCTACATTAGTCCATTTAGAACCTGTTACAAACGCCGTTTTCGCCCAAATCAGCTCGGTTTCGGCGCAATACGAAATCTTTTTTTGTGCAAAAGTGGCGGATTTAAATTGAGAAAGAAGCGTTTTATAAGCTTCACTATTCCATTTAGAACCTGTTACAAACCCCGTTTTCGTCCAAATCAGCTCGGTTTTCCCGAAATATGAAATCGTGTTTTGTGCAAAAATGGCCGATTTTAATTGCTAAAAATGCGTTTTAGGAGCTTCATTGGTCAATTTAGACCCTGTTACAAACGCCGTTTTCGCCGAAATCAGCTCGGTTTCGGCGCAATACGAAATCGTTTTTTGTGCAAAAGTGGCTGATTTAAATTGAGAAAGAAGCGTTTTATAAGCTTCACTATTCCATTTGTAACCTGTTACAAACCCCGTTTTCGTCCAAATCAGCTCGGTTTTCCCGAAATACGAAATCGTGTTTTGTGCAAATAAGGCCGATTTAAATTGCTAAAAATGCGTTTTAGGAGCTTCATTGGTCCATTTAGAACCTGTTACAAACGTCGTTTTCGCCGAAATCAGCTCGGTTTCGGAGCAATACGAAATCGTTTGATTGTGCAAAAATGGCCGATTTAAAATGCGACAGAAGCCTTTTAGGAGCTTCATTGGTCCATTTAGAATCTGTTACAAACGTCGTTTTCGTCGAAATCAGCTTGGTTATCGCGTAATACATGATCGTGTTTTGTGGAAAAATGGCCGATTTATATTCCGAAAGAAGAGTTTCAGAAGGTTTATTAGGCCATTTAGAAACTTTTACAAACTTCCTTTTCGCCGAAATCCGCTCGGTTTTCGCGTAATACAAGATAGTGTTTTCTGCAATAATACTTCATTAGACCATTCAGTACCTGTTACAAACGCCGTTTTCACCGAAATTAGCTCGGTTTTCGCGTAATACAAGATCGTGTTTTCTGCAAAAATGGCCGAATTAAATAGCAAAAGAAGCGTTTCATTAGCTTGATTAGGCCATTTAGAGCCTGTTACAAACGTCGTTTTCGCCGAAATCAGCTCGGTTTTCCCGTAATACAAGATCGTGTTTTATGCAAAAATGGCCGATTTAAATTGCGAAAGAAGCGTTTTAGAAGCTTCATCAGTCCATTAAAGACATGTTACAAACGTCCTTTATACGAAATCAGCACAGTTTTCGCATAAAACGAAATCGTGTGTTTTGCAAAAATTGCCTATTTAAATTGTGAAAGAAGCGTTTTAGGAGCTACATTAGTCCATTTAGAACCTGTTACAAACCCCGTTTTCGTCCAAATCAGCTCGGTTTTCCCGAAATACGAAATCGTGTTTTGTGCAAAAATCGCCGAATTAAATTGCTAAAATGCGTTTTAGGAGCTTCATTGGTTCATTTAGAACGTGTTACAAACGCCGTTTTCGCCGAAATCAGCTCGGTTTCGGCGCAATACGAAATCTTTTTTTAGTGCAAAAATGGCCGATTTAAATAGCGAAAGATGCGTTTTAAAAGCTTAATTAGTTCATCTAAAACCTCTTACAAACGTCGTTTTCGCCGAAATCAGCTCGGTTTTCGGGTAATACATGATGGTGTTTTCTACAATAATACTTCATTAGTCCATTCAGAACCTGTTACAAACGCCGTTTTCACCGAAGTCACCTCGGTATTTGCGTTATACAAGATCGTGTTTTGTCGAAAAATAGCCGATTTAAATAGCGAAAGAAGCGTTTCACAAGCTTTATGAGGCCATTTAGAACCTGTTACAAACGTCGGTTTCGCCGAAAGCAGCTCGGTTTTCGCGTTATACAAGATCGTATTTTCTGCAAAAATGGCCGATTTCGATAACGAAAGAAGCCTTTTAGAAGCTTCATTAGTCCATTTAGTATCTGTTAAAAACGTCGTTTTCGCCGAAATCAGCTTGGTTTTCGCATAATACAAGATCGTGTTTTGTGCACAAATGGCCGATTTAAATTGCGAAAGAAGCGTTTCAGAAGCTTCAATAGTTCATTTACAACCTGTTATAAACGTTATCGCCGAAATCAGATCGGTTTTCGCATAATACGACATAGTGTTTTGTGCAAAAATGGCCGATTTAAATTGCGAAAGAAGCGTTTCAGAAGCTTCAATAGTTCATTTAGAACCTGTTTTAAAGGTTTTCGCCGAAATCAGATCAGTTTTCGCATAATACGAGATAGTGTTTTGTCCAAAAATGGCCGATTTAAATTGCGAAAGAAGCGTTTTAGAAGCTTCATTAGTCCATTTAGAATCAGTTACAAACGTCGTTTTCGTCGAAATCAGCTTGGTTTTCGCGTATAACAAGATCGTGTTTCGTCGAAAAATGGCCGATTAAAATAGCAAAGAAGCGTTTCACAAGCTTTATTAGGCCATTTAGAACCTGTTACAAACGTCGGTTTCGCAGATATCAGCTCGGTTTTCGCGTAATACAAGATCATATTTTCTGCAAAAATGCCCGATTTATATTGCGAAAGAAGAGTTTCAGAAGGTTTATTACGCCATTTAGAAACTTTTACAAAATTCGTTTTCGCCAAAATCCGCTCGGTTTTCGAGCAATACAAGATAGTGTTTTGTCCAAAAATGGCCGATTTCGATAACGAAAGAAGCGTTTTAGAAGCTTTATTAGTCCATTTAGAACCTGTTATAAACGTAGTTATCGCCGAAATCAGCTTGGTTTTCGCGTAATACAAGATCGTGTTTTCTGTCATAATGGTCGATTTAAATTGCGAAAGAAGCGTTTCAGAACCTTCATTAGTCCACTAAGTAACCGGTTATAAACGTCGTTTTAACCGAAATCAGCTCGGTTTTCAGGTAATACAAGATCGTGTTTTCTGCAAATATGGCCGAATTATATTGAGGAAGAAGGGTTTTAGAAGCTTCATTGGCCCCTTTAGTGCCTGTTACAAACGTCGTTTTCGCCGAAATCCGCTCGGTTTTCGCGTAATACAAGATACTGTTTTTGTCTAAAAATGGCCGATTTCGATAACGAAAGAAGCAATTTAGAAGCTACATTAGTCTATTTAATACCTGATACAAACGTCGTTATCGCCGAAATCAGCTCGGTTTTCGCATAATACGAGATAGTGTTTTGGCCAAAAATGGCCGATTTTAATTGCGAAAGAAGCGTTTTAGAAGCTTGAGTAGTCCATTTAGAACCTGTTATAAACGTAGTTATCGCCGAAATCAGCATGGTTTTCGCGTATTACAAGATCGCGTTTTGTGTCAAAATGGCCGATTTAAATTTCGAAAGAAGCCTTTTAGAAGCTTCATTAGGCCACTAATTAACCGGTTATAAACGTCATTTTCGCCAAAATCAGCTCGTTTTTCGCGTTATACAAGATCGTGTTTTCTGCAAAAATGGCCCAATTATATTGAGGAAGAAGCGTTTTAGAAGCTTCATTAATCCATTTAGAACCTGTTACAAACCCCGTTTTCGTCCAAATCAGCTCGGTTTTCCCGAAATACGAAACCGTGTTTGGTGCAAAAATCGCCGATTCAAATTGCGAAAAATGCGCTTTAGGAGCTTCATAGGTCCATTAAGAACCTGTTACAAACTTCGTTTTCGCCGAAATCCGCTCGGTTTTCGCGTAATACAAGATAGTGTTTTGTCCAAAAATGGCCGATTTCGATAACGAAAGAAGCGTTTTAGATCCTTCATTAGTCCATTTAGTATATGTTAAAAACGTCGTTTTCGCCGAAATCAGCTTGGTTTTCGCATAATACAACATCGTGTTTTGTGCAAAAATGGCCGATTTAAATTGCGAAAGAAGCGTTTTAGAACCTTCAATAGTTCATTTAGAACCTGTTATAAACGTCGTTATCGCCGAAATCAGCTTGGTTTTCGCATAATACAACATCGTGTTTTGTGCAAAAATGGCCGATTTAAATTGCGAAAGAAGCGTTTGAGAAGCTTCAGTAGTCCATTTAGAACCTGTTATAAACGTCGTTATCGCCGAAATCAGCTCGGTTCTCGCATAATACGAGATAGTGTTTTGTCCAAAAATGGCCGATTTAAATTGCGAAAGAAGCGTTTGAGAAGCTTTATTAGCCCATTTAGAACCTGTTATAAACGTAGTTATCGCCGAAATCAGCTTGGTTTTCGCGTATTACAAGATCGTGTTTTGTGTCAAAATGGCCGATTTAAATTTCGAAAGAAGCGTTTTAGAAGCTTCATTAGTCCACTAAGTAACCGGTTATAAACGTCGTTTTCGCCGAAATCAGCTCGGTTTTCGCGTAATACAAGATCGTGTTTTCTGCAAAAATGGCCCAATTATATTGAGGAAGAAGCGTTTTAGAAGCTTCATTAGTCCATTTAGAACCTGTTACAAACCCCGTTTTCGTCCAAATCAGCTCGGTTTTCCCGAAATACGAAATCGTGTTTGGTGCAAAAATCGCAGATTCAAATTGCGAAAAATACGTTTTAGGAGCTTCATAGGTCCATTTAGAACCTGTTACAAACGACGTTTTCACCGAAATCACCTCGGTTTTTGCATAATACAAGATCGTGTTTTGTGCAAAAATGGCCGATTTAAATTGCGAAAGAAGCGTTTTAGAAGCTTCATTAGTCCATTTAGAACCTGTTACAAACTCCGTTTTCGTCCAAATCAGCTCGGTTTTCCCGAAATTAGAAAACGTGTTTGGTGCAAAAATCGCCGATTCAAATTGCAAAAAATACGTTTTAGGAGCTTCATAGGTCCATTTAGAACCTGTTACAAACGCCGTTTTCACCGAAATCACCTCGGTTTTTGCGTTATACAAGATCGTGTTTTGTGCAAAAATGGCCGATTTAAATTGTGAAAGAAGCATTTCAGAAGCTTCATTAGTCCACTAAGTAATCGGTTATAAACGTCGTTTTAACCGAAATCAGCTCGGTTTTCGCGTAATACAAGATCTTGTTTTCTGCAAAAATGGCCGATTTCAATTGCAAACGAAGCGTTTTAGAAGCTTCATTCGTCTATTTCGAATCTGTTTCAAACGTCTTTTCGCCGAAATCAGCTTGGTATTCGCGTAATACAAGATCGTGTTTTGTGCAAAAATGGCCGAATTTAATTGAGAAAGAAGCGTTTTATCAGCTTTATTAGGCCATTTAAAACCTGTTACAAATGTCGGTTTCGCCGAAATCAGCTGGGTTTTCGCGTAATACAAGTTGGTGTTTTGTGTAAAAATGGCCAATTTAAATTGCGAAAGAAGCGTTTTAGAAGCTTCATCAGTTCATTAAGGACATGTTACAAACGTCGTTTTAACCGAAATCAGCTCGGTTTTCGCGTAATACAAGATCGTGTTTTCTGCAAAAATGGCCGATTTATATTGAGAAAGAAGCGTTTTAGAAGCTTCATTAGTCTATTTCGAATCTGTTACAAACGCCGTTTTCGCCGAAATCAGCTCGGTTTCGGCGCAATACGAAATCGTTTTTTTGTGCAAAAATGGCCGATTTCAATAGCGAAAAAAGCCTTTTAGGAGCTTAATTGGTCCATTTAGAATCTGTTACAAACGTCGTTTTCGTCGAAATCAGCTTGGTTTTCGCGTAATACAAGATCGTGTTTTTTGCAAAAACGGCCGAATTAAATAGCGAAAAAAGGCTTTCATCAGATTTATTAGGCCATTTAGAACCTGTTACAAACGTCGGTTTCGCCGAAATCAGCTCGGTTTTTGCGTAAAACGAAATCGTGTTTTTTGCAAAAAATTGCCGATTTAAATTGCGAAAGAAGCGTTTTAGGAGCTACATTAGTCCATTTAGAACCTGTTACAAACGCCGTTTTCGCCCAAATCAGCTCGGTTTCGGCGCAATACGAAATCGTTTTTTTGTGCAAAAGTGGCGGATTTAAATTGAGAAAGAAGCGTTTTATAAGCTTCACTATTCCATTTAGAACCTGTTACAAACCCCGTTTTCGTCCAAATCAGCTCGGTTTTCCCGAAATATGAAATCGTGTTTTGTGCAAAAATGGCCGATTTTAATTGCTAAAAATGCGTTTTAGGAGCTTCATTGGTCAATTTAGACCCTGTTACAAACGCCGTTTTCGCCGAAATCAGCTCGGTTTCGGCGCAATACGAAATCGTTTTTTGTGCAAAAGTGGCTGATTTAAATTGAGAAAGAAGCGTTTTATAAGCTTCACTATTCCATTTGTAACCTGTTACAAACCCTGTTTTCGTCCAAATCAGCTCGGTTTTCCCGAAATACGAAATCGTGTTTTGTGCAAATAAGGCCGATTTAAATTGCTAAAAATGCGTTTTAGGAGCTTCATTGGTCCATTTAGAACCTGTTACAAACGTCGTTTTCGCCGAAATCAGCTCGGTTTCGGAGCAATACGAAATCGTTTGATTGTGCAAAAATGGCCGATTTAAATTGCGACAGAAGCCTTTTAGGAGCTTCATTGGTCCATTTAGAATCTGTTACAAACGTCGTTTTCGTCGAAATCAGCTTGGTTATCGCGTAATACATGATCGTGTTTTGTGCAAAAATGGCCGATTTATATTCCGAAAGAAGAGTTTCAGAAGGTTTATTAGGCCATTTAGAAACTTTTACAAACTTCCTTTTCGCCGAAATCCGCTCGGTTTTCGCGTAATACAAGATAGTGTTTTCTGCAATAATACTTCATTAGACCATTCAGTACCTGTTACAAACGCCGTTTTCACCGAAATTAGCTCGGTTTTCGCGTAATACAAGATCGTGTTTTCTGCAAAAATGGCCGAATTAAATAGCAAAAAAAGCGTTTCATTAGCTTGATTAGGCCATTTAGAGCCTGTTACAAACGTCGTTTTCGCCGAAATCAGCTCGGTTTTCGCGTAATACAAGATCGTGTTTTATGCAAAAATGGCCGATTTAAATTGCGAAAGAAGCGTTTTAGAAGCTTCATCAGTCCATTAAAGACATGTTACAAATATCGTTTTAACCGAAATCAGCTCGGTTTTCGCGTAATACAAGATCGTGTTTTCTGCAAAAATGGCCGATTTAAATTGCAGTAGAAGCGTTTCAGAAGCTTCATTAGTCTATTTCGAATCTGTTACAAACGTCTTTTCGCCGAAACCAGCTTGGTATTCGCGTAATACAAGATCGTGTTTTGTGCAAAAATGGCCGATTTAAATTGAGAAAGAAGCGTTTTATCAGCTTCACTATTCCATTTCGAACCTGTTACAAACGTCCTTTATCCGAAATCAGCACAGTTTTCGCATAAAACGAAATCGTGTGTTTAGCAAAAACTGCCGATTTAAATTGTGAAAGAAGCGTTTTAGGAGCTACATTAGTCCATTTAGAACCTGTTACAAACCCCGTTTTCGTCCAAATCAGCTCGGTTTTCCCGAAATACGAAATCGTGTTTTGTGCAAAAATCGCCGAATTAAATTGCTAAAATGCGTTTTAGGAGCTTCATTGGTTCATTTAGAACCTGTTACAAACGCTGTTTTCGCCGAAATCAGCTCGGTTTCGGCGCAATACGAAATCTTTTTTTAGTGCAAAAATGGCCGATTTAAATAGCGAAAGATGCGTTTTAAAAGCTTAATTAGTCCATCTAAAACCTCTTACAAACGTCGTTTTCGCGCAAAATCAGCTCGGTTTTCGGGTAATACATGATGGTGTTTTCTACAATAATACTTCATTAGTCCATTCAGAACCTGTTACAAACGCCGTTTTCACCGAAGTCACCTCGGTATTTGCGTTATACAAGATCGTGTTTTGTCGAAGAATAGCCGATTTAAATAGCGAAAGAAGCGTTTCACAAGCTTTATAAGGCCATTTAGAACCTGTTACAAACGTCGTTTTCGCCGAAATCAGCTCGGTTTTCGCGTAATGCAAGATCGTATTTTCTGCAAAAATAGCCGATTTATATTGCGAAAGAAGAGTTTCAGATGGTTTATTAGGCCATTTAGAAACTTTTACAAACTTCGTTTTCGCCGAAATCAGCTCGGTTTTCGCGTAATACAAGATAGTGTTTTGTCCAAAAATGGCCGATTTCGATAACGAAAGAAGCGTTTTAGAAGCTTCATTAGTCCATTTAGTATCTGTTAAAAACGTCGTTTTCGCCGAAAACAGCTTGGTTTTCGCATAATACAAGATCGTGTTTTGTGCAAAAAAGGCCGATTTAAATTGCGAAAGAAAGCGTTTTAGAAGCTTCAATATTCCATTTAGAACCTGTTATAAACGTCGTTATCGCCGAAATCAGCTCGGTTTTCGCATATGACGAGATAGTGTTTTGTCCAAAAATGGCCGATTTAAATTGCGAAAGAAGCGTTTTAGAAGCTTTATTATTCCATTTAGAACCTGTTATAAACGTAGTTATCGCCGAAATCAGCTTGGTTTTCGCGTATTACAAGATCGTGTTTTGTGTCAAAATGGCCGATTTAAATTTCGAAAGAAGCGTTTTAGAAGCTTCATTAGTCCACTAAGTAACCGGTTATAAACGTCGTTTTCGCCGAATCAGCTCGGTTTTCGCGTTATACAAGATCGTTTTTTCTGCAAAAATGGCCCAATTATATTGAGGAAGAAGCGTTTTAGAAGCTTCATTAGTCCATTTAGAACCTGTTACAAACCCCGTTTTTGTCGAAATCAGCTCGGTTTTCCCGAAATACGAAATTGTGTTTGGTGCAAAAATCGCCGATTCAAATTGCGAAAAATGCGTTTTGGGAGCTTCATAGGTCCATTTAGAACTTGTTAAAAACGCCATTTTCACCGAAATCACCTCGGTTTTTGCGTAATACAAGATCGTGTTTTGTGCAAAAATGGCCGATTTTAATTGCGAAAGAAGCGTTTTAGAAGCTTCATTTGTCCATTTAGAACCTGTTACAAACGCCGTTTTCGCCGAAATTAGCTCGGTTTTCGCGTTATACAAGATCGTGTTTTGTCGAAAAATGGCCGATTTAAATAGCGAAAGAAGCGTTTCACAAGCTTTATTAGGCCATTTAGAACCTGTTACAAACGCCGTTTTCGCCGAAATTCTCTCGGTTTTTGCGTAATACAAGATCGTGTTTTGTGCAAAAATGGCCGATTTAAATAGCGAAAGAAGCGTTTCACAAGCTTTATTAGGCCAGTTAGAACCTGTTACAAACGTCGGTTTCGCCGAAATCAGCTCAGTTTCGGCGCAATACAAAATCGTTTTTTTTTGTGCAAAAATTGTCGATTTAAATTGCGAAAGAAGCGTTTTACAATTTTCATTAGTCCATTCAGAACGAATGTCGTTTTCGCCAATCAGCTCGGTTTTCGCGTAATACGAGATAGTGTTTTGTTCCAAAATGACCGATTTAAATTGCGAAAAAAGCGTTTTAGATGCTTCATTAGACCATTTTGAAGCAGTTACAAATGTCGTTTTCGCCGATATGATACTTTGTACCCCCTCCCGATTTTTTTATTGGTAGCATAATAGCCGCAATTTGCGCATGCGATCTTCGGGAACCCCTCTGCCAGGCCTCCCTGATCTCCACACCCCCTGGTGGCAGTTTTACCTCTGCTTTTTACGCATGCATACCTTTTATCCCCTCATTTTTTTTTTGGTAGCTTAATAGCAGCTATTTTGCGTTCGATTTATGGAGACCGCTGATCTCCACTACCCCAGCTGAAGTTTTATGAATGCTTACCATGCAACCACACTTCCAACTTACTCCCGATTTTTGGGTAGCATAATAGCTGCAATTTGCACGTGCGATCTCTGCGTGCCCCTCTGGCTCCAATTCCATGGCGGCAGTTTTAACACTGTTTGCACTCCTGCTATACTTCCTACCCCCTCCCGATATTTTTATTCGTAGCATATTAGCTGCCAGTTGCGAGTCCAATCCATGGGGCCCCTCTGGCAGGACTAACTGATCTCTGCTCCCCCTGGCGGTAGTTTTAACACTGCTTGCAACGCTAACATAGTTCCTAACCCATTCCGTTTTTTATTGGTAGCATAATAGCTGCTATTTGCGCGTGTGATCTATGGGGGACCCTCTGGCAGACCTCTCTGATTTTCAATCCCCCTGACGGCCGTAATAACACAACTTGCTACGCTACCATACTTCTTATCCCCTCCCCATTTATTGTTGTTAGCATAATTGCTACTATTAGCACGTGCGATCTATGTGGACCCCTCTGGCTCCACTTGCATTGCAGCAGTTTTAACACTGCTTCCTATGCTGCAATACTTCCTACCCCTTCCGATGTTTAATTGATAGCATAATAGCTGCTAATTGCGCGTGTCATCTATGCAATAGACTAATGGGGGCCAATCTACCAGGCTTCTCTGATCTCCAATCCCCCTGGCGGCAGTTTTAACACTTCTTGCCATGCTAACATACTTCCTATCCCCTCCCGATTTTTTTCCTAGAAGCATAATAGCTGCTATTTGCGGGTGCAATCTATAGGGGCCCCTTTGGCAGGCCTTTCTGATCTCCAATCCCCCTGGCGGCAGTTTTAACTCTGCTTGCTACGCTAATATACTTCTTCTCCCCTTCCGATTTTTTTGTTTGTAGCATAATGGCTACTTTTTGCGCCCGCGATCTACGGGAACAACTCTGGGAGGCCTCTCTGAGCTCCAGTCCCACTGGCGGCAGTAATAACACTGCTTGCTACGCTACCATACTTCCTACCCTCCCACCCCCGGATTTTTTATAGCATAATAGCTGTTATTTGTGTGTGCGATATATCAGGGTCTCTCTGGCAGTCCTCTCTAATCTCCATTTCCCCGGGCGGCAGATTTAATACTTCTTGCCATGCTAACATACTTCCTATCCCCTCCCGATTTTTTTCCTAGAAGCATAATAGCTGCTATTTGCGCGTGCGATTTGTGAGAACCCCTCTGGCAGGCCTCCCTGATCTCCATTCCCCCTGGTGACAGTTTTAACTCTGCTTTCTACGGTGACATACTTTCTATCCCCTCCCGTTTTTTTTTGGTAGCTTAATAGCAGGTATTTGTGCATGCGATCTATGGGAACCCCTCTAGCAGGCCTCTCTGATCTCCACTAACCCTAGCGGCAGTTTTAACACTGTTTGCAATGCTGCCATACTTCCTATCCCCTCCTGATTTTTTTATTGGTAGTATAATAGCTGTTTGTTGCGAGTCCGGTTTATGGGGGCCCCCTGGCAGGCCTCTCTGATCCCCCTGGCGGTAGTTTTAACACTGCTTGCTACGCTTCCATACTTCCTGCCTCTCTCGATTTTTGTCTGGTAGCATAATAGCTGCTATTTGCGCGCGCGATCTATGCCTAACACAATGGTGGCCAATCTGTCAGACCTCTCTGATCTCCAATCCCCCTGGCGGCAGTTTTAACTTTGCTTGCTAAGCGAACATATTTCCTTTACATTCCCGATTTTTTTAGCAGCATAATAGCTGCTATTTGCGTGTGCATTTTATGGGTGCCCCTCTTGCATATCTCTTTGATCTCTACTCCCCCTGGTGGCAGATTTATCTCTGCTTACTACGCAAACATACTTTTGATTTATGGGACTCCCTTCGGAAGGCCTCTTATCTCTAATCCCCCTGGCGGCAGTTTTATTTCTGCTTGCTATGCTTTTTTTTTTTTGCCCTTGAGATCATAATGATTCCGATGTCAATTAAATAGCAATAAAAAAATTGTTTTTAAGTTATTTTTAAAAAATAATATATAAATAATATTTATTTGTTAAACTTAAAAATTAACAATCGCATATGTCGAAATACGTTTTTTTACTAAATTATATCATGTAACCGCTAATAATAACCTATGCAGTAACTTCATTTCCGTGCGTTGTACACGTTCGTTTTAACTGATAAAGACACCCAGTTATAATAAATGTAAGGCATTCCATTCATTTCCCAAAACTGCGCATGTATTCATATATGATACATGTATGAAAATTTTATAACATTATGTATTTGTTTTTTATACAGATTCCAGTTCAGGATAAAACTGTTTTATTCTGGAAGTTTGGAAAACTCGTCCTATACGTGCATTTTTAGAGTTCCCGTTAACAGAGCAAGACTGACTAAATTACAAACGTACTTCACACGAACTCAATATTATATATACAAATTTAACAAAAATTATAAATATAAGCTCAAAAATACAACAATTGGATAGTGCTTGAATTCTATTTTCTCTGTCTTAAAGTTATGTAAATTTTTTTTTAAGGTTTTGATTCCATAAAACGAACTTGCTTAAACCACATGAAAGTGCTTGAATTACTATTACCAGTTGTGTAGATTTCGGTTAAATTTGTTACTTTTCTGGGTCATTTCCTTATAACTATTACTTATCTGACATTTACCTAGCATTATTCACATCACTGTATAGCCCATTTCTTTATTATTTACTTAATATTTGGTATAAGCTGGCAAGAGGCCCGTCAAAGACCTAGAAAGATTAATAACTTCCTGTCAAAATGCTGAAACGGAGGTAAATCCTGTGATTACCAACCCTAACCAAATGGCTGTCGAACTTAGTTTAGAGAATAGAGATAATAAAAAATTTGATCCTGTTCAGTTTTGTATGAACTTTATTCTTTCGCCAGTACACTCGTGTATATTATCACAAACGGATATTGATGTTGCATGACTGACTTCCAGTGACCTGGAGTGGGACCCTGTATCTGGACAAAGCAAATGCCTACAGTAGAGCCTCAAGAAAAGATCAATAACTTGCCTAATTTTCAAGTTTTTATTTTCAAATTTCAGATTGAAACAAATTAAATACTTATGTTTACATGCTGCGAAAATTAAATCAATAGTACTTACAGGAACAAAAGTGCCATGGTCAAAATTTAAGGTACTGATTTTATTTTTATGATAACTTATAAAATTTACAAAATTCAGATCTAATTTTGGGTAAACAATTGAATCTTAAATAAACAAAGTTATATACTAAGGAAAGAAGTCTCTAGTTTTAAACTTTTTCATGTTAAGTGAGTAAATATTTTTCCTGATTTTTACAAAGTCCATCATGTTAAAGCCCATAACTTAAAGAAATTATATTTAATGGACTTAACATCTGGCATGTATATAGGAAATATATGGGAGATTACTTCTGGTAAATATTAAGAAAAACAGATAGGTGGATTTTATATAAGGCAGTCCTGAAGTGTGATAATAGGTGTTTAATGAAAATTTGAGAACGAAGTCATATTGACCAAATTTTCGGTATGGTAGGAGATTTTGGAGACATCCATCAGTGTGCCGAATTTTGGATTCGTAGGTCTAACGGTTTCAAAACGTGCCAGTCTAACGGACGGATAGACGGACAGACGGACGGACGACGGACAATGGACCGAGACTATAGCTCAGATGACTTACAGTCAGCTGGGCTAAAAATCCTTGGTTTCCTAAACACATATTACGTATAATGTAAAGACGAATTTTTTTACATAAACTGGCCACAAAAAGCAATAACAAATCCGTTTGGAAAAAATACTGACAAACGCGTAACTATGTAACTAAGGTAATATAGCACCAAAAAATACTACTATACAGGAATCATATTGAAAGCAATCAGTCTAATCCAAAGACATTATGGAAAACTCTTAAAAATTTGTTACCTCTAAAAATTCTAAATCCCACAAAAATATAATATATGAAGAAATGTTTAATGACTTCTTCAGCACAGTCGGAGAAAGTGGCAAATTCCATAAAGACTTCGTGTAAAGAAGATTTGCCCCATCTGCAGTGTGATAGAAACGTTAGCTTTAAATTCAGTTTAATTTAAAACTCGTTTGTGTATAGACAGTTAACGTCTCTTTCGACAGTCGAAATCCATATATCCTTGGAAAGTGTCCATTCCCTTTAACAAATGACCCATGGGTCATGACGCTCAGCTGACTGGGAAGAGATTTGCAAAAGGAAATTTTATCATCTGAATGGTAGTATATAACCATTCAACTGATTAACCAACAGGCTGAGATTGTGTCTGTATTAATATATCTCAAAAATAGAGAAAAAATGCGTAAACTTTAAAAAAAATACAGGTGGCTCCACCAGTCTGCAGAAACTAATAAAACACTTAATGGTCAATATCCATGCAAAGAAGCATGGTGGTCTCTGGATTAGTTGTTCAGATACTTCAGCTTTTGTATCAAATTTTCCATTATTCTGAGGGTTATTTGGAGTCCTATAGGTTGAAGGATATGGGTAACAGAGACCTAATTTCAGGTTTCCATAGACACTTTTCATAGGCCTCCTTGCATGAAGATTCTAGGTCCAGTTGTTACAATTTGTACCCTGTTGACAGATAACCACATCTTTAAAGGTCTCAAAAATAGAGAAAATAATTCGTAAAAATTTGAAAAAAAATAGAGGTGGCACACTCAGTCTGCTAAAACTGACGGAACATATCATGATAAATATGTATGCCAAAAATCATGAGCATCAGAGCAATTTAGTTATTGAGATACTGGAGTTTTTGTATCAAATTTTTCATTATTCTGGGGGGGATTTTGGAGCCATACAACTTAATGGATATGGGTAACAGAGACCTAATTTCAGGTTTCCATGGAGATGTCTCATGGGTCTCCCTGTGTGTAAAGAATGAAGATTCTAGGTCCAGTTGTTATGATTTGTGCTATGTTAACAGATGTTCATATCTTTAAAGGTCTCAAAAAATAGAGAGAAAAAAAATTCGAAAAAAAGCTCGAACAAATATATGTGGTGCCACCAGGCTGCAGAAACTGATGAAACACTCCATGATCAATATCCATACAAACAATTATGATGATCGCTGCATTAGTTGTTCAGATACTTCAGCTTTTGTATCAAAATTTCGATTATTAAAAAAAAATTTTAAAAATACAGGTGGCGCCACCAGTCTGCAAGAACTGATGGAACATCTCATGATCAATATGTATGCCAAAAATCATGACCATCAGTGATGTAGTTAATGAGACATTGAAGTTTTTTTTTATGAAATTTTTTACTATTCTGGGTGGTACTTTGGGGCCCCATAGCTCAAAGGATATGGGTAACAGAGACCTAATTTCTGGTTTCCATGGAGACTTTAATAGGTCTCTCAGAATATCAAGAATGAAGATTCTAGGTTCAGTCTTTACGATTTGTGCCCTGTTAACAGATGTTCCCATTTTTGAAGGTCTCAAAAATAGAGAAAACAATTCATAAAAAAATCGAAAAATACAGGTGGCGCCACCAGTCTGCAGAAACTGATAAAACATTTCTTGATCAATATGTTTGCCAAAAATCATGACCATCAGTGATGTAGTTAATGAGATATTGAAGTTTTTGTATGAAATTTTTGACTATTCTGGGGGGTACTTTGGGGCCCCATAGCTGGAAGGATATGGGTAACAGAGACCTAATTTCTGGTTTCCATGGAGACTTTTCATAGGCCTCTCAGAATGTCAAGAAAGAAGATTCTAGATTCAGTCTTTACGATTTGTGCCCTGTTAACAGATGTCCACATTTTTAAAGGTCTCAAAAAAAAGAGAAAAAAAATTCGTAAAAAATAAAAAAAATAGAGGTGGCGAACCCTGGCTGCGGAAACTCATGAAACACTCCATGATCAATATCTATGCAAACAATTATGGTGATCTCTGCATTAGTTGTTCAGATACTTCAGCTTTTGTATCAAATTTTCTATTATTCTAAACTGTACTTTGGAGTGCCACAGCTCAAAGGATAGGGGTAACAGAGACCTAATTTCAGGTTTTCATGGAGACTTTTCATGGGTCACCCTGTGTCAAGAATAAAGATTCTAGGTCCAGTCTTTACGATTTGTGCCCCGTTAACAGATGTTCACATTTTTAAAGGTCTCAAAAACAGAGTAAACAATTCGTAAAAAATGAAAAATACAGGTGGCGCCACCAGTCTGCAGAAACTGATGAAACATCTCATGATCAATATGTATGCCAAAAATCATGACCATCAGTATTGTAGTTAATCAGATATTGAATTTTTTTAATGAAATTTTTCACTATTTTGGGGGGTACTTTGGGGCCCCATAGCTCAAAGAATATGGTTAACAGAGACCTAATTTCTGGTTTCCATGGAGACTCTTCATAGGTCTCTAAGAATGTCAAGAATGAAGATTCTAGGTCCAGTTGTTATGATTTGTGCCCTGTTAACAGATGTCCACATTTTTAAAGGTCTCAAAAATAGAGAAAAAAATTCGACTATTCTAGGGGGTACTTTGGGGCCCCATAGCTCGAAGGATATGGGTAACAGAGACCATATTCCAGGTTTCCAAGGATATTTTTTATGGACCTCTCTGGATGTAAAGTAAGAAGATTGCAGGTCCAGTGGTTACGATTTGTGCCTTGTTAACGGACAGACAGCCGGATGGCCGGATGGCCGGACGGCCGGACGGACGACGGACAAAGAGTGATCGCTATAGCTCAGATGACTTACAGTCAGCTGAGCTAAAAACTGCAGCTCCAGTTATTTCATTTTTTGCGCACATTTATAATTTTCACTGGACCATCACATGCAACAATGTATCTTTTACATAAAACCAGATTTTACTGTCTGTTATGCACAGGATGCAAACTTCTCACTGATACACAATGAAAGTTTTCAACAAAGTCAGTTTGAAAGGGTGTAGAGTCCCTGTGAAAACAGTTCACTCATCTGCCGTCTCTACCCCAGCAAATTCAATTATCCGGTATCGCAGTATCAGTAATGCACATCTGGACAGTTCTCTTCATTCTAAGTAGAAATCAACAACAGTCATCTCTAGTTATCCCGTTAGCAAGTTCAAACTTAATATAGTTCTCAGTTAATAAACTACAGTTGAATTTGGTATTGAGCATACAAGCATCCATCAGCTCATCAGTGGTGCACAATATCTCAAAGTGTATTATCCATACCAGGCTTCTCACTTGCACCACAAGGAGGCGCCATCACACACTCCAGCTCCACGGCAACCAGCCACCTCTCGTAACATCTTAACATCTGTATTCTTGACAACCATGTTGTGATACCCCACTCCTGGTACCACTTGTGGCAGGACACAACGAGGCTGACTCTTCTCTTGGACCAATAATTATTAGTATGCAAAGTCACACACTTACAGATGTCATACATGAGAAAACTTTTCTTGAGGTATACAAGGTTTACAGATGTCATACATGAGAAAACTTTTCTTGAAGTATACAAGGTTTACAGATTTTCTTATGTCCGTAACCAAAATGAAGAATGAAGTTATGAGGTTTACTTTAGGTAGACAGAGGTAGATATAGAGATGGCTGGAGCCAACGGCCGACCTGAAATGCACAGAACACAAAGTCTGTATTACCATAGCTTAAGTATTTCGTTATATCATAAATTAATAAACATGTTGTTATGAGTGTTATATCTCCTTGCATTAAACCCATTAAAATGACTTACTTCTACATAGCTTACATTATCATCTTCAGAAGATACAATGCACTTTATCTCAGAATATATGTTTCAAAATACAATATGATCAAATAAAACTAATGACATATTCATACACTGAACTACACCAGTCCTGTATCAAGTTATATTAAACACCTAAACTGACTTGGTTTCTGATATATATGGTCATGAGTCAACCCCTTGTTGACAAACATAAGACCCTGTGTAACAGGTCTTATGCACAAAATTCACTATCTCATCTCAGCAGGTTGATTATGTTGTTACTGAGAATCCTGACAACTACAAATGTAACACTCATAAATCTCAGCAACACATTACTTGGGTATTAAAGGTTAATCAACAAAAAATAATGCTTTATAAAATAAGGACAGAGCACATCTCCTTGTGGCTCAATACACTAATATGTCAATTCCACAACTTAAAGTTAATCTAACCTGGGTGTAATATCCCCTAAAAAACTTCAGATTACAAGATAAGTCCACATCAGATACAAGAAACTCCTAGTAACAGGACTGTCATAACCCTGGTACATCACAAGCATAACAGTTAAATCTCTGCATAAACCATAACTTTATTTAAGACCTATGATGCATGATCTCAATACAGTCAGTCACAAAGAGACAAGCGGTACCAAGCTAAATAAATGGTATCCCGATTTAATCGGACTCAATATTATTAGGCCCTGCCATACATTGAGTCTGACAGACATACAGTGAGGGTTTCTACAATATAAGGCTCAGACTACACACCACTCAATGCCCTTCTAACCAGTGTCAACAGGTGTTTATTACCCCGTGCCAGCGCGACACTCTTCAGAGCTGGGCCCGTTGAAATAAAATATAACATTTTAGCTTTCAATCACTCGAGTCAGCGAGGCTCCCAGTGAGGTCTTCAAGTGCGCCCATTCCACTGTTCTTCTCTGTCCCTACTAAACTGGCTGACATGCCTCTGGTATAAAGGTCAGTAAATGTTTAAAAATGATTATCCAAGTTTAATATTAGTTGCAATCGAAACCATGAAACACGTACTTACTGGTGTTAAAATGGTGTAATTCTGCTTCCTGTTGCATGTTTGGCAGTAAACAGGCAGTCAAAGAAGATGCAACGGATCCGTTGCATGTTCCATGGCATATATTGTAGAAACTCTCACTGTATGGCTATCGGACTCAATGTATGGCAGGGCCTAATAATATTGAGTCTGATTAAATCAGGCTAAATAAATGGTATTTACTTTCTAACAGCTAACACTGTTCAAAGCTAATTCTGGTCTGTATATTGATGGCATTAGGATGTCACCAACCAAGTGAAAACCCACTGTTGAAAGTATAAACCCGGGTCACCAACTAAATGATACCTTAATTCCCTTGCTCTGGTTAATGACGACTGTATGGTTTTCCCGATCCAATCCACAAAGATCACCAAAAGAATTATCATTAAATACAATATTTACCAAAAAGACAATACAATTCACATAGTATAAAACAATAAATTCGTAATGCAAGGGTTGCTAAAACTACAAATAAAACTGTGCGCGTACTCTGGTCCACTTAAACTTTGAGAACATGGGAACAATCCCTTAATTTATATTCTGCTTATAAATAGCCTACTAATAAACAGGTGAGCCCCAAGTCTAAGGTGGCACACATCACTAACCTAAGCATGCATAAAGATATTATAACACAAGATTTAGCTTAAAGCACTAATATTTAGTCTTCAAAAACGAATTCTTGCATGACGAAATTCGCGCCTTCAAACATAGCTTTTCTCCGGGTGGCAGATTACTATCGCGAATGGTGGCCTTGGGACACCGGGTGGCCTCGACATGGTGGCCTTGGAACACCGGATGGCCTCTGGCCACCAACCCGCCGTGCACCCTTCTCGATCTGTTCTCTTCCGCCAATATTGTAAATAGTTCCATGAAAGAAAATCGAATTCAGACTATAATATTTGTTAGTATACTTCTTTCATTCAAGAACACCTCAGGTATTACGCTCTGAACAAAGCACTAATATTTAGTCTTCAAAAACGAATTCTTGCATGACGAAATTCGCGCCTTCAAACATAGCTTTTCTCCGGGTGGCAGATTACTATCGCGAATGGTGGCCTTGGGACACCGGGTGGCCTCAGGCGACATGGTGGCCTTGGAACACCGGATGGCCTCTGGCCACCAACCCGCCGTGCACCCTTCTCGTTCTGTTCTCTTCCGCCAATATTGTAAATAGTTCCATGAAAGAAAATCGAATTCAGACTAAAATATTTGTTAGTATACTTCTTTCATTCAAGAACACCTCAGGTATTACGCTCTGAACACAGCGCGTGACCTCCCGGCCCAGTGACCTTCCACACTCACACGCTGTGAGAAATAGCAGGATTTTTAAGGTTTGGCAACACCCAGTCAGTTTGCGGTGGATAAAGTAAAATCTGATTGGCTCTGCGTTTAAAAAAAAAATCTGCAGAACAGGTAGATGAAATCTGATTCGCTTAGCGCGCGTGTAAACAAACATAGCTATGCGGGGCCAGGGGCGGATCCAGGATTTTGGAAAAGGGGGGGGTCAACCCAGGAGGACTAATGAAATCATTAAAAAAAAAGGTCATCGGGTCCGGAAAAGGGGGGGGGGGGTCCAGGGCACAAAATTTCGTCTTAAACCCTTTAAAAAAAGGTTGCTTCAGGTGAAAAGGGGGGTCCGGACCCCCTGGACCCCCCCCCCCCCCGGGATCCGCTCCTGGGGGCAAGCTCGTGCGGCACGCAATACAGGAAACAGCAGGCAGTGGGGGATAACTGACCTCAGGCAAATCAGTATAAAGACTGTGTTGAAAGCTGACGATTGCATCGTGTGTATTCCAATGGGGGTGAAAAAAGTCTGTGTTACCAAGCACTTTTCACATCATTGTAAAGTGACCGGTACCTCGAAGAACATCCGTTTGTGCTGGTGATACCTGTTTGGTTAAATATAACGCAAGGGGAATTCCACAGAGACAGCACCGCCTAGTGGCCAAACCTGACCGGCAACCGCGATTTAATGCAGCGGTTAGTGAAGCGAATAGTTGAGCGTAGCGTAGCCGCTGCTAATGGAGCGTACTCCGGTATATGATGCCGGTATATCATGGTGGCCTGTAGCGACAGCTTGTCACCCCAAATGTCGATTTTAGATGAACTGAAGACGATTGTCACCCAAACGTCGATTTTAGATGAACTGAAGACGATTGTCACCCCAAACGTCGATTTTAGATGAACTGAAGACGATGGGGTGACAGTACAAGCTATTGGGTTCGCATCAATTCTAGTATGTGCAGATGTGCACGCCATTTCTGACACTGCGCTTTTTCATTTTTATCTACTTCTCGAACTGTCATTTTCCTGAGTTAAGACAAAAAGTGACGTTATTCTGTTGGGGAAAATAATAATTATTACATCCACGGTTGACTTACGTGTATTCGTGCAGCAGTTTTTAATTCCGAGGCTGTTTTTACTCGAAAAACTCGTCTCCACGTCTGTCAGCGGGAGAACCATAACTTCCGGTAGGGGATTTCCAAACGGCTATGTGTAAAACTCGGAAGTCCGAAGTCGGAAGCAAGGACTTTTTTAAAGCAATGATCGAAGCATAATTAAAATTCTACTACATCAATGGAAAGTACCTTTTTATATTTATTGATAGAATAGTTATCCATCCGAAGTTATAGCCTATTTTTTGCTCGGAAATGCCCGGTTATGGTCTAAATGTGTAAAACTCGGAAGCCAGTAAAGGCAAATGCACTGGTCATCATATCGTCAGCAAACGTGTCAAGCATTTTCAGTTTCTTCAGTATCATATATTTTTCATAGTCTCAGACGTCAATGAACCTAGCACCGGGTTCACAGTTCATATTTCAGAGACAATGCTCCGAGAAAGCGCTAGGACCTCTGTTATTTACAAAGGTCCAAAAGGGGATTCCCAATAGATCACTTGTCAATCAAACACCGTCATTGCTCTGATAGGTGCTGTTTCTCCCTAATGCGGACGGGAAAGTGCCTCGCTTTCGGTCTGCAACCAATTGGTGCACGACAACCTGATGTCTATAAACTTTACAAATGGTCCTTTTGAATAATGAACTGGTCTGTATACAACACCCTTCGACGGCAAAATCAAATATAAACTATACATCATTGGAAAGCACAATTAAAATGCTAATGATAAAACCCCGTCCGATTAGGTGTACAACGCACCGTTTTTCCGCTACCGCCCACTAAAATACATTAATATAAATCTTAAAAAATGGTGTAGTTTTGAATAATGAACTGGTCTGTACAACATCCTTCGACGGCAAAATTATATATAAACTAAACATCATTGGAAAGCACATTTAAAATGCTATCGATTTAACCCCGTCCGATCAAGTGTACAACGCACCGTTTTTCCGCTACCGCCCACTAAAATACGACATTAATATAAATCTTGAAAAATGGTGCAGTTTTGAATAATAAACTGGTCTGTACAACACCCTTCGACGGCAAAATCATATATAAACTATACATCATTGGAAAGCACATTTAAAATGCTATCGATTTAACCCCGTCCGATCAAGTGTACAAAGCACTGTTTTCCGCTAACGCCCACTAAAATACGACATTAATATAAATCTTGAAAAATGGTGTAGTTTTGAATAATGAACTGGTCTGTATACAACACCCTTCGACGGCAAAATCAAATATAAACTATACATCATTGGAAAGCACAATTAAAATGCTAATGATAAAACCCCGTCCGGTTAGGTGTACAACGCACCGTTTTTCCGCTACCGCCCACTAAAATACGACATTAATATAAATCTTAAAAAATGGTGTAGTTTTGAATAATGAACTGGTCTGTACAACATCCTTCGACGGCAAAATTATATATAAACTAAACATCATTGGAAAGCACATTTAAAATTCTATCGATTAAACCCCGTCCCATTAGGTGTAGAACGCACCGTTTTTCCGCTACCGCCCACTAAAATACGACATTAATATGAATCTTGAAAAATAGTGTAGTTTTGAATAAAGAACTGGTCCGTACAACACCCTTTAACGGGAAAATCATATATAAACTATACACCATTGGAAAGCACATTTAAAATGCTATCGACTAAACTGCATCCGATCAGGTGTACAAAGCACCGTTTTTGCGCTACAACCCACTAAAATACGACATTGATATAAATCTAAAAAATGGTGTAGTTTAGAATAATGAACTGATCTGTACAACACCCTTCGACGGCAAAATTATATATAAACTATACATCATTCGAAAATACGTTTAAAATGCTATCGATTAAACCCCTTCCGATTAGGTGAACAACGCACCGTTTTTCCGCTACCGCCCACTAAAATACGAGATTAATAAAAAAATCTTGAAAAATGGTGTAGTTTTGAATAATGAACTGGTCTGTACAACACCCTTCGACGGCAAAATCATATATAAACTATACATCATTGGAAAGCACATTTAAAATGCTATTGATTAAACCCTGTCCGATCAGGTGTACAAAGCACTGTTTTCCGCTACCGCCCGCTAAAATACGACATTAATATAAATCTTGAAAAATGGTGTAGTTTTGAATAATGAACTGGTCTGTATACAACGCCCTTCGACGGCAAAATCAAATATAAACTATACATCATTGGAAAGCACAATTAAAATGCTAATGATAAAACCCCGTCCGATCAGGTGTACAAAGCACCGTTTTTGCGCTACCGCCCACTAAAATACGACATTCATATAAATCTTGAAAAATGGTGTAGTTTAGAATAATGAACTGGTCTGAACAACACCCTTCGACGGCAAAATCATATATAAACTATACATCAATGGAAAGCACATTTAAAATGATATCGATTAAACCCCGTCCGATGAGATGTACAACGCACCGTTTTTGCGTTACCGCCCACTAAAATACGACATTAATATAAATCTTGAAATATGGTGTAGTTTAGAATAATGAACTGGTCTGTACAACACCCTTCGACGGGAAAATCATATATAAACTATACATCATTTGAAAATACAATTAAAATGCTATCGTTTAAACCCCGTCCGATCAGGTGAACAACGCACCGTTTTTGCGCTACCGCCCACTAAAATACGACGTTAATATAAATCTTGAAAAATAGTGTAGTTTTGAATAATGAACTGGTCTGTACAACACCCTTCGACGGCAAAATCATATATAAACTATACATCATTGGAAAGCACATTTAAAATGCTATTGATTTAACCTCGTCCGATCAAATGTACAACGCTCCGTTTTTCCGCCACCGCCCAGTAAAATACGACATTAATATAAATCTTGAAAAATGAAGGTAGTTTTGAATAATGAACTGGGGCTGTACAACACCCTTCGACGGCAAAATCAAATATAAACTATAATATAAACTATACATCATTGGAAAGCACAATTGAAATGCTAATGATAAAACCCCGTCCGATTAGGTGTACAACCCACTGTTTTTCCGCTACCGCCCACTAAAATACGACATTAATATAAATCTTGAAAAATGGTGTAGTTTAGAATAATGAACTGGTCTGTACAACACCCTTCGACGGCAAAATCATATATAAACTATACATCATTGGAAAGCACATTTAAAATTCTATCGAGTAAACCCCGTCCCATTAGGTGTACAATGCACCGTTTTTCCACTACCGCCCACTAAAATACGACATTAATATGAATCTTGAAAAATGGTGTAGTTTTGATTAAAGAACTGGTCTGTACAACACCCTTATACGGGAAAATCATATATAAACTATACATCATTGGAAAGCACATTTAAAATGCTATCGACTAAACTGCATCCGATGAGGTGTACAAAGCACCGTTTTTCCGCTACCGCCCACTAAAATACGACATTAATATAAATCTTGAAAAGTGGTGTAGTTTTGAATAATGAACTGGTCTGTACAACACCCTTCGACGGCAAAATCAAATATAAACTATACATCATTGGAAAGCACATTTAAAATGCTATTGATTAAACCCTGTCCGATCAGGTGTACAAAGCATTGTTTTCCGCTACCGCCCACTAAAAGACGACATTAATATAAATCTTGAAAAATGGTGTAGTTTTGAATAATGAACTGGTCTAAATACAACACCCTTCGACGGCAAAATCAAATATAAACTATAATATAAACTATACATTATGGAAAGCACAATTGAAATGCTAATGATAAAACCCCGTCCGATTAGGTGTAAAACGCACCGTTTTTCCGCTACCGCCCACTAAAATACGACATTAATATAAATAAAAAAAAAAATGGTGTAGTTTTGAATAATGAACTGGTATGTACAACACCTTTCGACGGCAAAATCAAATATAAACTATACATCATTGGAAAGCACATTTAAAATTCTATCGATTAAACCCCGTCCCATTAGGTGTAGAACGCACCGTTTTTCCGCTACCGCCCACTAAAATACGACATTAATATAAATCTTGAAAAATGGTGTAGTTTTGAATAAAGAACTGGTCTGTACAACACTCTTTAACGGGAAAATCATATATAAACTATACATCATTCGAAAATACATTTAAAATGCTATCGATTAAACCCCGTCCGAATAGGTGAACAACGCACCGTTTTTCCGCTACCGCCCACTAAAATACGACAATAATATAAATCTTAAAAAATGGTGTAGTTTTGAATAAAGAACTGGTCTGTACAACACCCTTCGACGGCAAAATCATATATAAACTATACATCATTGGAAAGCACATTTAAAATGCTATCGACTAAACTGCATCCGATCAGGTGTACAAAGCACCGTTTTTCCGCTACCGCCCACTAAAATACGACATTAATATAAATCTTGAAAAATGGTGTAGTTTTGAATAATGAACTGGTCTGTACAACACCCTTTGACGGCAAAATCAAATATAAACTATACATCATTGGAAAGCACATTTAAAATGCTATTGATTAAACCCTGTCCGATCAGGTGTACAAAGCACTGTTTTCCGCTACCGCCCACTAAAATACGACATTAATATAAATCTTGAAAAATGGTGTAGTTTTGAATAATGAACTGGTCTAAATAAAACACCCTTCGACGGCAAAATCAAATATAAACTATAATATAAACTATACATCATTGGAAAGCACAATTGAAATGCTAATGATAAAACCCCTTCCGATTAGGTGTACAATGCACCGTTTTTCCGCTACCGCCCACTAAAATACGACATTAGTATAAATCTTGAAAAATGGTGTAGTTTAGAATAATGAACTGGTCTGTACAACACCCTTCGACGGCAAAATCATATATAAACTATACATCATTGGAAAGCACATTTAAAATGCTATCGACTAAACTGCATCCGATCAGGTGTACAAAGCACCGTTTTTCCGCTACCGCCCACTAAAATACGACATTAATATAAATCTTGAAAAATGGTGTAGTTTTGAATAATGAACTGGTCTGTACAACACCCTTCGACGGCAAAATCAAATATAAACTATACATCATTGGAAAGCACATTTAAAATGCTATTGATTAAACCCTGTCCGATCAGGTGTACAAAGCACTGTTTTCCGCTACCGCCCACTAAAATACGACATTAATATAAATCTTGAAAAATGGTGTAGTTTTGAATAATGAACTGGTCTAAATAAAACACCCTTCGACGGCAAAATCAAATGTAAACTATAATATAAACTATACATCATTGGAAAGCACAATTGAAATGCTAATGATAAAACCCCTTCCGATTAGGTGTACAATGCACCGTTTTTCCGCTACCGCCCACTAAAATACGACATTAGTATAAATCTTGAAAAATGGTGTAGTTTAGAATAATGAACTGGTCTGTACAACACCCTTCGACGGCAAAATCATATATAAACTATACATCATTGGAAAGCACATTTAAAATTCTATCGAGTAAACCCCGTCCCATTAGGTGTACAATGCACCGTTTTTCCACTACCGCCCACTAAAATACGACATTAATATGAATCTTGAAAAATGGTGTAGTTTTGATTAAAGAACTGGTCTGTACAACACCCTTTAACGGGAAAATCATATATAAACTATACATCATTGGAAAGCACATTTAAAATGCTATCGACTAAACTGCATCCGATGAGGTGTACAAAGCACCGTTTTTCCGCTACCGCCCACTAAAATACGACATTAATATAAATCTTGAAAAGTGGTGTAGTTTTGAATAATGAACTGGTCTGTACAACGACCTTCGACGGCAAAATCAAATATAAACTATACATCATTGGAAAGCACATTTAAAATGCTATTGATTAAACCCTGTCCGATCAGGTGTACAAAGCATTGTTTTCCGCTACCGCCCACTAAAAGATGACATTAATATAAATCTTGAAAAATGGTGTAGTTTTGAATAATGAACTGGTCTAAATACAACACCCTTCGACGGCAAAATCAAATATAAACTATAATATAAACTATACATTATGGAAAGCACAATTGAAATGCTAATGATAAAACCCCGTCCGATTAGGTGTAAAACGCACCGTTTTTCCGCTACCGCCCACTAAAATACGACATTAATATAAATAAAAAAAAAATGGTGTAGTTTTGAATAATGAACGGGTCTGTACAACACCCTTCGACGGCAAAATCAAATATAAACTATACATCATTGGAAAGCACATTTAAAATTCTATCGATTAAACCCCGTCCCATTAGGTGTAGAACGCACCGTTTTTCCGCTACCGCCCACTAAAATACGACATTAATATAAATCTTGAAAAATGGTGTAGTTTCGAATAAAGAACTGGTCTGTACAACACTCTTTAACGGGAAAATCATATATAAACTATACATCATTCGAAAAAACATTTAAAATGCTATCGATTAAACCCCGTCCGAATAGGTGAACAACGCACCGTTTTTCCGCTACCGCCCACTAAAATACGACAATAATATAAATCTTGAAAAATGGTGTAGTTTTGAATAAAGAACTGGTCTGTACAACACCCTTCGACGGCAAAATCATATATAAACTATACATCATTGGAAAGCACATTTAAAATGCTATCGACTAAACTGCATCCGATCAGGTGTACAAAGCACCGTTTTTCCGCTACCGCCCACTAAAATACGACATTAATATAAATCTTGAAAAATGGTGTAGTTTTGAATAATGAACTGGTCTGTACAACACCCTTCGACGGCAAAATCAAATATAAACTATACATCATTGGAAAGCACATTTAAAATGCTATTGATTAAACCCTGTCCGATCAG
The DNA here is from genome assembly GCA_026874595.1 of Sipunculus nudus. Lineage (NCBI taxonomy): Eukaryota > Metazoa > Annelida > Sipuncula > Golfingiida > Sipunculidae > Sipunculus > Sipunculus nudus. Next base: position 28,949,278 of record CM049313.1, read on the forward strand.
GTGTACAAAGCATTGTTTTCCGCTACCGCCCACTAAAAGACGACATTAATATAAATCTTGAAAAATGGTGTAGTTTTGAATAATGAACTGGTCTAAATACAACACCCTTCGACGGCAAAATCAAATATAAACTATAATATAAACTATACATTATGGAAAGCACAATTGAAATGCTAATGATAAAACCCCGTCCGATTAGGTGTAAAACGCACCGTTTTTCCGCTACCGCCCACTAAAATACGACATTAATATAAATAAAAAAAAAATGGTGTAGTTTTGAATAATGAACTGGTCTGTACAACACCCTTCGACGGCAAAATCAAATATAAACTATACATCATTGGAAAGCACATTTAAAATTCTATCGATTAAACCCCGTCCCATTAGGTGTAGAACGCACCGTTTTTCCGCTACCGCCCACTAAAATACGACATTAATATAAATCTTGAAAAATGGTGTAGTTTTGAATAAAGAACTGGTCTGTACAACACTCTTTAACGGGAAAATCATATATAAACTATACATCATTGGAAAGCACATTTAAAATGCTATTGATTAAACCCTGTCCGATCAGGTGTACAAAGCACTGTTTTCCGCTACCGCCCACTAAAAAACGACATTAATATAAATCTTGAAAAATGGTGTAGTTTTGAATAATGAACTGGTCTAAATAAAACACCCTTCGACGGCAAAATCAAATATAAACTATAATATAAACTATACATCATTGGAAAGCACATTTAAAATGCTATCGACTAAACTGCATCCGATCAGGTGTACAAAGCACCGTTTTTCCGCTACCGCCCACTAAAATACGACATTAATATAAATCTTGAAAAATGGTGTAGTTTTGAATAATGAACTGGTCTGTACAACACCCTTCGACGGCAAAATCAAATATAAACTATACATCATTGGAAAGCACATTTAAAATGCTATTGATTAAACCCTGTCCGATCAGGTGTACAAAGCACTGTTTTCCGCTACCGCCCACTAAAATACGACATTAATATAAATCTTGAAAAATGGTGTAGTTTTGAATAATGAACTGGTCTAAATAAAACACCCTTCGACGGCAAAATCAAATATAAACTATAATATAAACTATACATCATTGGAAAGCACAATTGAAATGCTAATGATAAAACCCCTTCCGATTAGGTGTACAATGCACCGTTTTTCCGCTACCGCCCACTAAAATACGACATTAGTATAAATCTTGAAAAATGGTGTAGTTTAGAATAATGAACTGGTCTGTACAACACCCTTCGACGGCAAAATCATATATAAACTATACATCATTGGAAAGCACATTTAAAATTCTATCGAGTAAACCCCGTCCCATTAGGTGTACAATGCACCGTTTTTCCACTACCGCCCACTAAAATACGACATTAATATGAATCTTGAAAAATGGTGTAGTTTTGATTAAAGAACTGGTCTGTACAACACCCTTTAACGGGAAAATCATATATAAACTATACATCATTGGAAAGCACATTTAAAATGCTATCGACTAAACTGCATCCGATGAGGTGTACAAAGCACCGTTTTTCCGCTACCGCCCACTAAAATACGACATTAATATAAATCTTGAAAAGTGGTGTAGTTTTGAATAATGAACTGGTCTGTACAACACCCTTCGACGACAAAATCAAATATAAACTATACATCATTGGAAAGCACATTTAAAATTCTATCGATTAAACCCCGTCCGATCAGATGTACAGCGCACCGTTTTTGCGTTACCGCCCACTAAAATACGACATTAATATAAATCTTGAAAAATGGTGTAGTTTAGAATAATGAACTGGTCTGTACAACACCCTTCGACGGCAAAATCAAATATAAACTATAATATAAACTATACATTATGGAAAGCACAATTGAAATGCTAATGATAAAACCCCGTCCGATTAGGTGTAAAACGCACCGTTTTTCCGCTACCGCCCACTAAAATACGACATTAATATAAATAAAAAAAAAATGGTGTAGTTTTGAATAATGAACTGGTCTGTACAACACCCTTCGGCGGCAAAATCAAATATAAACTATACATCATTGGAAAGCACATTTAAAATTCTATCGATTAAACCCCGTCCCATTAGGTGTAGAACGCACCGTTTTTCCGCTACCGCCCACTAAAATACGACATTAATATAAATCTTGAAAAATGGTATAGTTTTGAATAAAGAACTGGTCTGTACAACGCCCTTCGACGGCAAAATCATATATAAACTATACATCATTGGAAAGCAAATTTAAAATTCTATCGATTAAACCCCGTCCGATCAGGTGAAAAACGCACCGTTTTTCCGCTACCGCCCACTAAAATACGACATTTATATAAATCTTGAAAAATGGTGTAGTTTTGAATAATGAACTGGTCTGTATAACACCCTTCGACGGCAAAATCATATATAAACTATACATCATTGGAAAGCAAATTTAAAATTCTATCGATTAAACCCCGTCCGATCAGGTGAAAAACGCACAGTTTTTGCGCTACCGCCCACTAAAATACGACATTCATATAAATCTTGAAAAATGGTGTAGTTTAGAATAATGAACTGGTCTGTACAACACCCTTCGACGGGAAAATCATATATAAACTATACATCATTCGAAAATACAATTAAAATGCTATCGTTTATACCCCGTCCGATCAGGTGAACAACGCACCGTTTTTCCGCTACCGCCCACTAATCTTGAAAAATGATGTTGTTTTGAATAATGAACTGGTCTGTACAACACCCTTCGACGGCAAAATCATATATAAACTATATATCATTGGAAAGCAAATATAAAATGCTATCGATTTAACCCCGTCCGATCAAGTGTACAAAGCACTGTTTTCTGCTAACGCCCACTAAAATACGACATTCATATAAATCTTGAAAAATGGTGTAGTTTTGAATAATGAACTGGTCTGTACAACGCCCTTCGACGGCAAAATCATATATAAACTATACATCATTGGAAAGCAAATTTAAAATTCTATCGATTAAACCCCGTCCGATCAGGTGAACAACGCACCGTTTTTGCGCTACCGCCCACTAAAATACGACATTCATATAAATCTTGAAAAATGGTGTAGTTTAGAATAATGAACTGGTCTGTACAACACCCTTCGACGGCAAAATCATATATAAACTATACATCATTGGAAAGCACATGTAAAATGATATCGATTAAACCCCGTCCGATCAGGTGTACAACGCACCGTTTTTGCGTTACCGCCCACTAAAATACGACATTCATATAAATCTTGAAAAATGATGTAGTTTTGAATAATGAACTGGTCTGTACAACACCCTTCGACGGCAAAATCATATATTAACTATACATCATTCGAAAATACAATTAAAATGCTATCGTTTAAACCCCGTCCGATCAGGTGAACAACGCACCGTTTTTCCGCTACCGCCCACTAAAATACGACGTTACTATAAATCTTGAAAAATGGTGTAGTTTTGAATAATGAACTGGTCTGTACAACACCCTTCGACGGCAAAATCATATATAAACTATACATCATTGGAAAGCACATTTAAAATGCTATTGATTTAACCTCGTCCGATCAAATGTACAACGCTCCGTTTTTCCGCTACCGCCCAGTAAAATACATTAATATAAATCTTGAAAAATGAAGGTAGTTTTGAATAATGAACTGGGGCTGTACAACACCCTTCGACGGCAAAATCATATATAAACTATACATCATTGGAAAGCACATGTAAAATGCCATCGATTAAAGCCCGTCCGATCAGGAGTACAACGCACCGTTTTTGCGTTACCGCCCACTAAAATACGACATTCATATAAATCTTGAAATATGGTGTAGTTTTGAATAATGAATTGGTCTGTACAACACCCTTCGACGGCAAAATCATATATAAACTATACATCATTGGAAAGCACATTTAAAATTCTATCGATTTAACCCCGTCCGAATAGGTGTACAACGCACCGTTTTTCCGCTACCGCCCACTAAAATATGACATTCATATAAATCTTGAAAATTGGTGTAGTTTTGAATAATGAACTGGTCTGTACAACGCCCTTCGACGGCAAAATCATATATAAACTATACATCATTGGAAAGCACATTTAAAATTCTATCGATTAAACCCCGTCCGATCAGGTGTACAACGCACCGTTTTTCCGCTACCGCCCACTAAAATACGACATTCATATAAATCTTGAAAAATGGTGTAGTTTTGAATAATGAACTGGTCTGTATAACACCCTTCGACGGCAAAATCATATATAAACTATACATCATTGGAAAGCACATTTAAAATTCTATCGATTAAACCCCGTCCGAATAGGTGTACAACGCACCGTTTTTCCGCTACCGCCCACTAAAATACGACATTAATATAAATCTTGAAAAATGGTGTAGTTTTGAATAAAGAACTAGTCTGTACAACATTCTTTAACGGGAAAATCATATATAAACTATACATCATTCGAAAATACATTTAAAATGCTATCGATTAAACACCGTCCGAATAGGTGAACAACGCACCGTTTTTCCGCTACCGCCCACTAAAATACGACAATATTATAAATCTTGAAAAATTGTGTAGTTTTGAATAATGAACTGGTCTGTACAACACCCTTCGACGGCAAAATCATATATAAACTATACACCATTGGAAAGCACATTTAAAATGCTATTGATTAAACCCCGTCCGATCAGGTGTACAAAGCACCGTTTTTGCGCTACCGCCCACTAAAATACGACATTCATATAAATCTTGAAAAATGGTGTAGTTTAGAATAATGAACTGGTCTGAACAACACCCTTCGACGGCAAAATCATATATAAACTATACATCAATGGAAAGCACATGTAAAATGATATCGATTAAACCCCGTCCGATCAGATGTACAGCGCACCGTTTTTGCGTTACCGCCCACTAAAATACGACATTAATATAAATCTTGAAAAATGGTGTAGTTTAGAATAATGAACTGGTCTGTACAACACCCTTCGACGGCAAAATCAAATATAAACTATAATATAAACTATACATTATGGAAAGCACAATTGAAATGCTAATGATAAAACCCCGTCCGATTAGGTGTAAAGCGCACCGTTTTTCCGCTACCGCCCACTAAAATACGACATTAATATAATTAAAAAAAAATGGTGTAGTTTTGAATAATGAACTGGTCTGTACAACACCCTTCGACGGCAAAATCAAATATAAACTATACATCATTGGAAAGCACATTTAAAATTCTATCGATTAAACCCCGTCCCATTAGGTGTAGAACGCACCGTTTTTCCGCTACCACCCATTAAAATACGACATTAATATAAATCTTGAAAAATGGTGTAGTTTAGAATAATGAACTGGTCTGTACAACACCCTTCGACGGGAAAATCATATATAAACTATACATCATTCGAAAATACAATTAAAATGCTATCGTTTATACCCCGTCCGATCAGGTGAACAACGCACCGTTTTTCCGCTACCGCCCACTAAAATACGACGTTAATATAAATCTTGAAAAATGGTGTAGTTTTGAATAATGAATTGGTCTGTACAACACCCTTCGACGGCAAAATCATATATAAACTATACATCATTGGAAAGCACATTTAAAATGCTATTGATTTAACCTCGTCCGATCAAATGTACAACGCTCCGTTTTTCCGCCACCGCCCAGTAAAATACGACATTAATATAAATCTTGAAAAATGAAGGTAGTTTTGAATAATGAACTGGGGCTGTACAACACCCTTCGACGGCAAAATCAAATATGACCTATACATCATCGGAAAGCATATTTAAAATGCTATCGACTAAACTGCATCCGATCAGGTGTACAAAGCACCGTTTTTGCGCTACCGCCCACTAAAATACGACATTCATATAAATCTTGAAAAATGGTGTAGTTTAGAATAATGAACTGGTCTGTACAACACACTTCGACGGCAAAATCATATATAAACTATACATCATTGGAAAGCACATGTAAAATGCTATTGATTAAACCCTGTCCGATCAGGTGTACAAAGCATTGTTTTCCGCTACCGCCCACTAAAAGACGACATTAATATAAATCTTGAAAAATGGTGTAGTTTTGAATAATGAACTGGTCTGTACAACACCCTTCGACGGCAAAATCATATATAAACTATACACCATTGGAAAGCACATTTAAAATGCTATTGATTAAACCCCGTCCGATCAGGTGTACAAAGCACCGTTTTTGCGCTACCGCCCACTAAAATACGACATTCATATAAATCTTGAAAAATGGTGTAGTTTAGAATAATGAACTGGTCTGTACAACACCCTTCGACGGGAAAATCATATATAAACTATACATCATTCGAAAATACAATTAAAATGCTATCGTTTATACCCCGTCCGATCAGGTGAACAACGCACCGTTTTTCCGCTACCGCCCACTAAAATACGACGTTAATATAAATCTTGAAAAATGGTGTAGTTTTGAATAATGAACTGGTCTGTACAACACCCTTCGACGGCAAAATCATATATAAACTATACATCATTGGAAAGCACATTTAAAATGCTATTGATTTAACCTCGTCCGATCAAATGTACAACGCTCCGTTTTTCCGCCACCGCCCAGTAAAATACGACATTAATATAAATCTTGAAAAATGAAGGTAGTTTTGAATAATGAACTGGGGCTGTACAACACCCTTCGACGGCAAAATCAAATATGAACTATACATCATCGGAAAGCATATTTAAAATGCTATCGACTAAACTGCATCCGATCAGGTGTACAAAGCACCGTTTTTGCGCTACCGCCCACTAAAATACGACATTCATATAAATCTTGAAAAATGGTGTAGTTTAGAATAATGAACTTGTCTGTACAACACACTTCGACGGCAAAATCATATATAAACTATACATCATTGGAAAGCACATGTAAAATGCTATCGATTAAAGCCCGTCCGATCAGGTGTACAAAGCACCGTTTTTGCGTTACCGCCCACTAAAATACGACATTCATATAAATCTTGAAAAATGGTGTAGTTTTGAATAATGAATTGGTCTGTACAACGCCCTTCGACGGCAAAATCATATATAAACTATACATCATTGGAAAGCACATTTAAACTTCTATCGATTAAACCCCGTCGGAATAGGTCACAACGCACCGTTTTCCGCTACCGCCCAGTAAAATACGACATTAATATAAATCTTGAAAAATGGTGTAGTTTTGAATAATGAACTGGTCTGTACAACGCCCTTCGACGGCAAAATCATATATAAACTATACATCATTGGAAAGCACATTTAAAATTCTATCGATTAAACCCCGTCCGATCAGGTGTACAACGCACCGTTTTTCCGCTACCGCCCACTCAAATACGACATTCATATAAATCTTGAAAAATGGTGTAGTTTTGAATAATGAACTGGTCTGTATAACACCCTTCGACGGCAAAATCATATATAAACTATACATCATTGGAAAGCACATTTAAAATTCTATCGATTAAACCCCGTCCGAATAGGTGTACAACGCACCGTTTTTCCGCTACCGCCCACTAAAATACGACATTAATATAAATCTTGAAAAATGGTGTAGTTTTGAATACTGAACTGGTCTGTACAACACCCTTCGACGGCAAAATCATATATAAACTATATATCATTGGAAAGCACATATAAAATGCTATCGATTTAACCCCGTCCGATCAAGTGTACAAAGCACTGTTTTCCGCTAACGCCCACTAAAAGACGACATTCATATAAATCTTGAAAAATGGTGTAGTTTTGAATAATGAACTGGTCTGTACAACGCCCTTCGACGGCAAAATCATATATAAACTATACATCATTGGAAAGCACATTTAAAATTCTATCGATTAAACCCCGTCCGATCAGGTGAACAACGCACCGTTTTTGCGCTACCGCCCACTAAAATACGACATTCATATAAATCTTGAAAAATGGTGTAGTTTAGAATAATGAACTGGTCTGTACAACACCCTTCGACGGCAAAATCATATATAAACTATACATCATTGGAAAGCACATGTAAAATGATATCGATTAAACCCCGTCCGATCAGGTGTACAACGCACCGTTTTTGCGTTACCGCCCACTAAAATACGACATTCATATAAATCTTGAAAAATGATGTAGTTTTGAATAATGAACTGGTCTGTACAACACCCTTCGACGGCAAAATCATATATTAACTATACATCATTCGAAAATACAATTAAAATGCTATCGTTTAAACCCCGTCCGATCAGGTGAACAACGCACCGTTTTTCCGCTACCGCCCACTAAAATACGACGTTACTATAAATCTTGAAAAATGGTGTAGTTTTGAATAATGAACTGGTCTGTACAACACCCTTCGACGGCAAAATCATATATAAACTATACATCATTGGAAAGCACATTTAAAATGCTATTGATTTAACCTCGTCCGATCAAATGTACAACGCTCCGTTTTTCCGCTACCGCCCAGTAAAATACGACATTAATATAAATCTTGAAAAATGAAGGTAGTTTTGAATAATGAACTGGGGCTGTACAACACCCTTCGACGGCAAAATCATATATAAACTATACATCATTGGAAAGCACATGTAAAATGCTATCGATTAAAGCCCGTCCGATCAGGAGTACAACGCACCGTTTTTGCGTTACCGCCCACTAAAATACAACATTAATATAAATCTTGAAATATGGTGTAGTTTTGAATAATGAATTGGTCTGTACAACACCCTTCGACGGCAAAATCATATATAAACTATACATCATTGGAAAGCACATTTAAAATTCTATCGATTTAACCCCGTCCGAATAGGTGTACAACGCACCATTTTTCCGCTACTGCCCACTAAAATATGACATTCATATAAATCTTGAAAATTGGTGTAGTTTTGAATAATGAACTGGTCTGTACAACGCCCTTCGACGGCAAAATCATATATAAACTATACATCATTGGAAAGCACATTTAAAATTCTATCGATTAAACCCCGTCCGATCAGGTGTACAACGCACCGTTTTTCCGCTACCGCCCACTAAAATACGACATTCATATAAATCTTGAAAAATGGTGTAGTTTTGAATAATGAACTGGTCTGTATAACACCCTTCGACGGCAAAATCATATATAAACTATACATCATTGGAAAGCACATTTAAAATTCTATCGATTAAACCCCGTCCGAATAGGTGTACAACGCACCGTTTTTCCGCTACCGCCCACTAAAATACGACGTTAATATAAATCTTGAAAAATGGTGTAGTTTTGAATAAAGAACTGGTCTGTACAACATTCTTTAACGGGAAAATCATATATAAACTATACATCATTCGAAAATACATTTAAAATGCTATCGATTAAACACCGTCCGAATAGGTGAACAACGCACCGTTTTTCCGCTACCGCCCACTAAAATACGACAATATTATAAATCTTGAAAAATTGTGTAGTTTTGAATAATGAACTGGTCTGTACAACACCCTTCGACGGCAAAATCATATATAAACTATACACCATTGGAAAGCACATTTAAAATGCTATTGATTAAACCCCGTCCGATCAGGTGTACAAAGCACCGTTTTTGCGCTACCGCCCACTAAAATACGACATTCATATAAATCTTGAAAAATGGTGTAGTTTAGAATAATGAACTGGTCTGAACAACACCCTTCGACGGCAAAATCATATATAAACTATACATCAATGGAAAGCACATGTAAAATGATATCGATTAAACCCCGTCCGATCAGATGTACAGCGCACCGTTTTTGCGTTACCACCCACTAAAATACGACATTAATATAAATCTTGAAAAATGGTGTAGTTTAGAATAATGAACTGGTCTGTACAACACCCTTCGACGGGAAAATCATATATAAACTATACATCATTCGAAAATACAATTAAAATGCTATCGTTTATACCCCGTCCGATCAGGTGAACAACGCACCGTTTTTCCGCTACCGCCCACTAAAATACGACGTTAATATAAATCTTGAAAAATGGTGTAGTTTTGAATAATGAACTGGTCTGTACAACACCCTTCGACGGCAAAATCATATATAAACTATACATCATTGGAAAGCACATTTAAAATGCTATTGATTTAACCTCGTCCGATCAAATGTACAACGCTCCGTTTTTCCGCCACCGCCCAGTAAAATACGACATTAATATAAATCTTGAAAAATGAAGGTAGTTTTGAATAATGAACTGGGGCTGTACAACATCCTTCGACGGCAAAATCAAATATGAACTATACATCATCGGAAAGCATATTTAAAATGCTATCGACTAAACTGCATCCGATCAGGTGTACAAAGCACCGTTTTTGCGCTACCGCCCACTAAAATACGACATTCATATAAATCTTGAAAAATGGTGTAGTTTAGAATAATGAACTGGTCTGTACAACACACTTCGACGGCAAAATCATATATAAACTATACATCATTGGAAAGCACATGTAAAATGCTATTGATTAAGCCCTGTCCGATCAGGTGTACAAAGCATTGTTTTCCGCTACCGCCCACTAAAAGACGACATTAATATAAATCTTGAAAAATGGTGTAGTTTTGAATAATGAACTGGTCTGTACAACACCCTTCGACGGCAAAATCATATATAAACTATACACCATTGGAAAGCACATTTAAAATGCTATTGATTAAACCCCGTCCGATCAGGTGTACAAAGCACCGTTTTTGCGCTACCGCCCACTAAAATACGACATTCATATAAATCTTGAAAAATGGTGTAGTTTAGAATAATGAACTGGTCTGAACAACACCCTTCGACGGCAAAATCATATATAAACTATACATCAATGGAAAGCACATGTAAAATGATATCGATTAAACCCCGTCCGATCAGATGTACAGCGCACCGTTTTTGCGTTACCACCCACTAAAATACGACATTAATATAAATCTTGAAAAATGGTGTAGTTTAGAATAATGAACTGGTCTGTACAACACCCTTCGACGGGAAAATCATATATAAACTATACATCATTCGAAAATACAATTAAAATGCTATCGTTTATACCCCGTCCGATCAGGTGAACAACGCACCGTTTTTCCGCTACCGCCCACTAAAATACGACGTTAATATAAATCTTGAAAAATGGTGTAGTTTTGAATAATGAACTGGTCTGTACAACACCCTTCGACGGCAAAATCATATATAAACTATACATCATTGGAAAGCACATTTAAAATGCTATTGATTTAACCTCGTCCGATCAAATGTACAACGCTCCGTTTTTCCGCCACCGCCCAGTAAAATACGACATTAATATAAATCTTGAAAAATGAAGGTAGTTTTGAATAATGAACTGGGGCTGTACAACACCCTTCGACGGCAAAATCAAATATGAACTATACATCATCGGAAAGCATATTTAAAATGCTATCGACTAAACTGCATCCGATCAGGTGTACAAAGCACCGTTTTTGCGCTACCGCCCACTAAAATACGACATTCATATAAATCTTGAAAAATGGTGTAGTTTAGAATAATGAACTGGTCTGTACAACACACTTCGACGGCAAAATCATATATAAACTATACATCATTGGAAAGCACATGTAAAATGCTATTGATTAAACCCTGTCCGATCAGGTGTACAAAGCATTGTTTTCCGCTACCGCCCACTAAAAGACCACATTAATATAAATCTTGAAAAATGGTGTAGTTTTGAATAATGAACTGGTCTAAATACAACACCCTTCGACGGCAAAATCAAATATAAACTATAATATAAACTATACATTATGGAAAGCACAATTGAAATGCTAATGATAAAACCCCGTCCGATTAGGTGTAAAACGCACCGTTTTTCCGCTACCGCCCACTAAAATACGACATTAATATAAATAAAAAAAATGGTGTAGTTTTGAATAATGAGCTGGTCTGTACAACACCCTTCGACGGCAAAATCAAATATAAACTATACATCATTGGAAAGCACATTTAAAATTCTATCGATTAAACCCCGTCCCATTAGGTGTAGAATGCACCGTTTTTCCGCTACCGCCCACTAAAATACGACAATAATATAAATCTTGAAAAATGGTGTAGTTTTGAATAAAGAACTGGTCTGTACAACACCCTTCGACGGCAAAATCATATATAAACTATACATCATTGGAAAGCACATTTAAAATGCTATCGACTAAACTGCATCCGATCAGGTGTACAAAGCACCGTTTTTCCGCTACCGCCCACTAAAATACGACATTCATATAAATCTTGAAAAATGGTGTAGTTTTGAATAATGAACTGGTCTGTACAACACCCTTCGACGGCAAAATCAAATATAAACTATACATCATTGGAAAGCACATTTAAAATGCTATTGATTAAACCCTGTCCGATCAGGTGTACAAAGCACTGTTTTCCGCTACCGCCCACTAAAAAACGACATTAATATAAATCTTGAAAAATGGTGTAGTTTTGAATAATGAACTGGTCTAAATAAAACACCCTTCGACGGCAAAATCAAATATAAACTATAATATAAACTATACATCATTGGAAAGCACAATTGAAATGCTAATGATAAAACCCCTTCCGATTAGGTGTACAATGCACCGTTTTTCCGCTACCGCCCACTAAAATACGACATTAGTATAAATCTTGAAAAATGGTGTAGTTTTGAATAATGAACTGGTCTGTACAACACCCTTCGACGGCAAAATCATATATAAACTATACATCATTGGAAAGCACATTTAAAATTCTATCGATTAAACCCCGTCCCATTAGGTGTAGAACGCACCGTTTTTCCGCTACCGCCCACTAAAATACGACATTAATATAAATCTTGAAAAATGGTGTAGTTTTGAATAAAGAACTGGTCTGTACAACATTCTTTAACGGGAAAATCATATATAAACTATACATCATTCGAAAATACATTTAGAATGCTATAGATTAAACACCGTCCGAATAGGTGAACAACGCACCGTTTTTCCGCTACCGCCCACTAAAATACGACAATATTATAAATCTTGAAAAATTGTGTAGTTTTGAATAATGAACTGGTCTGTACAACACCCTTCGACGGCAAAATCATATATAAACTATACACCATTGGAAAGCACATTTAAAATGCTATTGATTAAACCCCGTCCGATCAGGTGTACAAAGCACCGTTTTTGCGCTACCGCCCACTAAAATACGACATTCATATAAATCTTGAAAAATGGTGTAGTTTAGAATAATGAACTGGTCTGAACAACACCCTTCGACGGCAAAATCATATATAAACTATACATCAATGGAAAGCACATGTAAAATGATATCGATTAAACCCCGTCCGATCAGATGTACAGCGCACCGTTTTTGCGTTACCGCCCACTAAAATACGACATTAATATAAATCTTGAAAAATGGTGTAGTTTAGAATAATGAACTGGTCTGTACAACACCCTTCGACGGGAAAATCATATATAAACTATACATCATTCGAAAATACAATTAAAATGCTATCGTTTATACCCCGTCCGATCAGGTGAACAACGCACCGTTTTTCCGCTACCGCCCACTAAAATACGACGTTAATATAAATCTTGAAAAATGGTGTAGTTTTGAATAATGAACTGGTCTGTACAACACCCTTCGACGGCAAAATCATATATAAACTATACATCATTGGAAAGCACATTTAAAATGCTATTGATTTAACCTCGTCCGATCAAATGTACAACGCTCCGTTTTTCCGCCACCGCCCAGTAAAATACGACATTAATATAAATCTTGAAAAATGAAGGTAGTTTTGAATAATGAACTGGGGCTGTACAACACCCTTCGACGGCAAAATCAAATATGAACTATACATCATCGGAAAGCATATTTAAAATGCTATCGACTAAACTGCATCCGATCAGGTGTACAAAGCACCGTTTTTGCGCTACCGCCCACTAAAATACGACATTCATATAAATCTTGAAAAATGGTGTAGTTTAGAATAATGAACTGGTCTGTACAACACACTTCGACGGCAAAATCATATATAAACTATACATCATTGGAAAGCACATGTAAAATGCTATCGATTAAAGCCCGTCCGATCAGGTGTACAATGCACCGTTTTTGCGTTACCGCCCACTAAAATACGACATTCATATAAATCTTGAAAAATGGTGTAGTTTTGAATAATGAATTGGTCTGTACAACGCCCTTCGACGGCAAAATCATATATAAACTATACATCATTGGAAAGCACATTTAAACTTCTATCGATTAAACCCCGTCGGAATAGGTCACAACGCACCGTTTTTCCGCTACCGCCCAGTAAAATACGACATTAATATAAATCTTGAAAAATGGTGTAGTTTTGAATAATTAACTGGTCTGTACAACGCCCTTCCACGGCAAAATCATATATAAACTATACATCATTGGAAAGCACATTTAAAATTCTATCGATTAAACCCCGTCCGATCAGGTGTACAACGCACCGTTTTTCCGCTACCGCCCACTCAAATACGACATTCATATAAATCTTGAAAAATGGTGTAGTTTTGAATAATGAACTGGTCTGTATAACACCCTTCGACGGCAAAATCATATATAAACTATACATCATTGGAAAGCACATTTAAAATTCTATCGATTAAACCCCGTCCGAATAGGTGTACAACGCACCGTTTTTCCGCTACCGCCCACTAAAATACGACATTAATATAAATCTTGAAAAATGGTGTAGTTTTGAATAATGAACTGGTCTGTACAACACCCTTCGACGGCAAAATCATATATAAACTATATATCATTGGAAAGCACATATAAAATGCTATCGATTTAACCCCGTCCGATCAAGTGTACAAAGCACTGTTTTCTGCTAACGCCCACTAAAATACGACATTCATATAAATCTTGAAAAATGGTGTAGTTTTGAATAATGAACTGGTCTGTACAACACCCTTCGACGGCAAAATCATATATAAACTATACATCATTGGAAAGTACATTTAAAATGCTATTGATTTAACCTCGTCCGATCAAATGTACAACGCTCCGTTTTTCCGCTACCGCCCAGTAAAATACGACATTAATATAAATCTTGAAAAATGAAGGTAGTTTTGAATAATGAACTGGGGCTGTACAACACCCTTCGACGGCAAAATCATATATTAACTATACATCATTGGAAAGCACATGTAAAATGCAATCGATTAAAGCCCGTCCGATCAGGAGTACAACGCACCGTTTTTGCGTTACCGCCCACTAAAATACGACATTCATATAAATCTTGAAATATGGTGTAATTTTGAATAATGAATTGGTCTGTACAACACCCTTCGACGGCAAAATCATATATAAACTATACATCATTGGAAAGCACATTTAAAATTTTATCGATTTAACCCCGTCCGAATAGGTGTACAACGCACCGTTTTTCCGCTACTGCCCACTAAAATATGACATTCATATAAATCTTGAAAATTGGTGTAGTTTTGAATAATGAACTGGTCTGTACAACGCCCTTCGACGGCAAAATCATATATAAACTATACATCATTGGAAAGCACATTTAAAATTCTATCGATTAAACCCCGTCCGATCAGGTGTACAACGCACCGTTTTTCCGCTACCGCCCACTAAAATACGACATTCATATAAATCTTGAAAAATGGTGTAGTTTTGAATAATGAACTGGTCTGTATAACACCCTTCGACGGCAAAATCATATATAAACTATACATCATTGGAAAGCACATTTAAAATTCTATCGATTAAACCCCGTCCGAATAGGTGTACAACGCACCGTTTTTCCGGTACCGCCCACTAAAATACGACGTTAATATAAATCTTGAAAAATGGTGTAGTTTTGAATAATGAACTGGTCTGTACAACACCTTTCGACGGCAAAATCATATATAAACTATACATCATTGGAAAGCACATTTAAAATGCTATTGATTTAACCCCGTCCGATCAAGTGTACAACGCTCCGTTTTTCCGCTACCGCCCACTAAAATACGACATTAATATAAATCTTGAAAAATGTTGTAGTTTTGAATAATGAACTGGGGCTGTTCAACACCCTTCGATGGCAAAATCAAAAATGAACTATACATCATTGTAAAGCATATTTAAAATGCTATCGACTAAACTGCATCCGATCAGGTGTACAAAGCACCGTTTTTGCGCTACCGCCCACTAAAATACGACATTCATATAAATCTTGAAAAATGGTGTAGTTTAGAATAATGAACTGGTCTGTACAACACACTTCGACGGCAAAATCATATATAAACTATACATCATTGGAAAGCACATTTAAAATTCTATCGATTAAACCCCGTCCGATCAGGTCACAACGCACCGTTTTTCCGCTACCGCCCACTAAAATAGACATTAATATAAATCTTGAAAAATGGTGTAGTTTTGAATAATGAACTGGTCTGTACAACGCCCTTCGACGGCAAAATCATATATAAACTATACATCATTGGAAAGCACATTTAAAATTCTATCGATTAAACCCCGTCCGATCAGGTGTACAACGCACCGTTTTTCCGCTACCGCCCACTAAAATACGACATTCATATAAATCTTGAAAAATGGTGTAGTTTAGAATAATGAACTGGTCTGTACAACACCCTTCGACGGCAAAATCATATATAAACTATACATCATTGGAAAGCACATGTAAAATGATATCGATTAAACCCCGTCCGATCAGGTGTACAACGCACCGTTTTTGCGTTACCGCCCACTAAAATACGACATTCATATAAATCTTGAAAAATGATGTAGTTTTGAATAATGAACTGGTCTGTACAACACCCTTCGACGGCAAAATCATATATTAACTATACATCATTCGAAAATACAATTAAAATGCTATCGTTTAAACCCCGTCCGATCAGGTGAACAACGCACCGTTTTTCCGCTACCGCCCACTAAAATACGACGTTACTATAAATCTTGAAAAATGGTGTAGTTTTGAATAATGAACTGGTCTGTACAACACCCTTCGACGGCAAAATCATATATAAACTATACATCATTGGAAAGCACATTTAAAATGCTATTGATTTAACCTCATCCGATCAAATGTACAACGCTCCGTTTTTCCGCTACCGCCCAGTAAAATACGACATTAATATAAATCTTGAAAAATGAAGGTAGTTTTGAATAATGAACTGGTCTGTACAACACCCTTCGACGGCAAAATCATATATTAACTATACATCATTCGAGAATACAATTAAAATGCTATCGTTTAAACCCCGTCCGATCAGGTGAACAACGCACCGTTTTTCCGCTACCGCCCACTAATATACGACGTTACTATAAATCTTGAAAAATGGTGTAGTTTTGAATAATGAACTGGTCTGTACAACGCCCTTCGACGGCAAAATCATATATAAACTATACATCATTGGAAAGCAAATTTAAAATTCTATCGATTAAATCCCGTCCGATCAGGTGAACAACGCACCGTTTTTGCGCTACCGCCCACTAAAATACGACATTCATATAAATCTTGAAAAATGGTTTAGTTTAGAATAATGAACTGGTCTGTACAACACCCTTCGACGGCAAAATCATATATAAACTATACATCATTGGAAAGCACATGTAAAATGATATCGATTAAACCCCGTCCGATCAGGTGTACAACGCACCGTTTTTGCGTTACCGCCCACTAAAATACGACATTCATATAAATCTTGAAAAATGATGTTGTTTTGAATAATGAACTGGTCTGTACAACACCCTTCGACGGCAAAATCATATATAAACTATATATCATTGGAAAGCACATATAAAATGCTATCGATTTAACCCCGTCCGATCAAGTGTACAAAGCACTGTTTTCTGCTAACGCCCACTAAAATACGACATTCATATAAATCTTGAAAAATGGTGTAGTTTTGAATAATGAACTGGTCTGTACAACGCCCTTCGACGGCAAAATCATATATAAACTATACATCATTGGAAAGCAAATTTAAAATTCTATCGATTAAACCCCGTCCGATCAGGTGAACAACGCACCGTTTTTGCGCTACCGCCCACTAAAATACGACATTCATATAAATCTTGAAAAATGGTGTAGTTTAGAATAATGAACTGGTCTGTACAACACCCTTCGACGGCAAAATCATATATAAACTATACATCATTGGAAAGCACATGTAAAATGATATCGATTAAACCCCGTCCGATCAGGTGTACAACGCACCGTTTTTGCGTTACCGCCCACTAAAATACGACATTCATATAAATCTTGAAAGATTGTGGTTTTGAATAATGAACTGGTCTGTACAACACCCTTCGACGGCAAAATCATATATTAACTATACATCATTCGAAAATACAATTAAAATGCTATCGTTTAAACCCCGTCCGATCAGGTGAACAACGCACCGTTTTTCCGCTACCGCCCACTAAAATACGACGTTACTATAAATCTTGAAAAATGGTGTAGTTTTGAATAATGAATTGGTCTGTACAACGCCCTTCGACGGCAAAATCATATATAAACTATACATCATTGGAAAGCACATTTAAACTTCTATCGATTAAACCCCGTCGGAATAGGTCACAACGCACCGTTTTTCCGCTACCGCCCAGTAAAATACGACATTAATATAAATCTTGAAAAATGGTGTAGTTTTGAATAATGAACTGGTCTGTACTACGCCCTTCGACGGCAAAATCATATATAAACTATACATCATTGGAAAGCACATTTAAAATTCTATCGATTAAACCCCGTCCGATCAGGTGTACAACGCACCGTTTTTCCGCTACCGCCCACTAAAATACGACATTCATATAAATCTTGAAAAATGGTGTAGTTTTGAATAATGAACTGGTCTGTATAACACCCTTCGACGGCAAAATCATATATAAACTATACATCATTGGAAAGCACATTTAAAATTCTATCGATTAAACCCCGTCCGAATAGGTGTACAACGCACCGTTTTTCCGCTACCGCCCACTAAAATACGACATTAATATAAATCTTGAAAAATGGTGTAGTTTTGAATAATGAACTGGTCTGTACAACACCCTTCGACGGCAAAATCATATATAAACTATACATCATTGGAAAGCACATTTAAAATGCTATTGATTTAACCTCATCCGATCAAATGTACAACGCTCCGTTTTTCCGCTACCGCCCAGTAAAATACGACATTAATATAAATCTTGAAAAATGAAGGTAGTTTTGAATAATGAACTGGTCTGTACAACACCCTTCGACGGCAAAATCATATATTAACTATACATCATTCGAGAATACAATTAAAATGCTATCGTTTAAACCCCGTCCGATCAGGTGAACAACGCACCGTTATTCCGCTACCGCTCACTAATATACGACGTTACTATAAATCTTGAAAAATGGTGTAGTTTTGAATAATGAACTGGTCTGTACAACGCCCTTCGACGGCAAAATCATATATAAACTATACATCATTGGAAAGCAAATTTAAAATTCTATCGATTAAACCCCGTCCGATCAGGTGAACAACGCACCGTTTTTGCGCTACCGCCCACTAAAATACGACATTCATATAAATCTTGAAAAATGGTGTAGTTTAGAATAATGAACTGGTCTGTACAACACCCTTTGACGGCAAAATCATATATAAACTATACATCATTGGAAAGCACATGTAAAATGATATCGATTAAACCCCGTCCGATCAGGTGTACAACGCACCGTTTTTGCGTTACCGCCCACTAAAATACGACATTCATATAAATCTTGAAAGATTGTGGTTTTGAATAATGAACTGGTCTGTACAACACCCTTCGACGGCAAAATCATATATTAACTATACATCATTCGAAAATACAATTAAAATGCTATCGTTTAAACCCCGTCCGATCAGGTGAACAACGCACCGTTTTTCCGCTACCGCCCACTAAAATACGACGTTACTATAAATCTTGAAAAATGGTGTAGTTTTGAATAATGAATTGGTCTGTACAACGCCCTTCGACGGCAAAATCATATATAAACTATACATCATTGGAAAGCACATTTAAACTTCTATCGATTAAACCCCGTCGGAATAGGTCACAACGCACCGTTTTTCCGCTACCGCCCAGTAAAATACGACATTAATATAAATCTTGAAAAATGGTGTAGTTTTGAATAATGAACTGGTCTGTACTACGCCCTTCGACGGCAAAATCATATATAAACTATACATCATTGGAAAGCACATTTAAAATTCTATCGATTAAACCCCGTCCGATCAGGTGTACAACGCACCGTTTTTCCGCTACCGCCCACTAAAATACGACATTCATATAAATCTTGAAAAATGGTGTAGTTTTGAATAATGAACTGGTCTGTATAACACCCTTCGACGGCAAAATCATATATAAACTATACATCATTGGAAAGCACATTTAAAATTCTATCGATTAAACCCCGTCCGAATAGGTGTACAACGCACCGTTTTTCCGCTACCGCCCACTAAAATACGACATTAATATAAATCTTGAAAAATGGTGTAGTTTTGAATAATGAACTGGTCTGTACAACACCCTTCGACGGCAAAATCATATATAAACTATATATCATTGGAAAGCACATATAAAATGCTATCGATTTAACCCCGTCCGATCAAGTGTACAAAGCACTGTTTTCTGCTAACGCCCACTAAAATACGACATTCATATAAATCTTGAAAAATGATGTAGTTTTGAATAATGAACTGGTCTGTACAACACCCTTCGACGGCAAAATCATATATAAACTATACATCATTGGAAAGCAAATTTAAAATTCTATCGATTAAACCCCGTCCGATCAGGAGTACAACGCACCGTTTTTGCGCTACCGCCCACTAAAATACGACATTCATATAAATCTTGAAAAATGGTGTAGTTTAGAATAATGAACTGGTCTGTACAACACACTTCGACGGCAAAATCATATATAAACTATACATCATTGGAAAGCACATGTAAAATGCTATCGATTAAAGCCCAGCCGATCAGGTGTACAAAGCACCGTTTTTGCGTTACCGCCCACTAAAATAGGACATTCATATAAATCTTGAAAAATGGTGTAGTTTTGAATAATGAATTGGTCTGTACAACGCCCTTCGACGGCAAAATCATATATAAACTATACATCATTGGAAAGCACATTTAAAATGCTAT
This sequence comes from Sipunculus nudus, assembly GCA_026874595.1. Lineage (NCBI taxonomy): Eukaryota > Metazoa > Annelida > Sipuncula > Golfingiida > Sipunculidae > Sipunculus > Sipunculus nudus. Next base: position 28,970,452 of record CM049313.1, read on the forward strand.
TGATTTAACCTCATCCGATCAAATGTACAACGCTCCGTTTTTCCGCTACCGCCCAGTAAAATACGACATTAATATAAATCTTGAAAAATGAAAGTAGTTTTGAATAATGAACTGGTCTGTACAACACCCTTCGACGGCAAAATCATATATTAACTATACATCATTCGAAAATACAATTAAAATGCTATCGTTTATCCCCGTCCGATCAGGTGAACAACGCACCGTTTTTCCGCTACCGCCCACTAAAATACGACGTTACTATAAATCTTGAAAAATGGTGTAGTTTTGAATAATGAACTAGTCTGTACAACACCCTTCGACGGCAAAATCATATATAAACTATACATCATTGGAAAGCACATTTAAAATGCTATTGATTTAACCTCGTCCGATCAAATGTACAACGCTCCGTTTTTCCGCTACCGCCCAGTAAAATACGACATTAATATAAATCTTAAAAAATGAAGGTAGTTTTGAATAATGGACTGGGGCTGTACAACACCCTTCGACGGCAAAATCATATATAAACTATACATCATTGGAAAGCACATGTAAAATGCTATCGATTAAAGCCCGTCCGATCAGGAGTACAACGCACCGTTTTTGCGTTACCGCCCACTAAAATACGACATTCATATAAATCTTGAAATATGGTGTAGTTTTGAATAATGAATTGGTCTGTACAACACCCTTCGACGGCAAAATCATATATAAACTATACATCATTGGAAAGCACATTTAAAATTTTATCGATTTAACCCCGTCCGAATAGGTGTACAACGCACCGTTTTTCCGCTACTGCCCACTAAAATATGACATTCATATAAATCTTGAAAATTGGTGCAGTTTAGAATAATGAACTGGTCTGTACAACGCCCTTCGACGGCAAAATCATATATAAACTATACATCATTGGAAAGCACATTTAAAATTCTATCGATTAAACCCCGTCCGATCAGGTGTACAACGCACCGTTTTTCCGCTACCGCCCACTAAAATACGACATTCATATAAATCTTGAAAAATGGTGTAGTTTTGAATAATGAACTGGTCTGTATAACACCCTTCGACGGCAAAATCATATATAAACTATACATCATTGGAAAGCACATTTAAAATTCTATCGATTAAACCCGTCCGAATAGGTGTACAACGCACCGTTTTTCCGCTACCGCCCACTAAAATACGACGTTAATATAAATCTTGAAAAATGGTGTAGTTTTTAATAATGAACTGGTCTGTACAACACCTTTCGACGGCAAAATCATATATAAACTATACATCATTGGAAAGCACATTTAAAATGCTATTGATTTAACCCCGTCCGATCAAGTGTACAACGCTCCGTTTTTCCGCTACCGCCCACTAAAATACGACATTAATATAAATCTTGAAAAATGTTGTAGTTTTGAATAATGAACTGGGGCTGTTCAACACCCTTCGATGGCAAAATCAAAAATGAACTATACATCATTGTAAAGCATATTTAAAATGCTATCGACTAAACTGCATCCGATCAGGTGTACAAAGCACCGTTTTTGCGCTACCGCCCACTAAAATACGACATTCATATAAATCTTGAAAAATGGTGTAGTTTAGAATAATGAACTGGTCTGTACAACACACTTCGACGGCAAAATCATATATAAACTATACATCATTGGAAAGCACATTTAAAATTCTATCGATTAAACCCCGTCGGAATAGGTCACAACGCACCGTTTTTCCGCTACCGCCCACTAAAATAGACATTAATATAAATCTTGAAAAATGGTGTAGTTTTGAATAATGAACTGGTCTGTACAACGCCCTTCGACGGCAAAATCATATATAAACTATACATCATTGGAAAGCAAATTTAAAATTCTATCGATTAAACCACGTCCGATCAGGTGAACAACGCACCGTTTTTGCGCTACCGCCCACTAAAATACGACATTCATATAAATCTTGAAAAATGGTGTAGTTTAGAATAATGAACTGGTCTGTACAACACCCTTCGACGGCAAAATCATATATAAACTATACATCATTGGAAAGCACATGTAAAATGATATCGATTAAACCCCGTCCGATCAGGTGTACAACGCACCGTTTTTGCGTTACCGCCCACTAAAATACGACATTCATATAAATCTTGAAAAATGATGTAGTTTTGAATAATGAACTGGTCTGTACAACACCCTTCGACGGCAAAATCATATATTAACTATACATCATTCGAAAATACAATTAAAATGCTATCGTTTAAACCCCGTCCGATCAGGTGAACAACGCACCGTTTTTCCGCTACCGCCCACTAAAATACGACGTTACTATAAATCTTGAAAAATGGTGTAGTTTTGAATAATGAACTGGTCTGTACAACACCCTTCGACGGCAAAATCATATATTAACTATACATCATTGGAAAGCACATTTAAAATGCTATTGATTTAACCTCATCCGATCAAATGTACAACGCTCCGTTTTTCCGCTACCGCCCAGTAAAATACGACATTAATATAAATCTTGAAAAATGAAGGTAGTTTTGAATAATGAACTGGTCTGTACAACACCCTTCGACGGCAAAATCATATATTAACTATACATCATTCGAGAATACAATTAAAATGCTATCGTTTAAACCCCGTCCGATCAGGTGAACAACGCACCGTTTTTCCGCTACCGCCCACTAATATACGACGTTACTATAAATCTTGAAAAATGGTGTAGTTTTGAATAATGAACTGGTCTGTACAACGCCCTTCGACGGCAAAATCATATATAAACTATACATCATTGGAAAGCAAATTTAAAATTCTATCGATTAAACCCCGTCCGATCAGGTGAACAACGCACCGTTTTTGCGCTACCGCCCACTAAAATACGACATTCATATAAATCTTGAAAAATGGTGTAGTTTAGAATAATGAACTGGTCTGTACAACACCCTTCGACGGCAAAATCATATATAAACTATACATCATTGGAAAGCACATGTAAAATGATATCGATTAAACCCCGTCCGATCAGGTGTACAACGCACCGTTTTTGCGTTACCGCCCACTAAAATACGACATTCATATAAATCTTGAAAAATGATGTTGTTTTGAATAATGAACTGGTCTGTACAACACCCTTCGACGGCAAAATCATATATTAACTATACATCATTGGAAAGCACATTTAAAATGCTATTGATTTAACCTCGTCCGATCAAATGTACAACGCTCAGTTTTTCCGCTACCGCCCAGTAAAATACGACATTAATATAAATCTTGAAAAATGAAGGTAGTTTTGAATAATGAACTGGTCTGTACAACACCCTTCGACGGCAAAATCATATATTAACTATCCATCATTCGAAAATACAATTAAAATGCTATCGTTTAAACCCCGTCCGATCAGGTGAACAACGCACCGTTTTTCCGCTACCGCCCACTAAAATACGACGTTACTATAAATCTTGAAAAATGGTGTAGTTTTGAATAATGAACTGGTCTGTACAACACCCTTCGACGGCAAAATCATATTTAAACTATACATCATTGGAAAGCACATTTAAAATGCTATTGATTTAACCTCGTCCGATCAAATGTACAACACTCCGTTTTTCCGCTACCGCCCAGTAAAATACGACATTAATATAAATCTTGAAAAATGAAGGTAGTTTTGAATAATGAACTAGGGCTGTACAACACCCTTCGACGGCAAAATCATATATAAACTATACATCATTGGAAAGCACATGTAAAATGCTATCGATTAAAGCCCGTCCGATCAGGAGTACAACGCACCGTTTTTGCGTTACCGCCCACTAAAATACGACATTCATATAAATCTTGAAATATGGTGTAGTTTTGAATAATGAATTGGTCTGTACAACACCCTTCGACGGCAAAATCATATATTAACTATACATCATTCGAAAATACAATTAAAATGCTATCGTTTAAACCCCGTCCGATCAGGTGAACAACGCACCGTTTTTCCGCTACCGCCCACTAAAATACGACGTTACTATAAATCTTGAAAAATGGTGTAGTTTTGAATAATGAACTGGTCTGTACAACACCCTTCGACGGCAAAATCATATATAAACTATACATCATTGGAAAGCACATTTAAAATGCTATTGATTTAACCTCGTCCGATCAAATGTACAACACTCCGTTTTTCCGCTACCGCCCAGTAAAATACGACATTTATATAAATCTTGAAAAATGAAGGTAGTTTTGAATAATGAACTGGGGCTGTACAACACCCTTCGACGGCAAAATCATATATAAACTATACATCATTGGAAAGCACATGTAAAATGCTATCGATTAAAGCCCGTCCGATCAGGAGTACAACGCACCGTTTTTGCGTTACCGCCCACTAAAATACGACATTCATATAAATCTTGAAATATGGTGTAGTTTTGAATAATGAATTGGTCTGTACAACACCCTTCGACGGCAAAATCATATATAAACTATACATCATTGGAAAGCACATTTAAAATTCTATCGATTTAACCCCGTCCGAATAGGTGTACAACGCACCGTTTTTCCGCTACTGCCCACTAAAATATGACATTCATATAAATCTTGAAAATTGGTGTAGTTTTGAATAATGAACTGGTCTGTACAACGCCCTTCGACGGCAAAATCATATATAAACTATACATCATTGGAAAGCACATTTATAATTCTATCGATTAAACCCCGTCCGATCAGGTGTACAACGCACCGTTTTTCTGCTACCGCCCACTAAAGTACGACATTCATATAAATCTTGAAAAATGGTGTAGTTTTGAATAATGAACTGGTCTGTATAACACCCTTCGACGGCAAAATCATATATAAACTATACATCATTGGAAAGCACATTTAAAATTCTATCGATTAAACCCCGTCCGAATAGGTGTACAACGCACCGTTTTTCCGCTACCGCCCACTAAAATACGACGTTAATATAAATCTTGAAAAATGGTGTAGTTTTGAATAATGAACTGGTCTGTACAACGCCCTTCGACGGCAAAATCATATATAAACTATACATCATTGGAAAGCAAATTTAAAATTCTATCGATTAAATCCCGTCCGATCAGGTGAACAACGCACCGTTTTTGCGCTACCGCCCACTAAAATACGACATTCATATAAATCTTGAAAAATGGTGTAGTTTAGAATAATGAACTGGTCTGTACAACACCCTTCGACGGCAAAATCATATATAAACTATAAATCATTGGAAAGCACATGTAAAATGATATCGATTAAACCCCGTCCGATCAGGTGTACAACGCACCGTTTTTGCGTTACCGCCCACTAAAATACGACATTCATATAAATCTTGAAAAATGATGTAGTTTTGAATAATGAACTGGTCTGTACAACACCCTTCGACGGCAAAATCATATATTAACTATACATCATTCGAAAATACAATTAAAATGCTATCGTTTAAACCCCGTCCGATCAGGTGAACAACGCACCGTTTTTCCGCTACCGCCCACTAAAATACGACATTAATATAAATCTTGAAAAATGGTGTAGTTTAGAATAATGAACTGGTCTGTACAACACCCTTCGACGGGAAAATCATATATAAACTATACATCATTCGAAAATACAATTAAAATGCTATCGTTTAAACCCCGTCCGATCAGGTGAACAACGCACCGTTTTTCCGCTACCGCCCACTAAAATACGACGTTAATATAAATCTTGAAAAATGGTGTAGTTTTGAATAATGAACTGGTCTGTACAACACCCTTCGACGGCAAAATCATATATAAACTATACATCATTGGAAAGCACATTTAAAATGCTATTGATTTAACCTCGTCCGATCAAATGTACAACGCTCCGTTTTTCCGCCACCGCCCAGTAAAATACGACATTAATATAAATCTTGAAAAATGAAGGTAGTTTTGAATAATGAACTGGGGCTGTACAACACCCTTCGACGGCAAAATCAAATATGAACTATACATCATCGGAAAGCATATTTAAAATGCTATCGACTAAACTGCATCCGATCAGGTGTACAAAGCACCGTTTTTGCGCTACCGCCCACTAAAATACGACATTCATATAAATCTTGAAAAATGGTGTAGTTTAGAATAATGAACTGGTCTGTACAACACACTTCGACGGCAAAATCATATATAAACTATACATCATTGGAAAGCACATGTAAAATGCTATCGATTAAAGCCCGTCCGATCAGGTGTACAATGCACCGTTTTTGCGTTACCGCCCACTAAAATACGACATTCATATAAATCTTGAAAAATGGTGTAGTTTTGAATAATGAATTGGTCTGTACAACGCCCTTCGACGGCAAAATCATATATAAACTATACATCATTGGAAAGCACATTTAAACTTCTATCGATTAAACCTCATCCGATCAAATGTACAACGCTCCGTTTTTCCGCTACCGCCCAGTAAAATACGACATTAATATAAATCTTGAAAAATGAAGGTAGTTTTGAATAATGAACTGGTCTGTACAACACCCTTCGACGGCAAAATCATATATTAACTATACATCATTCGAGAATACAATTAAAATGCTATCGTTTAAACCCCGTCCGATCAGGTGAACAACGCACCGTTTTTCCGCTACCGCCCACTAATATACGACGTTACTATAAATCTTGAAAAATGGTGTAGTTTTGAATAATGAACTGGTCTGTACAACGCCCTTCGACGGCAAAATCATATATAAACTATACATCATTGGAAAGCAAATTTAAAATTCTATCGATTAAACCCCGTCCGATCAGGTGAACAACGCACCGTTTTTGCGCTACCGCCCACTAAAATACGACATTCATATAAATCTTGAAAAATGGTGTAGTTTAGAATAATGAACTGGTCTGTACAACACCCTTCGACGGCAAAATCATATATAAACTATACATCATTGGAAAGCACATGTAAAATGATATCGATTAAACCCCGTCCGATCAGGTGTACAACGCACCGTTTTTGCGTTACCGCCCACTAAAATACGACATTCATATAAATCTTGAAAAATGATGTTGTTTTGAATAATGAACTGGTCTGTACAACACCCTTCGACGGCAAAATCATATATTAACTATACATCATTGGAAAGCACATTTAAAATGCTATTGATTTAACCTCGTCCGATCAAATGTACAACGCTCAGTTTTTCCGCTACCGCCCAGTAAAATACGACATTAATATAAATCTTGAAAAATGAAGGTAGTTTTGAATAATGAACTGGTCTGTACAACACCCTTCGACGGCAAAATCATATATTAACTATCCATCATTCGAAAATACAATTAAAATGCTATCGTTTAAACCCCGTCCGATCAAATGTACAACACTCCGTTTTTCCGCTACCGCCCAGTAAAATACGACATTAATATAAATCTTGAAAAATGAAGGTAGTTTTGAATAATGAACTAGGGCTGTACAACACCCTTCGACGGCAAAATCATATATAAACTATACATCATTGGAAAGCACATGTAAAATGCTATCGATTAAAGCCCGTCCGATCAGGAGTACAACGCACCGTTTTTGCGTTACCGCCCACTAAAATACGACATTCATATAAATCTTGAAATATGGTGTAGTTTTGAATAATGAACTGGTCTGTACAACACCCTTCGACGGCAAAATCATATATAAACTATACATCATTGGAAAGCACATTTAAAATGCTATTGATTTAACCTCGTCCGATCAAATGTACAACACTCCGTTTTTCCGCTACCGCCCAGTAAAATACGACATTTATATAAATCTTGAAAAATGAAGGTAGTTTTGAATAATGAACTGGGGCTGTACAACACCCTTCGACGGCAAAATCATATATAAACTATACATCATTGGAAAGCACATGTAAAATGCTATCGATTAAAGCCCGTCCGATCAGGAGTACAACGCACCGTTTTTGCGTTACCGCCCACTAAAATACGACATTCATATAAATCTTGAAATATGGTGTAGTTTTGAATAATGAATTGGTCTGTACAACACCCTTCGACGGCAAAATCATATATAAACTATACATCATTGGAAAGCACATTTAAAATTCTATCGATTTAACCCCGTCCGAATAGGTGTACAACGCACCGTTTTTCCGCTACTGCCCACTAAAATATGACATTCATATAAATCTTGAAAATTGGTGTAGTTTTGAATAATGAACTGGTCTGTACAACGCCCTTCGACGGCAAAATCATATATAAACTATACATCATTGGAAAGCACATTTATAATTCTATCGATTAAACCCCGTCCGATCAGGTGTACAACGCACCGTTTTTCTGCTACCGCCCACTAAAGTACGACATTCATATAAATCTTGAAAAATGGTGTAGTTTTGAATAATGAACTGGTCTGTATAACACCCTTCGACGGCAAAATCATATATAAACTATACATCATTGGAAAGCACATTTAAAATTCTATCGATTAAACCCCGTCCGAATAGGTGTACAACGCACCGTTTTTCCGCTACCGCCCACTAAAATACGACGTTAATATAAATCTTGAAAAATGGTGTAGTTTTGAATAATGAACTGGTCTGTACAACGCCCTTCGACGGCAAAATCATATATAAACTATACATCATTGGAAAGCAAATTTAAAATTCTATCGATTAAATCCCGTCCGATCAGGTGAACAACGCACCGTTTTTGCGCTACCGCCCACTAAAATACGACATTCATATAAATCTTGAAAAATGGTGTAGTTTAGAATAATGAACTGGTCTGTACAACACCCTTCGACGGCAAAATCATATATAAACTATAAATCATTGGAAAGCACATGTAAAATGATATCGATTAAACCCCGTCCGATCAGGTGTACAACGCACCGTTTTTGCGTTACCGCCCACTAAAATACGACATTCATATAAATCTTGAAAAATGATGTAGTTTTGAATAATGAACTGGTCTGTACAACACCCTTCGACGGCAAAATCATATATTAACTATACATCATTCGAAAATACAATTAAAATGCTATCGTTTAAACCCCGTCCGATCAGGTGAACAACGCACCGTTTTTCCGCTACCGCCCACTAAAATACGACATTAATATAAATCTTGAAAAATGGTGTAGTTTAGAATAATGAACTGGTCTGTACAACACCCTTCGACGGGAAAATCATATATAAACTATACATCATTCGAAAATACAATTAAAATGCTATCGTTTAAACCCCGTCCGATCAGGTGAACAACGCACCGTTTTTCCGCTACCGCCCACTAAAATACGACGTTAATATAAATCTTGAAAAATGGTGTAGTTTTGAATAATGAACTGGTCTGTACAACACCCTTCGACGGCAAAATCATATATAAACTATACATCATTGGAAAGCACATTTAAAATGCTATTGATTTAACCTCGTCCGATCAAATGTACAACGCTCCGTTTTTCCGCCACCGCCCAGTAAAATACGACATTAATATAAATCTTGAAAAATGAAGGTAGTTTTGAATAATGAACTGGGGCTGTACAACACCCTTCGACGGCAAAATCAAATATGAACTATACATCATCGGAAAGCATATTTAAAATGCTATCGACTAAACTGCATCCGATCAGGTGTACAAAGCACCGTTTTTGCGCTACCGCCCACTAAAATACGACATTCATATAAATCTTGAAAAATGGTGTAGTTTAGAATAATGAACTGGTCTGTACAACACACTTCGACGGCAAAATCATATATAAACTATACATCATTGGAAAGCACATGTAAAATGCTATCGATTAAAGCCCGTCCGATCAGGTGTACAATGCACCGTTTTTGCGTTACCGCCCACTAAAATACGACATTCATATAAATCTTGAAAAATGGTGTAGTTTTGAATAATGAATTGGTCTGTACAACGCCCTTCGACGGCAAAATCATATATAAACTATACATCATTGGAAAGCACATTTAAACTTCTATCGATTAAACCCCGTCGGAATAGGTCACAACGCACCGTTTTTCCGCTACCGCCCAGTAAAATACGACATTAATATAAATCTTGAAAAATGGTGTAGTTTTGAATAATGAACTGGTCTGTACAACGCCCTTCGACGGCAAAATCATATATAAACTATACATCATTGGAAAGCACATTTAAAATTCTATCGATTAAACCCCGTCCGATCAGGTGTACAACGCACCGTTTTTCCGCTACCGCCCACTAAAATACGACATTCATATAAATCTTGAAAAATGGTGTAGTTTTGAATAATGAACTGGTCTGTATAACACCATTCGACGGCAAAATCATATATAAACTATACATTATTGGAAAGCACATTTAAAATTCTATCGATTAAACCCCGTCCGAATAGGTGTACAACGCACCGTTTTTCCGCTACCGCCCACTAAAATACGACATTAATATAAATCTTGAAAAATGGTGTAGTTTTGAATAATGAACTGGTCTGTACAACACCCTTCGACGGCAAAATCATATATAAACTATACATCATTGGAAAGCACATGTAAAATGATATCGATTAAACCCCGTCCGATCAGGTGTACAACGCACCGTTTTTGCGTTACCGCCCACTAAAATACGACATTCATATAAATCTTGAAAAATGATGTAGTTTTGAATAATGAACTGGTCTGTACAACACCCTTCGACGGAAAAATCATATATTAACTATACATCATTCGAAAATACAATTAAAATGCTATCGTTTAAACCCCGTCCGATCAGGTGAACAACGCACCGTTTTTCCGCTACCGCCCACTAAAATACGACGTTACTATAAATCTTGAAAAATGGTGTAGTTTTGAATAATGAATTGGTCTGTACAACGCCCTTCGACGGCAAAATCATATATAAACTATACATCATTGGAAAGCACATTTAAACTTCTATCGATTAAACCCCGTCGGAATAGGTCACAACGCACCGTTTTTCCGCTACCGCCCAGTAAAATACGACATTAATATAAATCTTGAAAAATGGTGTAGTTTTGAATAATGAACTGGTCTGTACAACGCCCTTCGACGGCAAAATCATATATAAACTATACATCATTGGAAAGCACATTTAAAATTCTATCGATTAAACCCCGTCCGATCAGGTGTACAACGCACCGTTTTTCCGCTACCGCCCACTAAAATACGACATTAATATAAATCTTGAAAAATGGTGTAGTTTTGAATAATGAACTGGTCTGTACAACACCCTTCGACGGCAAAATCATATATAAACTATATATCATTGGAAAGCACATATAAAATGCTATCGATTTAACCCCGTCCGATCAAGTGTACAAAGCACTGTTTTCTGCTAACGCCCACTAAAATACGACATTCATATAAATCTTGAAAAATGATGTAGTTTTGAATAATGAACTGGTCTGTACAACACCCTTCGACGGCAAAATCATATATAAACTATACATCATTGGAAAGCACATTTAAAATTCTATCGATTAAACCCCGTCGGAATAGGTCACAACGCACCGTTTTTCCGCTACCGCCCACTAAAATAGACATTAATATAAATCTTGAAAAATGGTGTAGTTTTGAATAATGAACTGGTCTGTACAACGCCCTTCGACGGCAAACTCATATATAAACTATACATCATTGGAAAGCAAATTTAAAATTCTATAGATTAAACCCCGTCCGATCAGGTGAACAACGCACCGTTTTTGCGCTACCGCCCACTAAAATACGACATTCATATAAATCTTGAAAAATGGTGTAGTTTAGAATAATGAACTGGTCTGTACAACACCCTTCGACGGCAAAATCATATATAAACTATACATCATTGGAAAGCACATGTAAAACGATATCGATTAAACCCCGTCCGATCAGGTGTACAACGCACCGTTTTTGCGTTACCGCCCACTAAAATACGACATTCATATAAATCTTGAAAAATGATGTAGTTTTGAATAATGAACTGGTCTGTACAACACCCTTCGACGGCAAAATCATATATTAACTATACATCATTGGAAAATACAATTAAATGCTATCGTTTAAACCCCGTCCGATCAGGTGAACAACGCACCGTTTTTTCCGCTACCGCCCACTAAAATACGACGTTACTATAAATCTTGAAAAATGGTGTAGTTTTGAATAATGAACTGGTCTGTACAACACCCTTCGACGGCAAAATCATATATAAACTATACATCATTGGAAAGCACATTTAAACTGCTATTGATTTAACCTCATCCGATCAAATGTACAACGCTCCGTTTTTCCGCTACCGCCCAGTAAAATACGACATTAATATAAATCTTGAAAGATGAAGGTAGTTTTGAATAATGAACTGGTCTGTACAACACCCTTCGACGGCAAAATCATATATTAACTATACATCATTCGAGAATACAATTAAAATGCTATCGTTTAAACCCCGTCCGATCAGGTGAACAACGCACCGTTTTTCCGCTACCGCCCACTAATATACGACGTTACTATAAATCTTGAAAAATGGTGTAGTTTTGAATAATGAACTGGTCTGTACAACACCCTTCGACGGCAAAATCATATATAAACTATACATCATTGGAAAGCACATTTAAAATGCTATTGATTTAACCTCGTCCGATCAAATGTACAACGCTCCGTTTTTCCGCTACCGCCCAGTAAAATACGACATTAATATAAATCTTGAAAAATGAAGGTAGTTTTGAATAATGAACTGGGGCTGTACAACACCCTTCGACGGCAAAATCATATATAAACTATACATCATTGGAAAGCACATGTAAAATGCTATCGATTAAAGCCCGTCCGATCAAGTGTACAACGCTCCGTTTTTCCGCTACCGCCCACTAAAATACGACATTCATATAAATCTTGAAAATTGGTGTAGTTTTGAATAATGAACTGGTCTGTACAACGCCCTTCGACGGCAAAATCATATATAAACTATACATCATTGGAAAGCACATTTAAAATTCTATCGATTAAACCCCATCCGATCAGGTGTACAACGCACCGTTTTTCCGCTACCGCCCACTAAAATACGACGTTAATATAAATCTTGAAAAATGGTGTAGTTTTGAATAATGAACTGGTCTGTACAACACCTTTCGACGGCAAAATCATATATAAACTATACATCATTGGAAAGCACATTTAAAATGCTATTGATTTAACCCCGTCCGATCAAGTGTACAACGCTCCGTTTTTCCGCTACCGCCCAGTAAAATACGACGTTAATATAAATCTTGAAAAATGGTGTAGTTTTGAATAATGAACTGGGGCTGTTCAACACCCTTCGATGGCAAAATCAAAAATGAACTATACATCATTGGAAAGCATATTTAAAATGCTATCGACTAAACTGCATCCGATCAGGTGTATAAAGCACCGTTTTTGCGCTACCGCCCACTAAAATACGACATTCATATAAATCTTGAAAAATGGTGTAGTATAGAATAATGAACTGGTCTGTACAACACACTTCGACGGCAAAATCATATATAAACTATACATCATTGGAAAGCACATGTAAAATGCTATCGATTAAAGCCCGTCCGATCAGGTGTACAAAGCACCGTTTTTGCGTTACCGCCCACTAAAATACGACATTCATATAAATCTTGAAAAATGGTGTAGTTTTGAATAATGAATTGGTCTGTACAACGCCCTTCGACGGCAAAATCATATATAAACTATACATCATTGGAAAGCACATTTAAAATTCTATCGATTAAACCCCGTCGGAATAGGTCACAACGCACCGTTTTTCCGCTACCGCCCAGTAAAATACGACATTAATATAAATCTTGAAAAATGGTGTAGTTTTGAATAATGAACTGGTCTGTACAACACCTTTCGACGGCAAAATCATATATAAACTATACATCATTGGAAAGCACATTTAAAATTCTATCGATTAAACCCCGTCCGATCAGGTGTACAACGCACCGTTTTTTCCGCTACCGCCAACTAAAATACGACATTCATATAAATCTTGAAAAATGGTGTAGTTTTGAATAATGAACTGGTCTGTATAACACCCTTCGACGGCAAAATCATATATAAACTATACATCATTGGAAAGCACATTTAAAATTCTATCGATTAAACCCCGTCCGAATAGGTGTACAACGCACCGTTTTTCCGCTACCGCCCACTAAAATGGACATTAATATAAATCTTGAAAAATGGTGTAGTTTTGAATAATGAACTGGTCTGTACAACACCCTTCGACGGCAAAATCATATATAAACTATATATCATTGGAAAGCACATATAAAATGCTATCGATTTAACCCCGTCCGATCAAGTGTACAAAGCACTGTTTTCCGCTAACGCCCACTAAAATACGACATTCATATAAATCTTGAAAAATGGTGTAGTTTAGAATAATGAACTGGTCTGTACAACACCCTTCGACGGCAAAATCATATATAAACTATACATCATTGGAAAGCACATGTAAAATGATATCGATTAAACCCCGTCCGATCAGGTGTACAACGCACCGTTTTTGCGTTACCGCCCACTAAAATACGACATTCATATAAATCTTGAAAAATGTTGTAGTTTTGAATAATGAACTGGTCTGTACAACACCCTTCGACGGCAAAATCATATGTTAACTATACATCATTCGAAAATACAATTAAAATGCTATCGTTTAAACCCCGTCCGATCAGGTGAACAACGCACCGTTTTTCCGCTACCGCCCACTTAAATAGACGTTACTATAAATCTTGAAAAATGGTGTAGTTTTGAATAATGAACTGGTCTGTACAACACCCTTTGACGGCAAAATCATATATAAACTATACATCATTGGAAAGCACATTTAAAATGCTATTGATTTAAACTCGTCCGATCAAATGTACAACGCTCCGTTTTTCCGCTACCGCCCACTAAAATACGACATTAATATAAATCTTGAAAAATGAAGGTAGTTTTGAATAATGAACTGGGGCTGTACAACACCCTTCGACGGCAAAATCATATATAAACTATACATCATTGGAAAGCACATGTAATATGCTATCGATTAAAGCCCGTCCGATCAGGAGTACAACGCACCGTTTTTGCGTTACCGCCCACTAAAATACGACATTCATATAAATCTTGAAATATGGTGTAGTTTTGAATAATGAATTAGTCTGTACAACACCCTTCGACGGCAAAATCATATATAAACTATACATCATTGGAAAGCAAATTTAAAATTCTATCGATTAAACCCCGTCCGATCAGGTGAACAACGCACCGTTTTTGCGCTACCGCCCACTAAAATACGACATTCATATAAATCTTGAAAAATGGTGTAGTTTAGAATAATGAACTGGTCTGTACAACACCCTTCGACGGCAAAATCATATATAAACTATACATCATTGGAAAGCACATGTAAAATGATATCGATTAAACCCCGTCCGATCAGGTGTACAACGCACCGTTTTTGCGTTACCGCCCACTAAAATACGACATTCATATAAATCTTGAAAAATGATGTAGTTTTGAATAATGAACTGGTCTGTACAACACCCTTCGACGGCAAAATCATATATTAACTATACATCATTCGAAAATACAATTAAAATGCTATCCTTTAAACCCCGTCCGATCAGGTGAACAACGCACCGTTTTTCTGCTACCGCCCACTAAAATACGACGTTACTATAAATCTTGAAAAATGGTGTAGTTTTGAATAATGAACTGGTCTGTACAACACCCTTCGACGGCAAAATCATATATAAACTATAAATCATTGGAAAGCACATTTAAAATGCTATTGATTTAACCTTGTCCGATCAAATGTACAACGCTCCGTTTTTCCGCTACCGCCCAGTAAAATACGACATTAATATAAATCTTGAAAAATGAAGGTAGTTTTGAATAATGAACTGGGGCTGTACAACACCCTTCGACGGCAAAATCATATATAAACTATACATCATTGGAAAGCACATGTAAAATGCTATCGATTAAAGCCCGTCCGATCAGGAATACAACGCACCGTTTTTGCGTTACCGCCCACTAAAATACGACATTCATATAAATCTTGAAATATGGTGTAGTTTTGAATAATGAATTGGTCTGTACAACACCCTTCGACGGCAAAATCATATATAAACTATACATCATTGGAAAGCGTATTTAACATTCTATCGATTTAACCCCGTCCGAATAGGTGTAAAACGCACCGTTTTTCCGCTACTGCCCACTAAAATACGACATTCATATAAATCTTGAAATTTGGTGTAGTTTTGAATAATGAACTGGTCTGTACAACACCTTTCGATGGCAAAATCAAAAATGAACTATACATCATTGGAAAGTATATTTAAAATGCTATCGACTAAACTGCATCCGATCAGGTGTACAAAGCACCGTTTTTGCGCTACCGCCCACTAAAATACGACATTCATATAAATCTTGAAATATGGTGTAGTTTTGAATAATGAATTGGTCTGTACAACACCCTTCGACGGCAAAATCATATATAAACTATACATCATTGGAAAGCACATTTAAAATTCTATCGATTTAACCCCGTCCGAATAGGTGTACAACGCACCGTTTTTCCGCTACTGCCCACTAAAATACGACATTCATATAAATCTTGAAATTTGGTGTAGTTTTGAATAATGAACTGGTCTGTACAACGCCCTTCGACGGCAAAATCATATATAAACTATACATCATTGGAAAGCACATTTAAAATTCTATCGATTAAACCCCGTCCGATCAGGTGTACAACGCACCGTTTTTCCGCTACCGCCCACTAAAATACGACATTCATATAAATCTTGAAAAATTGTGTAGTTTTGAATAATGAACTGGTCTGTACAACACCTTTCGACGGCAAAATCATATATAAACTATACATCATTGGAAAGCACATTTAAAATGCTATTGATTTAACCCCGTCCGATCAAGTGTACAACGCTCCGTTTTTCCGCTGCCGCCCAGTAAAATACGACATTAATATAAATCTTGAAAAATGGTGTAGTTTTGAATAATGAACTGGGGCTGTACAACGCCCTTCGACGGCAAAATCATATATAAACTATACATCATTGGAAAGCACATTTAAAATTCTATCGACTAAACCCCGTCGGAATAGGTCACAACGCACCGTTTTTCCGCTACCGCCCACTAAAATACGACATTAATATAAATCTTGAAAAATGGTGTAGTTTTGAATAATGAACTGGTCTGTACAACACCTTTCGACGGCAAAATCATATATAAACTATACATCATTGGAAAGCACATTTAAAATTCTATCGATTAAACCCCGTCCGATCAGGTGTACAACGCACCGTTTTTCCGCTACCGCCCACTAAAATACGACATTCATATAAATCTTGAAAAATGGTGTAGTTTTGAATAATGAACTGGTCTGTATAACACCCTTCGACGGCAAAATCATATATAAACTATACATCATTGGAAAGCACATTTAAATTTCTATCGATTAAACCCCGTCCGAATAGGTGTACAACGCACCGTTTTTCCGCTACCGCCCACTAAAATAGACATTAATATAAATCTTGAAAAATGGTGTAGTTTTGAATAATGAACTGGTCTGTACAACACCTTTCGACGGCAAAATCATATATAAACTATACATCATTGGAAAGCACATTTAAAATTCTATCGATTAAACCCCGTCCGATCAGGTGTACAACGCACCGTTTTTCCGCTACCGCCCACTAAAATACGACATTCATATAAATCTTGAAAAATGGTGTAGTTTTGAATAATGAACTGGTCTGTATAACACCCTTCGACGGCAAAATCATATATCAACTATACATCATTGGAAAGCACATTTAAATTTCTATCGATTAAACCCCGTCCGAATAGGTGTACAACGCACCGTTTTTCCGCTACCGCCCACTAAAATAGACATTAATATAAATCTTGAAAAATGGTGTAGTTTTGAATAATGAACTGGTCTGTACAACACCCTTCGACGGCAAAATCATATATAAACTATATATCATTGGAAAGCACATATAAAATGCTATCGATTTAACCCCGTCCGATCAAGTGTACAAAGCACTGTTTTCCGCTAACGCCCACTAAAATACGACATTCATATAAATCTTGAAAAATGGTGTAGTTTTGAATAATGAACTGGTCTGTACAACGCCCTTCGACGGCAAAATCATATATAAACTATACATCATTGGAAAGCAAATTTAAAATTCTATCGATTAAACCCCGTCCGATCAGGTGAACAACGCACCGTTTTTGCGCTACCGCCCACTAAAATACGACATTCATATAAATCTTGAAAAATGGTGTAGTTTAGAATAATGAACTGGTCTGTACAACACCCTTCGACGGCAAAATCATATATAAACTATACATCATTGGAAAGCACATGTAAAATGATATCGATTAAACCCCGTCCGATCAGGTGTACAACGCACCGTTTTTGCGTTACCGCCCACTAAAATACGACATTCATATAAATCTTGAAAAATGATGTAGTTTTAAATAATGAACTGGTCTGTACAACACCCTTCGACGGCAAAATCATATATTAACTATACATCATTCGAAAATACAATTAAAATGCTATCGTTTAAACCCCGTCCGATCAGGTGAACAACGCACCGTTTTTCCGCTACCGCCCACTAAAATACGACGTTACTATAAATCTTGAAAAATGGTGTAGTTTTGAATAATGAACTGGTCTGTACAACACCCTTTGACGGCAAAATCATATATAAACTATACATCATTGGAAAGCACATTTAAAATGCTATTGATTTAAACTCGTCCGATCAAATGTACAACGCTCCGTTTTTCCGCTACCGCCCAGTAAAATACGACATTAATATAAATCTTGAAAAATGAAGGTAGTTTTGAATAATGAACTGGGGCTGTACAACACCCTTCGACGGCAAAATCATATATAAACTATACATCATTGGAAAGCACATGTAATATGCTATCGATTAAAGCCCGTCCGATCAGGAGTACAACGCACCGTTTTTGCGTTACCGCTCACTAAAATACGACATTCATATAAATCTTGAAATATGGTGTAGTTTTGAATAATGAATTGGTCTGTACAACACCCTTCGACGGCAAAATCATATATAAACTATATATCATTGGAAAGCACATTTAAAATTCTATCGATTTAACCCCGTCCGAATAGGTGTACAACGCACCGTTTTTCCGCTACTGCCCACTAAAATACGACATTCATATAAATCTTGAAATTTGGTGTAGTTTTGAATAATGAACTGGTCTGTACAACGCCCTTCGACGGCAAAATCATATATAAACTATACATCATTGGAAAGCACATTTAAAATTTTATCGATTAAACCCCGTCCGATCAGGTGTACAACGCACCGTTTTTCCGCTACCGCCCACTAAAATACGACATTCATATAAATCTTGAAAAATGGTGTAGTTTAGAATAATGAACTGGTCTGTACAACACCCTTCGACGGCAAAATCATATATAAACTATACATCATTGGAAAGCACATGTAAAATGATATCGATTAAACCCCGTCCTATCAGGTGTACAACGCACCGTTTTTGCGTTACCGCCCACTAAAATACGACATTCATATAAATCTTGAAAAATGATGTAGTTTTGAATAATGAACTGGTCTGTACAACACCCTTCGACGGCAAAATCATATATTAACTATACATCATTCGAAAATACAATTAAAATGCTATCGTTTAAACCCCGTCCGATCAGGTGAACAACGCACCGTTTTTCTGCTACCGCCCACTAAAATACGACGTTACTATAAATCTTGAAAAATGGTGTAGTTTTGAATAATGAACTGGTCTGTACAACACCCTTCGACGGCAAAATCATATATAAACTATACATCATTGGAAAGCACATTTAAAATGCTATTGATTTAACCTCGTCCGATCAAATGTACAACGCTCCGTTTTTCCGCTACCGCCCAGTAAAAAACGACATTAATATAAATCTTGAAAAATGAAGGTAGTTTTGAATAATGAACTGGGGCTGTACAACACCCTTCGACGGCAAAATCATATATTAACTATACATCATTGGAAAGCACATGTAAAATGCTATCGATTAAAGCCCGTCCGATCAGGAGTACAACGCACCATTTTTGCGTTACCGCCCACTAAAATACGACATTCATATAAATCTTGAAATATGGTGTAGTTTTGAAGAATGAATTGGTCTGTACAACACCCTTCGACGGCAAAATCATATATAAACTATACATCATTGGAAAGCATATTTAACATTCTATCGATTTAACCCCGTCCGAATAGGTGTAAAACGCACCGTTTTTCCGCTACTGCCCACTAAAATACGACATTCATATAAATCTTGAAATTTGGTGTAGTTTTGAATAATGAACTGGTCTGTACAACACCTTTCGACGGCATAATCATATATAAACTATACATCATTGGAAAGCACATTTAAAATGCTATTGATTTAACCCCGTCCGATCAAGTGTACAACGCTCCGTTTTTCCGCTACCGCCCAGTAAAATACGACATTAATATAAATCTTGAAAAATGGTGTAGTTTTGAATAATGAACTGGGGCTGTTCAACACCCTTCGATGGCAAAATCAAAAATGAACTATACATCATTGGAAAGCATATTTAAAATGCTATCGACTAAACTGCATCCGATCAGGTGTACAAAGCACCGTTTTTGCGCTACCGCCCACTAAAATACGACATTCATATAAATCTTGAAATATGGTGTAGTTTTGAATAATGAATTGGTCTGTACAACACCCTTCGACGGCAAAATCATATATAAACTATACATCATTGGAAAGCACATTTAAAATTCTATCGATTTAACCCCGTCCGAATAGGTGTACAACGCACCGTTTTTCCGCTACTGCCCACTAAAATACGACATTCATATAAATCTTGAAATTTGGTGTAGTTTTGAATAATGAACTGGTCTGTACAACGCCCTTCGACGGCAAAATCATATATAAACTATACATCATTGGAAAGCACATTTAAAATTCTATCGATTAAACCCAGTCCGATCAGGTGTACAACGCACCGTTTTTCCGCTACCGCCCACTAAAATACGACATTCATATAAATCTTGAAAAATTGTGTAGTTTTGAATAATGAACTGGTCTGTACAACACCTTTCAACGGCAAAATCATATATAAACTATACATCATTGGAAAGCAAATTTAAAATGCTATTGATTTAACCCCGTCCGATCAAGTGTACAACGCTCCGTTTTTCCGCTACCGCCCAGTAAAATACGACATTAATATAAATCTTGAAAAATGGTGTAGTTTTGAATAATGAACTGGGGCTGTTCAACACCCTTCGATGGCAAAATCAAAAATGAACTATCCATCATTGTAAAGCATATTTAAAATGCTATCGACTAAACTGCATCCGATCAGGTGTACAAAGCACCGTTTTTGCGCTACCGCCCACTAAAATACGACATTCATATAAATCTTGAAATATGGTGTAGTTTTGAATAATGAATTGGTCTGTACAACACCCTTCGACGGCAAAATCATATATAAACTATACATCATTGGAAAGCACATTTAAAATTCTATCGATTTAACCCCGTCCGAATAGGTGTACAACGCACCGTTTTTCCGCTACTGCCCACTAAAATACGACATTCATATAAATCTTGAAATTTGGTGTAGTTTTGAATAATGAACTGGTCTGTACAACGCCCTTCGACGGCAAAATCATATATAAACTATACATCATTGGAAAGCAAATTTAAAATTCTATCGATTAAACCCCGTCCGATCAGGTGAACAACGCACCGTTTTTGCGCTACCGCCCACTAAAATACGACATTCATATAAATCTTGAAAAATGGTGTAGTTTAGAATAATGAACTGGTCTGTACAACACCCTTCGACGGCAAAATCATATATAAACTATACATCATTGGAAAGCACATTTAAAATTCTATCGATTAAACCCCGTCCGATCAGGTGAACAACGCACCGTTTTTCTGCTACCGCCCACTAAAATACGACGTTACTATAAATCTTGAAAAATGGTGTAGTTTTGAATAATAAACTGGTCTGTGTAACACCCTTCGACGGCAAAATCATATATAAACTATACATCATTGGAAAGCACATTTAAAATTCTATCGATTAAACCCCGTCCGATCAAGTGTACAAAGCACTGTTTTCCGCTAACGCCCACTAAAATACGACAATCATATAAATCTTGAAAAATGGTGTAGTTTTGAATAATGAACTGGTCTGTACAACGCCCTTCGACGGCAAAATCATATATAAACTATACATCATTGGAAAGCAAATTTAAAATTCTATCGATTAAACCCCGTCCGATCAGGTGAACAACGCACCGTTTTTGCGCTTCCGCCCACTAAAATACGACATTCATATAAATCTTGAAAAATGGTGTAGTTTAGAATAATGAACTGGTCTGTACAACACCCTTCGACGGCAAAATCATATATAAACTATACATCATTGGAAAGCACATGTAAAATGATATCGATTAAACCCCGTCCGATCAGGTGTACAACGCACCGTTTTTGCGTTACCGCCCACTTAAATACGACATTCATATAAATCTTGAAAAATGATGTAGTTTTGAATAATGAACTGGTCTGTACAACACCCTTCGACGGCAAAATCATATATTAACTATACATCATTCGAAAATACAATTAAAATGCTATCGTTTAAACCCCGTCCGATCAGGTGAACAACGCACCGTTTTTCCGCTACCGCCCACTAAAATACGACGTTACTATAAATCTTGAAAAATGGTGTAGTTTTGAATAATGAACTGGTCTGTACAACACCCTTCGACGGCAAAATCATATATAAACTATACATCTTTGGAAAGCACATTTAAAATGCTATTGATTTAACCTCGTCCGATCAAATGTACAACGCTCAGTTTTTCCGCTACCGCCCAGTAAAATACGACATTAATATAAATCTTGAAAAATGAAGGTAGTTTTGAATAATGAACTGGTCTGTACAACACCCTTCGACGGCAAAATCATATATTAACTATCCATCATTCGAAAATACAATTAAAATGCTATCGTTTAAACCCCGTCCGATCAGGTGAACAACGCACCGTTTTTCCGCTACCGCCCACTAAAATACGACGTTACTATAAATCTTGAAAAATGGTGTAGTTTTGAATAATGAACTGGTCTGTACAACACCCTTCGATGGCAAAATCATATATAAACTATACATCATTGGAAAGCACATTTAAAATGCTATTGATTTAACCTCGTCCGATCAAATGTACAACGCTCCGTTTTTCCGCTACCGCCCAGTAAAATACGACATTAATATAAATCTTGAAAAATGAAGGTAGTTTTGAATAATGAACTGGGGCTGTACAACACCCTTCGACGGCAAAATCATATATAAACTATACATCATTGGAAAGCACATGTAAAATGCTATCGATTAAAGCCCGTCCGATCAGGAGTACAACGCACCGTTTTTGCGTTACCGCCCACTAAAATACGACATTCATATAAATCTTGAAATATGGTGTAGTTTTGAATAATGAATTGGTCTGTACAACACCCTTCGACGGCAAAATCATATATAAACTATACATCATTGGAAAGCACATTTAAAATTCTATCGATTTAACCCCGTCCGAATAGGTGTACAACGCACCGTTTTTCCGCTTCTGCCCACTAAAATATGACATTCATATAAATCTTGAAAATTGGTGTAGTTTTGAATAATGAACTGGTCTGTCCAACGCCCTTCGACGGCAAAATCATATATAAACTATACATCATTGGAAAGCACATTTAAAATTCTATCGATTAAACCCCGTCCGATCAGGTGTACAACGCACCGTTTTTCCGCTACCGCCCACTAAAATACGACATTCATATAAATCTTGAAAAATGGTGTAGTTTTGAATAATGAACTGGTCTGTATAACACCCTTCGACGGCAAAATCATATATAAACTATACATCATTGGAAAGCACATTTAAAATTCTATCGATTAAACCCCGTCCGAATAGGTGTACAACGCACCGTTTTTCCGCTACCGCCCACTAAAATAGACATTAATATAAATCTTGAAAAATGGTGTAGTTTTGAATAATGAACTGGTCTGTACAACGCCCTTCGACGGCAAAATCATATATAAACTATACATCATTGGAAAGCAAATTTAAAATTCTATAGATTAAACCCCGTCCGATCAGGTGAACAACGCACCGTTTTTGCGCTACCGCCCACTAAAATACGACATTCATATAAATCTTGAAAAATGGTGTAGTTTAGAATAATGAACTGGTCTGTACAACACCCTTCGACGGCAAAATCATATATAAACTATACATCATTGGAAAGCACATGTAAAACGATATCGATTAAACCCCGTCCGATCAGGTGTACAACGCACCGTTTTTGCGTTACCGCCCACTAAAATACGACATTCATATAAATCTTGAAAAATGATGTAGTTTTGAATAATGAACTGGTCTGTACAACACCCTTCGACGGCAAAATCATATATTAACTATACATCATTCGAAAATACAATTAAATGCTATCGTTTAAACCCCGTCCGATCAGGTGAACAACGCACCGTTTTTTCCGCTACCGCCCACTAAAATACGACGTTACTATAAATCTTGAAAAATGGTGTAGTTTTGAATAATGAACTGGTCTGTACAACACCCTTCGACGGCAAAATCATATATAAACTATACATCTTTGGAAAGCACATTTAAAATGCTATTGATTTAACCTCGTCCGATCAAATGTACAACGCTCAGTTTTTCCGCTACCGCCCAGTAAAATACGACATTAATATAAATCTTGAAAAATGAAGGTAGTTTTGAATAATGAACTGGTCTGTACAACACCCTTCGACGGCAAAATCATATATTAACTATCCATCATTCGAAAATACAATTAAAATGCTATCGTTTAAACCCCGTCCGATCAGGTGAACAACGCACCGTTTTTCCGCTACCGCCCACTAAAATACGACGTTACTATAAATCTTGAAAAATGGTGTAGTTTTGAATAATGAACTGGTCTGTACAACACCCTTCGATGGCAAAATCATATATAAACTATACATCATTGGAAAGCACATTTAAAATGCTATTGATTTAACCTCGTCCGATCAAATGTACAACGCTCCGTTTTTCCGCTACCGCCCAGTAAAATACGACATTAATATAAATCTTGAAAAATGAAGGTAGTTTTGAATAATGAACTGGGGCTGTACAACACCCTTCGACGGCAAAATCATATATAAACTATACATCATTGGAAAGCACATGTAAAATGCTATCGATTAAAGCCCGTCCGATCAGGAGTACAACGCACCGTTTTTGCGTTACCGCCCACTAAAATACGACATTCATATAAATCTTGAAATATGGTGTAGTTTTGAATAATGAATTGGTCTGTACAACACCCTTCGACGGCAAAATCATATATAAACTATACATCATTGGAAAGCACATTTAAAATTCTATCGATTTAACCCCGTCCGAATAGGTGTACAACGCACCGTTTTTCCGCTTCTGCCCACTAAAATATGACATTCATATAAATCTTGAAAATTGGTGTAGTTTTGAATAATGAACTGGTCTGTCCAACGCCCTTCGACGGCAAAATCATATATAAACTATACATCATTGGAAAGCACATTTAAAATTCTATCGATTAAACCCCGTCCGATCAGGTGTACAACGCACCGTTTTTCCGCTACCGCCCACTAAAATACGACATTCATATAAATCTTGAAAAATGGTGTAGTTTTGAATAATGAACTGGTCTGTATAACACCCTTCGACGGCAAAATCATATATAAACTATACATCATTGGAAAGCACATTTAAAATTCTATCGATTAAACCCCGTCCGAATAGGTGTACAACGCACCGTTTTTCCGCTACCGCCCACTAAAATAGACATTAATATAAATCTTGAAAAATGGTGTAGTTTTGAATAATGAACTGGTCTGTACAACGCCCTTCGACGGCAAAATCATATATAAACTATACATCATTGGAAAGCAAATTTAAAATTCTATAGATTAAACCCCGTCCGATCAGGTGAACAACGCACCGTTTTTGCGCTACCGCCCACTAAAATACGACATTCATATAAATCTTGAAAAATGGTGTAGTTTAGAATAATGAACTGGTCTGTACAACACCCTTCGACGGCAAAATCATATATAAACTATACATCATTGGAAAGCACATGTAAAACGATATCGATTAAACCCCGTCCGATCAGGTGTACAACGCACCGTTTTTGCGTTACCGCCCACTAAAATACGACATTCATATAAATCTTGAAAAATGATGTAGTTTTGAATAATGAACTGGTCTGTACAACACCCTTCGACGGCAAAATCATATATTAACTATACATCATTCGAAAATACAATTAAATGCTATCGTTTAAACCCCGTCCGATCAGGTGAACAACGCACCGTTTTTTCCGCTACCGCCCACTAAAATACGACGTTACTATAAATCTTGAAAAATGGTGTAGTTTTGAATAATGAACTGGTCTGTACAACACCCTTCGACGGCAAAATCATATATAAACTATACATCATTGGAAAGCACATTTAAAATGCTATTGATTTAACCTCATCCGATCAAATGTACAACGCTCCGTTTTTCCGCTACCGCCCAGTAAAATACGACATTAATATAAATCTTGAAAAATGAAGGTAGTTTTGAATAATGAACTGGTCTGTACAACACCCTTCGACGGCAAAATCATATATTAACTATACATCATTCGAGAATACAATTAAAATGCTATCGTTTAAACCCCGTCCGATCAGGTGAACAACGCACCGTTTTTCCGCTACCGCCCACTAATATACGACGTTACTATAAATCTTGAAAAATGGTGTAGTTTTGAATAATGAACTGGTCTGTACAACACCCTTCGACGGCAAAATCATATATAAACTATACATCATTGGAAAGCACATTTAAAATGCTATTGATTTAACCTCGTCCGATCAAATGTACAACGCTCCGTTTTTCCGCTACCGCCCAGTAAAATACGACATTAATATAAATCTTGAAAAATGAAGGTAGTTTTGAATAATGAACTGGGGCTGTACAACACCCTTCGACGGCAAAATCATATATAAACTATACATCATTGGAAAGCACATGTAAAATGCTATCGATTAAAGCCCGTCCGATCAAGTGTACAACGCTCCGTTTTTCCGCTACCGCCCACTAAAATACGACATTCATATAAATCTTGAAAATTGGTGTAGTTTTGAATAATGAACTGGTCTGTACAACGCCCTTCGACGGCAAAATCATATATAAACTATACATCATTGGAAAGCACATTTAAAATTCTATCGATTAAACCCCGTCCGATCAGGTGTACAACGCACCGTTTTTCCGCTACCGCCCACTAAAATACGACGTTAATATAAATCTTGAAAAATGGTGTAGTTTTGAATAATGAACTGGTCTGTACAACACCTTTCGACGGCAAAATCATATATAAACTATACATCATTGGAAAGCACATTTAAAATGCTATTGATTTAACCCCGTCCGATCAAGTGTACAACGCTCCGTTTTTCCGCTACCGCCCAGTAAAATACGACATTAATATAAATCTTGAAAAATGGTGTAGTTTTGAATAATGAACTGGGGCTGTTCAACACCCTTCGATGGCAAAATCAAAAATGAACTATACATCATTGGAAAGCATATTTAAAATGCTATCGACTAAACTGCATCCGATCAGGTGTATAAAGCACCGTTTTTGTGCTACCGCCCACTAAAATACGACATTCATATAAATCTTGAAAAATGGTGTAGTTTAGAATAATGAACTGGTCTGTACAACACACTTCGACGGCAAAATCATATATAAACTATACATCATTGGAAAGCACATGTAAAATGATATCGATTAAACCCCGTCCGATCAGGTGTACAACGCATCGTTTTTGCGTTAACGCCCACTAAAATACGACATTCATATAAATCTTGAAAAATGGTGCAGTTTTTAATAATGAACAGGTCTGTACAACACACTTCGACGGCAAAATCATATATAAACTATACATCATTGGAAAGCACATGTAAAATGCTATCGATTAAAGCCCGTCCGATCAGGTGTACAAAGCACCGTTTTTGCGTTACCGCCCACTAAAATACGACATTCATATAAATCTTGAAAAATGGTGTAGTTTTGAATAATGAATTGGTCTGTACAACGCCCTTCGACGGCAAAATCATATATAAACTATACATCATTGGAAAGCACATTTAAAATTCTATCGATTAAACCCCGTCGGAATAGGTCACAACGCACCGTTTTTCCGCTACCGCCCAGTAAAATACGACATTAATATAAATCTTGAAAAATGGTGTAGTTTTGAATAATGAACTGGTCTGTACAACACCCTTCGACGGCAAAATCATATATAAACTATAAATCATTGGAAAGCACATTTAAAATGCTATTGATTTAACCTTGTCCGATCAAATGTACAACGCTCCGTTTTTCCGCTACCGCCCAGTAAAATACGACATTAATATAAATCTTGAAAAATGAAGGTAGTTTTGAATAATGAACTGGGGCTGTACAACACCCTTCGACGGCAAAATCATATATAAACTATACATCATTGGAAAGCACATGTAAAATGCTATCGATTAAAGCCCGTCCGATCAGGAGTACAACGCACCGTTTTTGCGTTACCGCCCACTAAAATACGACATTCATATAAATCTTGAAATATGGTGTAGTTTTGAATAATGAATTGGTCTGTACAACACCCTTCGACGGCAAAATCATATATAAACTATACATCATTGGAAAGCATATTTAACATTCTATCGATTTAACCCCGTCCGAATAGGTGTAAAACGCACCGTTTTTCCGCTACTGCCCACTAAAATACGACATTCATATAAATCTTGAAATTTGGTGTAGTTTTGAATAATGAACTGGTCTGTACAACACCTTTCGATGGCAAAATCAAAAATGAACTATACATCATTGGAAAGCATATTTAAAATGCTATCGACTAAACTGCATCCGATCAGGTGTACAAAGCACCGTTTTTGCGCTACCGCCCACTAAAATACGACATTCATATAAATCTTGAAATATGGTGTAGTTTTGAATAATGAATTGGTCTGTACAACACCCTTCGACGGCAAAATCATATATAAACTTTACATCATTGGAAAGCACATTTAAAATTCTATCGATTTAACCCCGTCCGAATAGGTGTACAACGCACCGTTTTTCCGCTACTGCCCACTAAAATACGACATTCATATAAATCTTGAAATATGGTGTAGTTTTGAATAATGAATTGGTCTGTACAACACCCTTCGACGGCAAAATCATATATAAACTTTACATCATTGGAAAGCACATTTAAAATTCTATCGATTTAACCCCGTCCGAATAGGTGTACAACGCACCGTTTTTCCGCTACTGCCCACTAAAATACGACATTCATATAAATCTTGAAATTTGGTGTAGTTTTGAATAATGAACTGGTCTGTACAACGCCCTTCGACGGCAAAATCATATATAAACTATACATCATTGGAAAGCACATTTAAAATTCTATCGATTAAACCCCGTCCGATCAGGTGTACAACGCACCGTTTTTCCGCTACCGCCCACTAAAATACGACATTCATATAAATCTTGAAAAATTGTGTAGTTTTGAATAATGAACTGGTCTGTACAACACCTTTCGACGGCAAAATCATATATAAACTATACATCATTGGAAAGCACATTTAAAATGCTATTGATTTAACCCCGTCCGATCAAGTGTACAACGCTCCGTTTTTCCGCTGCCGCCCAGTAAAATACGACATTAATATAAATCTTGAAAAATGGTGAGGTTTTGAATAATGAACTGGGGCTGTTCAACACCCTTCGATGGCAAAATAAAAAATGAACTATACATCATTGGAAAGCATATTTAAAATGCTATCGACTAAACTGCATCCGATCAGGTGTACAAAGCACCGTTTTTCCGCTACCGCCCACTAAAATACGATATTGATATAAATCTTGAAAAATGGTGTAGTTTAGAATAATGAACTGGTCTGTACAACACCCTTCGACGGCAAAATCATATATAAACTATACATCATTGGAAAGCACATTTAAAATTCTATCGAGTAAACCCCGTCCCATTAGGTGTACAAAGCACCGTTTTTGCGCTACCGCCCACTAAAATACGACATTTATATAAATCTTGAAAAATGGTGTAGTTTAGAATAATGAACAGGTCTGTACAACACACTTCGACGGCAAAATCATATATAAACTATACATCATTGGAAAGCACATGTAAAATGCTATCGATTAAACCCCGTCGGAAGAGGTCACAACAGACCGTTTTTCCGCTACCGCCCACTAAAATACGACATTAATATAAATCTTGAAAAATGGTGTAGTTTTGAATAATGAACTGGGGCTGTACAACACCCTTCGACGGCAAAATCATATATAAACTATACATCATTGGAAAGCACATTTAAATTCTATCGATAAAACCTCGTCCCATTAGGTGTAGAACGCACCGTTTTTTCCGCTACCGCCCACTAAAATACGACATAAATATCAATCTTGAAAAATGGTGTAGTTTTGAATAAAGAACTGGTCTGTACAACACTCTTTAACGGGAAAATCATATATAAACTATTCATCATTCGAAAATACATTTAAAATGCTATCGATTAAACCCCGTCCGAATAGGTGAACAACGCACCGTTTTTCCGCTACCGCCCACTAAAATACGACATTAATATGAATCTTGAAAAATGGTGTAGTTTTGAATAAAGAACTGGTCTGTACAACACCCTTCAACTGCAAAATCATATGTAAACTATACATCATTCGAAAGCACATTTAAAATTCTATCGATTAAACCCCGTCCGAATAGGTGTACAACTCACCGTTTTTCCGCTACCGCCCACTAAAATACGACATTAATATAAATCTTGAAAAATGGTGTAGTTTTGAATAATGAACTGGTCTGTACAACACCCTTCGTCGGCAAAATCATATATAAACTATACATCATTGGAAAGCACATTTAAAATTCTATCGATTAAACCCCGTCCGATCAGGTGTACAACGCATCGTTTTTGCGTTACCGCCCACTAAAATACGACATTCATATAAATCTTGAAAAATGGTGTAGTTTAGAATAATGAACTGGTCTGTACAACACTCTTCGACGGCAAAATCATATATAAACTATACATCATTGGAAAGCACATGTAAAATGATATCGATTAAACCCCGTCCGATCAGGTGTACAACGCATCGTTTTTGCGTTAACGCCCAATAAAATACGACATTCATATAAATCTTGAAAAATGGTGTAGTTTTGAATAATGAACTGGTCTGTACAACGCCCTTCGACGGCAAAATCATATATAAACTATACATCATTGGAAAGCACATTTAAAATTCTATCGATTAAACCCCATCGGAATAGGTCACAACGCACCGTTTTTCCGCTACCGCCCAGTAAAATACGACATTAATATAAATCTTGAAAAATGGTGTAGTTTTGAATAATGAACTGGTCTGTACAACACCTTTCGACGGCAAAATCATATATAAACTATACATCATTGGAAAGCACATTTAAAATTCTATCGATTAAACCCCGTCCGATCAGGTGTACAACGCACCGTTTTTCCGCTACCGCCCACTAAAATACGACATTCATATAAATCTTGAAAAATGGTGTAGTTTTGAATAATGAACTGGTCTGTATAACACCCTTCGACGGCAAAATCATATATAAACTATACATCATTGGAAAGCACATTTAAATTTCTATCGATTAAACCCCGTCCGAATAGGTGTACAACGCACCGTTTTTCCGCTACCGCCCACTAAAATAGACATTAATATAAATCTTGAAAAATGGTGTAGTTTTGAATAATGAACTGGTCTGTACAACACCTTTCGACGGCAAAATCATATATAAACTATACATCATTGGAAAGCACATTTAAAATTCTATCGATTAAACCCCGTCCGATCAGGTGTACAACGCACCGTTTTTCCGCTACCGCCCACTAAAATACGACATTCATATAAATCTTGAAAAATGGTGTAGTTTTGAATAATGAACTGGTCTGTATAACACCCTTCGACGGCAAAATCATATATAAACTATACATCATTGGAAAGCACATTTAAATTTCTATCGATTAAACCCCGTCCGAATAGGTGTACAACGCACCGTTTTTCCGCTACCGCCCACTAAAATAGACATTAATATAAATCTTGAAAAATGGTGTAGTTTTGAATAATGAACTGGTCTGTACAACACCCTTCGACGGCAAAATCATATATAAACTATATATCATTGGAAAGCACATATAAAATGCTATCGATTTAACCCCGTCCGATCAAGTGTACAAAGCACTGTTTTCCGCTAACGCCCACTAAAATACGACATTCATATAAATCTTGAAAAATGGTGTAGTTTTGAATAATGAACTGGTCTGTACAACGCCCTTCGACGGCAAAATCATATATAAACTATACATCATTGGAAAGCAAATTTAAAATTCTATCGATTAAACCCCGTCCGATCAGGTGAACAACGCACCGTTTTTGCGCTACCGCCCACTAAAATACGACATTCATATAAATCTTGAAAAATGGTGTAGTTTAGAATAATGAACTGGTCTGTACAACACCCTTCGACGGCAAAATCATATATAAACTATACATCATTGGAAAGCACATTTAAAATTCTATCGATTTAACCCCGTCCGAATAGGTGTACAACGCACCGTTTTTCCGCTACTGCCCACTAAAATACGACATTCATATAAATCTTGAAATTTGGTGTAGTTTTGAATAATGAACTGGTCTGTACAACGCCCTTCGACGGCAAAATCATATATAAACTATACATCATTGGAAAGCACATTTAAAATTCTATCGATTAAACCCAGTCCGATCAGGTGTACAACGCACCGTTTTTCCGCTACCGCCCACTAAAATACGACATTCATATAAATCTTGAAAAATTGTGTAGTTTTGAATAATGAACTGGTCTGTACAACACCTTTCGACGGCAAAATCATATATAAACTATACATCATTGGAAAGCAAATTTAAAATGCTATTGATTTAACCCCGTCCGATCAAGTGTACAACGCTCCGTTTTTCCGCTGCCGCCCAGTAAAATACGACATTAATATAAATCTTGAAAAATGGTGTAGTTTTGAATAATGAACTGGGGCTGTTCAACACCCTTCGATGGCAAAATCAAAAATGAACTATACATCATTGGAAAGCATATTTAAAATGCTATCGACTAAACTGCATCCGATCAGGTGTACAAAGCACCGTTTTTCCGCTACCGCCCACTAAAATACGATATTGATATAAATCTTGAAAAATGGTGTAGTTTAGAATAATGAACTGGTCTGTACAACACCCTTCGACGGCAAAATCATATATAAACTATACATCATTGGAAAGCACATTTAAAATTCTATCGAGTAAACCCCGTCCCATTAGGTGTACAAAGCACCGTTTTTGCGCTACCGCCCACTAAAATACGACATTTATATAAATCTTGAAAAATGGTGTAGTTTAGAATAATGAACAGGTCTGTACAACACACTTCGACGGCAAAATCATATATAAACTATACATCATTGGAAAGCACATGTAAAATGCTATCGATTAAACCCCGTCGGAATAGGTCACAACAGACCGTTTTTCCGCTACCGCCCAGTAAAATACGACATTAATATAAATCTTGAAAAATGGTGTAGTTTTGAATAATGAACTGGGGCTGTACAACACCCTTCGACGGCAAAATCATATATAAACTATACATCATTGGAAAGCACATTTAAAATTCTATCGATAAAACCTCGTCCCATTAGGTGTAGAACGCACCGTTTTTTCCGCTACCGCCCACTAAAATACGACATAAATATCAATTTTGAAAAATGGTGTAGTTTTGAATAAAGAACTGGTCTGTACAACACTCTTTAAAGGGAAAATCATATATAAACTATTCATCATTCGAAAATACATTTAAAATGCTATCGATTAAACCCCGTCCGAATAGGTGAACAACGCACCGTTTTTCCGCTACCGCCCACTAAAATACGACATTAATATGAATCTTGAAAAATGGTGTAGTTTTGAATAAAGAACTGGTCTGTACAACACCCTTCAACTGCAAAATCATATGTAAACTAGACATCATTCGAAAGCACATTTAAAATTCTATCGATTAAACCCCGTCCGAATAGGTGTACAACTCACCGTTTTTCCGCTACCGCCCACTAAAATACGACATTAATATAAATCTTGAAAAATGGTGTAGTTTTGAATAATGAACTGGTCTGTACAACACCCTTCGTCGGCAAAATCATATATAAACTATACATCATTGGAAAGCACATTTAAAATTCTATCGATTAAACCCCGTCCGATCAGGTGTACAACGCATCGTTTTTGCGTTACCGCCCACTAAAATACGACATTCATATAAATCTTGAAAAATGGTGTAGTTTAGAATAATGAACTGGTCTGTACAACACTCTTCGACGGCAAAATCATATATAAACTATACATCATTGGAAAGCACATGTAAAATGATATCGATTAAACCCCGTCCGATCAGGTGTACAACGCATCGTTTTTGCGTTAACGCCCACTAAAATACGACATTCATATAAATCTTGAAAAATGGTGCAGTTTTGAATAATGAACAGGTCTGTACAACACACTTCGACGGCAAAATCATATATAAACTATACATCATTGGAAAGCACATGTAAAATGCTATCGATTAAACCCCGTCCGATTAGGTGTACAAAGCACCGTTTTTGCGTTACCGCCCACTAAAATACGACATTCATATAAATCTTGAAAAATGGTGTAGTTTTGAATAATGAATTGGTCTGTACAACGCCCTTCGACGGCAAAATCATATATAAACTATACATCATTGGAAAGCACATTTAAAATTCTATCGATTAAACCCCGTCCGAATAGGTGTACAACGCACCGTTTTTCCGCTACCGCCCACTAAAATAGACATTAATATAAATCTTGAAAAATGGTGTAGTTTTGAATAATGAACTGGTCTGTACAACACCCTTCGACGGCAAAATCATATATTAACTATACATCATTCGAAAATACAATTAAAATGCTATCGTTTAAACCCCGTCCGATCAGGTGAACAACGCACCGTTTTTCTGCTACCGCCCACTAAAATACGACGTTACTATAAATCTTGAAAAATGGTGTAGTTTTGAATAATGAACTGGTCTGTACAACACCCTTCGACGGCAAAATCATATATAAACTATACATCATTGGAAAGCACATTTAAAATGCTATTGATTTAACCTCGTCCGATCAAATGTACAACGCTCCGATTTTCCGCTACCGCCCAGTAAAATACGACATTAATATAAATCTTGAAAAATGAAGGTAGTTTTGAATAATGAACTGGGGCTGTACAACACCCTTCGACGGCAAAATCATATATAAACTATACATCATTGGAAAGCACATGTAAAATGCTATCGATTAAAGCCCGTCCGATCAGGAGTACAACGCACCGTTTTTGCGTTACCGCCCACTAAAATACGACATTCATATAAATCTTGAAATATGGTGTAGTTTTGAAGAATGAATTGGTCTGTACAACACCCTTCGACGGCAAAATCATATATAAACTATACATCATTGGAAAGCATATTTAACATTCTATCGATTTAACCACGTCCGAATAGGTGTAAAACGCACCGTTTTTCCGCTACTGCCCACTAAAATACGACATTCATATAAATCTTGAAATTTGGTGTAGTTTTGAATAATGAACTGGTCTGTACAACACCTTTCGACGGCAAAATCATATATAAACTATACATCATTGGAAAGCACATTTAAAATTCTATCGATTAAACCCCGTCCGATCAGGTGTACAACGCACCGTTTTTCCGCTACCGCCCAGTAAAATACGACATTAATATAAATCTTGAAAAATGGTGTATTTTGAATAATGAACTGGTCTGTACAACACCTTTCGACGGCAAAATCATATATAAACTATACATCATTGGAAAGCACATTTAAAATGCTATTGATTTAACCCCGTCCGATCAAGTGTACAACGCTCCGTTTTTCCGCTACCGCCCAGTAAAATACGACATTAATATAAATCTTGAAAAATGGTGTAGTTTTGAATAATGAACTGGGGCTGTTCAACACCCTTCGATGGCAAAATCAAAAATGAACTATACATCATTGGAAAGCATATTTAAAATGCTATCGACTAAACTGCATCCGATCAGGTGTACAAAGCACCGTTTTTGCGCTACCGCCCACTAAAATACAACATTCATATAAATCTTGAAATATGGTGTAGTTTTGAATAATGAATTGGTCTGTACAACACCCTTCGACGGCAAAATCATATATAAACTATACATCATTGGAAAGCACATTTAAAATTCTATCGATTTAACCCCGTCCGAATAGGTGTACAACGCACCGTTTTTCCGCTACTGCCCACTAAAATACGACATTCATATAAATCTTGAAATTTGGTGTAGTTTTGAATAATGAACTGGTCTGTACAACGCCCTTCGACGGCAAAATCATATATAAACTATACATCATTGGAAAGCACATTTAAAATTCTATCGATTAAACCCCGTCCGATCAGGTGTACAACGCACCGTTTTTCCGCTACCGCCCACTAAAATACGACATTCATATAAATCTTGAAAAATGGTGTAGTTTTGAATAATGAACTGGTCTGTACAACACCTTTCGACGGCAAAATCATATATAAACTATACATCATTGGAAAGCACATTTAAAATGCTATTGATTTAACCCCGTCCGATCAAGTGTACAACGCTCCGTTTTTCCGCTGCCGCCCAGTAAAATACGACATTAATATAAATCTTGAAAAATGGTGTAGTTTTGAATAATGAACTGGGGCTGTTCAACACCCTTCGATGGCAAAATCAAAAATGAACTATACATCATTGGAAAGCATATTTAAAATGCTATCGACTAAACTGCATCCGATCAGGTGTACAAAGCACCGTTTTTCCGCTACCGCCCACTAAAATACGATATTGATATAAATCTTGAAAAATGGTGTAGTTTAGAATAATGAACTGGTCTGTACAACACCCTTCGACGGCAAAATCATATATAAACTATACATCATTGGAAAGCACATTTAAAATTCTATCGAGTAAACCCCGTCCCATTAGGTGTACAAAGCACCGTTTTTGCGCTACCGCCCACTAAAATACGACATTTATATAAATCTTGAAAAATGGTGTAGTTTAGAATAATGAACAGGTCTGTACAACACACTTCGACGGCAAAATCATATATAAACTATACATCATTGGAAAGCACATGTAAAATGCTATCGATTAAACCCCGTCGGAATAGGTCACAACAGACCGTTTTTCCGCTACCGCCCACTAAAATACGACATTAATATAAATCTTGAAAAATGGTGTAGTTTTGAATAATGAACTGCGGCTGTACAACACCCTTCGACGGCAAAATCATATATAAACTATACATCATTGGAAAGCACATTTAAAATTCTATCGATAAAACCTCGTCCTATTAGGTGTAGAACGCACCGTTTTTTCCGCTACCGCCCACTAAAATACGACATAAATATCAATCTTGAAAAATGGTGTAGTTTTGAATAAAGAACTGGTCTGTACAACACTCTTTAACGGGAAAATCATATATAAACTATTCATCATTCGAAAATACATTTAAAATGCTATCGATTAAACCCCGTCCGAATAGGTGAACAACGCACCGTTTTTCCGCTACCGCCCACTAAAATACGACATTAATATGAATCTTGAAAAATGGTGTAGTTTTGAATAAAGAACTGGTCTGTACAACACCCTTCAACTGCAAAATCATATGTAAACTAGACATCATTCGAAAGCACATTTAAAATTCTATCGATTAAACCCCGTCCGAATAGGTGTACAACTCACCGTTTTTCCGCTACCGCCCACTAAAATACGACATTAATATAAATCTTGAAAAATGGTGTAGTTTTGAATAATGAACTGGTCTGTACAACACCCTTCGTCGGCAAAATCATATATAAACTATACATCATTGGAAAGCACATTTAAAATTCTATCGATTAAACCCCGTCCGATCAGGTGTACAACGCACCGTTTTTCCGCTACCGCCCACTAAAATACGACATTCATATAAATCTTGAAAAATGGTGTAGTTTTGAATAATGAACTGGTCTGTATAACACCCTTCGACGGCAAAATCATATATAAACTATACATCATTGGAAAGCACATTTAAATTTCTATCGATTAAACCCCGTCCGAATAGGTGTACAACGCACCGTTTTTCCGCTACCGCCCACTAAAATAGACATTAATATAAATCTTGAAAAATGGTGTAGTTTTGAATAATGAACTGGTCTGTACAACACCTTTCGACGGCAAAATCATATATAAACTATACATCATTGGAAAGCACATTTAAAATTCTATCGATTAAACCCCGTCCGATCAGGTGTACAACGCACCGTTTTTCCGCTACCGCCCACTAAAATACGACATTCATATAAATCTTGAAAAATGGTGTAGTTTTGAATAATGAACTGGTCTGTATAACACCCTTCGACGGCAAAATCATATATAAACTATACATCATTGGAAAGCACATTTAAATTTCTATCGATTAAACCCCGTCCGAATAGGTGTACAACGCACCGTTTTTCCGCTACCCCCCACTAAAATAGACATTAATAAAAATCTTGAAAAATGGTGTAGTTTTGAATAATGAACTGGTCTGTACAACACCCTTCGACGGCAAAATCATATATAAACTATATATCATTGGAAAGCACATATAAAATGCTATCGATTTAACCCCGTCCGATCAAGTGTACAAAGCACTGTTTTCCGCTAACGCCCACTAAAATACGACATTCATATAAATCTTGAAAAATGGTGTAGTTTTGAATAATGAACTGGTCTGTACAACGCCCTTCGACGGCAAAATCATATATAAACTATACATCATTGGAAAGCAAATTTAAAATTCTATCGATTAAACCCCGTCCGATCAGGTGTACAACGCACCGTTTTTCCGCTACCGCCCACTAAAATACGACATTCATATAAATCTTGAAAAATGGTGTAGTTTAGAATAATGAACTGGTCTGTACAACACCCTTCGACGGCAAAATCATATATAAACTATACATCATTGGAAAGCACATGTAAAATGATATCGATTAAACCCCGTCCGATCAGGTGTACAACGCACCGTTTTTGCGTTACCGCCCACTAAAATACGACATTCATATAAATCTTGAAAAATGATGTAGTTTTAAATAATGAACTGGTCTGTACAACACCCTTCGACGGCAAAATCATATATTAACTATACATCATTCGAAAATACAATTAAAATGCTATCGTTTAAACCCCGTGCGATCAGGTGAACAACGCACCTTTTTTCCGCTACCGCCCACTAAAATACGACCTTACTATAAATCTTGAAAAATGGTGTAGTTTTGAATAATGAACTGGTCTGTACAACACCCTTTGACGGCAAAATCATATATAAACTATACATCATTGGAAAGCACATTTAAAATGCTATTGATTTAAACTCGTCCGATCAAATGTACAACGCTCCGTTTTTCCGCTACCGCCCAGTAAAATACGACATTAATATAAATCTTGAAAAATGAAGGTAGTTTTGAATAATGAACTGGGGCTGTACAACACCCTTCGACGGCAAAATCATATATAAACTATACATCATTGGAAAGCACATGTAATATGCTATCGATTAAAGCCCGTCCGATCAGGAGTACAACGCACCGTTTTTGCGTTACCGCTCACTAAAATACGACATTCAAATAAATCTTGAAATATGGTGTAGTTTTGAATAATGAATTGGTCTGTACAACACCCTTCGACGGCAAAATCATATATAAACTATACATCATTGGAAAGCACATTTAAAATTCTATCGATTTAACCCCGTCCGAATAGGTGTACAACGCACCGTTTTTCCGCTACTGCCCACTAAAATACGACATTCATATAAATCTTGAAATTTGGTGTAGTTTTGAATAATGAACTGGTCTGTACAACGCCCTTCGACGGCAAAATCATATATAAACTATACATCATTGGAAAGCACATTTAAAATTCTATCGATTAAACCCCGTCCGATCAGGTGTACAACGCACCGTTTTTCCGCTACCGCCCACTAAAATACGACATTCATATAAATCTTGAAAAATGGTGTAGTTTAGAATAATGAACTGGTCTGTACAACACCCTTCGACGGCAAAATCATATATAAACTATACATCATTGGAAAGCACATGTAAAATGATATCGATTAAACCCCGTCCGATCAGGTGTACAACGCACCGTTTTTGCGTTACCGCCCACTAAAATACGACATTCATATAAATCTTGAAAAATGATGTAGTTTTGAATAATGAACTGGTCTGTACAACACCCTTCGACGGCAAAATCAAATATTAACTATACATCATTCGAAAATACAATTAAAATGCTATCGTTTAAACCCCGTCCGATCAGGTGAACAACGCACCGTTTTTCTGCTACCGCCCACTAAAATACGACGTTACTATAAATCTTGAAAAATGGTGTAGTTTTGAATAATGAACTGGTCTGTACAACACCCTTCGACGGCAAAATCATATATAAACTATACATCATTGGAAAGCACATTTAAAATGCTATTGATTTAACCTCGTCCGATCAAATGTACAACGCTCCGTTTTTCCGCTACCGCCCAGTAAAAAACGACATTAATATAAATCTTGAAAAATGAAGGTAGTTTTGAATAATGAACTGGGGCTGTACAACACCCTTCGACGGCAAAATCATATATAAACTATACATCATTGGAAAGCACATGTAAAATGCTATCGATTAAAGCCCGTCCGATCAGGAGTACAACGCACCGTTTTTCCGTTACCGCCCACTAAAATACGACATTCATATAAATCTTGAAATATGGTGTAGTTTTGAAGAATGAATTGGTCTGTACAACACCCTTCGACGGCAAAATCATATATAAACTATACATCATTGGAAAGCATATTTAACATTCTATCGATTTAACCCCGTCCGAATAGGTGTAAAACGCACCGTTTTTCCGCTACTGCCCACTAAAATACGACATTCATATAAATCTTGAAATTTGTTGTAGTTTTGAATAATGAACTGGTCTGTACAACACCTTTCGACGGCAAAATCATATATAAACTATACATCATTGGAAAGCACATTTAAAATTCTATCGATTAAACCCCGTCCGATCAGGTGTACAACGCACCGTTTTTCCGCTACCGCCCACTAAAATACGACAT
This sequence comes from Sipunculus nudus, assembly GCA_026874595.1. Taxonomy (NCBI): domain Eukaryota; kingdom Metazoa; phylum Annelida; class Sipuncula; order Golfingiida; family Sipunculidae; genus Sipunculus; species Sipunculus nudus. The sequence continues at coordinate 29,011,878 of CM049313.1, forward strand.
TAATATAAATCTTGAAAAATGGTGTAGTTTTGAATAATGAACTGGTCTGTACAACACCTTTCGACGGCAAAATCATATATAAACTATACATCATTGGAAAGCACATTTAAAATGCTATTGATTTAACCCCGTCCGATCAAGTGTACAACGCTCCGTTTTTCCGCTACCGCCCAGTAAAATACGACATTAATATAAATCTTGAAAAATGGTGTAGTTTTGAATAATGAACTGGGGCTGTTCAACACCCTTCGATGGCAAAATCAAAAATGAACTATACATCATTGGAAAGCATATTTAAAATGCTATCGACTAAACTGCATCCGATCAGGTGTACAAAGCACCGTTTTTGCGCTACCGCAACACTAAAATACGACATTCATATAAATCTTGAAATATGGTGTAGTTTTGAATAATGAATTGGTCTGTACAACACCCTTCGACGGCAAAATCATATATAAACTATACATCATTGGAAAGCACATTTAAAATTCTATCGATTTAACCCCGTCCGAATAGGTGTACAACGCACCGTTTTTCCGCTACTGCCCACTAAAATACGACATTCATATAAATCTTGAAATTTGGTGTAGTTTTGAATAATGAACTGGTCTGTACAACGCCCTTCGACGGCAAAATCATATATAAACTATACATCATTGGAAAGCACATTTAAAATTCTATCGATTAAACCCCGTCCGAATAGGTGTACAACGCACCGTTTTTCCGCTACTGCCCACTAAAATACGACATTCATATAAATCTTGAAATTTGGTGTAGTTTTGAATAATGAACTGGTCTGTACAACGCCCTTCGACGGCAAAATCATATATAAACTATACATCATTGGAAAGCACATTTAAAATTCTATCGATTAAACCCCGTCCGATCAGGTGTACAACGCACCGTTTTTCCGCTACCGCCCACTAAAATACGACATTCATATAAATCTTGAAAAATGGTGTAGTTTTGAATAATGAACTGGTCTGTACAACACCTTTCGACGGCAAAATCATATATAAACTATACATCATTGGAAAGCACATTTAAAATGCTATTGATTTAACCCCGTCCGATCAAGTGTACAACGCTCCGTTTTTCCGCTGCCGCCCAGTAAAATACGACATTAATATAAATCTTGAAAAATGGTGTAGTTTTGAATAATGAACTGGGGCTGTTCAACACCCTTCGATGGCAAAATCAAAAATGAACTATACATCATTGGAAAGCATATTTAAAATGCTATCGACTAAACTGCATCCGATCAGGTGTACAAAGCACCGTTTTTCCGCTACCGCCCACTAAAATACGATATTGATATAAATCTTGAAAAATGGTGTAGTTTAGAATAATGAACTGGTCTGTACAACACCCTTCGACGGCAAAATCATATATAAACTATACATCATTGGAAAGCACATTTAAAATTCTATCGAGTAAACCCCGTCCCATTAGGTGTACAAAGCACCGTTTTTGCGCTACCGCCCACTAAAATACGACATTTATATAAATCTTGAAAAATGGTGTAGTTTAGAATAATGAACAGGTCTGTACAACACACTTCGACGGCAAAATCATATATAAACTATACATCATTGGAAAGCACATGTAAAATGCTATCGATTAAACCCCGTCGGAATAGGTCACAACAGACCGTTTTTCCGCTACCGCCCACTAAAATACGACATTAATATAAATCTTGAAAAATGGTGTAGTTTTGAATAATGAACTGGGGCTGTACAACACCCTTCGACGGCAAAATCATATATAAACTATACATCATTGGAAAGCACATTTAAAATTCTATCGATAAAACCTCGTCCCATTAGGTGTAGAACGCACCGTTTTTTCCGCTACCGCCCACTAAAATACGACATAAATATCAATCTTGAAAAATGGTGTAGTTTTGAATAAAGAACTGGTCTTTACAACACTCTTAAACGGGAAAATCATATATAAACTATTCATCATTCGAAAATACATTTAAAATGCTATCGATTAAACCCCGTCCGAATAGGTGAACAACGCACCGTTTTTCCGCTACCGCCCACTAAAATACGACATTAATATGAATCTTGAAAAATGGTGTAGTTTTGAATAAAGAACTGGTCTGTACAACACCCTTCAACTGCAAAATCATATGTAAACTAGACATCATTCGAAAGCACATTTAAAATTCTATCGATTAAACCCCGTCCGAATAGGTGTACAACTCACCGTTTTTCCGCTACCGCCCACTAAAATACGACATTAATATAAATCTTGAAAAATGGTGTAGTTTTGAATAATGAACTGGTCTGTACAACACCCTTCGTCGGCAAAATCATATATAAACTATACATCATTGGAAAGCACATTTAAAATTCTATCGATTAAACCCCGTCCGATCAGGTGTACAACGCACCGTTTTTCCGCTACCGCCCACTAAAATACGACATTCATATAAATCTTGAAAAATGGTGTAGTTTTGAATAATGAACTGGTCTGTATAACACCCTTCGACGGCAAAATCATATATAAACTATACATCATTGGAAAGCACATTTAAATTTCTATCGATTAAACCCCGTCCGAATAGGTGTACAACGCACCGTTTTTCCGCTACCGCCCACTAAAATAGACATTAATATAAATCTTGAAAAATGGTGTAGTTTTGAATAATGAACTGGTCTGTACAACACCTTTCGACGGCAAAATCATATATAAACTATACATCATTGGAAAGCACATTTAAAATTCTATCGATTAAACCCCGTCCGATCAGGTGTACAACGCACCGTTTTTCCGCTACCGCCCACTAAAATACGACATTCATATAAATCTTGAAAAATGGTGTAGTTTTGAATAATGAACTGGTCTGTATAACACCCTTCGACGGCAAAATCATATATAAACTATACATCATTGGAAAGCACATTTAAATTTCTATCGATTAAACCCCGTCCGGATAGGTGTACAACGCACCGTTTTTCCGCTACCGCCCACTAAAATAGACATTAATATAAATCTTGAAAAATGGTGTAGTTTTGAATAATGAACTGGTCTGTACAACACCCTTCGACGGCAAAATCATATATAAACTATATATCATTGGAAAGCACATATAAAATGCTATCGATTTAACCCCGTCCGATCAAGTGTACAAAGCACTGTTTTCCGCTAACGCCCACTAAAATACGACATTCATATAAATCTTGAAAAATGGTGTAGTTTTGAATAATGAACTGGTCTGTACAACGCCCTTCGACGGCAAAATCATATATAAACTATACATCATTGGAAAGCAAATTTAAAATTCTATCGATTAAACCCCGTCCGATCAGGTGAACAACGCACCGTTTTTGCGCTACCGCCCACTAAAATACGACATTCATATAAATCTTGAAAAATGGTGTAGTTTAGAATAATGAACTGGTCTGTACAACACCCTTCGACGGCAAAATCATATATAAACTATACATCATTGGAAAGCACATGTAAAATGATATCGATTAAACCCCGTCCGATCAGGTGTACAACGCACCGTTTTTGCGTTACCGCCCACTAAAATACGACATTCATATAAATCTTGAAAAATGATGTAGTTTTAAATAATGAACTGGTCTGTACAACACCCTTCGACGGCAAAATCATATATTAACTATACATCATTCGAAAATACAATTAAAATGCTATCGTTTAAACCCCGTGCGATCAGGTGAACAACGCACCTTTTTTCCGCTACCGCCCACTAAAATACGACCTTACTATAAATCTTGAAAAATGGTGTAGTTTTGAATAATGAACTGGTCTGTACAACACCCTTTGACGGCAAAATCATATATAAACTATACATCATTGGAAAGCACATTTAAAATGCTATTGATTTAAACTCGTCCGATCAAATGTACAACGCTCCGTTTTTCCGCTACCGCCCAGTAAAATACGACATTAATATAAATCTTGAAAAATGAAGGTAGTTTTGAATAATGAACTGGGGCTGTACAACACCCTTCGACGGCAAAATCATATATAAACTATACATCATTGGAAAGCACATGTAATATGCTATCGATTAAAGCCCGTCCGATCAGGAGTACAACGCACCGTTTTTGCGTTACCGCTCACTAAAATACGACATTCAAATAAATCTTGAAATATGGTGTAGTTTTGAATAATGAATTGGTCTGTACAACACCCTTCGACGGCAAAATCATATATAAACTATACATCATTGGAAAGCACATTTAAAATTCTATCGATTTAACCCCGTCCGAATAGGTGTACAACGCACCGTTTTTCCGCTACTGCCCACTAAAATACGACATTCATATAAATCTTGAAATTTGGTGTAGTTTTGAATAATGAACTGGTCTGTACAACGCCCTTCGACGGCAAAATCATATATAAACTATACATCATTGGAAAGCACATTTAAAATTCTATCGATTAAACCCCGTCCGATCAGGTGTACAACGCACCGTTTTTCCGCTACCGCCCACTAAAATACGACATTCATATAAATCTTGAAAAATGGTGTAGTTTAGAATAATGAACTGGTCTGTACAACACCCTTCGACGGCAAAATCATATATAAACTATACATCATTGGAAAGCACATGTAAAATGATATCGATTAAACCCCGTCCGATCAGGTGTACAACGCACCGTTTTTGCGTTACCGCCCACTAAAATACGACATTCATATAAATCTTGAAAAATGATGTAGTTTTGAATAATGAACTGGTCTGTACAACACCCTTCGACGGCAAAATCATATATTAACTATACATCATTCGAAAATACAATTAAAATGCTATCGTTTAAACCCCGTCCGATCAGGTGAACAACGCACCGTTTTTCTGCTACCGCCCACTAAAATACGACGTTACTATAAATCTTGAAAAATGGTGTAGTTTTGAATAATGAACTGGTCTGTACAACACCCTTCGACGGCAAAATCATATATAAACTATACATCATTGGAAAGCACATTTAAAATGCTATTGATTTAACCTCGTCCGATCAAATGTACAACGCTCCGTTTTTCCGCTACCGCCCAGTAAAAAACGACATTAATATAAATCTTGAAAAATGAAGGTAGTTTTGAATAATGAACTGGGGCTGTACAACACCCTTCGACGGCAAAATCATATATAAACTATACATCATTGGAAAGCACATGTAAAATGCTATCGATTAAAGCCCGTCCGATCAGGAGTACAACGCACCGTTTTTCCGTTACCGCCCACTAAAATACGACATTCATATAAATCTTGAAATATGGTGTAGTTTTGAAGAATGAATTGGTCTGTACAACACCCTTCGACGGCAAAATCATATATAAACTATACATCATTGGAAAGCATATTTAACATTCTATCGATTTAACCCCGTCCGAATAGGTGTAAAACGCACCGTTTTTCCGCTACTGCCCACTAAAATACGACATTCATATAAATCTTGAAATTTGTTGTAGTTTTGAATAATGAACTGGTCTGTACAACACCTTTCGACGGCAAAATCATATATAAACTATACATCATTGGAAAGCACATTTAAAATTCTATCGATTAAACCCCGTCCGATCAGGTGTACAACGCACCGTTTTTCCGCTACCGCCCACTAAAATACGACATTAATATAAATCTTGAAAAATGGTGTAGTTTTGAATAATGAACTGGTCTGTACAACACCTTTCGACGGCAAAATCATATATAAACTATACATCATTGGAAAGCACATTTAAAATGCTATTGATTTAACCCCGTCCGATCAAGTGTACAACGCTCCGTTTTTCCGCTACCGCCCAGTAAAATACGACATTAATATAAATCTTGAAAAATGGTGTAGTTTTGAATAATGAACTGGGGCTGTTCAACACCCTTCGATGGCAAAATCAAAAATGAACTATACATCATTGGAAAGCATATTTAAAATGCTATCGACTAAACTGCATCCGATCAGGTGTACAAAGCACCGTTTTTGCGCTACCGCAACACTAAAATACGACATTCATATAAATCTTGAAATATGGTGTAGTTTTGAATAATGAATTGGTCTGTACAACACCCTTCGACGGCAAAATCATATATAAACTATACATCATTGGAAAGCACATTTAAAATTCTATCGATTTAACCCCGTCCGAATAGGTGTACAACGCACCGTTTTTCCGCTACTGCCCACTAAAATACGACATTCATATAAATCTTGAAATTTGGTGTAGTTTTGAATAATGAACTGGTCTGTACAACGCCCTTCGACGGCAAAATCATATATAAACTATACATCATTGGAAAGCACATTTAAAATTCTATCGATTAAACCCCGTCCGATCAGGTGTACAACGCACCGTTTTTCCGCTACCGCCCACTAAAATACGACATTCATATAAATCTTGAAAAATGGTGTAGTTTAGAATAATGAACTGGTCTGTACAACACCCTTCGACGGCAAAATCATATATAAACTATACATCATTGGAAAGCACATGTAAAATGATATCGATTAAACCCCGTCCGATCAGGTGTACAACGCACCGTTTTTGCGTTACCGCCCACTAAAATACGACATTCATATAAATCTTGAAAAATGATGTAGTTTTGAATAATGAACTGGTCTGTACAACACCCTTCGACGGCAAAATCATATATTAACTATACATCATTCGAAAATACAATTAAAATGCTATCGTTTAAACCCCGTCCGATCAGGTGAACAACGCACCGTTTTTCTGCTACCGCCCACTAAAATACGACGTTACTATAAATCTTGAAAAATGGTGTAGTTTTGAATAATGAACTGGTCTGTACAACACCCTTCGACGGCAAAATCATATATAAACTATACATCATTGGAAAGCACATTTAAAATGCTATTGATTTAACCTCGTCCGATCAAATGTACAACGCTCCGTTTTTCCGCTACCGCCCAGTAAAAAACGACATTAATATAAATCTTGAAAAATGAAGGTAGTTTTGAATAATGAACTGGGGCTGTACAACACCCTTCGACGGCAAAATCATATATAAACTATACATCATTGGAAAGCACATGTAAAATGCTATCGATTAAAGCCCGTCCGATCAGGAGTACAACGCACCGTTTTTGCGTTACCGCCCACTAAAATACGACATTCATATAAATCTTGAAATATGGTGTAGTTTTGAAGAATGAATTGGTCTGTACAACACCCTTCGACGGCAAAATCATATATAAACTATACATCATTGGAAAGCATATTTAACATTCTATCGATTTAACCCCGTCCGAATAGGTGTAAAACGCACCGTTTTTCCGCTACTGCCCACTAAAATACGACATTCATATAAATCTTGAAATTTGTTGTAGTTTTGAATAATGAACTAGTCTGTACAACACCTTTCGACGGCAAAATCATATATAAACTATACATCATTGGAAAGCACATTTAAAATTCTATCGATTAAACCCCGTCCGATCAGGTGTACAACGCACCGTTTTTCCGCTACCGCCCACTAAAATAGGACATTAATATAAATCTTGAAAAATGGTGTAGTTTTGAATAATGAACTGGTCTGTACAACACCTTTCGACGGCAAAATCATATATAAACTATACATCATTGGAAAGCACATTTAAAATGCTATTGATTTAACCCCGTCCGATCAAGTGTACAACGCTCCGTTTTTCCGCTACCGCCCAGTAAAATACGACATTAATATAAATCTTGAAAAATGGTGTAGTTTTGAATAATGAACTGGGGCTGTTCAACACCCTTCGATGGCAAAATCAAAAATGAACTATACATCATTGGAAAGCATATTTAAAATGCTATCGACTAAACTGCATCCGATCAGGTGTACAAAGCACCGTTTTTGCGCTACCGCAACACTAAAATACGACATTCATATAAATCTTGAAATATGGTGTAGTTTTGAATAATGAATTGGTCTGTACAACACCCTTCGACGGCAAAATCATATATAAACTATACATCATTGGAAAGCACATTTAAAATTCTATCGATTTAACCCCGTCCGAATAGGTGTACAACGCACCGTTTTTCCGCTACTGCCCACTAAAATACGACATTCATATAAATCTTGAAATTTGGTGTAGTTTTGAATAATGAACTGGTCTGTACAACGCCCTTCGACGGCAAAATCATATATAAACTATACATCATTGGAAAGCACATTTAAAATTCTATCGATTAAACCCCGTCCGATCAGGTGTACAACGCACCGTTTTTCCGCTACCGCCCACTAAAATACGACATTCATATAAATCTTGAAAAATTGTGTAGTTTTGAATAATGAACTGGTCTGTACAACACCTTTCGACGGCAAAATCATATATAAACTATACATCATTGGAAAGCACATTTAAAATGCTATTGATTTAACCCCGTCCGATCAAGTGTACAACGCTCCGTTTTTCCGCTGCCGCCCAGTAAAATACGACATTAATATAAATCTTGAAAAATGGTGTAGTTTTGAATAATGAACTGGGGCTGTTCAACACCCTTCGATGGCAAAATCAAAAATGAACTATACATCATTGGAAAGCATATTTAAAATGCTATCGACTAAACTGCATCTGATCAGGTGTACAAAGCACCGTTTTTCCGCTACCGCCCACTAAAATACGATATTGATATAAATCTTGAAAAATGGTGTAGTTTAGAATAATGAACTGGTCTGTACAACACCCTTCGACGGCAAAATCATATATAAACTATACATCATTGGAAAGCACATTTAAAATTCTATCGAGTAAACCCCGTCCCATTAGGTGTACAAAGCACCGTTTTTGCGCTACCGCCCACTAAAATACGACATTTATATAAATCTTGAAAAATGGTGTAGTTTAGAATAATGAACAGGTCTGTACAACACACTTCGACGGCAAAATCATATATAAACTATACATCATTGGAAAGCACATTTAAAATTCTATCGATTAAACCCCGTCCGATCAGGTGTACAACGCACCGTTTTTCCGCTACCGCCCACTAAAATACGACATTCATATAAATCTTGAAAAATGGTGTAGTTTTGAATAATGAACTGGTCTGTATAACACCCTTCGACGGCAAAATCATATATAAACTATACATCATTGGAAAGCACATTTAAAATTCTATCGATTAAACCCCGTCCGAATAGGTGTACAACGCACCGTTTTTTCGCTACCGCCCACTAAAATACGACATTAATATAAATCTTGAAAAATGGTGTAGTTTTGAATAATGAACTGGTCTGTACAACACCCTTCGACGGCAAAATCATATATAAACTATACATCATTGGAAAGCACATTTAAAATTCTATCGATAAAACCTCGTCCCATTAGATGTAGAACGCACCGTTTTTTCCGCTACCGCCCACTAAAATACGACATAAATATCAATCTTGAAAAATGGTGTAGTTTTGAATAAAGAACTGGTCTGTACAACACTCTTTAACGGGAAAATCATATATAAACTATTCATCATTCGAAAATACATTTAAAATGCTATCGATTAAACCCCGTCCGAATAGGTGAACAACGCACCGTTTTTCCGCTACCGCCCACTAAAATACGACATTAATATGAATCTTGAAAAATGGTGTAGTTTTGAATAAAGAACTGGTCTGTACAACACCCTTCAACTGCAAAATCATATGTAAACTAGACATCATTCGAAAGCACATTTAAAATTCTATCGATTAAACCCCGTCCGAATAGGTGTACAACTCACCGTTTTTCCGCTACCGCCCACTAAAATACGACATTAATATAAATCTTGAAAAATGGTGTAGTTTTGAATAATGAACTGGTCTTTACAACACCCTTCGTCGGCAAAATCATATATAAACTATACATCATTGGAAAGCACATTTAAAATTCTATCGATTAAACCCCGTCCGATCAGGTGTACAACGCATCGTTTTTGCGTTACCGCCCACTAAAATACGACATTCATATAAATCTTGAAAAATGGTGTAGTTTAGAATAATGAACTGGTCTGTACAACACTCTTCGACGGCAAAATCATATATAAACTATACATCATTGGAAAGCACATGTAAAATGATATCGATTAAACCCCGTCCGATCAGGTGTACAACGCATCGTTTTTGCGTTAACGCCCACTAAAATACGACATTCATATAAATCTTGAAAAATGGTGTAGTTTTGAATAATGAACAGGTCTGTACAACACACTTCGACGGCAAAATCATATATAAACTATACATCATTGGAAAGCACATGTAAAATGCTATCGATTAAAGCCCGTCCGATCAGGTGTACAAAGCACCGTTTTTGCGTTACCGCCCACTAAAATACGACATTCATATAAATCTTGAAATTTGGTGTAGTTTTGAATAATGAACTGGTCTGTACAACGCCCTTCGACGGCAAAATCATATATAAACTATACATCATTGGAAAGCACATTTAAAATTCTATCGATTAAACCCCGTCCGATCAGGTGTACAACGCACCGTTTTTCCGCTACCGCCCACTAAAATACGACATTCATATAAATCTTGAAAAATGGTGTAGTTTAGAATAATGAACTGGTCTGTACAACACCCTTCGACGGCAAAATCATATATAAACTATACATCATTGGAAAGCACATGTAAAATGATATCGATTAAACCCCGTCCGATCAGGTGTACAACGCACCGTTTTTGCGTTACCGCCCACTAAAATACGACATTCATATAAATCTTGAAAAATGATGTAGTTTTGAATAATGAACTGGTCTGTACAACACCCTTCGACGGCAAAATCATATATTAACTATACATCATTCGAAAATACAATTAAAATGCTATCGTTTAAACCCCGTCCGATCAGGTGAACAACGCACCGTTTTTCTGCTACCGCCCACTAAAATACGACGTTACTATAAATCTTGAAAAATGGTGTAGTTTTGAATAATGAACTGGTCTGTACAACACCCTTCGACGGCAAAATCATATATAAACTATACATCATTGGAAAGCACATTTAAAATGCTATTGATTTAACCTCGTCCGATCAAATGTACAACGCTCCGTTTTTCCGCTACCGCCCAGTAAAAAACGACATTAATATAAATCTTGAAAAATGAAGGTAGTTTTGAATAATGAACTGGGGCTGTACAACACCCTTCGACGGCAAAATCATATATAAACTATACATCATTGGAAAGCACATGTAAAATGCTATCGATTAAAGCCCGTCCGATCAGGAGTACAACGCACCGTTTTTGCGTTACCGCCCACTAAAATACGACATTCATATAAATCTTGAAATATGGTGTAGTTTTGAAGAATGAATTGGTCTGTACAACACCCTTCGACGGCAAAATCATATATAAACTATACATCATTGGAAAGCATATTTAACATTCTATCGATTTAACCCCGTCCGAATAGGTGTAAAACGCACCGTTTTTCCGCTACTGCCCACTAAAATACGACATTCATATAAATCTTGAAATTTGTTGTAGTTTTGAATAATGAACTGGTCTGTACAACACCTTTCGACGGCAAAATCATATATAAACTATACATCATTGGAAAGCACATTTAAAATTCTATCGATTAAACCCCGTCCGATCAGGTGTACAACGCACCGTTTTTCCGCTACCGCCCACTAAAATAGGACATTAATATAAATCTTGAAAAATGGTGTAGTTTTGAATAATGAACTGGTCTGTACAACACCTTTCGACGGCAAAATCATATATAAACTATACATCATTGGAAAGCACATTTAAAATGCTATTGATTTAACCCCGTCCGATCAAGTGTACAACGCTCCGTTTTTCCGCTACCGCCCAGTAAAATACGACATTAATATAAATCTTGAAAAATGGTGTAGTTTTGAATAATGAACTGGGGCTGTTCAACACCCTTCGATGGCAAAATCAAAAATGAACTATACATCATTGGAAAGCATATTTAAAATGCTATCGACTAAACTGCATCCGATCAGGTGTACAAAGCACCGTTTTTGCGCTACCGCAACACTAAAATACGACATTCATATAAATCTTGAAATATGGTGTAGTTTTGAATAATGAATTGGTCTGTACAACACCCTTCGACGGCAAAATCATATATAAACTATACATCATTGGAAAGCACATTTAAAATTCTATCGATTTAACCCCGTCCGAATAGGTGTACAACGCACCGTTTTTCCGCTACTGCCCACTAAAATACGACATTCATATAAATCTTGAAATTTGGTGTAGTTTTGAATAATGAACTGGTCTGTACAACGCCCTTCGACGGCAAAATCATATATAAACTATACATCATTGGAAAGCACATTTAAAATTCTATCGATTAAACCCCGTCCGATCAGGTGTACAACGCACCGTTTTTCCGCTACCGCCCACTAAAATACGACATTCATATAAATCTTGAAAAATTGTGTAGTTTTGAATAATGAACTGGTCTGTACAACACCTTTCGACGGCAAAATCATATATAAACTATACATCATTGGAAAGCACATTTAAAATGCTATTGATTTAACCCCATCCGATCAAGTGTACAACGCTCCGTTTTTCCGCTGCCGCCCAGTAAAATACGACATTAATATAAATCTTGAAAAATGGTGTAGTTTTGAATAATGAACTGGGGCTGTTCAACACCCTTCGATGGCAAAATCAAAAATGAACTATACATCATTGGAAAGCATATTTAAAATGCTATCGACTAAACTGCATCTGATCAGGTGTACAAAGCACCGTTTTTCCGCTACCGCCCACTAAAATACGATATTGATATAAATCTTGAAAAATGGTGTAGTTTAGAATAATGAACTGGTCTGTACAACACCCTTCGACGGCAAAATCATATATAAACTATACATCATTGGAAAGCACATTTAAAATTCTATCGAGTAAACCCCGTCCCATTAGGTGTACAAAGCACCGTTTTTGCGCTACCGCCCACTAAAATACGACATTTATATAAATCTTGAAAAATGGTGTAGTTTAGAATAATGAACAGGTCTGTACAACACACTTCGACGGCAAAATCATATATAAACTATACATCATTGGAAAGCACATTTAAAATTCTATCGATTAAACCCCGTCCGATCAGGTGTACAACGCACCGTTTTTCCGCTACCGCCCACTAAAATACGACATTCATATAAATCTTGAAAAATGGTGTAGTTTTGAATAATGAACTGGTCTGTATAACACCCTTCGACGGCAAAATCATATATAAACTATACATCATTGGAAAGCACATTTAAAATTCTATCGATTAAACCCCGTCCGAATAGGTGTACAACGCACCGTTTTTTCGCTACCGCCCACTAAAATACGACATTAATATAAATCTTGAAAAATGGTGTAGTTTTGAATAATGAACTGGTCTGTACAACACCCTTCGACGGCAAAATCATATATAAACTATACATCATTGGTAAGCACATTTAAAATTCTATCGATAAAACCTCGTCCCATTAGGTGTAGAACGCACCGTTTTTTCCGCTACCGCCCACTAAAATACGACATAAATATCAATCTTGAAAAATGGTGTAGTTTTGAATAAAGAACTGGTCTGTACAACACTCTTTAACGGGAAAATCATATATAAACTATTCATCATTCGAAAATACATTTAAAATGCTATCGATTAAACCCCGTCCGAATAGGTGAACAACGCACCGTTTTTCCGCTACCGCCCACTAAAATACGACATTAATATGAATCTTGAAAAATGGTGTAGTTTTGAATAAAGAACTGGTCTGTACAACACCCTTCAACTGCAAAATCATATGTAAACTAGACATCATTCGAAAGCACATTTAAAATTCTATCGATTAAACCCCGTCCGAATAGGTGTACAACTCACCGTTTTTCCGCTACCGCCCACTAAAATACGACATTAATATAAATCTTGAAAAATGGTGTAGTTTTGAATAATGAACTGGTCTTTACAACACCCTTCGTCGGCAAAATCATATATAAACTATACATCATTGGAAAGCACATTTAAAATTCTATCGATTAAACCCCGTCCGATCAGGTGTACATCGCATCGTTTTTGCGTTACCGCCCACTAAAATACGACATTCATATAAATCTTGAAAAATGGTGTAGTTTAGAATAATGAACTGGTCTGTACAACACTCTTCGACGGCAAAATCATATATAAACTATACATCATTGGAAAGCACATGTAAAATGATATCGATTAAACCCCGTCCGATCAGGTGTACAACGCATCGTTTTTGCGTTAACGCCCACTAAAATACGACATTCATATAAATCTTGAAAAATGGTGTAGTTTTGAATAATGAACAGGTCTGTACAACACACTTCGACGGCAAAATCATATATAAACTATACATCATTGGAAAGCACATGTAAAATGCTATCGATTAAAGCCCGTCCGATCAGGTGTACAAAGCACCGTTTTTGCGTTACCGCCCACTAAAATACGACATTCATATAAATCTTGAAAAATGGTGTAGTTTTGAATAATGAATTGGTCTGTACAACGCCCTTCGACGGCAAAATCATATATAAACTATACATCATTGGAAAGCACATTTAAAATTCTATCGATTAAACCCCGTCGGAATAGGTCACAACGCACCGTTTTTCCGCTACCGCCCAGTAAAATACGACATTCATATAAATCTTGAAAAATGGTGTAGTTTTGAATAATGAACTGGTCTGTACAACACCTTTCGACGGCAAAATCATATATAAACTATACATCATTGGAAAGCACATTTAAAATTCTATCGATTAAACCCCGTCCGATCAGGTGTACAACGCACCGTTTTTCCGCTACCGCCCACTAAAATACGACATAAATATCAATCTTGAAAAATGGTGTAGTTTTGAATAAAGAACTGGTCTGTACAACACTCTTTAACGGGAAAATCATATATAAACTATTCATCATTCGAAAATACATTTAAAATGCTATCGATTAAACCCCGTCCGAATAGGTGAACAACGCACCGTTTTTCCGCTACCGCCCACTAAAATACGACATTAATATGAATCTTGAAAAATGGTGTAGTTTTGAATAAAGAACTGGTCTGTACAACACCCTTCAACTGCAAAATCATATGTAAACTAGACATCATTCGAAAGCACATTTAAAATTCTATCGATTAAACCCCGTCCGAATAGGTGTACAACTCACCGTTTTTCCGCTACCGCCCACTAAAATACGACATTAATATAAATCTTGAAAAATGGTGTAGTTTTGAATAATGAACTGGTCTTTACAACACCCTTCGTCGGCAAAATCATATATAAACTATACATCATTGGAAAGCACATTTAAAATTCTATCGATTAAACCCCGTCCGATCAGGTGTACAACGCATCGTTTTTGCGTTACCGCCCACTAAAATACGACATTCATATAAATCTTGAAAAATGGTGTAGTTTAGAATAATGAACTGGTCTGTACAACACTCTTCGACGGCAAAATCATATATAAACTATACATCATTGGAAAGCACATGTAAAATGATATCGATTAAACCCCGTCCGATCAGGTGTACAACGCATCGTTTTTGCGTTAACGCCCACTAAAATACGACATTCATATAAATCTTGAAAAATGGTGTAGTTTTGAATAATGAACAGGTCTGTACAACACACTTCGACGGCAAAATCATATATAAACTATACATCATTGGAAAGCACATGTAAAATGCTATCGATTAAAGCCCGTCCGATCAGGTGTACAAAGCACCGTTTTTGCGTTACCGCCCACTAAAATACGACATTCATATAAATCTTGAAATTTGGTGTAGTTTTGAATAATGAACTGGTCTGTACAACGCCCTTCGACGGCAAAATCATATATAAACTATACATCATTGGAAAGCACATTTAAAATTCTATCGATTAAACCCCGTCCGATCAGGTGTACAACGCACCGTTTTTCCGCTACCGCCCACTAAAATACGACATTCATATAAATCTTGAAAAATGGTGTAGTTTAGAATAATGAACTGGTCTGTACAACACCCTTCGACGGCAAAATCATATATAAACTATACATCATTGGAAAGCACATGTAAAATGATATCGATTAAACCCCGTCCGATCAGGTGTACAACGCACCGTTTTTGCGTTACCGCCCACTAAAATACGACATTCATATAAATCTTGAAAAATGATGTAGTTTTGAATAATGAACTGGTCTGTACAACACCCTTCGACGGCAAAATCATATATTAACTATACATCATTCGAAAATACAATTAAAATGCTATCGTTTAAACCCCGTCCGATCAGGTGAACAACGCACCGTTTTTCTGCTACCGCCCACTAAAATACGACGTTACTATAAATCTTGAAAAATGGTGTAGTTTTGAATAATGAACTGGTCTGTACAACACCCTTCGACGGCAAAATCATATATAAACTATACATCATTGGAAAGCACATTTAAAATGCTATTGATTTAACCTCGTCCGATCAAATGTACAACGCTCCGTTTTTCCGCTACCGCCCAGTAAAAAACGACATTAATATAAATCTTGAAAAATGAAGGTAGTTTTGAATAATGAACTGGGGCTGTACAACACCCTTCGACGGCAAAATCATATATAAACTATACATCATTGGAAAGCACATGTAAAATGCTATCGATTAAAGCCCGTCCGATCAGGAGTACAACGCACCGTTTTTGCGTTACCGCCCACTAAAATACGACATTCATATAAATCTTGAAATATGGTGTAGTTTTGAAGAATGAATTGGTCTGTACAACACCCTTCGACGGCAAAATCATATATAAACTATACATCATTGGAAAGCATATTTAACATTCTATCGATTTAACCCCGTCCGAATAGGTGTAAAACGCACCGTTTTTCCGCTACTGCCCACTAAAATACGACATTCATATAAATCTTGAAATTTGTTGTAGTTTTGAATAATGAACTGGTCTGTACAACACCTTTCGACGGCAAAATCATATATAAACTATACATCATTGGAAAGCACATTTAAAATTCTATCGATTAAACCCCGTCCGATCAGGTGTACAACGCACCGTTTTTCCGCTACCGCCCACTAAAATAGGACATTAATATAAATCTTGAAAAATGGTGTAGTTTTGAATAATGAACTGGTCTGTACAACACCTTTCGACGGCAAAATCATATATAAACTATACATCATTGGAAAGCACATTTAAAATGCTATTGATTTAACCCCGTCCGATCAAGTGTACAACGCTCCGTTTTTCCGCTACCGCCCAGTAAAATACGACATTAATATAAATCTTGAAAAATGGTGTAGTTTTGAATAATGAACTGGGGCTGTTCAACACCCTTCGATGGCAAAATCAAAAATGAACTATACATCATTGGAAAGCATATTTAAAATGCTATCGACTAAACTGCATCCGATCAGGTGTACAAAGCACCGTTTTTGCGCTACCGCAACACTAAAATACGACATTCATATAAATCTTGAAATATGGTGTAGTTTTGAATAATGAATTGGTCTGTACAACACCCTTCGACGGCAAAATCATATATAAACTATACATCATTGGAAAGCACATTTAAAATTCTATCGATTTAACCCCGTCCGAATAGGTGTACAACGCACCGTTTTTCCGCTACTGCCCACTAAAATACGACATTCATATAAATCTTGAAATTTGGTGTAGTTTTGAATAATGAACT
This sequence comes from Sipunculus nudus, assembly GCA_026874595.1. Taxonomy (NCBI): domain Eukaryota; kingdom Metazoa; phylum Annelida; class Sipuncula; order Golfingiida; family Sipunculidae; genus Sipunculus; species Sipunculus nudus. The sequence goes on from CM049313.1 coordinate 29,029,521, forward strand.
GGTCTGTACAACGCCCTTCGACGGCAAAATCATATATAAACTATACATCATTGGAAAGCACATTTAAAATTCTATCGATTAAACCCCGTCCGATCAGGTGTACAACGCACCGTTTTTCCGCTACCGCCCACTAAAATACGACATTCATATAAATCTTGAAAAATTGTGTAGTTTTGAATAATGAACTGGTCTGTACAACACCTTTCGACGGCAAAATCATATATAAACTATACATCATTGGAAAGCACATTTAAAATGCTATTGATTTAACCCCATCCGATCAAGTGTACAACGCTCCGTTTTTCCGCTGCCGCCCAGTAAAATACGACATTAATATAAATCTTGAAAAATGGTGTAGTTTTGAATAATGAACTGGGGCTGTTCAACACCCTTCGATGGCAAAATCAAAAATGAACTATACATCATTGGAAAGCATATTTAAAATGCTATCGACTAAACTGCATCTGATCAGGTGTACAAAGCACCGTTTTTCCGCTACCGCCCACTAAAATACGATATTGATATAAATCTTGAAAAATGGTGTAGTTTAGAATAATGAACTGGTCTGTACAACACCCTTCGACGGCAAAATCATATATAAACTATACATCATTGGAAAGCACATTTAAAATTCTATCGAGTAAACCCCGTCCCATTAGGTGTACAAAGCACCGTTTTTGCGCTACCGCCCACTAAAATACGACATTTATATAAATCTTGAAAAATGGTGTAGTTTAGAATAATGAACAGGTCTGTACAACACACTTCGACGGCAAAATCATATATAAACTATACATCATTGGAAAGCACATTTAAAATTCTATCGATTAAACCCCGTCCGATCAGGTGTACAACGCACCGTTTTTCCGCTACCGCCCACTAAAATACGACATTCATATAAATCTTGAAAAATGGTGTAGTTTTGAATAATGAACTGGTCTGTATAACACCCTTCGACGGCAAAATCATATATAAACTATACATCATTGGAAAGCACATTTAAAATTCTATCGATTAAACCCCGTCCGAATAGGTGTACAACGCACCGTTTTTTCGCTACCGCCCACTAAAATACGACATTAATATAAATCTTGAAAAATGGTGTAGTTTTGAATAATGAACTGGTCTGTACAACACCCTTCGACGGCAAAATCATATATAAACTATACATCATTGGTAAGCACATTTAAAATTCTATCGATAAAACCTCGTCCCATTAGGTGTAGAACGCACCGTTTTTTCCGCTACCGCCCACTAAAATACGACATAAATATCAATCTTGAAAAATGGTGTAGTTTTGAATAAAGAACTGGTCTGTACAACACTCTTTAACGGGAAAATCATATATAAACTATTCATCATTCGAAAATACATTTAAAATGCTATCGATTAAACCCCGTCCGAATAGGTGAACAACGCACCGTTTTTCCGCTACCGCCCACTAAAATACGACATTAATATGAATCTTGAAAAATGGTGTAGTTTTGAATAAAGAACTGGTCTGTACAACACCCTTCAACTGCAAAATCATATGTAAACTAGACATCATTCGAAAGCACATTTAAAATTCTATCGATTAAACCCCGTCCGAATAGGTGTACAACTCACCGTTTTTCCGCTACCGCCCACTAAAATACGACATTAATATAAATCTTGAAAAATGGTGTAGTTTTGAATAATGAACTGGTCTTTACAACACCCTTCGTCGGCAAAATCATATATAAACTATACATCATTGGAAAGCACATTTAAAATTCTATCGATTAAACCCCGTCCGATCAGGTGTACATCGCATCGTTTTTGCGTTACCGCCCACTAAAATACGACATTCATATAAATCTTGAAAAATGGTGTAGTTTAGAATAATGAACTGGTCTGTACAACACTCTTCGACGGCAAAATCATATATAAACTATACATCATTGGAAAGCACATGTAAAATGATATCGATTAAACCCCGTCCGATCAGGTGTACAACGCATCGTTTTTGCGTTAACGCCCACTAAAATACGACATTCATATAAATCTTGAAAAATGGTGTAGTTTTGAATAATGAACAGGTCTGTACAACACACTTCGACGGCAAAATCATATATAAACTATACATCATTGGAAAGCACATGTAAAATGCTATCGATTAAAGCCCGTCCGATCAGGTGTACAAAGCACCGTTTTTGCGTTACCGCCCACTAAAATACGACATTCATATAAATCTTGAAAAATGGTGTAGTTTTGAATAATGAATTGGTCTGTACAACGCCCTTCGACGGCAAAATCATATATAAACTATACATCATTGGAAAGCACATTTAAAATTCTATCGATTAAACCCCGTCGGAATAGGTCACAACGCACCGTTTTTCCGCTACCGCCCAGTAAAATACGACATTCATATAAATCTTGAAAAATGGTGTAGTTTTGAATAATGAACTGGTCTGTACAACACCTTTCGACGGCAAAATCATATATAAACTATACATCATTGGAAAGCACATTTAAAATTCTATCGATTAAACCCCGTCCGATCAGGTGTACAACGCACCGTTTTTCCGCTACCGCCCACTAAAATACGACATTCATATAAATCTTGAAAAATGGTGTAGTTTTGAATAATGAACTGGTCTGTATAACACCCTTCGACGGCAAAATCATATATAAACTATACATCATTGGAAAGCACATTTAAAATTCTATCGATTAAACCCCGTCCGAATAGGTGTACAACGCACCGTTTTTCCGCAACCGCCCACTAAAATAGACATTAATATAAATCTTGAAAAATGGTGTAGTTTTGAATAATGAACTGGTCTGTACAACACCCTTCGACGGCAAAATCATATATTAACTATACATCATTCGAAAATACAATTAAAATGCTATCGTTTAAACCCCGTCCGATCAGGTGAACAACGCACCGTTTTTCTGCTACCGCCCACTAAAATACGACGTTACTATAAATCTTGAAAAATGGTGTAGTTTTGAATAATGAACTGGTCTGTACAACACCCTTCGACGGCAAAATCATATATAAACTATACATCATTGGAAAGCACATTTAAAATGCTATTGATTTAACCTCGTCCGATCAAATGTACAACGCTCCGTTTTTCCGCTACCGCCCAGTAAAATACGACATTAATATAAATCTTGAAAAATGAAGGTAGTTTTGAATAATGAACTGGGGCTGTACAACACCCTTCGACGGCAAAATCATATATAAACTATACATCATTGGAATGCACATGTAAAATGCTATCGATTAAAGCCCGTCCGATCAGGAGTACAACGCACCGTTTTTGCGTTACCGCCCACTAAAATACGACATTCATATAAATCTTGAAATATGGTGTAGTTTTGAAGAATGAATTGGTCTGTACAACACCCTTCGACGGCAAAATCATATATAAACTATACATCATTGGAAAGCATATTTAACATTCTATCGATTTAACCCCGTCCGAATAGGTGTAAAACGCACCATTTTTCCGCTACTGCCCACTAAAATACGACATTCATATAAATCTTGAAATTTGGTGTAGTTTTGAATAATGAACTGGTCTGTACAACACCTTTCGACGGCAAAATCATATATAAACTATACATCATTGGAAAGCACATTTAAAATTCTATCGATTAAACCCCGTCCGATCAGGTGTACAACGCACCGTTTTTCCGCTACCGCCCAGTAAAATACGACATTAATATAAATCTTGAAAAATGGTGTAGTTTTGAATAATGAACTGGTCTGTACAACACCTTTCGACGGCAAAATCATATATAAACTATACATCATTGGAAAGCACATTTAAAATGCTATTGATTTAACCCCGTCCGATCAAGTGTACAACGCTCCGTTTTTCTGCTACCGCCCAGTAAAATACGACATTAATATAAATCTTGAAAAATGGTGTAGTTTTGAATAATGAACTGGGGCTGTTCAACACCCTTCGATGGCAAAATCAAAAATGAACTATACATCATTGGAAAGCATATTTAAAATGCTATCGACTAAACTGCATCCGATCAGGTGTACAAAGCACCGTTTTTGCGCTACCGCCCACTAAAATACGACATTCATATAAATCTTGAAATATGGTGTAGTTTTGAATAATGAATTGGTCTGTACAACACCCTTCGACGGCAAAATCATATATAAACTATACATCATTGGAAAGCACATTTAAAATTCTATCGATTTAACCCCGTCCGAATAGGTGTACAACGCACCGTTTTTCCGCTACCGCCCACTAAAATACGACATTCATATAAATCTTGAAAAATGGTGTAGTTTAGAATAATGAACTGGTCTGTACAACACCCTTCGACGGCAAAATCATATATAAACTATACATCATTGGAAAGCACATGTAAAATGATATCGATTAAACCCCGTCCGATCAGGTGTACAACGCACCGTTTTTGCGTTACCGCCCACTAAAATACGACATTCATATAAATCTTGAAAAATGATGTAGTTTTGAATAATGAACTGGTCTGTACAACACCCTTCGACGGCAAAATCATATATTAACTATACATCATTCGAAAATACAATTAAAATGCTATCGTTTAAACCCCGTCCGATCAGGTGAACAACGCACCGTTTTTCTGCTACCGCCCACTAAAATACGACGTTACTATAAATCTTGAAAAATGGTGTAGTTTTGAATAATGAACTGGTCTGTACAACACCCTTCGACGGCAAAATCATATATAAACTATACATCATTGGAAAGCACATTTAAAATGCTATTGATTTAACCTCGTCCGATCAAATGTACAACGCTCCGTTTTTCCGCTACCGCCCAGTAAAAAACGACATTAATATAAATCTTGAAAAATGAAGGTAGTTTTGAATAATGAACTGGGGCTGTACAACACCCTTCGACGGCAAAATCATATATAAACTATACATCATTGGAAAGCACATGTAAAATGCTATCGATTAAAGCCCGTCCGATCAGGAGTACAACGCACCGTTTTTGCGTTACCGCCCACTAAAATACGACATTCATATAAATCTTGAAATATGGTGTAGTTTTGAAGAATGAATTGGTCTGTACAACACCCTTCGACGGCAAAATCATATATAAACTATACATCATTGGAAAGCATATTTAACATTCTATCGATTTAACCCCGTCCGAATAGGTGTAAAACGCACCGTTTTTCCGCTACTGCCCACTAAAATACGACATTCATATAAATCTTGAAATTTGTTGTAGTTTTGAATAATGAACTGGTCTGTACAACACCTTTCGACGGCAAAATCATATATAAACTATACATCATTGGAAAGCACATTTAAAATTCTATCGATTAAACCCCGTCCGATCAGGTGTACAACGCACCGTTTTTCCGCTACCGCCCACTAAAATAGGACATTAATATAAATCTTGAAAAATGGTGTAGTTTTGAATAATGAACTGGTCTGTACAACACCTTTCGACGGCAAAATCATATATAAACTATACATCATTGGAAAGCACATTTAAAATGCTATTGATTTAACCCCGTCCGATCAAGTGTACAACGCTCCGTTTTTCCGCTACCGCCCAGTAAAATACGACATTAATATAAATCTTGAAAAATGGTGTAGTTTTGAATAATGAACTGGGGCTGTTCAACACCCTTCGATGGCAAAATCAAAAATGAACTATACATCATTGGAAAGCATATTTAAAATGCTATCGACTAAACTGCATCCGATCAGGTGTACAAAGCACCGTTTTTGCGCTACCGCAACACTAAAATACGACATTCATATAAATCTTGAAATATGGTGTAGTTTTGAATAATGAATTGGTCTGTACAACACCCTTCGACGGCAAAATCATATATAAACTATACATCATTGGAAAGCACATTTAAAATTCTATCGATTTAACCCCGTCCGAATAGGTGTACAACGCACCGTTTTTCCGCTACTGCCCACTAAAATACGACATTCATATAAATCTTGAAATTTGGTGTAGTTTTGAATAATGAACTGGTCTGTACAACGCCCTTCGACGGCAAAATCATATATAAACTATACATCATTGGAAAGCACATTTAAAATTCTATCGATTAAACCCCGTCCGATCAGGTGTACAACGCACCGTTTTTCCGCTACCGCCCACTAAAATACGACATTCATATAAATCTTGAAAAATTGTGTAGTTTTGAATAATGAACTGGTCTGTACAACACCTTTCGACGGCAAAATCATATATAAACTATACATCATTGGAAAGCACATTTAAAATGCTATTGATTTAACCCCGTCCGATCAAGTGTACAACGCTCCGTTTTTCCGCTGCCGCCCAGTAAAATACGACATTAATATAAATCTTGAAAAATGGTGTAGTTTTGAATAATGAACTGGGGCTGTTCAACACCCTTCGATGGCAAAATCAAAAATGAACTATACATCATTGGAAAGCATATTTAAAATGCTATCGACTAAACTGCATCCGATCAGGTGTACAAAGCACCGTTTTTGCGCTACCGCAACACTAAAATACGACATTCATATAAATCTTGAAATATGGTGTAGTTTTGAATAATGAATTGGTCTGTACAACACCCTTCGACGGCAAAATCATATATAAACTATACATCATTGGAAAGCACATTTAAAATTCTATCGATTTAACCCCGTCCGAATAGGTGTACAACGCACCGTTTTTCCGCTACTGCCCACTAAAATACGACATTCATATAAATCTTGAAATTTGGTGTAGTTTTGAATAATGAACTGGTCTGTACAACGCCCTTCGACGGCAAAATCATATATAAACTATACATCATTGGAAAGCACATTTAAAATTCTATCGATTAAACCCCGTCCGATCAGGTGTACAACGCACCGTTTTTCCGCTACCGCCCACTAAAATACGACATTCATATAAATCTTGAAAAATTGTGTAGTTTTGAATAATGAACTGGTCTGTACAACACCTTTCGACGGCAAAATCATATATAAACTATACATCATTGGAAAGCACATTTAAAATGCTATTGATTTAACCCCATCCGATCAAGTGTACAACGCTCCGTTTTTCCGCTGCCGCCCAGTAAAATACGACATTAATATAAATCTTGAAAAATGGTGTAGTTTTGAATAATGAACTGGGGCTGTTCAACACCCTTCGATGGCAAAATCAAAAATGAACTATACATCATTGGAAAGCATATTTAAAATGCTATCGACTAAACTGCATCTGATCAGGTGTACAAAGCACCGTTTTTCCGCTACCGCCCACTAAAATACGATATTGATATAAATCTTGAAAAATGGTGTAGTTTAGAATAATGAACTGGTCTGTACAACACCCTTCGACGGCAAAATCATATATAAACTATACATCATTGGAAAGCACATTTAAAATTCTATCGAGTAAACCCCGTCCCATTAGGTGTACAAAGCACCGTTTTTGCGCTACCGCCCACTAAAATACGACATTTATATAAATCTTGAAAAATGGTGTAGTTTAGAATAATGAACAGGTCTGTACAACACACTTCGACGGCAAAATCATATATAAACTATACATCATTGGAAAGCACATTTAAAATTCTATCGATTAAACCCCGTCCGATCAGGTGTACAACGCACCGTTTTTCCGCTACCGCCCACTAAAATACGACATTCATATAAATCTTGAAAAATGGTGTAGTTTTGAATAATGAACTGGTCTGTATAACACCCTTCGACGGCAAAATCATATATAAACTATACATCATTGGAAAGCACATTTAAAATTCTATCGATTAAACCCCGTCCGAATAGGTGTACAACGCACCGTTTTTTCGCTACCGCCCACTAAAATACGACATTAATATAAATCTTGAAAAATGGTGTAGTTTTGAATAATGAACTGGTCTGTACAACACCCTTCGACGGCAAAATCATATATAAACTATACATCATTGGTAAGCACATTTAAAATTCTATCGATAAAACCTCGTCCCATTAGGTGTAGAACGCACCGTTTTTTCCGCTACCGCCCACTAAAATACGACATAAATATCAATCTTGAAAAATGGTGTAGTTTTGAATAAAGAACTGGTCTGTACAACACTCTTTAACGGGAAAATCATATATAAACTATTCATCATTCGAAAATACATTTAAAATGCTATCGATTAAACCCCGTCCGAATAGGTGAACAACGCACCGTTTTTCCGCTACCGCCCACTAAAATACGACATTAATATGAATCTTGAAAAATGGTGTAGTTTTGAATAAAGAACTGGTCTGTACAACACCCTTCAACTGCAAAATCATATGTAAACTAGACATCATTCGAAAGCACATTTAAAATTCTATCGATTAAACCCCGTCCGAATAGGTGTACAACTCACCGTTTTTCCGCTACCGCCCACTAAAATACGACATTAATATAAATCTTGAAAAATGGTGTAGTTTTGAATAATGAACTGGTCTTTACAACACCCTTCGTCGGCAAAATCATATATAAACTATACATCATTGGAAAGCACATTTAAAATTCTATCGATTAAACCCCGTCCGATCAGGTGTACATCGCATCGTTTTTGCGTTACCGCCCACTAAAATACGACATTCATATAAATCTTGAAAAATGGTGTAGTTTAGAATAATGAACTGGTCTGTACAACACTCTTCGACGGCAAAATCATATATAAACTATACATCATTGGAAAGCACATGTAAAATGATATCGATTAAACCCCGTCCGATCAGGTGTACAACGCATCGTTTTTGCGTTAACGCCCACTAAAATACGACATTCATATAAATCTTGAAAAATGGTGTAGTTTTGAATAATGAACAGGTCTGTACAACACACTTCGACGGCAAAATCATATATAAACTATACATCATTGGAAAGCACATGTAAAATGCTATCGATTAAAGCCCGTCCGATCAGGTGTACAAAGCACCGTTTTTGCGTTACCGCCCACTAAAATACGACATTCATATAAATCTTGAAAAATGGTGTAGTTTTGAATAATGAATTGGTCTGTACAACGCCCTTCGACGGCAAAATCATATATAAACTATACATCATTGGAAAGCACATTTAAAATTCTATCGATTAAACCCCGTCGGAATAGGTCACAACGCACCGTTTTTCCGCTACCGCCCAGTAAAATACGACATTCATATAAATCTTGAAAAATGGTGTAGTTTTGAATAATGAACTGGTCTGTACAACACCTTTCGACGGCAAAATCATATATAAACTATACATCATTGGAAAGCACATTTAAAATTCTATCGATTAAACCCCGTCCGATCAGGTGTACAACGCACCGTTTTTCCGCTACCGCCCACTAAAATACGACATTCATATAAATCTTGAAAAATGGTGTAGTTTTGAATAATGAACTGGTCTGTATAACACCCTTCGACGGCAAAATCATATATAAACTATACATCATTGGAAAGCACATTTAAAATTCTATCGATTAAACCCCGTCCGAATAGGTGTACAACGCACCGTTTTTCCGCAACCGCCCACTAAAATAGACATTAATATAAATCTTGAAAAATGGTGTAGTTTTGAATAATGAACTGGTCTGTACAACACCCTTCGACGGCAAAATCATATATTAACTATACATCATTCGAAAATACAATTAAAATGCTATCGTTTAAACCCCGTCCGATCAGGTGAACAACGCACCGTTTTTCTGCTACCGCCCACTAAAATACGACGTTACTATAAATCTTGAAAAATGGTGTAGTTTTGAATAATGAACTGGTCTGTACAACACCCTTCGACGGCAAAATCATATATAAACTATACATCATTGGAAAGCACATTTAAAATGCTATTGATTTAACCTCGTCCGATCAAATGTACAACGCTCCGTTTTTCCGCTACCGCCCAGTAAAATACGACATTAATATAAATCTTGAAAAATGAAGGTAGTTTTGAATAATGAACTGGGGCTGTACAACACCCTTCGACGGCAAAATCATATATAAACTATACATCATTGGAATGCACATGTAAAATGCTATCGATTAAAGCCCGTCCGATCAGGAGTACAACGCACCGTTTTTGCGTTACCGCCCACTAAAATACGACATTCATATAAATCTTGAAATATGGTGTAGTTTTGAAGAATGAATTGGTCTGTACAACACCCTTCGACGGCAAAATCATATATAAACTATACATCATTGGAAAGCATATTTAACATTCTATCGATTTAACCCCGTCCGAATAGGTGTAAAACGCACCATTTTTCCGCTACTGCCCACTAAAATACGACATTCATATAAATCTTGAAATTTGGTGTAGTTTTGAATAATGAACTGGTCTGTACAACACCTTTCGACGGCAAAATCATATATAAACTATACATCATTGGAAAGCACATTTAAAATTCTATCGATTAAACCCCGTCCGATCAGGTGTACAACGCACCGTTTTTCCGCTACCGCCCAGTAAAATACGACATTAATATAAATCTTGAAAAATGGTGTAGTTTTGAATAATGAACTGGTCTGTACAACACCTTTCGACGGCAAAATCATATATAAACTATACATCATTGGAAAGCACATTTAAAATGCTATTGATTTAACCCCGTCCGATCAAGTGTACAACGCTCCGTTTTTCTGCTACCGCCCAGTAAAATACGACATTAATATAAATCTTGAAAAATGGTGTAGTTTTGAATAATGAACTGGGGCTGTTCAACACCCTTCGATGGCAAAATCAAAAATGAACTATACATCATTGGAAAGCATATTTAAAATGCTATCGACTAAACTGCATCCGATCAGGTGTACAAAGCACCGTTTTTGCGCTACCGCCCACTAAAATACGACATTCATATAAATCTTGAAATATGGTGTAGTTTTGAATAATGAATTGGTCTGTACAACACCCTTCGACGGCAAAATCATATATAAACTATACATCATTGGAAAGCACATTTAAAATTCTATCGATTTAACCCCGTCCGAATAGGTGTACAACGCACCGTTTTTCCGCTACCGCCCACTAAAATACGACATTCATATAAATCTTGAAAAATGGTGTAGTTTAGAATAATGAACTGGTCTGTACAACACCCTTCGACGGCAAAATCATATATAAACTATACATCATTGGAAAGCACATGTAAAATGATATCGATTAAACCCCGTCCGATCAGGTGTACAACGCACCGTTTTTGCGTTACCGCCCACTAAAATACGACATTCATATAAATCTTGAAAAATGATGTAGTTTTGAATAATGAACTGGTCTGTACAACACCCTTCGACGGCAAAATCATATATTAACTATACATCATTCGAAAATACAATTAAAATGCTATCGTTTAAACCCCGTCCGATCAGGTGAACAACGCACCGTTTTTCTGCTACCGCCCACTAAAATACGACGTTACTATAAATCTTGAAAAATGGTGTAGTTTTGAATAATGAACTGGTCTGTACAACACCCTTCGACGGCAAAATCATATATAAACTATACATCATTGGAAAGCACATTTAAAATGCTATTGATTTAACCTCGTCCGATCAAATGTACAACGCTCCGTTTTTCCGCTACCGCCCAGTAAAAAACGACATTAATATAAATCTTGAAAAATGAAGGTAGTTTTGAATAATGAACTGGGGCTGTACAACACCCTTCGACGGCAAAATCATATATAAACTATACATCATTGGAAAGCACATGTAAAATGCTATCGATTAAAGCCCGTCCGATCAGGAGTACAACGCACCGTTTTTGCGTTACCGCCCACTAAAATACGACATTCATATAAATCTTGAAATATGGTGTAGTTTTGAAGAATGAATTGGTCTGTACAACACCCTTCGACGGCAAAATCATATATAAACTATACATCATTGGAAAGCATATTTAACATTCTATCGATTTAACCCCGTCCGAATAGGTGTAAAACGCACCGTTTTTCCGCTACTGCCCACTAAAATACGACATTCATATAAATCTTGAAATTTGTTGTAGTTTTGAATAATGAACTGGTCTGTACAACACCTTTCGACGGCAAAATCATATATAAACTATACATCATTGGAAAGCACATTTAAAATTCTATCGATTAAACCCCGTCCGATCAGGTGTACAACGCACCGTTTTTCCGCTACCGCCCACTAAAATAGGACATTAATATAAATCTTGAAAAATGGTGTAGTTTTGAATAATGAACTGGTCTGTACAACACCTTTCGACGGCAAAATCATATATAAACTATACATCATTGGAAAGCACATTTAAAATGCTATTGATTTAACCCCGTCCGATCAAGTGTACAACGCTCCGTTTTTCCGCTACCGCCCAGTAAAATACGACATTAATATAAATCTTGAAAAATGGTGTAGTTTTGAATAATGAACTGGGGCTGTTCAACACCCTTCGATGGCAAAATCAAAAATGAACTATACATCATTGGAAAGCATATTTAAAATGCTATCGACTAAACTGCATCCGATCAGGTGTACAAAGCACCGTTTTTGCGCTACCGCAACACTAAAATACGACATTCATATAAATCTTGAAATATGGTGTAGTTTTGAATAATGAATTGGTCTGTACAACACCCTTCGACGGCAAAATCATATATAAACTATACATCATTGGAAAGCACATTTAAAATTCTATCGATTTAACCCCGTCCGAATAGGTGTACAACGCACCGTTTTTCCGCTACTGCCCACTAAAATACGACATTCATATAAATCTTGAAATTTGGTGTAGTTTTGAATAATGAACTGGTCTGTACAACGCCCTTCGACGGCAAAATCATATATAAACTATACATCATTGGAAAGCACATTTAAAATTCTATCGATTAAACCCCGTCCGATCAGGTGTACAACGCACCGTTTTTCCGCTACCGCCCACTAAAATACGACATTCATATAAATCTTGAAAAATTGTGTAGTTTTGAATAATGAACTGGTCTGTACAACACCTTTCGACGGCAAAATCATATATAAACTATACATCATTGGAAAGCACATTTAAAATGCTATTGATTTAACCCCGTCCGATCAAGTGTACAACGCTCCGTTTTTCCGCTGCCGCCCAGTAAAATACGACATTAATATAAATCTTGAAAAATGGTGTAGTTTTGAATAATGAACTGGGGCTGTTCAACACCCTTCGATGGCAAAATCAAAAATGAACTATACATCATTGGAAAGCATATTTAAAATGCTATCGACTAAACTGCATCTGATCAGGTGTACAAAGCACCGTTTTTCCGCTACCGCCCACTAAAATACGATATTGATATAAATCTTGAAAAATGGTGTAGTTTAGAATAATGAACTGGTCTGTACAACACCCTTCGACGGCAAAATCATATATAAACTATACATCATTGGAAAGCACATTTAAAATTCTATCGAGTAAACCCCGTCCCATTAGGTGTACAAAGCACCGTTTTTGCGCTACCGCCCACTAAAATACGACATTTATATAAATCTTGAAAAATGGTGTAGTTTAGAATAATGAACAGGTCTGTACAACACACTTCGACGGCAAAATCATATATAAACTATACATCATTGGAAAGCACATTTAAAATTCTATCGATTAAACCCCGTCCGATCAGGTGTACAACGCACCGTTTTTCCGCTACCGCCCACTAAAATACGACATTCATATAAATCTTGAAAAATGGTGTAGTTTTGAATAATGAACTGGTCTGTATAACACCCTTCGACGGCAAAATCATATATAAACTATACATCATTGGAAAGCACATTTAAAATTCTATCGATTAAACCCCGTCCGAATAGGTGTACAACGCACCGTTTTTTCGCTACCGCCCACTAAAATACGACATTAATATAAATCTTGAAAAATGGTGTAGTTTTGAATAATGAACTGGTCTGTACAACACCCTTCGACGGCAAAATCATATATAAACTATACATCATTGGAAAGCACATTTAAAATTCTATCGATAAAACCTCGTCCCATTAGGTGTAGAACGCACCGTTTTTTCCGCTACCGCCCACTAAAATACGACATAAATATCAATCTTGAAAAATGGTGTAGTTTTGAATAAAGAACTGGTCTGTACAACACTCTTTAACGGGAAAATCATATATAAACTATTCATCATTCGAAAATACATTTAAAATGCTATCGATTAAACCCCGTCCGAATAGGTGAACAACGCACCGTTTTTCCGCTACCGCCCACTAAAATACGACATTAATATGAATCTTGAAAAATGGTGTAGTTTTGAATAAAGAACTGGTCTGTACAACACCCTTCAACTGCAAAATCATATGTAAACTAGACATCATTCGAAAGCACATTTAAAATTCTATCGATTAAACCCCGTCCGAATAGGTGTACAACTCACCGTTTTTCCGCTACCGCCCACTAAAATACGACATTAATATAAATCTTGAAAAATGGTGTAGTTTTGAATAATGAACTGGTCTTTACAACACCCTTCGTCGGCAAAATCATATATAAACTATACATCATTGGAAAGCACATTTAAAATTCTATCGATTAAACCCCGTCCGATCAGGTGTACATCGCATCGTTTTTGCGTTACCGCCCACTAAAATACGACATTCATATAAATCTTGAAAAATGGTGTAGTTTAGAATAATGAACTGGTCTGTACAACACTCTTCGACGGCAAAATCATATATAAACTATACATCATTGGAAAGCACATGTAAAATGATATCGATTAAACCCCGTCCGATCAGGTGTACAACGCATCGTTTTTGCGTTAACGCCCACTAAAATACGACATTCATATAAATCTTGAAAAATGGTGTAGTTTTGAATAATGAACAGGTCTGTACAACACACTTCGACGGCAAAATCATATATAAACTATACATCATTGGAAAGCACATGTAAAATGCTATCGATTAAAGCCCGTCCGATCAGGTGTACAAAGCACCGTTTTTGCGTTACCGCCCACTAAAATACGACATTCATATAAATCTTGAAAAATGGTGTAGTTTTGAATAATGAATTGGTCTGTACAACGCCCTTCGACGGCAAAATCATATATAAACTATACATCATTGGAAAGCACATTTAAAATTCTATCGATTAAACCCCGTCGGAATAGGTCACAACGCACCGTTTTTCCGCTACCGCCCAGTAAAATACGACATTCATATAAATCTTGAAAAATGGTGTAGTTTTGAATAATGAACTGGTCTGTACAACACCTTTCGACGGCAAAATCATATATAAACTATACATCATTGGAAAGCACATTTAAAATTCTATCGATTAAACCCCGTCCGATCAGGTGTACAACGCACCGTTTTTCCGCTACCGCCCACTAAAATACGACATTCATATAAATCTTGAAAAATGGTGTAGTTTTGAATAATGAACTGGTCTGTATAACACCCTTCGACGGCAAAATCATATATAAACTATACATCATTGGAAAGCACATTTAAAATTCTATCGATTAAACCCCGTCCGAATAGGTGTACAACGCACCGTTTTTCCGCAACCGCCCACTAAAATAGACATTAATATAAATCTTGAAAAATGGTGTAGTTTTGAATAATGAACTGGTCTGTACAACACCCTTCGACGGCAAAATCATATATTAACTATACATCATTCGAAAATACAATTAAAATGCTATCGTTTAAACCCCGTCCGATCAGGTGAACAACGCACCGTTTTTCTGCTACCGCCCACTAAAATACGACGTTACTATAAATCTTGAAAAATGGTGTAGTTTTGAATAATGAACTGGTCTGTACAACACCCTTCGACGGCAAAATCATATATAAACTATACATCATTGGAAAGCACATTTAAAATGCTATTGATTTAACCTCGTCCGATCAAATGTACAACGCTCCGTTTTTCCGCTACCGCCCAGTAAAATACGACATTAATATAAATCTTGAAAAATGAAGGTAGTTTTGAATAATGAACTGGGGCTGTACAACACCCTTCGACGGCAAAATCATATATAAACTATACATCATTGGAATGCACATGTAAAATGCTATCGATTAAAGCCCGTCCGATCAGGAGTACAACGCACCGTTTTTGCGTTACCGCCCACTAAAATACGACATTCATATAAATCTTGAAATATGGTGTAGTTTTGAAGAATGAATTGGTCTGTACAACACCCTTCGACGGCAAAATCATATATAAACTATACATCATTGGAAAGCATATTTAACATTCTATCGATTTAACCCCGTCCGAATAGGTGTAAAACGCACCGTTTTTCCGCTACTGCCCACTAAAATACGACATTCATATAAATCTTGAAATTTGGTGTAGTTTTGAATAATGAACTGGTCTGTACAACACCTTTCGACGGCAAAATCATATATAAACTATACATCATTGGAAAGCACATTTAAAATTCTATCGATTAAACCCCGTCCGATCAGGTGTACAACGCACCGTTTTTCCGCTACCGCCCAGTAAAATACGACATTAATATAAATCTTGAAAAATGGTGTAGTTTTGAATAATGAACTGGTCTGTACAACACCTTTCGACGGCAAAATCATATATAAACTATACATCATTGGAAAGCACATTTAAAATGCTATTGATTTAACCCCGTCCGATCAAGTGTACAACGCTCCGTTTTTCTGCTACCGCCCAGTAAAATACGACATTAATATAAATCTTGAAAAATGGTGTAGTTTTGAATAATGAACTGGGGCTGTTCAACACCCTTCGATGGCAAAATCAAAAATGAACTATACATCATTGGAAAGCATATTTAAAATGCTATCGACTAAACTGCATCCGATCAGGTGTACAAAGCACCGTTTTTGCGCTACCGCCCACTAAAATACGACATTCATATAAATCTTGAAATATGGTGTAGTTTTGAATAATGAATTGGTCTGTACAACACCCTTCGACGGCAAAATCATATATAAACTATACATCATTGGAAAGCACATTTAAAATTCTATCGATTTAACCCCGTCCGAATAGGTGTACAACGCACCGTTTTTCCGCTACTGCCCACTAAAATACGACATTCATATAAATCTTGAAATTTGGTGTAGTTTTGAATAATGAACTGGTCTGTACAACGCCCTTCGACGGCAAAATCATATATAAACTATACATCATTGGAAAGCACATTTAAAATTCTATCGATTAAACCCCGTCCGATCAGGTGTACAACGCACCGTTTTTCCGCTACCGCCCACTAAAATACGACATTCATATAAATCTTGAAAAATTGTGTAGTTTTGAATAATGAACTGGTCTGTACAACACCTTTCGACGGCAAAATCATATATAAACTATATATCATTGGAAAGCACATTTAAAATGCTATTGATTTAACCCCGTCCGATCAAGTGTACAACGCTCCGTTTTTCCGCTGCCGCCCAGTAAAATACGACATTAATATAAATCTTGAAAAATGGTGTAGTTTTGAATAATGAACTGGGGCTGTTCAACACCCTTCGATGGCAAAATCAAAAATGAACTATACATCATTGGAAAGCATATTTAAAATGCTATCGACTAAACTGCATCCGATCAGGTGTACAAAGCACCGTTTTTCCGCTACCGCCCACTAAAATACGATATTGATATAAATCTTGAAAAATGGTGTAGTTTAGAATAATGAACTGGTCTGTACAACACCTTTCGACGGCAAAATCATATATAAACTATACATCATTGGGAAGCACATTTAAAATTCTATCGATTAAACGCCGTCCGATCAGGTGTACAACGCACCGTTTTTCCGCTACCGCCCACTAAAATAGACATTAATATAAATCTTGAAAAATGGTGTAGTTTTGAATAATGAACTGGTCTGTACAACACCTTTCGACGGCAAAATCATATATAAACTATACATCATTGGAAAGCACATTTAAAATTCTATCGATTAAACCCCGTCCGATCAGGTGTACAACGCACCGTTTTTCCGCTACCGCCCACTAAAATACGACATTCATATAAATCTTGAAAAATGGTGTAGTTTTGAATAATGAACTGGTCTGTATAACACCCTTCGACGGCAAAATCATATATAAACTATACATCATTGGAAAGCACATTTAAATTTCTATCGATTAAACCCCGTCCGAATAGGTGTACAACGCACCGTTTTTCCGCTACCGCCCACTAAAATAGACATTAATATAAATCTTGAAAAATGGTGTAGTTTTGAATAATGAACTGGTCTGTACAACACCCTTCGACGGCAAAATCATATATAAACTATATATCATTGGAAAGCACATATAAAACGCTATCGATTTAACCCCGTCCGATCAAGTGTACAAAGCACTGTTTTCCGCTAACGCCCACTAAAATACGACATTCATATAAATCTTGAAAAATGGTGTAGTTTTGAATAATGAACTGGTCTGTACAACGCCCTTCGACGGCAAAATCATATATAAACTATACATCATTGGAAAGCAAATTTAAAATTCTATCGATTAAACCCCGTCCGATCAGGTGAACAACGCACCGTTTTTGCGCTACCGCCCACTAAAATACGACATTCATATAAATCTTGAAAAATGGTGTAGTTTAGAATAATGAACTGGTCTGTACAACACCCTTCGACGGCAAAATCATATATAAACTATACATCATTGGAAAGCACATGTAACATGATATCGATTAAACCCCGTCCGATCAGGTGTACAACGCACCGTTTTTGCGTTACCGCCCACTAAAATACGACATTCATATAAATCTTGAAAAATGATGTAGTTTTAAAAAATGAACTGGTCTGTACAACACCCTTCGACGGCAAAATCATATATTAACTATACATCATTCGAAAATACAATTAAAATGCTATCGTTTAAACCCCGTCCGATCAGGTGAACAACGCACCGTTTTTCCGCTACCGCCCACTAAAATACGACGTTACTATAAATCTTGAAAAATGGTGTAGTTTTGAATAATGAACTGGTCTGTACAACACCCTTTGACGGCAAAATCATATATAAACTATACATCATTGGAAAGCACATTTAAAATGCTATTGATTTAAACTCGTCAGATCAAATGTACAACGCTCCGTTTTTCCGCTACCGCCCAGTAAAATACGACATTAATATAAATCTTGAAAAATGAAGGTAGTTTTGAATAATGAACTGGGGCTGTACAACACCCTTCGACGGCAAAATCATATATAAACTATACATCATTGGAAAGCACATGTAATATGCTATCGATTAAAGCCCGTCCGATCAGGAGTACAACGCACCGTTTTTGCGTTACCGCTCACTAAAATACGACATTCATATAAATCTTGAAATATGGTGTAGTTTTGAATAATGAATTGGTCTGTACAACACCCTTCGACGGCAAAATCATATATAAACTATACATCATTGGAAAGCACATTTAAAATTCTATCGATTTAACCCCGTCCGAATAGGTGTACAACGCACCGTTTTTCCGCTACTGCCCACTAAAATACGACATTCATATAAATCTTGAAATTTGGTGTAGTTTTGAATAATGAACTGGTCTGTACAACGCCCTTCGACGGCAAAATCATATATAAACTATACATCATTGGAAAGCACATTTAAAATTCTATCGATTAAACCCCGTCCGATCAGGTGTACAACGCACCGTTTTTCCGCTACCGCCCACTAAAATACGACATTCATATAAATCTTGAAAAATGGTGTAGTTTAGAATAATGAACTGGTCTGTACAACACCCTTCGACGGCAAAATCATATATAAACTATACATCATTGGAAAGCACATGTAAAATGATATCGATTAAATCCCGTCCGATCAGGTGTACAACGCACCGTTTTTGCGTTACCGCCCACTAAAATACGACATTCATATAAATCTTGAAAAATGATGTAGTTTTGAATAATGAACTGGTCTGTACAACACCCTTCGACGGCAAAATCATATATTAACTATACATCATTCGAAAATACAATTAAAATGCTATCGTTTAAACCCCGTCCGATCAGGTGAACAACGCACCGTTTTTCTGCTACCGCCCACTAAAATACGACGTTACTATAAATCTTGAAAAATGGTGTAGTTTTGAATAATGAACTGGTCTGTACAACACCCTTCGACGGCAAAATCATATATAAACTATACATCATTGGAAAGCACATTTAAAATGCTATTGATTTAACCTCGTCCGATCAAATGTACAACGCTCCGTTTTTCCGCTACCGCCCAGTAAAAACGACATTAATATAAATCTTGAAAAATGAAGGTAGTTTTGAATAATGAACTGGGGCTGTACAACACCCTTCGACGGCAAAATCATATATAAACTATACATCATTGGAAAGCACATGTAAAATGCTATCGATTAAAGCCCGTCCGATCAGGAGTACAACGCACCGTTTTTGCGTTACCGCCCACTAAAATACGACATTCATATAAATCTTGAAATATGGTGTAGTTTTGAAGAATGAATTGGTCTGTACAACACCCTTCGACGGCAAAATCATATATAAACTATACATCATTGGAAAGCATATTTAACATTCTATCGATTTAACCCCGTCCGAATAGGTGTAAAACGCACCGTTTTTCCGCTACTGCCCACTAAAATACGACATTCATATAAATCTTGAAATTTGGTGTAGTTTTGAATAATGAACTGGTCTGTACAACACCTTTCGACGGCAAAATCATATATAAACTATACATCATTGGAAAGCACATTTAAAATTCTATCGATTAAACCCCGTCCGATCAGGTGTACAACGCACCGTTTTTCCGCTACCGCCCAGTAAAATACGACATTAATATAAATCTTGAAAAATGGTGTAGTTTTGAATAATGAACTGGTCTGTACAACACCTTTCGACGGCAAAATCATATATAAACTATACATCATTGGAAAGCACATTTAAAATGCTATTGATTTAACCCCGTCCGATCAAGTGTACAACGCTCCGTTTTTCCGCTACCGCCCAGTAAAATACGACATTAATATAAATCTTGAAAAATGGTGTAGTTTTGAATAATGAACTGGGGCTGTTCAACACCCTTCGATGGCAAAATCAAAAATGAACTATACATCATTGGAAAGCATATTTAAAATGCTATCGACTAAACTGCATCCGATCAGGTGTACAAAGCACCGTTTTTGCGCTACCGCCCACTAAAATACGACATTCATATAAATCTTGAAATATGGTGTAGTTTTGAATAATGAATTGGTCTGTACAACACCCTTCGACGGCAAAATCATATATAAACTATACATCATTGGAAAGCACATTTAAAATTCTATCGATTTAACCCCGTCCGAATAGGTGTACAACGCACCGTTTTTCCGCTACTGCCCACTAAAATACGACATTCATATAAATCTTGAAATTTGGTGTAGTTTTGAATAATGAACTGGTCTGTACAACGCCCTTCGACGGCAAAATCATATATAAACTATACATCATTGGAAAGCACATTTAAAATTCTATCGATTAAACCCCGTCCGATCAGGTGTACAACGCACCGTTTTTCCGCTACCGCCCACTAAAATACGACATTCATATAAATCTTGAAAAATGGTGTAGTTTTGAATAATGAACTGGTCTGTACAACACCTTTCGACGGCAAAATCATATATAAACTATACATCATTGGAAAGCACATTTAAAATGCTATTGATTTAACCCCGTCCGATCAAGTGTACAACGCTCCGTTTTTCCGCTGCCGCCCAGTAAAATACGACATTAATATAAATCTTGAAAAATGGTGTAGTTTTGAATAATGAACTGGGGCTGTTCAACACCCTTCGATGGCAAAATCAAAAATGAACTATACATCATTGGAAAGCATATTTAAAATGCTATCGACTAAACTGCATCCGATCAGGTGTACAAAGCACCGTTTTTCCGCTACCGCCCACTAAAATACGATATTGATATAAATCTTGAAAAATGGTGTAGTTTAGAATAATGAACTGGTCTGTACAACACCCTTCGACGGCAAAATCATATATAAACTATACATCATTGGAAAGCACATTTAAAATTCTATCGAGTAAACCCCGTCCCATTAGGTGTACAAAGCACCGTTTTTGCGCTACCGCCCACTAAAATACGACATTTATATAAATCTTGAAAAATGGTGTAGTTTAGAATAATGAACAGGTCTGTACAACACACTTCGACGGCAAAATCATATATAAACTATACATCATTGGAAAGCACATGTAAAATGCTATCGATTAAACCCCGTCGGAATAGGTCACAACAGACCGTTTTTCCGCTACCGCCCACTAAAATACGACATTAATATAAATCTTGAAAAATGGTGTAGTTTTGAATAATGAACTGGGGCTGTACAACACCCTTCGACGGGAAAATCATATATAAACTATACATCATTGGAAAGCACATTTAAAATTCTATCGATAAAACCTCGTCCCATTAGGTGTAGAACGCACCGTTTTTTCCGCTACCGCCCACTAAAATACGACATAAATATCAATCTTGAAAAATGGTGTAGTTTTGAATAAAGAACTGGTCTGTACAACACTCTTTAAGGGGAAAATCATATATAAACTATTCATCATTCGAAAATACATTTAAAATGCTATCGATTAAACCCCGTCCGAATAGGTGAACAACGCACCGTTTTTCCGCTACCGCCCACTAAAATACGACATTAATATGAATCTTGAAAAATGGTGTAGTTTTGAATAAAGAACTGGTCTGTACAACACCCTTCAACTGCAAAATCATATGTAAACTAGACATCATTCGAAAGCACATTTAAAAATCTATCGATTAAACCCCGTCCGAATAGGTGTACAACTCACCGTTTTTCCGCTACCGCCCACTAAAATACGACATTAATATAAATCTTGAAAAATGGTGTAGTTTTGAATAATGAACTGGTCTGTACAACACCCTTCGTCGGCAAAATCATATATAAACTATACATCATTGGAAAGCACATTTAAAATTCTATCGATTAAACCCCGTCCGATCAGGTGTACAACGCATCGTTTTTGCGTTACCGCCCACTAAAATACGACATTCATATAAATCTTGAAAAATGGTGTAGTTTAGAATAATGAACTGGTCTGTACAACACTCTTCGACGGCAAAATCATATATAAACTATACATCATTGGAAAGCACATGTAAAATGATATCGATTAAACCCCGTCCGATCAGGTGTACAACGCATCGTTTTTGCGTTAACGCCCACTAAAATACGACATTCATATAAATCTTGAAAAATGGTGTAGTTTTGAATAATGAACAGGTCTGTACAACACACTTCGACGGCAAAATCATATATAAACTATACATCATTGGAAAGCACATGTAAAATGCTATCGATTAAAGCCCGTCCGATCAGGTGTACAAAGCACCGTTTTTGCGTTACCGCCCACTAAAATACGACATTCATATAAATCTTGAAAAATGGTGTAGTTTTGAATAATGAATTGGTCTGTACAACGCCCTTCGACGGCAAAATCATATATAAACTATACATCATTGGAAAGCACATTTAAAATTCTATCGATTAAACCCCGTCGGAATAGGTCACAACGCACCGTTTTTCCGCTACCGCCCAGTAAAATACGACATTAATATAAATCTTGAAAAATGGTGTAGTTTTGAATAATGAACTGGTCTGTACAACACCTTTCGACGGCAAAATCATATATAAACTATACATCATTGGAAAGCACATTTAAAATTCTATCGATTAAACCCCGTCCGATCAGGTGTACAACGCACCGTTTTTCCGCTACCGCCCACTAAAATACGACATTCATATAAATCTTGAAAAATGGTGTAGTTTAGAATAATGAACTGGTCTGTACAACACCCTTCGACGGCAAAATCATATATAAACTATACATCATTGGAAAGCACATGTAAAATGATATCGATTAAACCCCGTCCGATCAGGTGTACAACGCACCGTTTTTGCGTTACCGCCCACTAAAATACGACATTCATATAAACCTTGAAAAATGATGTAGTTTTGAATAATGAACTGGTCTGTACAACACCCTTCGACGGCAAAATCATATATTAACTATACATCATTCGAAAATACAATTAAAATGCTATCGTTTAAACCCCGTCCGATCAGGTGAACAACGCACCGTTTTTCTGCTACCGCCCACTAAAATACGACGTTACTATAAATCTTGAAAAATGGTGTAGTTTTGAATAATGAACTGGTCTGTACAACACCCTTCGACGGCAAAATCATATATAAACTATACATCATTGGAAAGCACATTTAAAATGCTATTGATTTAACCTCGTCCGATCAAATGTACAACGCTCCGTTTTTCCGCTACCGCCCAGTAAAAAACGACATTAATATAAATCTTGAAAAATGAAGGTAGTTTTGAATAATGAACTGGGGCTGTACAACACCCTTCGACGGCAAAATCATATATAAACTATACATCATTGGAAAGCACATGTAAAATGCTATCGATTAAAGCCCGTCCGATCAGGAGTACAACGCACCGTTTTTGCGTTACCGCCCACTAAAATACGACATTCATATAAATCTTGAAATATGGTGTAGTTTTGAAGAATGAATTGGTCTGTACAACACCCTTCGACGGCAAAATCATATATAAACTATACATCATTGGAAAGCATATTTAACATTCTATCGATTTAACCCCGTCCGAATAGGTGTAAAACGCACCGTTTTTCCGCTACTGCCCACTAAAATACGACATTCATATAAATCTTGAAATTTGGTGTAGTTTTGAATAATGAACTGGTCTGTACAACACCTTTCGACGGCAAAATCATATATAAACTATACATCATTGGAAAGCACATTTAAAATTCTATCGATTAAACCCCGTCCGATCAGGTGTACAACGCACCGTTTTTCCGCTACCGCCCAGTAAAATACGACATTAATATAAATCTTGAAAAATGGTGTAGTTTTGAATAATGAACTGGTCTGTACAACACCTTTCGACGGCAAAATCATATATAAACTATACATCATTGGAAAGCACATTTAAAATGCTATTGATTTAACCCCGTCCGATCAAGTGTACAACGCTCCGTTTTTCCGCTACCGCCCAGTAAAATACGACATTAATATAAATCTTGAAAAATGGTGTAGTTTTGAATAATGAACTGGGGCTGTTCAACACCCTTCGATGGCAAAATCAAAAATGAACTATACATCATTGGAAAGCATATTTAAAATGCTATCGACTAAACTGCATCCGATCAGGTGTACAAAGCACCGTTTTTGCGCTACCGCCCACTAAAATACGACATTCATATAAATCTTGAAATATGGTGTAGTTTTGAATAATGAATTGGTCTGTACAACACCCTTCGACGGCAAAATCATATATAAACTATACATCATTGGAAAGCACATTTAAAATTCTATCGATTTAACCCCGTCCGAATAGGTGTACAACGCACCGTTTTTCCGCTACTGCCCACTAAAATACGACATTCATATAAATCTTGAAATTTGGTGTAGTTTTGAATAATGAACTGGTCTGTACAACGCCCTTCGACGGCAAAATCATATATAAACTATACATCATTGGAAAGCACATTTAAAATTCTATCGATTAAACCCCGTCCGATCAGGTGTACAACGCACCGTTTTTCCGCTACCGCCCACTAAAATACGACATTCATATAAATCTTGAAAAATTGTGTAGTTTTGAATAATGAACTGGTCTGTACAACACCTTTCGACGGCAAAATCATATATAAACTATACATCATTGGAAAGCACATTTAAAATGCTATTGATTTAACCCCGTCCGATCAAGTGTACAACGCTCCGTTTTTCCGCTGCCGCCCAGTAAAATACGACATTAATATAAATCTTGAAAAATGGTGTAGTTTTGAATAATGAACTGGGGCTGTTCAACACCCTTCGATGGCAAAATCAAAAATGAACTATACATCATTGGAAAGCATATTTAAAATGCTATCGACTAAACTGCATCCGATCAGGTGTACAAAGCACCGTTTTTCCGCTACCGCCCACTAAAATACGATATTGATATAAATCTTGAAAAATGGTGTAGTTTAGAATAATGAACTGGTCTGTACAACACCCTTCGACGGCAAAATCATATATAAACTATACATCATTGGAAAGCACATTTAAAATTCTATCGAGTAAACCCCGTCCCATTAGGTGTACAAAGCACCGTTTTTGCGCTACCGCCCACTAAAATACGACATTTATATAAATCTTGAAAAATAATGTAGTTTAGAATAATGAACAGGTCTGTACAACACACTTCGACGGTAAAATCATATATAAACTATACATCATTGGAAAGCACATGTAAAATGCTATCGATTAAACCCCGTCGGAATAGGTCACAACAGACCGTTTTTCCGCTACCGCCCACTAAAATACGACATTAATATAAATCTTGAAAAATGGTGTAGTTTTGAATAATGAACTGGGGCTGTACAACACCCTTCGACGGGAAAATCATATATAAACTATACATCATTGGAAAGCACATTTAAAATTCTATCGATAAAACCTCGTCCCATTAGGTGTAGAACGCACCGTTTTTTCCGCTACCGCCCACTAAAATACGACATAAATATCAATCTTGAAAAATGGTGTAGTTTTGAATAAAGAACTGGTCTGTACAACACTCTTTAAGGGGAAAATCATATATAAACTATTCATCATTCGAAAATACATTTAAAATGCTATCGATTAAACCCCGTCCGAATAGGTGAACAACGCACCGTTTTTCCGCTACCGCCCACTAAAATACGACATTAATATGAATCTTGAAAAATGGTGTAGTTTTGAATAAAGAACTGGTCTGTACAACACCCTTCAACTGCAAAATCATATGTAAACTAGACATCATTCGAAAGCACATTTAAAAATCTATCGATTAAACCCCGTCCGAATAGGTGTACAACTCACCGTTTTTCCGCTACCGCCCACTAAAATACGACATTAATATAAATCTTGAAAAATGGTGTAGTTTTGAATAATGAACTGGTCTGTACAACACCCTTCGTCGGCAAAATCATATATAAACTATACATCATTGGAAAGCACATTTAAAATTCTATCGATTAAACCCCGTCCGATCAGGTGTACAACGCATCGTTTTTGCGTTACCGCCCACTAAAATACGACATTCATATAAATCTTGAAAAATGGTGTAGTTTAGAATAATGAACTGGTCTGTACAACACTCTTCGACGGCAAAATCATATATAAACTATACATCATTGGAAAGCACATGTAAAATGATATCGATTAAACCCCGTCCGATCAGGTGTACAACGCATCGTTTTTGCGTTAACGCCCACTAAAATACGACATTCATATAAATCTTGAAAAATGGTGTAGTTTTGAATAATGAACAGGTCTGTACAACACACTTCGACGGCAAAATCATATATAAACTATACATCATTGGAAAGCACATGTAAAATGCTATCGATTAAAGCCCGTCCGATCAGGTGTACAAAGCACCGTTTTTGCGTTACCGCCCACTAAAATACGACATTCATATAAATCTTGAAAAATGGTGTAGTTTTGAATAATGAATTGGTCTGTACAACGCCCTTCGACGGCAAAATCATATATAAACTATACATCATTGGAAAGCACATTTAAAATTCTATCGATTAAACCCCGTCGGAATAGGTCACAACGCACCGTTTTTCCGCTACCGCCCAGTAAAATACGACATTAATATAAATCTTGAAAAATGGTGTAGTTTTGAATAATGAACCGGTCTGTACAACACCTTTCGACGGCAAAATCATATATAAACTATACATCATTAGAAAGCACATTTAAAATTCTATCGATTAAACCCCGTCCGATCAGGTGTACAACGCACCGTTTTTCCGCTACCGCCCACTAAAATACGACATTCATATAAATCTTGAAAAATGGTGTAGTTTTGAATAATGAACTGGTCTGTATAACACCCTTCGACGGCAAAATCATATATAAACTATACATCATTGGAAAGCACATTTAAAATTCTATCGATTAAACCCCGTCCGAATAGGTGTACAACGCACCGTTTTTCCGCTACCGCCCACTAAAATAGACATTAATATAAATCTTGAAAAATGGTGTAGTTTTGAATAATGAACTGGTCTGTACAACACCCTTCGACGGCAAAATCATATATTAACTATACATCATTCGAAAATACAATTAAAATGCTATCGTTTAAACCCCGTCCGATCAGGTGAACAACGCACCGTTTTTCTGCTACCGCCCACTAAAATACGACGTTACTATAAATCTTGAAAAATGGTGTAGTTTTGAATAATGAACTGGTCTGTACAACACCCTTCGACGGCAAAATCATATATAAGCTATACATCATTGGAAAGCACATTTAAAATGCTATTGATTTAACCTCGTCCGATCAAATGTACAACGCTCCGTTTTTCCGCTACCGCCCAGTAAAATACGACATTAATATAAATCTTGAAAAATGAAGGTAGTTTTGAATAATGAACTGGGGCTGTACAACACCCTTCGACGGCAAAATCATATATAAACTATACATCATTGGAAAGCACATGTAAAATGCTATCGATTAAAGCCCGTCCGATCAGGAGTACAACGCACCGTTTTTGCGTTACCGCCCACTAAAATACGACATTCATATAAATCTTGAAATATGGTGTAGTTTTGAAGAATGAATTGGTCTGTACAACACCCTTCGACGGCAAAATCATATATAAACTATACATCATTGGAAAGCATATTTAACATTCTATCGATTTAACCCCGTCCGAATAGGTGTAAAACGCACCGTTTTTCCGCTACTGCCCACTAAAATACGACATTCATATCAATCTTGAAATTTGGTGTAGTTTTGAATAATGAACTGGTCTGTACAACACCTTTCGACGGCAAAATCATATATAAACTATACATCATTGGAAAGCACATTTAAAATTCTATCGATTAAACCCCGTCCGATCAGGTGTACAACGCACCGTTTTTCCGCTACCGCCCAGTAAAATACGACATTAATATAAATCTTGAAAAATGGTGTAGTTTTGAATAATGAACTGGTCTGTACAACACCTTTCGACGGCAAAATCATATATAAACTATACATCATTGGAAAGCACATTTAAAATTCTATCGATTAAACCCCGTCCGATCAGGTGTACAACGCACCGTTTTTCCGCTACCGCCCAGTAAAATACGACATTAATATAAATCTTGAAAAATGGTGTAGTTTTGAATAATGAACTGGTCTGTACAACACCTTTCGACGGCAAAATCATATATAAACTATACATCATTGGAAAGCACATTTAAAATGCTATTGATTTAACCCCGTCCGATCAAGTGTACAACGCTCCGTTTTTCCGCTACCGCCCAGTAAAATACGACATTAATATAAATCTTGAAAAATGGTGTAGTTTTGAATAATGAACTGGGGCTGTTCAACACCCTTCGATGGCAAAATCAAAAATGAACTATACATCATTGGAAAGCATATTTAAAATGCTATCGACTAAACTGCATCCGATCAGGTGTACAAAGCACCGTTTTTGCGCTACCGCCCACTAAAATACGACATTCATATAAATCTTGAAATATGGTGTAGTTTTGAAAAATGAATTGGTCTGTACAACACCCTTCGACGGCAAAATCATATATAAACTATACATCATTGGAAAGCACATTTAAAATTCTATCGATTTAACCCCGTCCGAATAGGTGTACAACGCACCGTTTTTCCGCTACTGCCCACTAAAATACGACATTCATATAAATCTTGAAATTTGGTGTAGTTTTGAATAATGAACTGGTCTGTACAACGCCCTTCGACGGCAAAATCATATATAAACTATACATCATTGGAAAGCACATTTAAAATTCTATCGATTAAACCCCGTCCGATCAGGTGTACAACGCACCGTTTTTCCGCTACCGCCCACTAAAATACGACATTCATATAAATCTTGAAAAATTGTGTAGTTTTGAATAATGAACTGGTCTGTACAACACCTTTCGACGGCAAAATCATATATAAACTATACATCATTGGAAAGCACATTTAAAATGCTATTGATTTAACCCCGTCCGATCAAGTGTACAACGCTCCGTTTTTCCGCTGCCGCCCAGTAAAATACGACATTAATATAAATCTTGAAAAATGGTGTAGTTTTGAATAATGAACTGGGGCTGTTCAACACCCTTCGATGGCAAAATCAAAAATGAACTATACATCATTGGAAAGCATATTTAAAATGCTATCGACTAAACTGCATCCGATCAGGTGTACAAAGCACCGTTTTTCCGCTACCGCCCACTAAAATACGATATTGATATAAATCTTGAAAAATGGTGTAGTTTAGAATAATGAACTGGTCTGTACAACACCCTTCGACGGCAAAATCATATATAAACTATACATCATTGGAAAGCACATTTAAAATTCTATCGAGTAAACCCCGTCCCATTAGGTGTACAAAGCACCGTTTTTGCGCTACCGCCCACTAAAATACGACATTTATATAAATCTTGAAAAATGGTGTAGTTTAGAATAATGAACAGGTCTGTACAACACACTTCGACGGCAAAATCATATATAAACTATACATCATTGGAAAGCACATGTAAAATGCTATCGATTAAACCCCGTCGGAATAGGTCACAACAGACCGTTTTTCCGCTACCGCCCACTAAAATACGACATTAATATAAATCTTGAAAAATGGTGTAGTTTTGAATAATGAACTGGGGCTGTACAACACCCTTCGACGGCAAAATCATATATAAACTATACATCATTGGAAAGCACATTTAAAATTCTATCGATAAAACCTCGTCCCATTAGGTGTAGAACGCACCGTTTTTTCCGCTACCGCCCACTGAAATACGACATAAATATCAATCTTGAAAAATGGTGTAGTTTTGAATAAAGAACTGGTCTGTACAACACTCTTTAACGGGAAAATCATATATAAACTAGACATCATTCGAAAGCACATTTAAAATTCTATCGATTAAACCCCGTCCGAATAGGTGTACAACTCACCGTTTTTCCGCTACCGCCCACTAAAATACGACATTAATATGAATCTTGAAAAATGGTGTAGTTTTGAATAAAGAACTGGTCTGTACAACACCCTTCAACTGCAAAATCATATGTAAACTAGACATCATTCGAAAGCACATTTAAAATTCTATCGATTAAACCCCGTCCGAATAGGTGTACAACTCACCGTTTTTCCACTACCGCCCACTAAAATACGACATTAATATAAATCTTGAAAAATGGTGTAGTTTTGAATAATGAACTGGTCTGTACAACACCCTTCGTCGGCAAAATCATATATAAACTATACATCATTGGAAAGCACATTTAAAATTCTATCGATTAAACCCCGTCCGATCAGGTGTACAACGCATCGTTTTTGCGTTACCGCCCACTAAAATACGACATTCATATAAATCTTGAAAAATGGTGTAGTTTAGAATAATGAACTGGTCTGTACAACACTCTTCGACGGCAAAATCATATATAAACTATACATCATTGGAAAGCACATTTAAAATTCTATCGATTAAACCCCGTCCGAATAGGTGTACAACGCACCGTTTTTCCGCTACCGCCCACTAAAATAGACATTAATATAAATCTTGAAAAATGGTGTAGTTTTGAATAATGAACTGGTCTGTACAACACCCTTCGACGGCAAAATCATATATTAACTATACATCATTCGAAAATACAATTAAAATGCTATCGTTTAAACCCCGTCCGATCAGGTGAACAACGCACCGTTTTTCTGCTACCGCCCACTAAAATACGACGTTACTATAAATCTTGAAAAATGGTGTAGTTTTGAATAATGAACTGGTCTGTACAACACCCTTCGACGGCAAAATCATATATAAACTATACATCATTGGAAAGCACATTTAAAATGCTATTGATTTAACCTCGTCCGATCAAATGTACAACGCTCCGTTTTTCCGCTACCGCCCAGTAAAATACGACATTAATATAAATCTTGAAAAATGAAGGTAGTTTTGAATAATGAACTGGGGCTGTACAACACCCTTCGACGGCAAAATCATATATAAACTATACATCATTGGAAAGCACATGTAAAATGCTATCGATTAAAGCCCGTCCGATCAGGAGTACAACGCACCGTTTTTGCGTTACCGCCCACTAAAATAAGACATTCATATAAATCTTGAAATATGGTGTAGTTTTGAAGAATGAATTGGTCTGTACAACACCCTTCGACGGCAAAATCATATATAAACTATACATCATTGGAAAGCATATTTAACATTCTATCGATTTAACCCCGTCCGAATAGGTGTAAAACGCACCGTTTTTCCGCTACTGCCCACTAAAATACGACATTCATATAAATCTTGAAATTTGGTGTAGTTTTGAATAATGAACTGGTCTGTACAACACCTTTCGACGGCAAAATCATATATAAACTATACATCATTGGAAAGCACATTTAAAATTCTATCGATTAAACCCCGTCCGATCAGGTGTACAACGCACCGTTTTTCCGCTACCGCCCAGTAAAATACGACATTAATATAAATCTTGAAAAATGGTGTAGTTTTGAATAATGAACTGGTCTGTACAACACCTTTCGACGGCAAAATCATATATAAACTATACATCATTGGAAAGCACATTTAAAATGCTATTGATTTAACCCCGTCCGATCAAGTGTACAACGCTCCGTTTTTCCGCTACCGCCCAGTAAAATACGACATTAATATAAATCTTGAAAAATGGTGTAGTTTTGAATAATGAACTGGGGCTGTTCAACACCCTTCGATGGCAAAATCAAAAATGAACTATACATCATTGGAAAGCATATTTAAAATGCTATCGACTAAACTGCATCCGATCAGGTGTACAAAGCACCGTTTTTGCGCTACCGCCCACTAAAATACGACATTCATATAAATCTTGAAATATGGTGTAGTTTTGAATAATGAATTGGTCTGTACAACACCCTTCGACGGCAA
This sequence comes from Sipunculus nudus, assembly GCA_026874595.1. Taxonomy (NCBI): domain Eukaryota; kingdom Metazoa; phylum Annelida; class Sipuncula; order Golfingiida; family Sipunculidae; genus Sipunculus; species Sipunculus nudus. The sequence continues at coordinate 29,062,492 of CM049313.1, forward strand.
AATCATATATAAACTATACATCATTGGAAAGCACATTTAAAATTCTATCGATTTAACCCCGTCCGAATAGGTGTACAACGCACCGTTTTTCCGCTACTGCCCACTAAAATACGACATTCATATAAATCTTGAAATTTGGTGTAGTTTTGAATAATGAACTGGTCTGTACAACGCCCTTCGACGGCAAAATCATATATAAACTATACATCATTGGAAAGCACATTTAAAATTCTATCGATTAAACCCCGTCCGATCAGGTGTACAACGCACCGTTTTTCCGCTACCGCCCACTAAAATACGACATTCATATAAATCTTGAAAAATTGTGTAGTTTTGAATAATGAACTGGTCTGTACAACACCTTTCGACGGCAAAATCATATATAAACTATACATCATTGGAAAGCACATTTAAAATGCTATTGATTTAACCCCGTCCGATCAAGTGTACAACGCTCCGTTTTTCCGCTGCCGCCCAGTAAAATACGACATTAATATAAATCTTGAAAAATGGTGTAGTTTTGAATAATGAACTGGGGCTGTTCAACACCCTTCGATGGCAAAATCAAAAATGAACTATACATCATTGGAAAGCATATTTAAAATGCTATCGACTAAACTGCATCCGATCAGGTGTACAAAGCACCGTTTTTCCGCTACCGCCCACTAAAATACGATATTGATATAAATCTTGAAAAATGGTGTAGTTTAGAATAATGAACTGGTCTGTACAACACCCTTCGACGGCAAAATCATATATAAACTATACATCATTGGAAAGCACATTTAAAATTCTATCGAGTAAACCCCGTCCCATTAGGTGTACAAAGCACCGTTTTTGCGCTACCGCCCACTAAAATACGACATTTATATAAATCTTGAAAAATGGTGTAGTTTAGAATAATGAACAGGTCTGTACAACACATTTCGACGGCAAAATCATATATAAACTATACATCATTGGAAAGCACATGTAAAATGCTATCGATTAAACCCCGTCGGAATAGGTCACAACAGACCGTTTTTCCGCTACCGCCCACTAAAATACGACATTAATATAAATCTTGAAAAATGGTGTAGTTTTGAATAATGAACTGGGGCTGTACAACACCCTTCGACGGCAAAATCATATATAAACTATACATCATTGGAAAGCACATTTAAAATTCTATCGATAAAACCTCGTCCCATTAGGTGTAGAACGCACCGTTTTTTCCGCTACCGCCCACTAAAATACGACATAAATATCAATCTTGAAAAATGGTGTAGTTTTGAATAAAGAACTGGTCTGTACAACACTCTTTAACGGGAAAATCATATATAAACTATTCATCATTCGAAAATACATTTAAAATGCTATCGATTAAACCCCGTCCGAGTAGGTGAACAACGCACCGTTTTTCCGCTACCGCCCACTAAAATACGACATTAATATGAATCTTGAAAAATGGTGTAGTTTTGAATAAAGAACTGGTCTGTACAACACCCTTCAACTGCAAAATCATATGTAAACTAGACATCATTCGAAAGCACATTTAAAATTCTATCGATTAAACCCCGTCCGAATAGGTGTACAACTCACCGTTTTTCCGCTACCGCCCACTAAAATACGACATTAATATAAATCTTGAAAAATGGTGTAGTTTTGAATAATGAACTGGTCTGTACAACACCCTTCGTCGGCAAAATCATATATAAACTATACATCATTGGAAAGCACATTTAAAATTCTATCGATTAAACCCCGTCCGATCAGGTGTACAACGCATCGTTTTTGCGTTACCGCCCACTAAAATACGACATTCATATAAATCTTGAAAAATGGTGTAGTTTAGAATAATGAACTGGTCTGTACAACACTCTTCGACGGCAAAATCATATATAAACTATACATCATTGGAAAGCACATGTAAAATGATATCGATTAAACCCCGTCCGATCAGGTGTACAACGCATCGTTTTTGCGTTAACGCCCACTAAAATACGACATTCATATAAATCTTGAAAAATGGTGTAGTTTTGAATAATGAACAGGTCTGTACAACACACTTCGACGGCAAAATCATATATAAACTATACATCATTGGAAAGCACATGTAAAATGCTATCGATTAAAGCCCGCCCGATCAGGTGTACAAAGCACCGTTTTTGCGTTACCGCCCACTAAAATACGACATTCATATAAATCTTGAAAAATGGTGTAGTTTTGAATAATGAATTGGTCTGTACAACGCCCTTCGACGGCAAAATCATATATAAACTATACATCATTGGAAAGCACATTTAAAATTCTATCGATTAAACCCCGTCGGAATAGGTCACAACGCACCGTTTTTCCGCTACCGCCCAGTAAAATACGACATTAATATAAATCTTGAAAAATGGTGTAGTTTTGAATAATGAACTGGTCTGTACAACACCTTTCGACGGCAAAATCATATATAAACTATACATCATTGGAAAGCACATTTAAAATTCTATCGATTAAACCCCGTCCGATCAGGTGTACAACGCACCGTTTTTCCGCTACCGCCCACTAAAATACGACATTCATATAAATCTTGAAAAATGGTGTAGTTTTGAATAATGAACTGGTCTGTATAACACCCTTCGACGGCAAAATCATATATAAACTATACATCATTGGAAAGCACATTTAAAATTCTATCGATTAAACCCCGTCCGAATAGGTGTACAACGCACCGTTTTTCCGCTACCGCCCACTAAAATAGACATTAATATAAATCTTGAAAAATGGTGTAGTTTTGAATAATGAACTGGTCTGTACAACACCCTTCGACGGCAAAATCATATATAAACTATATATCATTGGAAAGCACATATAAAATGCTATCGATTTAACCCCGTCCGATCAAGTGTACAAAGCACTGTTTTCCGCTAACGCCCACTAAAATACGACATTCATATAAATCTTGAAAAATGGTGTAGTTTTGAATAATGAACTGGTCTGTACAACGCCCTTCGACGGCAAAATCATATATAAACTATACATCATTGGAAAGCAAATTTAAAATTCTATCGATTAAACCCCGTCCGATCAGGTGAACAACGCACCGTTTTTGCGCTACCGCCCACTAAAATACGACATTCATATAAATATTGAAAAATGGTGTAGTTTAGAATAATGAACTGGTCTGTACAACACCCTTCGACGGCAAAATCATATATAAACTATACATCATTGGAAAGCACATGTAAAATGATATCGATTAAACCCCGTCCGATCAGGTGTACAACGCACCGTTTTTGCGTTACCGCCCACTAAAATACGACATTCATATAAATCTTGAAAAATGATGTAGTTTTGAATAATGAACTGGTCTGTACAACACCCTTCGACGGCAAAATCATATATTAACTATACATCATTCGAAAATACAATTAAAATGCTATCGTTTAAACCCCGTCCGATCAGGTGAACAACGCACCGTTTTTCCGCTACCGCCCACTAAAATACGACGTTACTATAAATCTTGAAAAATGGTGTAGTTTTGAATAATGAACTGGTCTGTACAACACCCTTTGACGGCAAAATCATATATAAACTATACATCATTGGAAAGCACATTTAAAATGCTATTGATTTAAACTCGTCCGATCAAATGTACAACGCTCCGTTTTTCCGCTACCGCCCAGTAAAATACGACATTAATATAAATCTTGAAAAATGAAGGTAGTTTTGAATAATGAACTGGGGCTGTACAACACCCTTCGACGGCAAAATCATATATAAACTATACATCATTGGAAAGCACATGTAATATGCTATCGATTAAAGCCCGTCCGATCAGGAGTACAACGCACCGTTTTTGCGTTACCGCCCACTAAAATACGACATTCATATAAATCTTGAAATATGGTGTAGTTTTGAATAATGAATTGGTCTGTACAACACCCTTCGACGGCAAAATCATATATAAACTATACATCATTGGAAAGCACATTTAAAATTCTATCGATTTAACCCCGTCCGAATAGGAGTACAACGCACCGTTTTTCCGCTACTGCCCACTAAAATACGACATTCATATAAATCTTGAAATTTGGTGTAGTTTTGAATAATGAACTGGTCTGTACAACGCCCTTCGACGGCAAAATCATATATAAACTATACATCATTGGAAAGCACATTTAAAATTCTATCGATTAAACCCCGTCCGATCAGGTGTACAACTCACCGTTTTTCCGCTACCGCCCACTAAAATACGACATTCATATAAATCTTGAAAAATGGTGTAGTTTTGAATAATGAACTGGTCTGTACAACACCTTTCGACGGCAAAATCATATATAAACTATACATCATTGGAAAGCACATTTAAAATGCTATTGATTTAACCCCGTCCGATTAAGTGTACAACGCTCCGTTTTTCCGCTACCGCCCAGTAAAATACGACATTAATATAAATCTTGAAAAATGGTGTAGTTTTGAATAATGAACTGGGGCTGTTCAAAACCCTTCGATGGCAAAATCAAAAATGAACTATACATCATTGGAAAGCATATTAAAAATGCTATAGACTAAACTGCATCCGATCAGGTGTACAAAGCACCGTTTTTGCGCTACCGCCCACTAAAATACGACATTCATATAAATCTTGAAATATGGTGTAGTTTTGAATAATGAATTGGTCTGTACAACACCCTTCGACGGCAAAATCATATATAAACTATACATCATTGGAAAGCACATTTAAAATTCTATCGATTTAACCCCGTCCGAATAGGTGTACAACGCACCGTTTTTCCGCTACTGCCCACTAAAATACGACATTCATATAAATCTTGAAATGTGGTGTAGTTTTGAATAATGAACTGGTCTGTACAACGCCCTTCGACGGCAAAATCATATATAAACTATACATCATTGGAAAGCAAATTTAAAATTCTATCGAATAAACCCCGTCCGATCAGGTGAACAACGCACCGTTTTTGCGCTACCGCCCACTAAAATACGACATTCATATAAATCTTGAAAAATGGTGTAGTTTAGAATAATGAACTGGTCTGTACAACACCCTTCGACGGCAAAATCATATATAAACTATACATCATTGGAAAGCACATGTAAAATGATATCGATTAAACCCCGTCCGATCAGGTGTACAACGCACCGTTTTTGCGTTACCGCCCACTAAAATACGACATTCATATAAATCTTGAAAAATGATGTAGTTTTGAATAATGAACTGGTCTGTACAACACCCTTCGACGGCAAAATCATATATTAACTATACATCATTCGAAAATACAATTAAAATGCTATCGTTTAAACCCCGTCCGATCAGGTGAACAACGCACCGTTTTTCTGCTACCGCCCACTAAAATACGACGTTACTATAAATCTTGAAAAATGGTGTAGTTTTGAATAATGAACTGGTCTGTACAACACCCTTCGACGGCAAAATCATATATAAACTATACATCATTGGAAAGCACATTTAAAATGCTATTGATTTAACCTCGTCCGATCAAATGTACAACGCTCCGTTTTTCCGCTACCGCCCAGTAAAATACGACATTAATATAAATCTTGAAAAATGAAGGTAGTTTTGAATAATGAACTGGGGCTGTACAACACCCTTCGACGGCAAAATCATATATAAACTATACATCATTGGAAAGCACATGTAAAATGCTATCGATTAAAGCCCGTCCGATCAGGAGTACAACGCACCGTTTTTGCGTTACCGCCCACTAAAATACGACATTCATATAAATCTTGAAATATGGTGTAGTTTTGAATAATGAATTGGTCTGTACAACACCCTTCGACGGCAAAATCATATATAAACTATACATCATTGGAAAGCTGTTACGACCCATAATGTAATAACCGGCCCATACTGTAATAACGGCCCATAATGTAATAAAAACGACCCATAATGTAATAATGGCCCATAATGTAATAAAAAACGGCCCATATTGTAATAACCATACCCTGCCCATATTGTTATAAAATCGCAAGTGGGTAAAACGGCCCATTTTGTAATAAAATCGCAGGTGGGCAAAATGGCCGATAATTTTATAATTCAAATATCATGCAAATTAACTTAGACAATTCAAATATCGACTTATCGTGACAAGAATGTGTAAGTGAACTTACAAGTATGAAAAACCACTGGATAATATAATGACTATCTGTTTAAAACGGTGACCAAGCTAATATGAGCGAATTATGGCCATGGTTCATGTTAAATTTTAGTTCAGTGTTTAAATAGGATGATAAAGTATTTAAACAAGAATATATATATATATATATATATATATATATATATATATATATATATATATATATATATATAGAAGGTAGTATTACCCCCCGATGTAAAGTGCTCTTTGGCCTACAGACTTTGCCCTGCCCTGTTATGTTCCAGTATCGCACGTGTACCCCGACCAAACTTATTGTGCACCCGAGGACAATAGGATCAGTGTCAGTCTTTCACATGCCCCCCCCCCCCCCCCCCGAATCGCAAAAGTATAATCTCGTAATCTCGTAAAGTCTCGGCTTTTCAAACCACGCCGTTAGCTTCATTCTAACAACATTCACCTGATGATCGGGTCGCATCCCGTGAAACAGACTGTGGTGAATTAACAGTGATGTTTTTCTTCAGAGTTATATATATATATATATATATATATATATATATATATATATATATATATATATATATATATATATATATATTTATATTGTGTATATATATATATGTGTGTGTGTGTGTATGTATTAGCTTTAATGGACCCAGGCGCTTAAATAAATCCTAAAAATATATATATAAAATATTAACAGATAAAATATACAAAACTCTCATCATCGATAAATTTTAATATATTGAAATATTTCAGTGCGTTTTGCACAATGTATCATAGAGAATATATTATATGATATCTCAAAACATCCCGAGATTTAGAAATTACAAATATAGGTACTGCTGCAATTTTTTAATGCCCATATATGCATTGGTTAAGATGTCTTAGGTCAATATGTATAACCCGTCGCATAGATTAAGAGCTTTCAACACACATATTTGAAGTTAAAACCTGGATGCGTCATTCGTGCGATTCAAGAGTGACTCTTATACAATTTAATTTTCTCAAAAATAACATTACGCCCAAACAACAAAACAAAAATTTGAAAATGCCGGTTTCTGTGTTCTAGAGGGAGAGCATAGGCCTCACAGCTGGGAGATTCAGGGGCGTAGCCAGGATTGAGGGAGGGGAGGGGGCAATATGATTAGTGGCAGATCGAGAAATTCGAAGGGGGGGGGGGGCGCTAATATGCATATATGGGTACTATGAAAACTGTTATGTATACATGGATATATATATATATATATATATATATATATATTATTATTATTATTATTATTATTATTATTATTATTATTATACGTTATATTTTAGTGTATGAAAATATGACTTTTTTTATTCAATTATGAACCATGGTTTCATATAGGTTAGTAACAGGTTCATGGGGAGGGTTCATATTTGGACATTTTTTTAATATGCAATGTAAAGAGGACATTTGGAGGCAATTGTCACAAAAAAATGAGAAATTCCGTTTCCTGAAAAACTTTTCTTATGTCTTTGCGTTATGAATTGAAACTGTAGAGAGGATAAATATTTAATATTTATTTTTCTTCAAAATAGAATAGAAAATTTCAATCGTTTCCAACATGTTAAGGAAAGGCGCATATACGAATTTACGTTAATAATTTGCAAAATATTATCTTGTTAAACTTTGCATGACTCCTTAGTGCACATATCGCGGGTTCGAGTATACCGGTATCACCAGAGGAGCCGTGAGGGTGTTCACGGTCGACCCCAACCAGGGCCTGGTACTCTGCAGTAGTTCTGCAGCTGTTCATAAATATCCTTATCCTCAACTAATGAATTTGTAAGTAATAAACTGCAGTTAAAAAATTAAAATCTAATTGCTATTTAATAAAAATAAATATGAAAAATGAAAATCAATCACGACAATTGGGAAATTACACACACACACACACACATATATATATATAATATATATGTATATATATATATATACTTGATATTAGATTAAGTGAAATTCCGAAGGGACGGCGAGTACTGGATGCGACCGGGGCCATGCCGAGGAGCGATGAGATTTTTCATGGTCGGTCCCCATCCAGGGTGAGCGCTCTGCATAATGGGAAGGCTGTGCCCAACAGCCGTGTATCACATTTATATCACAAACTAATGCAAAATTTGGCGAGATCCTCCATGTTTTGACTCAATTATGGGGATGATTACACACCCCGGACCCGCAGGTGAGGTAGTTATCTGACACCAGGATATTACATATATACATGACACTAAGCGTGTGCCCTGTCACGTATTCCAAACCGAGATAGATTTATACAGATGTACAAACAGGTTAAGATTAATTTAAAATGCGATTGATTCCACAAACAAATATATATATATATATATATATATATATATATTTATATATATACGTTATTCCTTCAAACTTTGAACCATCCTACAGAGAAGTAGTATAATTTTTTTTTATTAATGGAACAAGGTGACAGTATTTTGTCTACCTAACGGATCGACGAACAACTATAAAGACCTTTAAAGACCACCATCTGAGCCATGGAGAGTGCCTCCCAGTAATTATTACAACTGTTTGTACAATCCATGAAAATCCAGATGTTTGCAATCGCCGAGCGATCGCAAGGGAAGCCTCCTTCAGCCTTCTGCACCCTACCCACCACCCTAGCCCCACCCCCACCCCCACCACTAACGGTCTATATATACATATATATATTGGCCGTTTTTTACAATAATTGACGGTTAATAGATTATGGGTCGTTATTACGACTCATATTGTTATAACGTCCTATATTGTAACAATGGTCAATATTGCAGTAGAAATTGCCTATTTGTTGTAAAAACGGCCAATATTATAATAATTGCCAATACCGTAATAATAAATGAGTAACATAGTAATAACTTATCCTCACCTTTACTGTAAGGAGCATGGTCGGGGCTTAAATGGGCAAAAAGGCCAATATTGTGAAAAAAAATGCAGTTAAGAAGATAATGATTAAATTCATGTCAAATTTACGTAGACAGCATAAATGTTGACTGTTTCACTGGATTTCCATTATGACTGCATCTCTTATACAAAATGAGGAACCAAAATGGCTGTAATTTTAGAAGGTGTTCTCAAACGACATATCGCCTGTTAGATTTGGGATTCATTCTTGAGCTTAAACATATGTTATTACAATATGGGCCGTTTTTCCCACTTCCCGTTTTATTACAATATGGGCAGGGTATGATTATTACAATATGGGTTGTTTTTATTACAATATGGGCCGTTATTACAAAATGGGCCGTTTTTTATTACATTATGGGCCGTTATTACAGTATGGGCCAGTTTTATTACAATATGGGTAGTGTATGATTATTACATTATGGGTCGTTTTTATTACAATATGGGCCGTTATTACATTATGGGCCGGTTATTACATTATGGGTTGTAACAAAAGCATATTTAACATTCTATCGATTTAACCCCGTCCGAATAGGTGTAAAACGCACCGTTTTTCCGCTACTGCCCACTAAAATACGACATTCATATAAATCTTGAAATTTGGTGTAGTTTTGAATAATGAATTGGTCTGTACAACACCCTTCGACGGCAAAATCATATATAAACTATACATCATTGGAAAGCACATTTAAAATTCTAGCGATTTAACCCCGTCCGAATAGGTGTACAACGCACCGTTTTTCCGCTACTGCCCACTAAAATACGACATTCATATAAATCTTGAAATGTGGTGTAGTTTTGAATAATGAACTGGTCTGTACAACGCCCTTCGACGGCAAAATCATATATAAACTATACATCATTGGAAAGCAAATTTAAAATTCTATCGATTAAACCCCGTCCGATCAGGTGAACAACGCACCGTTTTTGCGCTACCGCCCACTAAAATACGACATTCATATAAATCTTGAAAAATGGTGTAGTTTAGAATAATGAACTGGTCTGTACAACACCCTTCGACGGCAAAATCATATATAAACTATACATCATTGGAAAGCACATGTAAAATGATATCGATTAAACCCCGTCCGATCAGGTGTACAACGCACCGTTTTTCCGTTACCGCCCACTAAAATACGACATTCATATAAATCTTGAAAAATGATGTAGTTTTGAATAATGAACTGGTCTGTACAACACCCTTCGACGGCAAAATCATATATTAACTATACATCATTCGAAAATACAATTAAAATGCTATCGTTTAAACCCCGTCCGATCAGGTGAACAACGCACCGTTTTTCCGCTACCGCCCACTAAAATACGACGTTACTATAAATCTTGAAAAATGGTGTAGTTTTGAATAATGAACTGGTCTGTACAACACCCTTCGACGGCAAAATCATATATAAACTATACATCATTGGAAAGCACATTTAAAATGCTATTGATTTAACCTCGTCCGATCAAATGTACAACGCTCCGTTTTTCCGCTACCGCCCAGTAAAATACGACATTAATATAAATCTTGAAAAATGAAGGTAGTTTTGAATAATGAACTGGGGCTGTACAACACCCTTCGACGGCAAAATCATATATAAACTATACATCATTGGAAAGCACATGTAAAATGCTATCGATTAAAGCCCGTCCGATCAGGAGTACAACGCACCGTTTTTCCGCTACTGCCCACTAAAATACGACATTAGTATAAATCTTGAAATATGGTGTAGTTTTGAATAATGAATTGGTCTGTACAACACCCTTCGACGGCAAAATCATATATAAACTATACATCATTGGAAAGCATATTTAACATTCTATCGATTTAACCCCGTCCGAATAGGTGTAAAACGCACCGTTTTTCCGCTACTGCCCACTAAAATACGACATTCATATAAATCTTGAAATTTGGTGTAGTTTTGAATAATGAACTGGTCTGTACAACACCTTTCGACGGCAAAGTCATATATAAACTATACATCATTGGAAAGCACATTTAAAATTCTATCGATTAAACCCCGTCCGATCAGGTGTACAACGCACCGTTTTTCCGCTACCGCCCAGTAAAATACGACATTAATATAAATCTTGAAAAATGGTGTAGTTTTGAATAATGAACTGGTCTGTACAACACCTTTCGACGGCAAAATCATATATAAACTATACATCATTGGAAAGCACATTTAAAATGCTATTGATTTAACCCCGTCCGATCAAGTGTACAACGCTCCGTTTTTCCGCTACCGCCCAGTAAAATACGACATTAATATAAATCTTGAAAAATGGTGTAGTTTTGAATAATGAACTGGGGCTGTTCAACACCCTTCGATGGCAAAATCAAAAATGAACTATACATTATTGGAAAGCATATTTAAAATGCTATCAACTAAACTGCATCCGATCAGGTGTACAAAGCACCGTTCTTGCGCTACCGCCCACTAAAATACGACATTCATATAAATCTTGAAATATGGTGTAGTTTTGAATAATGAATTGGTCTGTACAACACCCTTCGACGGCAAAATCATATATAAACTATACATCATTGGAAAGCACATTTAAAATTCTATCGATTTTAACCCGTCCGAATAGGTGTACAACGCACCGTTTTTCCGCTACTGCCCACTAAAATACGACATTCATATAAATCTTGAAATTTGGTGTAGTTTTGAATAATGAACTGGTCTGTACAACGCCCTTCGACGGCAAAATCATATATAAACTATACATCATTGGAAAGCACATTTAAAATTCTATCGATTAAACCCCGTCCGATCAGGTGTACAACGCACCGTTTTTCCGCTACCGCCCACTAAAATACGACATTCATATAAATCTTGAAAAATTGTGTAGTTTTGAATAATGAACTGGTCTGTACAACACCTTTCGACGGCAAAATCATATATAAACTATACATCATTGGAAAGCACATTTAAAATGCTATTGATTTAACCCCGTCCGATCAAGTGTACAACGCTCCGTTTTTCCGCTACCGCCCAGTAAAATACGACATTAATATAAATCTTGAAAAATGGTGTAGTATTGAATAATGAACTGGGGCTGTTCAACACCCTTCGATGGCAAAATCAAAAATGAACTATACATCATTGGAAAGCATATTTAAAATGCTATCGACTAAACTGCATCCGATCAGGTGTACAAAGCACCGTTTTTCCGCTACCGCCCACTAAAATACGACATTAATATAAATCTTGAAAAATGGTGTAGTTTTGAATAATGAACTGGGGCTGTACAACACCCTTCGACGGCAAAATCATATATAAACTATACATCATTGGAAAGCACATTTAAAATTCTATCGATAAAACCTCGTCCCATTAGGTGTAGAACGCACCGTTTTTTCCGCTACCGCCCACTAAAATACGACATAAATATCAATCTTGAAAAATGGTGTAGTTTTGAATAAAGATCTGGTCTGTACAACACTCTTTAACGGGAAAATCATATATAAACTATTCATCATTCGAAAATAAATTTAAAATGCTATCGATTAAAACCCGTCCGAATAGGTGAACAACGCACCGTTTTTCCGCTACCGCCCACTAAAATACGACATTAATATGAATCTTGAAAAATGGTGTAGTTTTGAATAAAGAACTGGTCTGTACAACACCCTTCAACTGCAAAATCATATGTAAACTAGACATCATTCGAAGGCACATTTAAAATTCTATCGATTAAACCCCGTCCGAATAGGTGTACAACTCACCGTTTTTCCGCTACCGCCCACTAAAATACGACATTAATATAAATCTTGAAAAATGGTGTAGTTTTGAATAATGAACTGGTCTGTACAACACCCTTCGTCGGCAAAATCATATATAAACTATACATCATTGGAAAGCACATTTAAAATTCTATCGATTAAACCCCGTCCGATCAGGTGTACAACGCATCGTTTTTGCGTTACCGCCCACTAAAATACGACATTCATATAAATCTTGAAAAATGGTGTAGTTTAGAATAATGAACTGGTCTGTACAACACTCTTCGACGGCAAAATCATATATAAACTATACATCATTGGAAAGCACATGTAAAATGATATCGATTAAACCCCGTCCGATCAGGTGTACAACGCATCGTTTTTGCGTTAACGCCCACTAAAATACGACATTCATATAAATCTTGAAAAATGGTGTAGTTTTGAATAATGAACTGGTCTGTACAACGCCCTTCGACGGCAAAATCATATATAACCTATACATCATTGGAAAGCACATTTAAAATTCTATCGATTAAACCCCGTCCGATCAGGTAAAGAACACACCGTTTTTCCGCTACCGCCCACTAAAATACGACATTAATATAAATCTTGAAAAATGGTGTAGTTTTGAATAATGAACTGGTCTGTACAACACCCTTCGACGGCAAAATCATATGTAAACTAGACATCATTCGAAAGCACATTTAAAATTCTATCCATTAAACCCCGTCCGAATAGGTGTACAACTCACCGTTTTTCCGCTACCGCCCACTAAAATACGACATTAATATAAATCTTGAAAAATGGTGTAGTTTTGAATAATGAACTGGTCTGTACAACACCCTTCAACGGCAAAATCATATATAAACTAGACATCATTGGAAAGCACATTTAAAATTCTATCGGTTAAACCCCGTCCGAATAGGTGTACAACGCACCGTTTTTCCGCTACCGCCCACTAAAATACGACATTAATATAAATCTTGAAAAATGGTGTAGTTTTGAATAATGAACTGGTCTGTACAAACCCTTCGACGGCAAAATCATATATAAACTATACATCATTGAAAAGCACATTTAAAATGCTATTGATTTAACCCCGTCCGATCAAGTGTACAACGCTCCGTTTTTCCGCTACCGCCCAGTAAAATACGACATTCATATAAATCTTGAAAAATGGTGTATTTTTGAATAATGAACTGGGGCTGTACAACACCCTTCGACGGCAAAATCAAATATCAATTATACATCATTGGAAAGCATCTTTAAAATGCTATCGCCTAACTGCATCCGATCAGCTGTACAAAGCACTGTTTTTGCGTTACCGCCTACTAAAATACGACATTCATATAAATCTTGAAAAATGGTGTAGTTTTGAATAATGAACTGGTCTGTACAACGCCCTTCGACGGCAAAATCATATATAAACTATACATCATTGGAAAGCACATTTAAAATTCTATCGATTAAACCCCGTCCGATCAGGTAAAGAACGCACCGTTTTTCCGCTACCGCCCACTAAAATACGACATTAATATAAATCTTGAAAAATGGTGTAGTTTTGAATAATGAACTGGTCTGTACAACACCCTTCGACGGCAAAATCATATGTAAACTAGACATCATTCGAAAGCACATTTAAAATTCTATCCATTAAACCCCGTCCGAATAGGTGTACAACTCACCGTTTTTCCGCTACCGCCCACTAAAATACGACGTTAATATAAATCTTGAAATTTGGTGTAGTTTTGAATAATGAACTGGTCTGTACAACGCCCTTCGACGGCAAAATCATATGTAAACTAGACATCATTCGAAAGCACATTTAAAATTCTATCGATTAAACCCCGTCCGAATAGGTGTACAACCCACCGTTTTTCTGCTACCACCCACTAAAATACGACATTAATATAAATCATGAAAAATGGTGTAGTTTTGAATAATGAACTGGTCTGTACAAACCCTTCGACGGCAAAATCATATATAAACTATACATCATTGGAAAGCACATTTAAAATTCTATCAATTAAACCCCGTCCCATTAGGTGTACAATGCACCGTTTTTCCACTACCGCCCATTAAATACGACATAAATATGAATCTTGAAAAATGGTGTAGTTTTGAATAAAGAACTGGTCTGTACAACACCCTTTAACGAGAAAATCATATATAAACTATACATCATTGGAAAGCACATTTAAAATGCTATCGACTAAACTGCATCCGATCAGGTGTACAAAGCACCGTTTTTCCGCTACCGCCCACTAAAATACGACATTAATATAAATCTTGAAAAATGGTGTAGTTTTGAATAATGAACTGGTCTGTACAACACCCTTCAACTGCAAAATCATATGTAAACTAGACATCATTCGAAAGCACATTTAAAATTCTATCGATTAAACCCCGTCCGAATAGGTGTACAACTCACCGTTTTTCCGCTACCGCCCACTAAAATACGACATTAATATAAATCTTGAAAAATGGTGTAGTTTTGAATAATGAACTGGTCTGTACAACACCCTTCAACTGCAAAATCATATGTAAACTAGACATCATTCGAAAGCACATTTAAAATTCTATCGATTAAACCCCGTCCGAATAGGTGTACAACTCACCGTTTTTCCGCTACCGCTCACTAAAATACGACATTAATATGAATCTTGAAAAATGGTGTAGTTTTGAATAATGAACTGGTCTGTACAACACCCTTCGACGGCAAAATTATATATGAACTATACATCATTGGAAAGCACATTTAAAATGCTATCGATTTAACCCCGTCCGATCAAGTGTACAACGCTCCGTTTTTCCGCTACTGCCCAGTAAAATACGACATTCATATAAATCTTGAAAAATGGTGTATTTTTGAATAATGAACTGTGGCTGTACAACACCCTTCGACGGCAAAATCAAATATGAATTATACATCATTGGAAAGCATATTTAAAATGCTATCGCCTAACTGCATCCGATCAGCTGTACAAAGCACCGTTTTTGCGTTACCGCCTACTAAATCTCGACATTCATATAAATCTTGAAAAATGGTGTAGTTTTGAATAATGAACTGGTCTGTACAACGCCTTTCGACGGCAAAATCATATTTAAACTATACATCATTGGAAAGCACATTTAAAATTCTATCGATTAAACCCCGTCCGAACAGGTGAAGTACGCACCGTTTTTCCGCTACCGCCCACTAAAATACGACATTAATGTAAATCTTGAAAAATGGTGTAGTTTTGAATAATGAACTGGTCTGTACAAAACCCTTCGACGGCAAAATCATATATAAACTATACATCATTGGAAAGCACATTTAAAATTCTATCGATTAAACCCCGTCCGAATAGGTGTACAACGCACCGTTTTTCTGCTACCACCCACTAAAATACGACATTTATATAAATCTTGAAAAATGGTGTAGTTTAGAATAATGAACTGGTCTGTACAACACTCTTCGACGGCAAAATCATATATAAACTATACATCATTGGAAAGCACATTTAAAATGCTATCGACTAAACTGCATCCGATCAGGTGTACAAAGCACCGTTTTTCCGCTACCGCCCACTAAAATACGACATTAATATAAATCTTGAAAAATGGTGTAGTTTTGAATAATGAACTGGTCTGTACAACACCCTTGGACGGCAAAATCATATATAAACTATACATCATTGGAAAGCACATTTAAAATGCTATCGACTAAACTGCATCCGATCAGGTGTACAAAGCACCGTTTTTTCGCTACCGCCCACTAAAATACGACATTGATATAAATCTTGAAAAATGGTGTAGTTTTGAATAATGAACTGGTCTGTACAACGCCCTTCGACGGCAAAATAATTTTTAAACTATACATCATTGGAAAGCACATTTAAAATTCTATCGATTAAACCCCGTCCGAATAGGTGTACAACGCACCGTTTTCCGCTACCGCCCACTAAAATACGACATTAATATAAATCTTGAAAAATGGTGTAGTTTTGAATAAAGAACTGGTCTGTACAACACCCTTCGACGGCAAAATCATATATAAACTATACATCATTGGAAAGTAGATTTAAAATTCTATCAATTCAACCCCGTCCCATTAGGTGTACAATGCACCGTTTTTCCACTACCGCCCATTAAATACGACATAAATATGAATCTTGAAAAATGGTGTAGTTTTGAATAAAGAACTGGTCTGTACAACACCCTTTATCGAGAAAATCATATATAAACTATACATCATTGGAAAGCACATTTAAAATGCTATCGACTAAACTGCATCCGATCAGGTGTACAAAGCACCGTTTTTCCGCTACCGCCCACTAAAATACGACATTAATATAAATCTTGAAAAATGGTGTAGTGTTGAATAATGAACTGGTCTGTTCAAACACCCTTCGACGGCAAAATCATATATAAACTATACATCATTGGAAAGCACATTTAAAATTCTATCGATAAAACCCCGTCCCATTAGGTGTAGAACGCACCGTTTTTTCCGCAACCGCCCACTAAAATACGACATTAATATGAATCTTGAAAAATGGTGTAGTTTTGAATAATGAACTGGTCTGTACAAAACCCTTCGACGGCAAAATCATATATAAACTATACATCATTGGAAAGCACATTTAAAATTCTATCGATTAAACTGCATCCGATCAGGTGTACAAAGCACCGTTTTTCCGCTACCGCCCACTAAAATACGACATTAATATGAATCTTGAAAAATGGTGTAGTTTTGAATAATGAACTGGTCTGTACAAAACCCTTCGACGGCAAAATCATATATAAACTATACATCATTGGAAAGCATATTTAAAATTCTATCGATTAAACCCCGTCCGAACAGGTGAAGAACGCACCGTTTTTCCGCTACCGCCCACTAAAATACGACATTAATATAAATCTTGAAAAATGGTGTAGTTTTGAATAATGAACTGGTCTGTACAACACCCTTCGACGGCAAAATCATATATAAACTATACATCATTGGAAAGCACATTTAAAATTCTATCGATTAAACCCCGTCCGAATAGGTGTACAACGCACCGTTTTTCTGCTACCACCCACTAAAATACGACATTTATATAAATCTTGAAAAATGGTGTAGTTTAGAAAAATGAACTGGTCTGTACAACACTCTTCGACGGCAAAATCATATATAAACTATACATCATTGGAAAGCACATTTAAAATGCTATCGACTAAACTGCATCCGATCAGGTGTACAAATCACCGTTTTTCCGCTACCGCCCACTAAAATACGACATTAATATAAATCTTGAAAAATGGTGTAGTTTTGAATAATGAACTGGTCTGTACAACACCCTTAGACGGCAAAATCATATATAAACTATACATCATTGGAAAGCACATTTAAAATGCTATCGACTAAACTGCATCCGATCAGGTGTACAAAGCACCGTTTTTTCGCTACCGCCCACTAAAATACGACATTGATATAAATCTTGAAAAATGGTGTAGTTTTGAATAATGAACTGGTCTGTACAACGCCCTTCGACGGCAAAATCATATATAAACTATACATCATTGGAAAGCACATTTAAAATTCTATCGATTAAACCCCGTCCGAATAGGTGTACAACGCACCGTTTTCCGCTACCGCCCACTAAAATACGACATTAATATAAATCTTGAAAAATGGTGTAGTTTTGAATAAAGAACTGGTCTGTACAACACCCTTCGACGGCAAAATCATATATAAACTATACATCATTGGAAAGCACATTTAAAATTCTATCAATTCAACCCCGTCCCATTAGGTGTACAATGCACCGTTTTTCCACTACCGCCCATTAAATACGACATTCATATAAATCTTGAAAAATGATGTAGTTTTGAATAATGAACTGGTCTGTACAACGCCCTTCCACGGCAAAATCATATATAAACTATACATCATTGGAAAGCACATTTAAAATGCTATCGACTAAACTGCATCCGATCAGGTGTACAAAGCACCGTTTTTCCGCTACCGCCCACTAAAATACGACATTCATATAAATCTTGAAAAATGGTGTAGTTTTGAATAATGAACTGGTCTGTACAACACCCTTCAACTGCAAAATCATATGTAAACTAGACATCATTCGAAAGCACATTTAATATTCTATCGATTAAACCCCGTCCGAATAGGTGTACAACTCACCGTTTTTCCGCTACCGCCCACTAAAATACGACATTAATATAAATCTTGAAAAATGGTGTATTTTTGAATAATGAACTGGTCTGTACAACACCCTTCTACGGCAAAATCATATATAAACTATACATCATTGGAAAGTAGATTTAAAATGCTATCGATAAAACCCCGTCCCATTAGGTGTAGAACGCACCGTTTTTCCGCTACCGCCCAGTAAAATACGACATTCATATAAATCTTGAAAAATGGTGTAGTTTTGAATAATGAACTGGGGCTGTACAACACCCTTCGACGGCAAAATCAAATATAATCTATACATCATTGGAAAGCATATTTAAAATGCTATCGACTAAACTGCACCGTTTTTGCGCTACCGCCCACTAAAATACGACATTGATATAAATCTTGAAAAATGATGTAGTTTAGAATAATGAACTGGTCTGTACAACACCCTTCGACGGCAAAATCATATATAAACTATACATCATTGGAAAGTAGATTTAAAATGCTATCGATTTAACACCGTCCAATCAAGTGTACAACGCTCCGTTTTTCCGCTACCGCCCACTAAAATACGACATTAATATAAATCTTGAAAAATGGTGTAGTTTTGAATAATGAACTGGTCTGTACAACACCCTTCAACGGCAAAATCATATATAAACTATACATCATTGGAAAGCACATTCAAAATGCTATTGATTTAACCCCGTCCGATCAAGTGTACAACGCTCCGTCTTTCCGCTACCGCCCAGTAAAATACGACATTCATATAAATCTTGAAAAATGGTGTATTTTTGAATAATGAACTGGGGCTGTACAACACCCTTCGACGGCAAAATCAAATATGAATTATACATCATTGGGAAGCATATTTAAAATGCTATCGACTAAACTGCATCCGATCAGCTGTACAAAGCACCGTTTTTGCGTTACCGCCTACTAAAATACGACATTCATATAAATCTTGAAAAATGGTGTAGTTTTGAATAATGAACTGGTCTGTACAACGCCCTTCGACGGCAAAATCATATATAAACTATACATCATTGGAAAGCACATTTAAAATTCTATCGATTAAACCCCGTCCGATCAGGTGAAGAACGCACCGTTTTTCCGCTACCGCCCACTAAAATACGACATTAATATAAATCTTGAAAAATGGTGTAGTTTTGAATAATGAACTGGTCTGTACAACACCCTTCGACGGGAAAATCATATATAAACTATACATCATTGGAAAGCACATTTAAAATTCTATCGATTAAACCCCGTCCGAATAGGTGTACAACGCACCGTTTTTCTGCTACCACCCACTAAAATACGACATTAATATAAATCTTGAAAAATGGTGTAGTTTAGAATAATGAACTGGTCTGTACAACACTCTTCGACGGCAAAATCATATATAAACTATACATCATTGGAAAGCACATGTAAAATGCTATCAATTAAACCCCGTCCGATCAGGATTACAACACACCGTTTTTTCGCTACCGCCCACAAAAATACGACATTAATATGAATCTTGAAAAATGGTGTAGTTTTGAATAAAGAACTGGTCTGTACAACACTCTTTAACGGGAAAATCATATATAAACTTTACATCATTCGAAAATACATTTAAAATGCTATCGATTAAACCCCGTCCGAATAGGTGAACAACGCACCATTTTTTCCGCTACCGCCCACTAAATTACGACATTAATATAAATCTTGAAAAATGGTGTAGTTTTGAATAATGAACTGGTCTGTACAACACCCTTCGTCGGCAAAATCATATATAAACTATACATCATTGGAAAGCACATTTAAAATGCTATCGACTAAACTGCATCCGATCAGGTGTACAAAGCACCGTTTTTCCGCTACCGCCCAGTAAAATACGACATTCATATAAATCTTGAAAAATGGTGTAGTTTTGAATAATGAACTGGGGCTGTACAACACCCTTCGACGGCAAAATCAAATATAATCTATACATCATTGGAAAGCATATTTAAAATGCTATCGACTAAACTGCATCCGATCAGGTGTACAAAGCACCGTTTTTGCGCTACCGCCCACTAAAATACGACATTGATATAAATCTTGAAAAATGATGTAGTTTAGAATAATGAACTGGTCTGTACAACACCCTTCGACGGCAAAATCATATATAAACTATACATCATTGGAAAGCACATTTGAAATGATATCGATTAAACCCCGTCCCATTAGGTGTAGAACGCACCGTTTTTCCGCTACCGCCCACTAAAATACGACATTCATATAAATCTTAAAAAATGATGTAGTTTTGAATAATAAACTGGTCTGTACAACGCCCTTCCACGGCAAAATCATATATAAACTATACATCATTGGAAAGCACATTTAAAATGCTATCGACTAAACTGCATCCGATCAGGTGTACAAAGCACCGTTTTTCCGCTACCGCCCACTAAAATACGACATTAATATAAATCTTGAAAAATGGTGTAGTTTTGAATAATGAACTGGTCTGTACAACACCCTTCAACTGCAAAATCATATGTAAACTAGACATCATTCGAAAGCACATTTAATATTCTATCGATTAAACCCCGTCCGAATGGGTGTACAACTCACCGTTTTTCCGCTACCGCCCACTAAAATACGACATTAATATAAATCTTGAAAAATGGTGTAGTTTTGAATAATGAACTGGTCTGTACAACACCCTTCGAAGGGAAAATCATATATAAACTATACATCATTGGAAAGCAGATTTTAAATGCTATCGATTTAACACCGTCCAATCAAGTGTACAACGCTCCGTTTTTCCGCTACCGCCCACTAAAATACGACATTAATATAAATCTTGAAAAATGGTGTAGTTTTGAATAATTAACTGGTCTGTACAACACCCTTCAACGGCAAAATCATATATAAACTAGACATCATTGGAAAGCACATTTAAAATTCTATCGATTAAACCCCGTCCGAATAGGTGTACAACGCACCGTTTTTCCGCTACCGCCCACTAAAATACGACATTAATATAAATCTTGAAAAATGGTGCAGTTTTGAAAAATGAACTGGTCTGTACAACACTCTTCGACGGCAAAATCATATATAAACTATACATCATTGGAAAGCACATTTAAAATGCTATTGATTTAACCCCGTCCGATCAAGTGAACAACGCTCCGTCTTTCCGCTACCGCCCAGTAAAATACGACATTCATATAAATCTTGAAAAATGGTGCATTTTTGAATAATGAACTGGGGCTGTACAATACCCTTCGACGGCAAAATCAAATATGAATTATACATCATTGGAAAGCATATTTAAAATGCTATCGCCTAACTGCATCCGATCAGCTGTACAAAGCACCGTTTTTGCGTTACCGCCTACTAAAATACGACATTAATATAAATCTTGAAAAATGGTGTAGTTTTGAATAATGAACTGGGGCTGTACAACACCCTTCGACGGCAAAATCATATATAAACTATACATCATTGAAATACACATTTAAAATGCTATTGATTAAACCCCGTCCAATCAGTTGTACAACGCACCGTTTTTGCGCTACCGCCCATTGAAATACGACATTAATATAAATCTTGAAAAATGGTGCATTTTTGAATAATGAAATGGGGCTGTACAACACCCTTCGACGGCAAAATCATATATAAACTATACATCATTGGAAAGCACATTAAAAATGATATCGATTAAACCCCGTCCCATTAGGTGTAGAACGCACCGTTTTTCCGCTACCGCCCACTAAAATACGACATTCATATAAATCTTGAAAAATGATGTAGTTTTGAATAATGAACTGGTCTGTACAACGCCCTTCCACGGCAAAATCATATATAAACTATACATCATTGGAAAGCACATTTAAAATGCTATCGACTAAACTGCATCCGATCAGGTGTACAAAGCACCGTTTTTCCGCTACCGCCCAGTAAAATACGACATTCATATAAATCTTGAAAAATGGTGTAGTTTTGAATAATGAACTGGTCTGTACAACACCCTTCAACTGCAAAATCATATGTAAACTAGACATCATTCGAAAGCACATTTAATATTCTATCGATTAAACCCCGTCCGAATAGGTGTACAACTCACCGTTTTTCCGCTACCGCCCACTAAAATACGACATTAATATAAATCTTGAAAAATGGTGCATTTTTGAATAATGAACTGGTCTGTACAACACCCTTCTACGGCAAAATCATATATAAACTATACATCATTGGAAAGTAGATTTAAAATGCTATCGATAAAACCCCGTCCCATTAGGTGTAGAACGCACCGTTTTTCCGCTACCGCCCAGTAAAATACGACATTCATATAAATCTTGAAAAATGGTGTAGTTTTGAATAATGAACTGGGGCTGTACAACACCCTTCGACGGCAAAATCAAATATAATCTATACATCATTGGAAAGCATATTTAAAATGCTATCGACTAAACTGCACCGTTTTTGCGCTACCGCCCACTAAAATACGACATTGATATAAATCTTGAAAAATGATGTAGTTTAGAATAATGAACTGGTCTGTACAACACCCTTCGACGGCAAAATCATATATAAACTATACATCATTGGAAAGTAGATTTAAAATGCTATCGATTTAACACCGTCCAATCAAGTGTACAACGCTCCGTTTTTCCGCTACCGCCCACTAAAATACGACATTAATATAAATCTTGAAAAATGGTGTAGTTTTGAATAATGAACTGGTCTGTACAACACCCTTCTACGGCAAAATCATATATAAACTATACATCATTGGAAAGTAGATTTAAAATGCTATCGATAAAACCCCGTCCTATTAGGTGTAGAACGCACCGTTTTTCCGCTACCGCCCAGTAAAATACGACATTCATATAAATCTTGAAAAATGGTGTAGTTTTGAATAATGAACTGGGGCTGTACAACACCCTTCGACGGCAAAATCAAATATAATCTATACATCATTGGAAAGCATATTTAAAATGCTATCGACTAAACTGCACCGTTTTTGCGCTACCGCCCACTAAAATACGACATTGATATAAATCTTGAAAAATGATGTAGTTTAGAATAATGAACTGGTCTGTACAACACCCTTCGACGGCAAAATCATATATAAACTATACATCATTGGAAAGTAGATTTAAAATGCTATCGATTTAACACCGTCCAATCAAGTGTACAACGCTCCGTTTTTCCGCTACCGCCCACTAAAATACGACATTAATATAAATCTTGAAAAATGGTGTAGTTTTGAATAATGAACTGGTCTGTACAACACCCTTCAACGGCAAAATCATATATAAACTATACATCATTGGAAAGCACATTTAAAATGCTATTGATTTAACCCCGTCCGATCAAGTGTACAACGCTCCGTCTTTCCGCTACCGCCCAGTAAAATACGACATTCATATAAATCTTGAAAAATGGTGTAGTTTTGAATAATGAACTGGGGCTGTACAACACCCTTCGACGGCAAAATCAAATATGAATTATACATCATTGGGAAGCATATTTAAAATGCTATCGACTAAACTGCATCCGATCAGCTGTACAAAGCACCGTTTTTGCGTTACCGCCTACTAAAATACGACATTCATATAAATCTTGAAAAATGGTGTAGTTTTGAATAATGAACTGGTCTGTACAACGCCCTTCGACGGCAAAATCATATATAAACTATACATCATTGGAAAGCACATTTAAAATTCTATCGATTAAACCCCGTCCGATCAGGTGAAGAACGCACCGTTTTTCCGCTACCGCCCACTAAAATACGACATTAATATAAATCTTGAAAAATGGTGTAGTTTTGAATAATGAACTGGTCTGTACAACACCCTTCGACGGGAAAATCATATATAAACTATACATCATTGGAAAGCACATTTAAAATTCTATCGATTAAACCCCGTCCGAATAGGTGTACAACGCACCGTTTTTCTGCTACCACCCACTAAAATACGACATTAATATAAATCTTGAAAAATGGTGTAGTTTAGAATAATGAACTGGTCTGTACAACACTCTTCGACGGCAAAATCATATATAAACTATACATCATTGGAAAGCACATGTAAAATGCTATCAATTAAACCCCGTCCGATCAGGATTACAACACACCGTTTTTTCGCTACCGCCCACAAAAATACGACATTAATATGAATCTTGAAAAATGGTGTAGTTTTGAATAAAGAACTGGTCTGTACAACACTCTTTAACGGGAAAATCATATATAAACTTTACATCATTCGAAAATACATTTAAAATGCTATCGATTAAACCCCGTCCGAATAGGTGAACAACGCACCATTTTTTCCGCTACCGCCCACTAAAATACGACATTAATATAAATCTTGAAAAATGGTGTAGTTTTGAATAATGAACTGGTCTGTACAACACCCTTCGACGGCAAAATCATATATAAACTATACATCATTGGAAAGCACATTTAAAATGCTATCGACTAAACTGCATCCGATCAGGTGTACAAAGCACCGTTTTTCCGCTACCGCCCAGTAAAATACGACATTAATATAAATCTTGAAAAATGGTGTAGTTTTGAATAATGAACTGGGGCTGTACAACACCCTTCGACGGCAAAATCAAATATAATCTATACATCATTGGAAAGCATATTTAAAATGCTATCGACTAAACTGCATCCGATCAGGTGTACAAAGCACCGTTTTTGCGCTACCGCCCACTAAAATACGACATTGATATAAATCTTGAAAAATGATGTAGTTTAGAATAATGAACTGGTCTGTCCAACACCCTTCGACGGCAAAATCATATATAAACTATACATCATTGGAAAGCACATTTGAAATGATATCGATTAAACCCCGTCCCATTAGGTGTAGAACGCACCGTTTTTCCGCTACCGCCCACTAAAATACGACATTCATATTAATCTTAAAAAATGATGTAGTTTTGAATAATGAACTTGTCTGTACAACGCCCTTCCACGGCAAAATCATATATAAACTATACATCATTGGAAAGCACATTTAAAATGCTATCGACTAAACTGCATCCGATCAGGTGTACAAAGCACCGTTTTTCCGCTACCGCCCACTAAAATACGACATTAATATAAATCTTGAAAAATGGTGTAGTTTTGAATAATGAACTGGTCTGTACAACACCCTTCAACTGCAAAATCATATGTAAACTAGACATCATTCGAAAGCACATTTAATATTCTATCGATTAAACCCCGTACGAATGGGTGTACAACTCACCGTTTTTCCGCTACCGCCCACTAAAATACGACATTCATATAAATCTTGAAAAATGGTGTAGTTTTGAATAATGAACTGGTCTGTACAACACCCTTCGAAGGGAAAATCATATATAAACTATACATCATTGGAAAGCAGATTTTAAATGCTATCGATTTAACACCGTCCAATCAAGTGTACAACGCTCCGTTTTTCCGCTACCGCCCACTAAAATACGACATTAATATAAATCTTGAAAAATGGTGTAGTTTTGAATAATGAACTGGTCTGTACAACACCCTTCAACGGCAAAATCATATATAAACTAGACATCATTGGAAAGCACATTTAAAATTCTATCGATTAAACCCCGTCCGAATAGGTGTACAACGCACCGTTTTTCCGCTACCGCCCACTAAAATACGACATTAATATAAATCTTGAAAAATGGTGCAGTTTTGAATAATGAACTGGTCTGTACAACACCCTTCGACGGCAAAATCATATATAAACTATACATCATTGGAAAGCACATTTAAAATGCTATTGATTTAACCCCGTCCGATCAAGTGAACAACGCTCCGTCTTTCCGCTACCGCCCAGTAAAATACGACATTCATATAAATCTTGAAAAATGGTGCATTTTTGAATAATGAACTGGGGCTGTACAATACCCTTCGACGGCAAAATCAAATATGAATTATACATCATTGGAAAGCATATTTAAAATGCTATCGCCTAACTGCATCCGATCAGCTGTACAAAGCACCGTTTTTGCGTTACCGCCTACTAAAATACGACATTAATATAAATCTTGAAAAATGGTGTAGTTTTGAATAATGAACTGGGGCTGTACAACACCCTTGGACAGCAAAATCATATATAAACTATACATCATTGAAATACACATTTAAAATGCTATTGATTAAACCCCGTCCAATCAGTTGTACAACGCACCGTTTTTGCGCTACCGCCCACTAAAATACGATATTGATATAAATCTTGAAAAATGGTGTAGTTTTGAATAATGAACTGGTCTGTACAACGCCCTTCGACGGCAAAATCATATATAAACTATACATCATTGGAAAGCACATTTAAAATTCTATCGATTAAACCCCGTCCGAATAGGTGTACAACGCACCGTTTTCCGCTACCGCCCACTAAAATACGACATTAATATAAATCTTGAAAAATGGTGTAGTTTTGAATAAAGAACTGGTCTGTACAACACCCTTCGACGGCAAAATCATATATAAACTATACATCATTGGAAAGCACATTTAAAATTCTATCAATTCAACCCCGTCCCATTAGGTGTACAATGCACCGTTTTTCCACTACCGCCCATTAAATACGACATAAATATGAATCTTCAAAAATGGTGTAGTTTTGAATAAAGAACTGGTCTGTACAACACCCTTTAACGAGAAAATCATATATAAACTATACATCATTAGAAAGCACATTTAAAATGCTATCGACTAAACTGCATCCGATCAGGTGTACAAAGCACCGTTTTTCCGCTACCGCCCAATAAAATACGACATTAATATGAATCTTGAAAAATGGTGTAGATTTGAATAAAGAACTGGTCTGTACAACACTCTTTAACGGGAACATCATATATAAACTATACACCATTCGAAAATACATTTAAAATGCTATCGATTAAACCCCGTCCGAATAGGTGAACAACGCACCGTTTTTCCGCTACCGCCCACTAAAATACGACATTAATATAAATCTTGAAAAATGGTGTAGTTTTGAATAATGAACTGGTCTGTACAACACCCTTCGACGGCAAAATCATATATAAACTATACATCATTGGAAAGCACATTTAAAATTCTATCGATAAAACCCCGTCCTATTAGGTGTAGAACGCACCGTTTTTCCGCTACCGCCCAGTAAAATACGACATTCATATAAATCTTGAAAAATGGTGTAGTTTTGAATAATGAACTGGGGCTGTACAACACCCTTCGACGGCAAAATCAAATATAATCTATACATCATTGGAAAGCATATTTAAAATGCTATCGACTAAACTGCAGCGTTTTTGCGCTACCGCCCACTAAAATACGACATTGATATAAATCTTGAAAAATGATGTAGTTTAGAATAATGAACTGGTCTGTACAACACCCTTCGACGGCAAAATCATATATAAACTATACATCATTGGAAAGCACATTTAAAATTCTATCGATAAAACCCCGTCCTATTAGGTGTAGAACGCACCGTTTTTCCGCTACCGCCCAGTAAAATACGACATTCATATAAATCTTGAAAAATGGTGTAGTTTTGAATAATGAACTGGGGCTGTACAACACCCTTCGACGGCAAAATCAAATATAATCTATACATCATTGGAAAGCATATTTAAAATGCTATCGACTAAACTGCACCGTTTTTGCGCTACCGCCCACTAAAATACGACATTGATATAAATCTTGAAAAATGATGTAGTTTAGAATAATGAACTGGTCTGTACAACACCCTTCGACGGCAAAATCATATATAAACTATACATCATTGGAAAGCACATTTAAAATGATATCGATTAAACCCCGTCCCATTAGGTGTAGAACGCACCGTTTTTCCGCTACCGCCCACTAAAATACGACATTCATATAAATCTTGAAAAATGATGTAGTTTTGAATAATGAACTGGTCTGTACAACGCCCTTCCACGGCAAAATCATATATAAACTATACATCATTGGAAAGCACATTTAAAATGCTATCGACTAAACTGCATCCGATCAGGTGTACAAAGCACCGTTTTTCCGCTACCGCCCAGTAAAATACGACATTCATATAAATCTTAAAAAATGGTGTAGTTTTGAATAATGAACTGGTCTGTACAACACCCTTCAACTGCAAAATCATATGTAAACTAGACATCATTCGAAAGCACATTTAATATTCTATCGATTAAACCCCGTCCGAATAGGTGTACAACTCACCGTTTTTCCGCTACCGCCCACTAAAATACGACATTAATATAAATCTTGAAAAATGGTGTATTTTTTAATAATGAACTGGGGCTGTACAACACCCTTCTACGGCAAAATCATATATAAACTATACATCATTGGAAAGTAGATTTAAAATGCTATCGATAAAACCCCGTCCCATTAGGTGTAGAACGCACCGTTTTTCCGCTACCGCCCAGTAAAATACGACATTCATATAAATCTTGAAAAATGGTGTAGTTTTGAATAATGAACTGGGGCTGTACAACACCCTTCGACGGCAAAATCAAATATAATCTATACATCATTGGAAAGCATATTTAAAATGCTATCGACTAAACTGCACCGTTTTTGCGCTACCGCCCACTAAAATACGACATTGATATAAATCTTGAAAAATGATGTAGTTTAGAATAATGAACTGGTCTGTACAACACCCTTCGACGGCAAAATCATATATAAACTATACATCATTGGAAAGTAGATTTAAAATGCTATCGATTTAACACCGTCCAATCAAGTGTACAACGCTCCGTTTTTCCGCTACCGCCCACTAAAATACGACATTAATATAAATCTTGAAAAATGGTGTAGTTTTGAATAATGAACTGGTCTGTACAACACCCTTCAACGGCAAAATCATATATAAACTATACATCATTGGAAAGCACATTTAAAATGCTATTGATTTAACCCCGTCCGATCAAGTGTACAACGCTCCGTCTTTCCGCTACCGCCCAGTAAAATACGACATTCATATAAATCTTGAAAAATGGTGTATTTTTGAATAATGAACTGGGGCTGTACAACACCCTTCGACGGCAAAATCAAATATGAATAATACATCATTGGGAAGCATATTTAAAATGCTATCGACTAAACTGCATCCGATCAGCTGTACAAAGCACCGTTTTTGCGTTACCGCCTACTAAAATACGACATTCATATAAATCTTGAAAAATGGTGTAGTTTTGAATAATGAACTGGTCTGTACAACACCCTTCGAAGGGAAAATCATATATAAACTATACATCATTGGAAAGCAGATTTTAAATGCTATCGATTTAACACCGTCCAATCAAGTGTACAACGCTCCGTTTTTCCGCTACCGCCCACTAAAATACGACATTAATATAAATCTTGAAAAATGGTGTAGTTTTGAATAATGAACTGGTCTGTACAACACCCTTCAACGGCAAAATCATATATAAACTAGACATCATTGGAAAGCACATTTAAAATTCTATCGATTAAACCCCGTCCGAATAGGTGTACAACGCACCGTTTTTCCGCTACCGCCCACTAAAATACGACATTAATATAAATCTTGAAAAATGGTGCAGTTTTGAATAATGAACTGGTCTGTACAACACCCTTCGACGGCAAAATCATATATAAACTATACATCATTGGAAAGCACATTTAAAATGCTATTGATTTAACCCCGTCCGATCAAGTGAACAACGCTCCGTCTTTCCGCTACCGCCCAGTAAAATACGACATTCATATAAATCTTGAAAAATGGTGCATTTTTGAATAATGAACTGGGGCTGTACAATACCCTTCGACGGCAAAATCAAATATGAATTATACATCATTGGAAAGCATATTTAAAATGCTATCGCCTAACTGCATCCGATCAGCTGTACAAAGCACCGTTTTTGCGTTACCGCCTACTAAAATACGACATTAATATAAATCTTGAAAAATGGTGTAGTTTTGAATAATGAACTGGGGCTGTACAACACCCTTGGACAGCAAAATCATATATAAACTATACATCATTGAAATACACATTTAAAATGCTATTGATTAAACCCCGTCCAATCAGTTGTACAACGCACCGTTTTTGCGCTACCGCCCACTAAAATACGATATTGATATAAATCTTGAAAAATGGTGTAGTTTTGAATAATGAACTGGTCTGTACAACGCCCTCGACGGCAAAATCATATATAAACTATACATCATTGGAAAGCACATTTAAAATTCTATCGATTAAACCCCGTCCGAATAGGTGTACAACGCACCGTTTTCCGCTACCGCCCACTAAAATACGACATTAATATAAATCTTGAAAAATGGTGTAGTTTTGAATAAA
The DNA here is from genome assembly GCA_026874595.1 of Sipunculus nudus. Lineage (NCBI taxonomy): Eukaryota > Metazoa > Annelida > Sipuncula > Golfingiida > Sipunculidae > Sipunculus > Sipunculus nudus. The sequence continues at coordinate 29,093,741 of CM049313.1, forward strand.
GAACTGGTCTGTACAACACCCTTCGACGGCAAAATCATATATAAACTATACATCATTGGAAAGCACATTTAAAATTCTATCAATTCAACCCCGTCCCATTAGGTGTACAATGCACCGTTTTTCCACTACCGCCCATTAAATACGACATAAATATGAATCTTCAAAAATGGTGTAGTTTTGAATAAAGAACTGGTCTGTACAACACCCTTTAACGAGAAAATCATATATAAACTATACATCATTAGAAAGCACATTTAAAATGCTATCGACTAAACTGCATCCGATCAGGTGTACAAAGCACCGTTTTTCCGCTACCGCCCAATAAAATACGACATTAATATGAATCTTGAAAAATGGTGTAGATTTGAATAAAGAACTGGTCTGTACAACACTCTTTAACGGGAACATCATATATAAACTATACACCATTCGAAAATACATTTAAAATGCTATCGATTAAACCCCGTCCGAATAGGTGAACAACGCACCGTTTTTCCGCTACCGCCCACTAAAATACGACATTAATATAAATCTTGAAAAATGGTGTAGTTTTGAATAATGAACTGGTCTGTACAACACCCTTCGACGGCAAAATCATATATAAACTATACATCATTGGAAAGCACATTTAAAATTCTATCGATAAAACCCCGTCCTATTAGGTGTAGAACGCACCGTTTTTCCGCTACCGCCCAGTAAAATACGACATTCATATAAATCTTGAAAAATGGTGTAGTTTTGAATAATGAACTGGGGCTGTACAACACCCTTCGACGGCAAAATCAAATATAATCTATACATCATTGGAAAGCATATTTAAAATGCTATCGACTAAACTGCACCGTTTTTGCGCTACCGCCCACTAAAATACGACATTGATATAAATCTTGAAAAATGATGTAGTTTAGAATAATGAACTGGTCTGTACAACACCCTTCGACGGCAAAATCATATATAAACTATACATCATTGGAAAGCACATTTAAAATTCTATCGATAAAACCCCGTCCTATTAGGTGTAGAACGCACCGTTTTTCCGCTACCGCCCAGTAAAATACGACATTCATATAAATCTTGAAAAATGGTGTAGTTTTGAATAATGAACTGGGGCTGTACAACACCCTTCGACGGCAAAATCAAATATAATCTATACATCATTGGAAAGCATATTTAAAATGCTATCGACTAAACTGCACCGTTTTTGCGCTACCGCCCACTAAAATACGACATTGATATAAATCTTGAAAAATGATGTAGTTTAGAATAATGAACTGGTCTGTACAACACCCTTCGACGGCAAAATCATATATAAACTATACATCATTGGAAAGCACATTTAAAATGATATCGATTAAACCCCGTCCCATTAGGTGTAGAACGCACCGTTTTTCCGCTACCGCCCACTAAAATACGACATTCATATAAATCTTGAAAAATGATGTAGTTTTGAATAATGAACTGGTCTGTACAACGCCCTTCCACGGCAAAATCATATATAAACTATACATCATTGGAAAGCACATTTAAAATGCTATCGACTAAACTGCATCCGATCAGGTGTACAAAGCACCGTTTTTCCGCTACCGCCCAGTAAAATACGACATTCATATAAATCTTGAAAAATGGTGTAGTTTTGAATAATGAACTGGTCTGTACAACACCCTTCAACTGCAAAATCATATGTAAACTAGACATCATTCGAAAGCACATTTAATATTCTATCGATTAAACCCCGTCCGAATAGGTGTACAACTCACCGTTTTTCCGCTACCGCCCACTAAAATACGACATTAATATAAATCTTGAAAAATGGTGTATTTTTTAATAATGAACTGGGGCTGTACAACACCCTTCTACGGCAAAATCATATATAAACTATACATCATTGGAAAGTAGATTTAAAATGCTATCGATAAAACCCCGTCCCATTAGGTGTAGAACGCACCGTTTTTCCGCTACCGCCCAGTAAAATACGACATTCATATAAATCTTGAAAAATGGTGTAGTTTTGAATAATGAACTGGGGCTGTACAACACCCTTCGACGGCAAAATCAAATATAATCTATACATCATTGGAAAGCATATTTAAAATGCTATCGACTAAACTGCACCGTTTTTGCGCTACCGCCCACTAAAATACGACATTGATATAAATCTTGAAAAATGATGTAGTTTAGAATAATGAACTGGTCTGTACAACACCCTTCGACGGCAAAATCATATATAAACTATACATCATTGGAAAGTAGATTTAAAATGCTATCGATTTAACACCGTCCAATCAAGTGTACAACGCTCCGTTTTTCCGCTACCGCCCACTAAAATACGACATTAATATAAATCTTGAAAAATGGTGTAGTTTTGAATAATGAACTGGTCTGTACAACACCCTTCAACGGCAAAATCATATATAAACTATACATCATTGGAAAGCACATTTAAAATGCTATTGATTTAACCCCGTCCGATCAAGTGTACAACGCTCCGTCTTTCCGCTACCGCCCAGTAAAATACGACATTCATATAAATCTTGAAAAATGGTGTATTTTTGAATAATGAACTGGGGCTGTACAACACCCTTCGACGGCAAAATCAAATATGAATAATACATCATTGGGAAGCATATTTAAAATGCTATCGACTAAACTGCATCCGATCAGCTGTACAAAGCACCGTTTTTGCGTTACCGCCTACTAAAATACGACATTCATATAAATCTTGAAAAATGGTGTAGTTTTGAATAATGAACTGGTCTGTACAACGCCCTTCGACGGCAAAATCATATATAAACTATACATCATTGGAAAGCACATTTAAAATTCTATCGATTAAACCCCGTCCGATCAGGTGAAGAACGCACCGTTTTTCCGCTACCGCCCACTAAAATACGACATTAATATAAATCTTGAAAAATGGTGTAGTTTTGAATAATGAACTGGTCTGTACAACACCCTTCGACGGGAAAATCATATATAAACTATACATCATTGGAAAGCACATTTAAAATTCTATCGATTAAACCCCGTCCGAATAGGTGTACAACGCACCGTTTTTCTGCTACCACCCACTAAAATACGACATTAATATAAATCTTGAAAAATGGTGTAGTTTAGAATAATGAACTGGTCTGTACAACACTCTTCGACGGCAAAATCATATATAAACTATACATCATTGGAAAGCACATGTAAAATGCTATCAATTAAACCCCGTCCGATCAGGATTACAACACACCGTTTTTTCGCTACCGCCCACAAAAATACGACATTAATATGAATCTTGAAAAATGGTGTAGTTTTGAATAAAGAACTGGTCTGTACAACACTCTTTAACGGGAAAATCATATATAAACTTTACATCATTCGAAAATACATTTAAAATGCTATCGATTAAACCCCGTCCGAATAGGTGAACAACGCACCATTTTTTCCGCTACCGCCCACTAAAATACGACATTAATATAAATCTTGAAAAATGGTGTAGTTTTGAATAATGAACTGGTCTGTACAACACCCTTCGACGGCAAAATCATATATAAACTATACATCATTGGAAAGCACATTTAAAATGCTATTGATTTAACCCCGTCCGATCAAGTGAACAACGCTCCGTCTTTCCGCTACCGCCCAGTAAAATACGACATTCATATAAATCTTGAAAAATGGTGCATTTTTGAATAATGAACTGGGGCTGTACAATACCCTTCGACGGCAAAATCAAATATGAATTATACATCATTGGAAAGCATATTTAAAATGCTATCGCCTAACTGCATCCGATCAGCTGTACAAAGCACCGTTTTTGCGTTACCGCCTACTAAAATACGACATTAATATAAATCTTGAAAAATGGTGTAGTTTTGAATAATGAACTGGGGCTGTACAACACCCTTCGACGGCAAAATCATATATAAACTATACATCATTGAAATACACATTTAAAATGCTATTGATTAAACCCCGTCCAATCAGTTGTACAACGCACCGTTTTTGCGCTACCGCCCATTGAAATACGACATTAATATAAATCTTGAAAAATGGTGCATTTTTGAATAATGAAATGGGGCTGTACAATACCCTTCGACGGCAAAATCAAATATAAACTATACATCATTGGAAAGCACATTGAAAATACTATCGACTAAACTGCATCCGATCAGGTGTACAAAGCGCCGTTTTTCCGCTACCGCCCACTAAAATACGACATTAATATAAATCTTGAAAAATGGTGTAGTTTTGAATAATGAACTGGTCTGTACAACACCCTTGGACGGCAAAATCATATATAAACTATACATCATTGGAAAGCACATTTAAAATGCTATCGACTAAACTGCATCCGATCAGGTGTACAAAGCACCGTTTTTTCGTTACCGCCCACTAAAATACGACATTAATAGAAATCTTGAAAAATGGTGTAGTTTTGAATAATGAACTGGTCTGTACAACACCCTTCAACGGCAAAATCATATATAAACTATACATCATTGGAAAGCACATTGAAAATACTATCGACTAAACTGCATCCGATCAGGTGTACAACGCTCCGTTTTTCCGCTACCGCCCACTAAAATACGACATTAATATAAATCTTGAAAAATGGTGTAGTTTTGAATAATGAACTGGTCTGTACAACACCCTTGGACGGCAAAATCATATATAAACTATACATCATTGGAAAGCACATGTAAAATGATATCGATTAAACCCCGTCCGACCAGGTGTACAACGCACCGTTTTTGCGTTACCGCCCACTAAAATACGACATTCATATAAATCTTGAAAAATGATGTAGTTTTGAATAATGAACTGGTCTGTACAACACCCTTCGACGGCAAAATCATATATTAACTATACATCATTCGAAAATACAATTAAAATGCTATCGTTTAAACCCCGTCCGATCAGGTGAACAACGCACCGTTTTTCCGCTACCGCCCACTAAAATACGACGTTACTATAAATCTTGAAAAATGGTGTAGTTTTGAATAATGAACTGGTCTGTACAACACCCTTCGACGGCAAAATCATATATAAACTATACATCATTGGAAAGCACATTTAAAATGCTATTGATTTAACCTCGTCCGATCAAATGTACAACGCTCCGTTTTTCCGCTACCGCCCAGTAAAATACGACATTAATATAAATCTTGAAAAATGAAGGTAGTTTTGAATAATGAACTGGGGCTGTACAACACCCTTCGACGGCAAAATCATATATAAACTATACATCATTGGAAAGCACATGTAAAATGCTATCGATTAAAGCCCGTCCGATCAGGAGTACAACGCACCGTTTTTCCGCTACTGCCCACTAAAATACGACATTAGTATAAATCTTGAAATATGGTGTAGTTTTGAATAATGAATTGGTCTGTACAACACCCTTCGACGGCAAAATCATATATAAACTATACATCATTGGAAAGCATATTTAACATTCTATCGATTTAACCCCGTCCGAATAGGTGTAAAACGCACCGTTTTTCCGCTACTGCCCACTAAAATACGACATTCATATAAATCTTGAAATTTGGTGTAGTTTTGAATAATGAACTGGTCTGTACAACACCTTTCGACGGCAAAGTCATATATAAACTATACATCATTGGAAAGCACATTTAAAATTCTATCGATTAAACCCCGTCCGATCAGGTGTACAACGCACCGTTTTTCCGCTACCGCCCAGTAAAATACGACATTAATATAAATCTTGAAAAATGGTGTAGTTTTGAATAATGAACTGGTCTGTACAACACCTTTCGACGGCAAAATCATATATAAACTATACATCATTGGAAAGCACATTTAAAATGCTATTGATTTAACCCCGTCCGATCAAGTGTACAACGCTCCGTTTTTCCGCTACCGCCCAGTAAAATACGACATTAATATAAATCTTGAAAAATGGTGTAGTTTTGAATAATGAACTGGGGCTGTTCAACACCCTTCGATGGCAAAATCAAAAATGAACTATACATCATTGGAAAGCATATTTAAAATGCTATCAACTAAACTGCATCCGATCAGGTGTACAAAGCACCGTTCTTGCGCTACCGCCCACTAAAATACGACATTCATATAAATCTTGAAATATGGTGTAGTTTTGAATAATGAATTGGTCTGTACAACACCCTTCGACGGCAAAATCATATATAAACTATACATCATTGGAAAGCACATTTAAAATTCTATCGATTTAACCCCGTCCGAATAGGTGTACAACGCACCGTTTTTCCGCTACTGCCCACTAAAATACGACATTCATATAAATCTTGAAATTCGGTGTAGTTTTGAATAATGAACTGGTCTGTACAACGCCCTTCGACGGCAAAATCATATATAAACTATACATCATTGGAAAGCACATTTAAAATTCTATCGATTAAACCCCGTCCGATCAGGTGTACAACGCACCGTTTTTCCGCTACCGCCCACTAAAATACGACATTCATATAAATCTTGAAAAATTGTGTAGTTTTGAATAATGAACTGGTCTGTACAACACCTTTCGACGGCAAAATCATATATAAACTATACATCATTGGAAAGCACATTTAAAATGCTATTGATTTAACCCCGTCCGATCAAGTGTACAACGCTCCGTTTTTCCGCTACCGCCCAGTAAAATACGACATTAATATAAATCTTGAAAAATGGTGTAGTTTTGAATAATGAACTGGGGCTGTTCAACACCCTTCGATGGCAAAATCAAAAATGAACTATACATCATTGGAAAGCATATTTAAAATGCTATCGACTTAACTGCATCCGATCAGGTGTACAAAGCACCGTTTTTCCGCTACCGCCCACTAAAATACGACATTAATATAAATCTTGAAAAATGGTGTAGTTTTGAATAATGAACTGGGGCTGTACAACACCCTTCGACGGCAAAATCATATATAAACTATACATCATTGGAAAGCACATTTAAAATTCTATCGATAAAACCTCGTCCCATTAGGTGTAGAACGCACCGTTTTTTCCGCTACCGCCCACTAAAATACGACATAAATATCAATCTTGAAAAATGGTGTAGTTTTGAATAAAGATCTGGTCTGTACAACACTCTTTAACGGGAAAATCATATATAAACTATTCATCATTCGAAAATAAATTTAAAATGCTATCGATTAAAACCCGTCCGAATAGGTGAACAACGCACCGTTTTTCCGCTACCGCCCACTAAAATACGACATTAATATGAATCTTGAAAAATGGTGTAGTTTTGAATAAAGAACTGGTCTGTACAACACCCTTCAACTGCAAAATCATATGTAAACTAGACATCATTCGAAGGCACATTTAAAATTCTATCGATTAAACCCCGTCCGAATAGGTGTACAACTCACCGTTTTTCCGCTACCGCCCACTAAAATACGACATTAATATAAATCTTGAAAAATGGTGTAGTTTTGAATAATGAACTGGTCTGTACAACACCCTTCGTCGGCAAAATCATATATAAACTATACATCATTGGAAAGCACATTTAAAATTCTATCGATTAAACCCCGTCCGATCAGGTGTACAACGCATCGTTTTTGCGTTACCGCCCACTAAAATACGACATTCATATAAATCTTGAAAAATGGTGTAGTTTAGAATAATGAACTGGTCTGTACAACACTCTTCGACGGCAAAATCATATATAAACTATACATCATTGGAAAGCACATGTAAAATGATATCGATTAAACCCCGTCCGATCAGGTGTACAACGCATCGTTTTTGCGTTAACGCCCACTAAAATACGACATTCATATAAATCTTGAAAAATGGTGTAGTTTTGAATAATGAACTGGTCTGTACAACGCCCTTCGACGGCAAAATCATATATAACCTATACATCATTGGAAAGCACATTTAAAATTCTATCGATTAAACCCCGTCCGATCAGGTAAAGAACACACCGTTTTTCCGCTACCGCCCACTAAAATACGACATTAATATAAATCTTGAAAAATGGTGTAGTTTTGAATAATGAACTGGTCTGTACAACACCCTTCGACGGCAAAATCATATGTAAACTAGACATCATTCGAAAGCACATTTAAAATTCTATCCATTAAACCCCGTCCGAATAGGTGTACAACTCACCGTTTTTCCGCTACCGCCCACTAAAATACGACATTAATATAAATCTTGAAAAATGGTGTAGTTTTGAATAATGAACTGGTCTGTACAACACCCTTCAACGGCAAAATCATATATAAACTAGACATCATTGGAAAGCACATTTAAAATTCTATCGGTTAAACCCCGTCCGAATAGGTGTACAACGCACCGTTTTTCCGCTACCGCCCACTAAAATACGACATTAATATAAATCTTGAAAAATGGTGTAGTTTTGAATAATGAACTGGTCTGTACAAACCCTTCGACGGCAAAATCATATATAAACTATACATCATTGAAAAGCACATTTAAAATGCTATTGATTTAACCCCGTCCGATCAAGTGTACAACGCTCCGTTTTTCCGCTACCGCCCAGTAAAATACGACATTCATATAAATCTTGAAAAATGGTGTATTTTTGAATAATGAACTGGGGCTGTACAACACCCTTCGACGGCAAAATCAAATATCAATTATACATCATTGGAAAGCATCTTTAAAATGCTATCGCCTAACTGCATCCGATCAGCTGTACAAAGCACTGTTTTTGCGTTACCGCCTACTAAAATACGACATTCATATAAATCTTGAAAAATGGTGTAGTTTTGAATAATGAACTGGTCTGTACAACGCCCTTCGACGGCAAAATCATATATAAACTATACATCATTGGAAAGCACATTTAAAATTCTATCGATTAAACCCCGTCCGATCAGGTAAAGAACGCACCGTTTTTCCGCTACCGCCCACTAAAATACGACATTAATATAAATCTTGAAAAATGGTGTAGTTTTGAATAATGAACTGGTCTGTACAACACCCTTCGACGGCAAAATCATATGTAAACTAGACATCATTCGAAAGCACATTTAAAATTCTATCCATTAAACCCCGTCCGAATAGGTGTACAACTCACCGTTTTTCCGCTACCGCCCACTAAAATACGACGTTAATATAAATCTTGAAATTTGGTGTAGTTTTGAATAATGAACTGGTCTGTACAACGCCCTTCGACGGCAAAATCATATGTAAACTAGACATCATTCGAAAGCACATTTAAAATTCTATCGATTAAACCCCGTCCGAATAGGTGTACAACCCACCGTTTTTCTGCTACCACCCACTAAAATACGACATTAATATAAATCATGAAAAATGGTGTAGTTTTGAATAATGAACTGGTCTGTACAAACCCTTCGACGGCAAAATCATATATAAACTATACATCATTGGAAAGCACATTTAAAATTCTATCAATTAAACCCCGTCCCATTAGGTGTACAATGCACCGTTTTTCCACTACCGCCCATTAAATACGACATAAATATGAATCTTGAAAAATGGTGTAGTTTTGAATAAAGAACTGGTCTGTACAACACCCTTTAACGAGAAAATCATATATAAACTATACATCATTGGAAAGCACATTTAAAATGCTATCGACTAAACTGCATCCGATCAGGTGTACAAAGCACCGTTTTTCCGCTACCGCCCACTAAAATACGACATTAATATAAATCTTGAAAAATGGTGTAGTTTTGAATAATGAACTGGTCTGTACAACACCCTTCAACTGCAAAATCATATGTAAACTAGACATCATTCGAAAGCACATTTAAAATTCTATCGATTAAACCCCGTCCGAATAGGTGTACAACTCACCGTTTTTCCGCTACCGCCCACTAAAATACGACATTAATATAAATCTTGAAAAATGGTGTAGTTTTGAATAATGAACTGGTCTGTACAACACCCTTCAACTGCAAAATCATATGTAAACTAGACATCATTCGAAAGCACATTTAAAATTCTATCGATTAAACCCCGTCCGAATAGGTGTACAACTCACCGTTTTTCCGCTACCGCTCACTAAAATACGACATTAATATGAATCTTGAAAAATGGTGTAGTTTTGAATAATGAACTGGTCTGTACAACACCCTTCGACGGCAAAATTATATATGAACTATACATCATTGGAAAGCACATTTAAAATGCTATCGATTTAACCCCGTCCGATCAAGTGTACAACGCTCCGTTTTTCCGCTACTGCCCAGTAAAATACGACATTCATATAAATCTTGAAAAATGGTGTATTTTTGAATAATGAACTGTGGCTGTACAACACCCTTCGACGGCAAAATCAAATATGAATTATACATCATTGGAAAGCATATTTAAAATGCTATCGCCTAACTGCATCCGATCAGCTGTACAAAGCACCGTTTTTGCGTTACCGCCTACTAAATCTCGACATTCATATAAATCTTGAAAAATGGTGTAGTTTTGAATAATGAACTGGTCTGTACAACGCCTTTCGACGGCAAAATCATATTTAAACTATACATCATTGGAAAGCACATTTAAAATTCTATCGATTAAACCCCGTCCGAACAGGTGAAGTACGCACCGTTTTTCCGCTACCGCCCACTAAAATACGACATTAATGTAAATCTTGAAAAATGGTGTAGTTTTGAATAATGAACTGGTCTGTACAAAACCCTTCGACGGCAAAATCATATATAAACTATACATCATTGGAAAGCACATTTAAAATTCTATCGATTAAACCCCGTCCGAATAGGTGTACAACGCACCGTTTTTCTGCTACCACCCACTAAAATACGACATTTATATAAATCTTGAAAAATGGTGTAGTTTAGAATAATGAACTGGTCTGTACAACACTCTTCGACGGCAAAATCATATATAAACTATACATCATTGGAAAGCACATTTAAAATGCTATCGACTAAACTGCATCCGATCAGGTGTACAAAGCACCGTTTTTCCGCTACCGCCCACTAAAATACGACATTAATATAAATCTTGAAAAATGGTGTAGTTTTGAATAATGAACTGGTCTGTACAACACCCTTGGACGGCAAAATCATATATAAACTATACATCATTGGAAAGCACATTTAAAATGCTATCGACTAAACTGCATCCGATCAGGTGTACAAAGCACCGTTTTTTCGCTACCGCCCACTAAAATACGACATTGATATAAATCTTGAAAAATGGTGAAGTTTTGAATAATGAACTGGTCTGTACAACGCCCTTCGACGGCAAAATAATTTTTAAACTATACATCATTGGAAAGCACATTTAAAATTCTATCGATTAAACCCCGTCCGAATAGGTGTACAACGCACCGTTTTCCGCTACCGCCCACTAAAATACGACATTAATATAAATCTTGAAAAATGGTGTAGTTTTGAATAAAGAACTGGTCTGTACAACACCCTTCGACGGCAAAATCATATATAAACTATACATCATTGGAAAGTAGATTTAAAATTCTATCAATTCAACCCCGTCCCATTAGGTGTACAATGCACCGTTTTTCCACTACCGCCCATTAAATACGACATAAATATGAATCTTGAAAAATGGTGTAGTTTTGAATAAAGAACTGGTCTGTACAACACCCTTTATCGAGAAAATCATATATAAACTATACATCATTGGAAAGCACATTTAAAATGCTATCGACTAAACTGCATCCGATCAGGTGTACAAAGCACCGTTTTTCCGCTACCGCCCACTAAAATACGACATTAATATAAATCTTGAAAAATGGTGTAGTGTTGAATAATGAACTGGTCTGTTCAAACACCCTTCGACGGCAAAATCATATATAAACTATACATCATTGGAAAGCACATTTAAAATTCTATCGATAAAACCCCGTCCCATTAGGTGTAGAACGCACCGTTTTTTCCGCAACCGCCCACTAAAATACGACATTAATATGAATCTTGAAAAATGGTGTAGTTTTGAATAATGAACTGGTCTGTACAAAACCCTTCGACGGCAAAATCATATATAAACTATACATCATTGGAAAGCACATTTAAAATTCTATCGATTAAACTGCATCCGATCAGGTGTACAAAGCACCGTTTTTCCGCTACCGCCCACTAAAATACGACATTAATATGAATCTTGGAAAAATGGTGTAGTTTTGAATAATGAACTGGTCTGTACAAAACCCTTCGACGGCAAAATCATATATAAACTATACATCATTGGAAAGCATATTTAAAATTCTATCGATTAAACCCCGTCCGAACAGGTGAAGAACGCACCGTTTTTCCGCTACCGCCCACTAAAATACGACATTAATATAAATCTTGAAAAATGGTGTAGTTTTGAATAATGAACTGGTCTGTACAACACCCTTCGACGGCAAAATCATATATAAACTATACATCATTGGAAAGCACATTTAAAATTCTATCGATTAAACCCCGTCCGAATAGGTGTACAACGCACCGTTTTTCTGCTACCACCCACTAAAATACGACATTTATATAAATCTTGAAAAATGGTGTAGTTTAGAAAAATGAACTGGTCTGTACAACACTCTTCGACGGCAAAATCATATATAAACTATACATCATTGGAAAGCACATTTAAAATGCTATCGACTAAACTGCATCCGATCAGGTGTACAAATCACCGTTTTTCCGCTACCGCCCACTAAAATACGACATTAATATAAATCTTGAAAAATGGTGTAGTTTTGAATAATGAACTGGTCTGTACAACACCCTTAGACGGCAAAATCATATATAAACTATACATCATTGGAAAGCACATTTAAAATGCTATCGACTAAACTGCATCCGATCAGGTGTACAAAGCACCGTTTTTTCGCTACCGCCCACTAAAATACGACATTGATATAAATCTTGAAAAATGGTGTAGTTTTGAATAATGAACTGGTCTGTACAACGCCCTTCGACGGCAAAATCATATATAAACTATACATCATTGGAAAGCACATTTAAAATTCTATCGATTAAACCCCGTCCGAATAGGTGTACAACGCACCGTTTTCCGCTACCGCCCACTAAAATACGACATTAATATAAATCTTGAAAAATGGTGTAGTTTTGAATAAAGAACTGGTCTGTACAACACCCTTCGACGGCAAAATCATATATAAACTATACATCATTGGAAAGCACATTTAAAATTCTATCAATTCAACCCCGTCCCATTAGGTGTACAATGCACCGTTTTTCCACTACCGCCCATTAAATACGACATTCATATAAATCTTGAAAAATGATGTAGTTTTGAATAATGAACTGGTCTGTACAACGCCCTTCCACGGCAAAATCATATATAAACTATACATCATTGGAAAGCACATTTAAAATGCTATCGACTAAACTGCATCCGATCAGGTGTACAAAGCACCGTTTTTCCGCTACCGCCCACTAAAATACGACATTCATATAAATCTTGAAAAATGGTGTAGTTTTGAATAATGAACTGGTCTGTACAACACCCTTCAACTGCAAAATCATATGTAAACTAGACATCATTCGAAAGCACATTTAATATTCTATCGATTAAACCCCGTCCGAATAGGTGTACAACTCACCGTTTTTCCGCTACCGCCCACTAAAATACGACATTAATATAAATCTTGAAAAATGGTGTATTTTTGAATAATGAACTGGTCTGTACAACACCCTTCTACGGCAAAATCATATATAAACTATACATCATTGGAAAGTAGATTTAAAATGCTATCGATAAAACCCCGTCCCATTAGGTGTAGAACGCACCGTTTTTCCGCTACCGCCCAGTAAAATACGACATTCATATAAATCTTGAAAAATGGTGTAGTTTTGAATAATGAACTGGGGCTGTACAACACCCTTCGACGGCAAAATCAAATATAATCTATACATCATTGGAAAGCATATTTAAAATGCTATCGACTAAACTGCACCGTTTTTGCGCTACCGCCCACTAAAATACGACATTGATATAAATCTTGAAAAATGATGTAGTTTAGAATAATGAACTGGTCTGTACAACACCCTTCGACGGCAAAATCATATATAAACTATACATCATTGGAAAGTAGATTTAAAATGCTATCGATTTAACACCGTCCAATCAAGTGTACAACGCTCCGTTTTTCCGCTACCGCCCACTAAAATACGACATTAATATAAATCTTGAAAAATGGTGTAGTTTTGAATAATGAACTGGTCTGTACAACACCCTTCAACGGCAAAATCATATATAAACTATACATCATTGGAAAGCACATTCAAAATGCTATTGATTTAACCCCGTCCGATCAAGTGTACAACGCTCCGTCTTTCCGCTACCGCCCAGTAAAATACGACATTCATATAAATCTTGAAAAATGGTGTATTTTTGAATAATGAACTGGGGCTGTACAACACCCTTCGACGGCAAAATCAAATATGAATTATACATCATTGGGAAGCATATTTAAAATGCTATCGACTAAACTGCATCCGATCAGCTGTACAAAGCACCGTTTTTGCGTTACCGCCTACTAAAATACGACATTCATATAAATCTTGAAAAATGGTGTAGTTTTGAATAATGAACTGGTCTGTACAACGCCCTTCGACGGCAAAATCATATATAAACTATACATCATTGGAAAGCACATTTAAAATTCTATCGATTAAACCCCGTCCGATCAGGTGAAGAACGCACCGTTTTTCCGCTACCGCCCACTAAAATACGACATTAATATAAATCTTGAAAAATGGTGTAGTTTTGAATAATGAACTGGTCTGTACAACACCCTTCGACGGGAAAATCATATATAAACTATACATCATTGGAAAGCACATTTAAAATTCTATCGATTAAACCCCGTCCGAATAGGTGTACAACGCACCGTTTTTCTGCTACCACCCACTAAAATACGACATTAATATAAATCTTGAAAAATGGTGTAGTTTAGAATAATGAACTGGTCTGTACAACACTCTTCGACGGCAAAATCATATATAAACTATACATCATTGGAAAGCACATGTAAAATGCTATCAATTAAACCCCGTCCGATCAGGATTACAACACACCGTTTTTTCGCTACCGCCCACAAAAATACGACATTAATATGAATCTTGAAAAATGGTGTAGTTTTGAATAAAGAACTGGTCTGTACAACACTCTTTAACGGGAAAATCATATATAAACTTTACATCATTCGAAAATACATTTAAAATGCTATCGATTAAACCCCGTCCGAATAGGTGAACAACGCACCATTTTTTCCGCTACCGCCCACTAAATTACGACATTAATATAAATCTTGAAAAATGGTGTAGTTTTGAATAATGAACTGGTCTGTACAACACCCTTCGTCGGCAAAATCATATATAAACTATACATCATTGGAAAGCACATTTAAAATGCTATCGACTAAACTGCATCCGATCAGGTGTACAAAGCACCGTTTTTCCGCTACCGCCCAGTAAAATACGACATTCATATAAATCTTGAAAAATGGTGTAGTTTTGAATAATGAACTGGGGCTGTACAACACCCTTCGACGGCAAAATCAAATATAATCTATACATCATTGGAAAGCATATTTAAAATGCTATCGACTAAACTGCATCCGATCAGGTGTACAAAGCACCGTTTTTGCGCTACCGCCCACTAAAATACGACATTGATATAAATCTTGAAAAATGATGTAGTTTAGAATAATGAACTGGTCTGTACAACACCCTTCGACGGCAAAATCATATATAAACTATACATCATTGGAAAGCACATTTGAAATGATATCGATTAAACCCCGTCCCATTAGGTGTAGAACGCACCGTTTTTCCGCTACCGCCCACTAAAATACGACATTCATATAAATCTTAAAAAATGATGTAGTTTTGAATAATAAACTGGTCTGTACAACGCCCTTCCACGGCAAAATCATATATAAACTATACATCATTGGAAAGCACATTTAAAATGCTATCGACTAAACTGCATCCGATCAGGTGTACAAAGCACCGTTTTTCCGCTACCGCCCACTAAAATACGACATTAATATAAATCTTGAAAAATGGTGTAGTTTTGAATAATGAACTGGTCTGTACAACACCCTTCAACTGCAAAATCATATGTAAACTAGACATCATTCGAAAGCACATTTAATATTCTATCGATTAAACCCCGTCCGAATGGGTGTACAACTCACCGTTTTTCCGCTACCGCCCACTAAAATACGACATTAATATAAATCTTGAAAAATGGTGTAGTTTTGAATAATGAACTGGTCTGTACAACACCCTTCGAAGGGAAAATCATATATAAACTATACATCATTGGAAAGCAGATTTTAAATGCTATCGATTTAACACCGTCCAATCAAGTGTACAACGCTCCGTTTTTCCGCTACCGCCCACTAAAATACGACATTAATATAAATCTTGAAAAATGGTGTAGTTTTGAATAATTAACTGGTCTGTACAACACCCTTCAACGGCAAAATCATATATAAACTAGACATCATTGGAAAGCACATTTAAAATTCTATCGATTAAACCCCGTCCGAATAGGTGTACAACGCACCGTTTTTCCGCTACCGCCCACTAAAATACGACATTAATATAAATCTTGAAAAATGGTGCAGTTTTGAAAAATGAACTGGTCTGTACAACACTCTTCGACGGCAAAATCATATATAAACTATACATCATTGGAAAGCACATTTAAAATGCTATTGATTTAACCCCGTCCGATCAAGTGAACAACGCTCCGTCTTTCCGCTACCGCCCAGTAAAATACGACATTCATATAAATCTTGAAAAATGGTGCATTTTTGAATAATGAACTGGGGCTGTACAATACCCTTCGACGGCAAAATCAAATATGAATTATACATCATTGGAAAGCATATTTAAAATGCTATCGCCTAACTGCATCCGATCAGCTGTACAAAGCACCGTTTTTGCGTTACCGCCTACTAAAATACGACATTAATATAAATCTTGAAAAATGGTGTAGTTTTGAATAATGAACTGGGGCTGTACAACACCCTTCGACGGCAAAATCATATATAAACTATACATCATTGAAATACACATTTAAAATGCTATTGATTAAACCCCGTCCAATCAGTTGTACAACGCACCGTTTTTGCGCTACCGCCCATTGAAATACGACATTAATATAAATCTTGAAAAATGGTGCATTTTTGAATAATGAAATGGGGCTGTACAACACCCTTCGACGGCAAAATCATATATAAACTATACATCATTGGAAAGCACATTAAAAATGATATCGATTAAACCCCGTCCCATTAGGTGTAGAACGCACCGTTTTTCCGCTACCGCCCACTAAAATACGACATTCATATAAATCTTGAAAAATGATGTAGTTTTGAATAATGAACTGGTCTGTACAACGCCCTTCCACGGCAAAATCATATATAAACTATACATCATTGGAAAGCACATTTAAAATGCTATCGACTAAACTGCATCCGATCAGGTGTACAAAGCACCGTTTTTCCGCTACCGCCCAGTAAAATACGACATTCATATAAATCTTGAAAAATGGTGTAGTTTTGAATAATGAACTGGTCTGTACAACACCCTTCAACTGCAAAATCATATGTAAACTAGACATCATTCGAAAGCACATTTAATATTCTATCGATTAAACCCCGTCCGAATAGGTGTACAACTCACCGTTTTTCCGCTACCGCCCACTAAAATACGACATTAATATAAATCTTGAAAAATGGTGCATTTTTGAATAATGAACTGGTCTGTACAACACCCTTCTACGGCAAAATCATATATAAACTATACATCATTGGAAAGTAGATTTAAAATGCTATCGATAAAACCCCGTCCCATTAGGTGTAGAACGCACCGTTTTTCCGCTACCGCCCAGTAAAATACGACATTCATATAAATCTTGAAAAATGGTGTAGTTTTGAATAATGAACTGGGGCTGTACAACACCCTTCGACGGCAAAATCAAATATAATCTATACATCATTGGAAAGCATATTTAAAATGCTATCGACTAAACTGCACCGTTTTTGCGCTACCGCCCACTAAAATACGACATTGATATAAATCTTGAAAAATGATGTAGTTTAGAATAATGAACTGGTCTGTACAACACCCTTCGACGGCAAAATCATATATAAACTATACATCATTGGAAAGTAGATTTAAAATGCTATCGATTTAACACCGTCCAATCAAGTGTACAACGCTCCGTTTTTCCGCTACCGCCCACTAAAATACGACATTAATATAAATCTTGAAAAATGGTGTAGTTTTGAATAATGAACTGGTCTGTACAACACCCTTCTACGGCAAAATCATATATAAACTATACATCATTGGAAAGTAGATTTAAAATGCTATCGATAAAACCCCGTCCCATTAGGTGTAGAACGCACCGTTTTTCCGCTACCGCCCAGTAAAATACGACATTCATATAAATCTTGAAAAATGGTGTAGTTTTGAATAATGAACTGGGGCTGTACAACACCCTTCGACGGCAAAATCAAATATAATCTATACATCATTGGAAAGCATATTTAAAATGCTATCGACTAAACTGCACCGTTTTTGCGCTACCGCCCACTAAAATACGACATTGATATAAATCTTGAAAAATGATGTAGTTTAGAATAATGAACTGGTCTGTACAACACCCTTCGACGGCAAAATCATATATAAACTATACATCATTGGAAAGTAGATTTAAAATGCTATCGATTTAACACCGTCCAATCAAGTGTACAACGCTCCGTTTTTCCGCTACCGCTACCGCCCACTAAAATACGACATTAATATAAATCTTGAAAAATGGTGTAGTTTTGAATAATGAACTGGTCTGTACAACACCCTTCAACGGCAAAATCATATATAAACTATACATCATTGGAAAGCACATTTAAAATGCTATTGATTTAACCCCGTCCGATCAAGTGTACAACGCTCCGTCTTTCCGCTACCGCCCAGTAAAATACGACATTCATATAAATCTTGAAAAATGGTGTAGTTTTGAATAATGAACTGGGGCTGTACAACACCCTTCGACGGCAAAATCAAATATGAATTATACATCATTGGGAAGCATATTTAAAATGCTATCGACTAAACTGCATCCGATCAGCTGTACAAAGCACCGTTTTTGCGTTACCGCCTACTAAAATACGACATTCATATAAATCTTGAAAAATGGTGTAGTTTTGAATAATGAACTGGTCTGTACAACGCCCTTCGACGGCAAAATCATATATAAACTATACATCATTGGAAAGCACATTTAAAATTCTATCGATTAAACCCCGTCCGATCAGGTGAAGAACGCACCGTTTTTCCGCTACCGCCCACTAAAATACGACATTAATATAAATCTTGAAAAATGGTGTAGTTTTGAATAATGAACTGGTCTGTACAACACCCTTCGACGGGAAAATCATATATAAACTATACATCATTGGAAAGCACATTTAAAATTCTATCGATTAAACCCCGTCCGAATAGGTGTACAACGCACCGTTTTTCTGCTACCACCCACTAAAATACGACATTAATATAAATCTTGAAAAATGGTGTAGTTTAGAATAATGAACTGGTCTGTACAACACTCTTCGACGGCAAAATCATATATAAACTATACATCATTGGAAAGCACATGTAAAATGCTATCAATTAAACCCCGTCCGATCAGGATTACAACACACCGTTTTTTCGCTACCGCCCACAAAAATACGACATTAATATGAATCTTGAAAAATGGTGTAGTTTTGAATAAAGAACTGGTCTGTACAACACTCTTTAACGGGAAAATCATATATAAACTTTACATCATTCGAAAATACATTTAAAATGCTATCGATTAAACCCCGTCCGAATAGGTGAACAACGCACCATTTTTTCCGCTACCGCCCACTAAAATACGACATTAATATAAATCTTGAAAAATGGTGTAGTTTTGAATAATGAACTGGTCTGTACAACACCCTTCGACGGCAAAATCATATATAAACTATACATCATTGGAAAGCACATTTAAAATGCTATCGACTAAACTGCATCCGATCAGGTGTACAAAGCACCGTTTTTCCGCTACCGCCCAGTAAAATACGACATTAATATAAATCTTGAAAAATGGTGTAGTTTTGAATAATGAACTGGGGCTGTACAACACCCTTCGACGGCAAAATCAAATATAATCTATACATCATTGGAAAGCATATTTAAAATGCTATCGACTAAACTGCATCCGATCAGGTGTACAAAGCACCGTTTTTGCGCTACCGCCCACTAAAATACGACATTGATATAAATCTTGAAAAATGATGTAGTTTAGAATAATGAACTGGTCTGTCCAACACCCTTCGACGGCAAAATCATATATAAACTATACATCATTGGAAAGCACATTTGAAATGATATCGATTAAACCCCGTCCCATTAGGTGTAGAACGCACCGTTTTTCCGCTACCGCCCACTAAAATACGACATTCATATAAATCTTAAAAAATGATGTAGTTTTGAATAATGAACTTGTCTGTACAACGCCCTTCCACGGCAAAATCATATATAAACTATACATCATTGGAAAGCACATTTAAAATGCTATCGACTAAACTGCATCCGATCAGGTGTACAAAGCACCGTTTTTCCGCTACCGCCCACTAAAATACGACATTAATATAAATCTTGAAAAATGGTGTAGTTTTGAATAATGAACTGGTCTGTACAACACCCTTCAACTGCAAAATCATATGTAAACTAGACATCATTCGAAAGCACATTTAATATTCTATCGATTAAACCCCGTACGAATGGGTGTACAACTCACCGTTTTTCCGCTACCGCCCACTAAAATACGACATTCATATAAATCTTGAAAAATGGTGTAGTTTTGAATAATGAACTGGTCTGTACAACACCCTTCGAAGGGAAAATCATATATAAACTATACATCATTGGAAAGCAGATTTTAAATGCTATCGATTTAACACCGTCCAATCAAGTGTACAACGCTCCGTTTTTCCGCTACCGCCCACTAAAATACGACATTAATATAAATCTTGAAAAATGGTGTAGTTTTGAATAATGAACTGGTCTGTACAACACCCTTCAACGGCAAAATCATATATAAACTAGACATCATTGGAAAGCACATTTAAAATTCTATCGATTAAACCCCGTCCGAATAGGTGTACAACGCACCGTTTTTCCGCTACCGCCCACTAAAATACGACATTAATATAAATCTTGAAAAATGGTGCAGTTTTGAATAATGAACTGGTCTGTACAACACCCTTCGACGGCAAAATCATATATAAACTATACATCATTGGAAAGCACATTTAAAATGCTATTGATTTAACCCCGTCCGATCAAGTGAACAACGCTCCGTCTTTCCGCTACCGCCCAGTAAAATACGACATTCATATAAATCTTGAAAAATGGTGCATTTTTGAATAATGAACTGGGGCTGTACAATACCCTTCGACGGCAAAATCAAATATGAATTATACATCATTGGAAAGCATATTTAAAATGCTATCGCCTAACTGCATCCGATCAGCTGTACAAAGCACCGTTTTTGCGTTACCGCCTACTAAAATTCGACATTAATATAAATCTTGAAAAATGGTGTAGTTTTGAATAATGAACTGGGGCTGTACAACACCCTTGGACAGCAAAATCATATATAAACTATACATCATTGAAATACACATTTAAAATGCTATTGATTAAACCCCGTCCAATCAGTTGTACAACGCACCGTTTTTGCGCTACCGCCCACTAAAATACGATATTGATATAAATCTTGAAAAATGGTGTAGTTTTGAATAATGAACTGGTCTGTACAACGCCCTTCGACGGCAAAATCATATATAAACTATACATCATTGGAAAGCACATTTAAAATTCTATCGATTAAACCCCGTCCGAATAGGTGTACAACGCACCGTTTTCCGCTACCGCCCACTAAAATACGACATTAATATAAATCTTGAAAAATGGTGTAGTTTTGAATAAAGAACTGGTCTGTACAACACCCTTCGACGGCAAAATCATATATAAACTATACATCATTGGAAAGCACATTTAAAATTCTATCAATTCAACCCCGTCCCATTAGGTGTACAATGCACCGTTTTTCCACTACCGCCCATTAAATACGACATAAATATGAATCTTCAAAAATGGTGTAGTTTTGAATAAAGAACTGGTCTGTACAACACCCTTTAACGAGAAAATCATATATAAACTATACATCATTAGAAAGCACATTTAAAATGCTATCGACTAAACTGCATCCGATCAGGTGTACAAAGCACCGTTTTTCCGCTACCGCCCAATAAAATACGACATTAATATGAATCTTGAAAAATGGTGTAGATTTGAATAAAGAACTGGTCTGTACAACACTCTTTAACGGGAACATCATATATAAACTATACACCATTCGAAAATACATTTAAAATGCTATCGATTAAACCCCGTCCGAATAGGTGAACAACGCACCGTTTTTCCGCTACCGCCCACTAAAATACGACATTAATATAAATCTTGAAAAATGGTGTAGTTTTGAATAATGAACTGGTCTGTACAACACCCTTCGACGGCAAAATCATATATAAACTATACATCATTGGAAAGCACATTTAAAATTCTATCGATAAAACCCCGTCCTATTAGGTGTAGAACGCACCGTTTTTCCGCTACCGCCCAGTAAAATACGACATTCATATAAATCTTGAAAAATGGTGTAGTTTTGAATAATGAACTGGGGCTGTACAACACCCTTCGACGGCAAAATCAAATATAATCTATACATCATTGGAAAGCATATTTAAAATGCTATCGACTAAACTGCACCGTTTTTGCGCTACCGCCCACTAAAATACGACATTGATATAAATCTTGAAAAATGATGTAGTTTAGAATAATGAACTGGTCTGTACAACACCCTTCGACGGCAAAATCATATATAAACTATACATCATTGGAAAGCACATTTAAAATTCTATCGATAAAACCCCGTCCTATTAGGTGTAGAACGCACCGTTTTTCCGCTACCGCCCAGTAAAATACGACATTCATATAAATTTTGAAAAATGGTGTAGTTTTGAATAATGAACTGGGGCTGTACAACACCCTTCGACGGCAAAATCAAATATAATCTATACATCATTGGAAAGCATATTTAAAATGCTATCGACTAAACTGCACCGTTTTTGCGCTACCGCCCACTAAAATACGACATTGATATAAATCTTGAAAAATGATGTAGTTTAGAATAATGAACTGGTCTGTACAACACCCTTCGACAGCAAAATCATATATAAACTATACATCATTGGAAAGCACATTTAAAATGATATCGATTAAACCCCGTCCCATTAGGTGTAGAACGCACCGTTTTTCCGCTACCGCCCACTAAAATACGACATTCATATAAATCTTGAAAAATGATGTAGTTTTGAATAATGAACTGGTCTGTACAACGCCCTTCCACGGCAAAATCATATATAAACTATACATCATTGGAAAGCACATTTAAAATGCTATCGACTAAACTGCATCCGATCAGGTGTACAAAGCACCGTTTTTCCGCTACCGCCCAGTAAAATACGACATTCATATAAATCTTGAAAAATGGTGTAGTTTTGAATAATGAACTGGTCTGTACAACACCCTTCAACTGCAAAATCATATGTAAACTAGACATCATTCGAAAGCACATTTAATATTCTATCGATTAAACCCCGTCCGAATAGGTGTACAACTCACCGTTTTTCCGCTACCGCCCACTAAAATACGACATTAATATAAATCTTGAAAAATGGTGTATTTTTTAATAATGAACTGGGGCTGTACAACACCCTTCTACGGCAAAATCATATATAAACTATACATCATTGGAAAGTAGATTTAAAATGCTATCGATAAAACCCCGTCCCATTAGGTGTAGAACGCACCGTTTTTCCGCTACCGCCCAGTAAAATACGACATTCATATAAATCTTGAAAAATGGTGTAGTTTTGAATAATGAACTGGGGCTGTACAACACCCTTCGACGGCAAAATCAAATATAATCTATACATCATTGGAAAGCATATTTAAAATGCTATCGACTAAACTGCACCGTTTTTGCGCTACCGCCCACTAAAATACGACATTGATATAAATCTTGAAAAATGATGTAGTTTAGAATAATGAACTGGTCTGTACAACACCCTTCGACGGCAAAATCACATATAAACTATACATCATTGGAAAGTAGATTTAAAATGCTATCGATTTAACACCGTCCAATCAAGTGTACAACGCTCCGTTTTTCCGCTACCGCCCACTAAAATACGACATTAATATAAATCTTGAAAAATGGTGTAGTTTTGAATAATGAACTGGTCTGTACAACACCCTTCAACGGCAAAATCATATATAAACTATACATCATTGGAAAGCACATTTAAAATGCTATTGATTTAACCCCGTCCGATCAAGTGTACAACGCTCCGTCTTTCCGCTACCGCCCAGTAAAATACGACATTCATATAAATCTTGAAAAATGGTGTATTTTTGAATAATGAACTGGGGCTGTACAACACCCTTCGACGGCAAAATCAAATATGAATAATACATCATTGGGAAGCATATTTAAAATGCTATCGACTAAACTGCATCCGATCAGCTGTACAAAGCACCGTTTTTGCGTTACCGCCTACTAAAATACGACATTCATATAAATCTTGAAAAATGGTGTAGTTTTGAATAATGAACTGGTCTGTACAACACCCTTCGAAGGGAAAATCATATATAAACTATACATCATTGGAAAGCAGATTTTAAATGCTATCGATTTAACACCGTCCAATCAAGTGTACAACGCTCCGTTTTTCCGCTACCGCCCACTAAAATACGACATTAATATAAATCTTGAAAAATGGTGTAGTTTTGAATAATGAACTGGTCTGTACAACACCCTTCAACGGCAAAATCATATATAAACTAGACATCATTGGAAAGCACATTTAAAATTCTATCGATTAAACCCCGTCCGAATAGGTGTACAACGCACCGTTTTTCCGCTACCGCCCACTAAAATACGACATCAATATAAATCTTGAAAAATGGTGCAGTTTTGAATAATGAACTGGTCTGTACAACACCCTTCGACGGCAAAATCATATATAAACTATACATCATTGGAAAGCACATTTAAAATGCTATTGATTTAACCCCGTCCGATCAAGTGAACAACGCTCCGTCTTTCCGCTACCGCCCAGTAAAATACGACATTCATATAAATCTTGAAAAATGGTGCATTTTTGAATAATGAACTGGGGCTGTACAATACCCTTCGACGGCAAAATCAAATATGAATTATACATCATTGGAAAGCATATTTAAAATGCTATCGCCTAACTGCATCCGATCAGCTGTACAAAGCACCGTTTTTGCGTTACCGCCTACTAAAATACGACATTAATATAAATCTTGAAAAATGGTGTAGTTTTGAATAATGAACTGGGGCTGTACAACACCCTTGGACAGCAAAATCATATATAAACTATACATCATTGAAATACACATTTAAAATGCTATTGATTAAACCCCGTCCAATCAGTTGTACAACGCACCGTTTTTGCGCTACCGCCCACTAAAATACGATATTGATATAAATCTTGAAAAATGGTGTAGTTTTGAATAATGAACTGGTCTGTACAACGCCCTTCGACGGCAAAATCATATATAAACTATACATCATTGGAAAGCACATTTAAAATTCTATCGATTAAACCCCGTCCGAATAGGTGTACAACGCACCGTTTTCCGCTACCGCCCACTAAAATACGACATTAATATAAATCTTGAAAAATGGTGTAGTTTTGAATAAAGAACTGGTCTGTACAACACCCTTCGACGGCAAAATCATATATAAACTATACATCATTGGAAAGCACATTTAAAATTCTATCAATTCAACCCCGTCCCATTAGGTGTACAATGCACCGTTTTTCCACTACCGCCCATTAAATACGACATAAATATGAATCTTCAAAAATGGTGTAGTTTTGAATAAAGAACTGGTCTGTACAACACCCTTTAACGAGAAAATCATATATAAACTATACATCATTAGAAAGCACATTTAAAATGCTATCGACTAAACTGCATCCGATCAGGTGTACAAAGCACCGTTTTTCCGCTACCGCCCAATAAAATACGACATTAATATGAATCTTGAAAAATGGTGTAGATTTGAATAAAGAACTGGTCTGTACAACACTCTTTAACGGGAACATCATATATAAACTATACACCATTCGAAAATACATTTAAAATGCTATCGATTAAACCCCGTCCGAATAGGTGAACAACGCACCGTTTTTCCGCTACCGCCCACTAAAATACGACATTAATATAAATCTTGAAAAATGGTGTAGTTTTGAATAATGAACTGGTCTGTACAACACCCTTCGACGGCAAAATCATATATAAACTATACATCATTGGAAAGCACATTTAAAATTCTATCGATAAAACCCCGTCCTATTAGGTGTAGAACGCACCGTTTTTCCGCTACCGCCCAGTAAAATACGACATTCATATAAATCTTGAAAAATGGTGTAGTTTTGAATAATGAACTGGGGCTGTACAACACCCTTCGACGGCAAAATCAAATATAATCTATACATCATTGGAAAGCATATTTAAAATGCTATCGACTAAACTGCACCGTTTTTGCGCTACCGCCCACTAAAATACGACATTGATATAAATCTTGAAAAATGATGTAGTTTAGAATAATGAACTGGTCTGTACAACACCCTTCGACGGCAAAATCATATATAAACTATACATCATTGGAAAGCACATTTAAAATTCTATCGATAAAACCCCGTCCTATTAGGTGTAGAACGCACCGTTTTTCCGCTACCGCCCAGTAAAATACGACATTCATATAAATCTTGAAAAATGGTGTAGTTTTGAATAATGAACTGGGGCTGTACAACACCCTTCGACGGCAAAATCAAATATAATCTATACATCATTGGAAAGCATATTTAAAATGCTATCGACTAAACTGCACCGTTTTTGCGCTACCGCCCACTAAAATACGACATTGATATAAATCTTGAAAAATGATGTAGTTTAGAATAATGAACTGGTCTGTACAACACCCTTCGACGGCAAAATCATATATAAACTATACATCATTGGAAAGCACATTTAAAATGATATCGATTAAACCCCGTCCCATTAGGTGTAGAACGCACCGTTTTTCCGCTACCGCCCACTAAAATACGACATTCATATAAATCTTGAAAAATGATGTAGTTTTGAATAATGAACTGGTCTGTACAACGCCCTTCCACGGCAAAATCATATATAAACTATACATCATTGGAAAGCACATTTAAAATGCTATCGACTAAACTGCATCCGATCACGTGTACAAAGCACCGTTTTTCCGCTACCGCCCAGTAAAATACGACATTCATATAAATCTTGAAAAATGGTGTAGTTTTGAATAATGAACTGGTCTGTACAACACCCTTCAACTGCAAAATCATATGTAAACTAGACATCATTCGAAAGCACATTTAATATTCTATCGATTAAACCCCGTCCGAATAGGTGTACAACTCACCGTTTTTCCGCTACCGCCCACTAAAATACGACATTAATATAAATCTTGAAAAATGGTGTATTTTTTAATAATGAACTGGTCTGTACAACACCCTTCTACGGCAAAATCATATATAAACTATACATCATTGGAAAGTAGATTTAAAATGCTATCGATAAAACCCCGTCCCATTAGGTGTAGAACGCACCGTTTTTCCGCTACCGCCCAGTAAAATACGACATTCATATAAATCTTGAAAAATGGTGTAGTTTTGAATAATGAACTGGGGCTGTACAACACCCTTCGACGGCAAAATCAAATATAATCTATACATCATTGGAAAGCATATTTAAAATGCTATCGACTAAACTGCACCGTTTTTGCGCTACCGCCCACTAAAATACGACATTGATATAAATCTTGAAAAATGATGTAGTTTAGAATAATGAACTGGTCTGTACAACACCCTTCGACGGCAAAATCATATATAAACTATACATCATTGGAAAGTAGATTTAAAATGCTATCGATTTAACACCGTCCAATCAAGTGTACAACGCTCCGTTTTTCCGCTACCGCCCACTAAAATACGACATTAATATAAATCTTGAAAAATGGTGTAGTTTTGAATAATGAACTGGTCTGTACAACACCCTTCAACGGCAAAATCATATATAAACTATACATCATTGGAAAGCACATTTAAAATGCTATTGATTTAACCCCGTCCGATCAAGTGTACAACGCTCCGTCTTTCCGCTACCGCCCAGTAAAATACGACATTCATATAAATCTTGAAAAATGGTGTATTTTTGAATAATGAACTGGGGCTGTACAACACCCTTCGACGGCAAAATCAAATATGAATAATACATCATTGGGAAGCATATTTAAAATGCTATCGACTAAACTGCATCCGATCAGCTGTACAAAGCACCGTTTTTGCGTTACCGCCTACTAAAATACGACATTCATATAAATCTTGAAAAATGGTGTAGTTTTGAATAATGAACTGGTCTGTACAACGCCCTTCGACGGCAAAAT
This sequence comes from Sipunculus nudus, assembly GCA_026874595.1. Taxonomy (NCBI): domain Eukaryota; kingdom Metazoa; phylum Annelida; class Sipuncula; order Golfingiida; family Sipunculidae; genus Sipunculus; species Sipunculus nudus. The sequence continues at coordinate 29,122,355 of CM049313.1, forward strand.
CATATATAAACTATACATCATTGGAAAGCACATTTAAAATTCTATCGATTAAACCCCGTCCGATCAGGTGAAGAACGCACCGTTTTTCCGCTACCGCCCACTAAAATACGACATTAATATAAATCTTGAAAAATGGTGTAGTTTTGAATAATGAACTGGTCTGTACAACACCCTTCGACGGGAAAATCATATATAAATTATACATCATTGGAAAGCACATTTAAAATTCTATCGATTAAACCCCGTCCGAATAGGTGTACAACGCACCGTTTTTCTGCTACCACCCACTAAAATACGACATTAATATAAATCTTGAAAAATGGTGTAGTTTAGAATAATGAACTGGTCTGTACAACACTCTTCGACGGCAAAATCATATATAAACTATACATCATTGGAAAGCACATGTAAAATGCTATCAATTAAACCCCGTCCGATCAGGATTACAACACACCGTTTTTTCGCTACCGCCCACAAAAATACGACATTAATATGAATCTTGAAAAATGGTGTAGTTTTGAATAAAGAACTGGTCTGTACAACACTCTTTAACGGGAAAATCATATATAAACTTTACATCATTCGAAAATACATTTAAAATGCTATCGATTAAACCCCGTCCGAATAGGTGAACAACGCACCATTTTTTCCGCTACCGCCCACTAAAATACGACATTAATATAAATCTTGAAAAATGGTGTAGTTTTGAATAATGAACTGGTCTGTACAACACCCTTCGACGGCAAAATCATATATAAACTATACATCATTGGAAAGCACATTTAAAATGCTATTGATTTAACCCCGTCCGATCAAGTGAACAACGCTCCGTCTTTCCGCTACCGCCCAGTAAAATACGACATTCATATAAATCTTGAAAAATGGTGCATTTTTGAATAATGAACTGGGGCTGTACAATACCCTTCGACGGCAAAATCAAATATGAATTATACATCATTGGAAAGCATATTTAAAATGCTATCGCCTAACTGCATCCGATCAGCTGTACAAAGCACCGTTTTTGCGTTACCGCCTACTAAAATACGACATTAATATAAATCTTGAAAAATGGTGTAGTTTTGAATAATGAACTGGGGCTGTACAACACCCTTCGACGGCAAAATCATATATAAACTATACATCATTGAAATACACATTTAAAATGCTATTGATTAAACCCCGTCCAATCAGTTGTACAACGCACCGTTTTTGCGCTACCGCCCATTGAAATACGACATTAATATAAATCTTGAAAAATGGTGCATTTTTGAATAATGAAATGGGGCTGTACAATACCCTTCGACGGCAAAATCAAATATAAACTATACATCATTGGAAAGCACATTGAAAATACTATCGACTAAACTGCATCCGATCAGGTGTACAAAGCGCCGTTTTTCCGCTACCGCCCACTAAAATACGACATTAATATAAATCTTGAAAAATGGTGTAGTTTTGAATAATGAACTGGTCTGTACAACACCCTTGGACGGCAAAATCATATATAAACTATACATCATTGGAAAGCACATTTAAAATGCTATCGACTAAACTGCATCCGATCAGGTGTACAAAGCACCGTTTTTTCGTTACCGCCCACTAAAATACGACATTAATAGAAATCTTGAAAAATGGTGTAGTTTTGAATAATGAACTGGTCTGTACAACACCCTTCAACGGCAAAATCATATATAAACTATACATCATTGGAAAGCACATTGAAAATACTATCGACTAAACTGCATCCGATCAGGTGTACAACGCTCCGTTTTTCCGCTACCGCCCACTAAAATACGACATTAATATAAATCTTGAAAAATGGTGTAGTTTTGAATAATGAACTGGTCTGTACAACACCCTTGGACGGCAAAATCATATATAAACTATACATCATTGGAAAGCACATTTAAAATGCTATCGACTAAACTGCATCCGATCAGGTGTACAAAGCACCGTTTTTTCGTTACCGCCCACTAAAATACGACATTAATAGAAATCTTGAAAAATGGTGTAGTTTTGAATAATGAACTGGTCTGTACAACACCCTTCGAAGGGAAAATCATATATAAACTATACATCATTGGAAAGCAGATTTTAAATGCTATCGATTTAACACCGTCCAATCAAGTGTACAACGCTCCGTTTTTCCGCTACCGCCCACTAAAATACGACATTAATATAAATCTTGAAAAATGGTGTAGTTTTGAATAATGAACTGGGGCTGTACAACACCCTTGGACAGCAAAATCATATATAAACTATACATCATTGAAATACACATTTAAAATGCTATTGATTAAACCCCGTCCAATCAGTTGTACAACGCACCGTTTTTGCGCTACCGCCCACTAAAATACGATATTGATATAAATCTTGAATAATGGTGTAGTTTTGAATAATGAACTGGTCTGTACAACGCCCTTCGACGGCAAAATCATATATAAACTATACATCATTGGAAAGCACATTTAAAATTCTATCGATTAAACCCCGTCCGAATAGGTGTACAACGCACCGTTTTCCGCTACCGCCCACTAAAATACGACATTAATAGAAATCTTGAAAAATGGTGTAGTTTTGAATAAAGAACTGGTCTGTACAACACCCTTCGACGGCAAAATCATATATAAACTATACATCATTGGAAAGCACATTTAAAATTCTATCAATTCAACCCCGTCCCATTAGGTGTACAATGCACCGTTTTTCCACTACCGCCCATTAAATACGACATAAATATGAATCTTCAAAAATGGTGTAGTTTTGAATAAAGAACTGGTCTGTACAACACCCTTTAACGAGAAAATCATATATAAACTATACATCATTAGAAAGCACATTTAAAATGCTATCGACTAAACTGCATCCGATCAGGTGTACAAAGCACCGTTTTTCCGCTACCGCCCAATAAAATACGACATTAATATGAATCTTGAAAAATGGTGTAGATTTGAATAAAGAACTGGTCTGTACAACACTCTTTAACGGGAACATCATATATAAACTATACACCATTCGAAAATACATTTAAAATGCTATCGATTAAACCCCGTCCGAATAGGTGAACAACGCACCGTTTTTCCGCTACCGCCCACTAAAATACGACATTAATATAAATCTTGAAAAATGGTGTAGTTTTGAATAATGAACTGGTCTGTACAACACCCTTCGACGGCAAAATCATATATAAACTATACATCATTGGAAAGCACATTTAAAATTCTATCGATAAAACCCCGTCCTATTAGGTGTAGAACGCACCGTTTTTCCGCTACCGCCCAGTAAAATACGACATTCATATAAATCTTGAAAAATGGTGTAGTTTTGAATAATGAACTGGGGCTGTACAACACCCTTCGACGGCAAAATCAAATATAATCTATACATCATTGGAAAGCATATTTAAAATGCTATCGACTAAACTGCACCGTTTTTGCGCTACCGCCCACTAAAATACGACATTGATATAAATCTTGAAAAATGATGTAGTTTAGAATAATGAACTGGTCTGTACAACACCCTTCGACGGCAAAATCATATATAAACTATACATCATTGGAAAGCACATTTAAAATTCTATCGATAAAACCCCGTCCTATTAGGTGTAGAACGCACCGTTTTTCCGCTACCGCCCAGTAAAAAACGACATTCATATAAATCTTGAAAAATGGTGTAGTTTTGAATAATGAACTGGGGCTGTACAACACCCTTCGACGGCAAAATCAAATATAATCTATACATCATTGGAAAGCATATTTAAAATGCTATCGACTAAACTGCACCGTTTTTGCGCTACCGCCCACTAAAATACGACATTGATATAAATCTTGAAAAATGATGTAGTTTAGAATAATGAACTGGTCTGTACAACACCCTTCGACGGCAAAATCATATATAAACTATACATCATTGGAAAGCACATTTAAAATGATATCGATTAAACCCCGTCCCATTAGGTGTAGAACGCACCGTTTTTCCGCTACCGCCCACTAAAATACGACATTCATATAAATCTTGAAAAATGATGTAGTTTTGAATAATGAACTGGTCTGTACAACGCCCTTCCACGGCAAAATCATATATAAACTATACATCATTGGAAAGCACATTTAAAATGCTATCGACTAAACTGCATCCGATCAGGTGTACAAAGCACCGTTTTTCCGCTACCGCCCAGTAAAATACGACATTCATATAAATCTTGAAAAATGGTGTAGTTTTGAATAATGAACTGGTCTGTACAACACCCTTCAACTGCAAAATCATATGTAAACTAGACATCATTCGAAAGCACATTTAATATTCTATCGATTAAACCCCGTCCGAATAGGTGTACAACTCACCGTTTTTCCGCTACCGCCCACTAAAATACGACATTAATATAAATCTTGAAAAATGGTGTATTTTTTAATAATGAACTGGTCTGTACAACACCCTTCTACGGCAAAATCATATATAAACTATACATCATTGGAAAGTAGATTTAAAATGCTATCGATAAAACCCCGTCCCATTAGGTGTAGAACGCACCGTTTTTCCGCTACCGCCCAGTAAAATACGACATTCATATAAATCTTGAAAAATGGTGTAGTTTTGAATAATGAACTGGGGCTGTACAACACCCTTCGACGGCAAAATCAAATATAATCTATACATCATTGGAAAGCATATTTAAAATGCTATCGACTAAACTGCACCGTTTTTGCGCTACCGCCCACTAAAATACGACATTGATATAAATCTTGAAAAATGATGTAGTTTAGAATAATGAACTGGTCTGTACAACACCCTTCGACGGCAAAATCATATATAAACTATACATCATTGGAAAGTAGATTTAAAATGCTATCGATTTAACACCGTCCAATCAAGTGTACAACGCTCCGTTTTTCCGCTACCGCCCACTAAAATACGACATTAATATAAATCTTGAAAAATGGTGTAGTTTTGAATAATGAACTGGTCTGTACAACACCCTTCAACGGCAAAATCATATATAAACTATACATCATTGGAAAGCACATTTAAAATGCTATTGATTTAACCCCGTCCGATCAAGTGTACAACGCTCCGTCTTTCCGCTACCGCCCACTAAAATACGACATTAATATAAATCTTGAAAAATGGTGTAGTTTTGAATAATGAACTGGTCTGTACAACACCCTTCGACGGCAAAATCATATATAAACTATACATCATTGGAAAGCACATTTAAAATTCTATCGATAAAACCCCGTCCTATTAGGTGTAGAACGCACCGTTTTTCCGCTACCGCCCAGTAAAATACGACATTCATATAAATCTTGAAAAATGGTGTAGTTTTGAATAATGAACTGGGGCTGTACAACACCCTTCGACGGCAAAATCAAATATAATCTATACATCATTGGAAAGCATATTTAAAATGCTATCGACTAAACTGCACCGTTTTTGCGCTACCGCCCACTAAAATACGACATTGATATAAATCTTGAAAAATGATGTAGTTTAGAATAATGAACTGGTCTGTACAACACCCTTCGACGGCAAAATCATATATAAACTATACATCATTGGAAAGCACATTTAAAATGATATCGATTAAACCCCGTCCCATTAGGTGTAGAACGCACCGTTTTTCCGCTACCGCCCACTAAAATACGACATTCATATAAATCTTGAAAAATGATGTAGTTTTGAATAATGAACTGGTCTGTACAACGCCCTTCCACGGCAAAATCATATATAAACTATACATCATTGGAAAGCACATTTAAAATGCTATCGACTAAACTGCATCCGATCAGGTGTACAAAGCACCGTTTTTCCGCTACCGCCCAGTAAAATACGACATTCATATAAATCTTGAAAAATGGTGTAGTTTTGAATAATGAACTGGTCTGTACAACACCCTTCAACTGCAAAATCATATGTAAACTAGACATCATTCGAAAGCACATTTAATATTCTATCGATTAAACCCCGTCCGAATAGGTGTACAACTCACCGTTTTTCCGCTACCGCCCACTAAAATACGACATTAATATAAATCTTGAAAAATGGTGTATTTTTTAATAATGAACTGGTCTGTACAACACCCTTCTACGGCAAAATCATATATAAACTATACATCATTGGAAAGTAGATTTAAAATGCTATCGATAAAACCCCGTCCCATTAGGTGTAGAACGCACCGTTTTTCCGCTACCGCCCAGTAAAATACGACATTCATATAAATCTTGAAAAATGGTGTAGTTTTGAATAATGAACTGGGGCTGTACAACACCCTTCGACGGCAAAATCAAATATAATCTATACATCATTGGAAAGCATATTTAAAATGCTATCGACTAAACTGCACCGTTTTTGCGCTACCGCCCACTAAAATACGACATTGATATAAATCTTGAAAAATGATGTAGTTTAGAATAATGAACTGGTCTGTACAACACCCTTCGACGGCAAAATCATATATAAACTATACATCATTGGAAAGTAGATTTAAAATGCTATCGATTTAACACCGTCCAATCAAGTGTACAACGCTCCGTTTTTCCGCTACCGCCCACTAAAATACGACATTAATATAAATCTTGAAAAATGGTGTAGTTTTGAATAATGAACTGGTCTGTACAACACCCTTCAACGGCAAAATCATATATAAACTATACATCATTGGAAAGCACATTTAAAATGCTATTGATTTAACCCCGTCCGATCAAGTGTACAACGCTCCGTCTTTCCGCTACCGCCCAGTAAAATACGACATTCATATAAATCTTGAAAAATGGTGTATTTTTGAATAATGAACTGGGGCTGTACAACACCCTTCGACGGCAAAATCAAATATGAATAATACATCATTGGGAAGCATATTTAAAATGCTATCGACTAAACTGCATCCGATCAGCTGTACAAAGCACCGTTTTTGCGTTACCGCCTACTAAAATACGACATTCATATAAATCTTGAAAAATGGTGTAGTTTTGAATAATGAACTGGTCTGTACAACGCCCTTCGACGGCAAAATCATATATAAACTATACATCATTGGAAAGCACATTTAAAATTCTATCGATTAAACCCCGTCCGATCAGGTGAAGAACGCACCGTTTTTCCGCTACCGCCCACTAAAATACGACATTAATATAAATCTTGAAAAATGGTGTAGTTTTGAATAATGAACTGGTCTGTACAACACCCTTCGACGGGAAAATCATATATAAACTATACATCATTGGAAAGCACATTTAAAATTCTATCGATTAAACCCCGTCCGAATAGGTGTACAACGCACCGTTTTTCTGCTACCACCCACTAAAATACGACATTAATATAAATCTTGAAAAATGGTGTAGTTTAGAATAATGAACTGGTCTGTACAACACTCTTCGACGGCAAAATCATATATAAACTATACATCATTGGAAAGCACATGTAAAATGCTATCAATTAAACCCCGTCCGATCAGGATTACAACACACCGTTTTTTCGCTACCGCCCACAAAAATACGACATTAATATGAATCTTGAAAAATGGTGTAGTTTTGAATAAAGAACTGGTCTGTACAACACTCTTTAACGGGAAAATCATATATAAACTTTACATCATTCGAAAATACATTTAAAATGCTATCGATTAAACCCCGTCCGAATAGGTGAACAACGCACCATTTTTTCCGCTACCGCCCACTAAAATACGACATTAATATAAATCTTGAAAAATGGTGTAGTTTTGAATAATGAACTGGTCTGTACAACACCCTTCGACGGCAAAATCATATATAAACTATACATCATTGGAAAGCACATTTAAAATGCTATTGATTTAACCCCGTCCGATCAAGTGAACAACGCTCCGTCTTTCCGCTACCGCCCAGTAAAATACGACATTCATATAAATCTTGAAAAATGGTGCATTTTTGAATAATGAACTGGGGCTGTACAATACCCTTCGACGGCAAAATCAAATATGAATTATACATCATTGGAAAGCATATTTAAAATGCTATCGCCTAACTGCATCCGATCAGCTGTACAAAGCACCGTTTTTTCGTTACCGCCCACTAAAATACGACATTAATAGAAATCTTGAAAAATGGTGTAGTTTTGAATAATGAACTGGTCTGTACAACACCCTTCGAAGGGAAAATCATATATAAACTATACATCATTGGAAAGCAGATTTTAAATGCTATCGATTTAACACCGTCCAATCAAGTGTACAACGCTCCGTTTTTCCGCTACCGCCCACTAAAATACGACATTAATATAAATCTTGAAAAATGGTGTAGTTTTGAATAATGAACTGGTCTGTACAACACCCTTCAACGGCAAAATCATATATAAACTAGACATCATTGGAAAGCACATTTAAAATTCTATCGATTAAACCCCGTCCGAATAGGTGTACAACGCACCGTTTTTCCGCTACCGCCCACTAAAATACGACATTAATATAAATCTTGAAAAATGGTGCAGTTTTGAATAATGAACTGGTCTGTACAACACCCTTCGACGGCAAAATCATATATAAACTATACATCATTGGAAAGCACATTTAAAATGCTATTGATTTAACCCCGTCCGATCAAGTGAACAACGCTCCGTCTTTCCGCTACCGCCCAGTAAAATACGACATTCATATAAATCTTGAAAAATGGTGCATTTTTGAATAATGAACTGGGGCTGTACAATACCCTTCGACGGCAAAATCAAATATGAATTATACATCATTGGAAAGCATATTTAAAATGCTATCGCCTAACTGCATCCGATCAGCTGTACAAAGCACCGTTTTTGCGTTACCGCCTACTAAAATACGACATTAATATAAATCTTGAAAAATGGTGTAGTTTTGAATAATGAACTGGGGCTGTACAACACCCTTGGACAGCAAAATCATATATAAACTATACATCATTGAAATACACATTTAAAATGCTATTGATTAAACCCCGTCCAATCAGTTGTACAACGCACCGTTTTTGCGCTACCGCCCACTAAAATACGATATTGATATAAATCTTGAAAAATGGTGTAGTTTTGAATAATGAACTGGTCTGTACAACGCCCTTCGACGGCAAAATCATATATAAACTATACATCATTGGAAAGCACATTTAAAATTCTATCGATTAAACCCCGTCCGAATAGGTGTACAACGCACCGTTTTCCGCTACCGCCCACTAAAATACGACATTAATAGAAATCTTGAAAAATGGTGTAGTTTTGAATAAAGAACTGGTCTGTACAACACCCTTCGACGGCAAAATCATATATAAACTATACATCATTGGAAAGCACATTTAAAATTCTATCAATTCAACCCCGTCCCATTAGGTGTACAATGCACCGTTTTTCCACTACCGCCCATTAAATACGACATAAATATGAATCTTCAAAAATGGTGTAGTTTTGAATAAAGAACTGGTCTGTACAACACCCTTTAACGAGAAAATCATATATAAACTATACATCATTAGAAAGCACATTTAAAATGCTATCGACTAAACTGCATCCGATCAGGTGTACAAAGCACCGTTTTTCCGCTACCGCCCAATAAAATACGACATTAATATGAATCTTGAAAAATGGTGTAGATTTGAATAAAGAACTGGTCTGTACAACACTCTTTAACGGGAACATCATATATAAACTATACACCATTCGAAAATACATTTAAAATGCTATCGATTAAACCCCGTCCGAATAGGTGAACAACGCACCGTTTTTCCGCTACCGCCCACTAAAATACGACATTAATATAAATCTTGAAAAATGGTGTAGTTTTGAATAATGAACTGGTCTGTACAACACCCTTCGACGGCAAAATCATATATAAACTATACATCATTGGAAAGCACATTTAAAATTCTATCGATAAAACCCCGTCCTATTAGGTGTAGAACGCACCGTTTTTCCGCTACCGCCCAGTAAAATACGACATTCATATAAATCTTGAAAAATGGTGTAGTTTTGAATAATGAACTGGGGCTGTACAACACCCTTCGACGGCAAAATCAAATATAATCTATACATCATTGGAAAGCATATTTAAAATGCTATCGACTAAACTGCACCGTTTTTGCGCTACCGCCCACTAAAATACGACATTGATATAAATCTTGAAAAATGATGTAGTTTAGAATAATGAACTGGTCTGTACAACACCCTTCGACGGCAAAATCATATATAAACTATACATCATTGGAAAGCACATTTAAAATTCTATCGATAAAACCCCGTCCTATTAGGTGTAGAACGCACCGTTTTTCCGCTACCGCCCAGTAAAATACGACATTCATATAAATCTTGAAAAATGGTGTAGTTTTGAATAATGAACTGGGGCTGTACAACACCCTTCGACGGCAAAATCAAATATAATCTATACATCATTGGAAAGCATATTTAAAATGCTATCGACTAAACTGCACCGTTTTTGCGCTACCGCCCACTAAAATACGACATTGATATAAATCTTGAAAAATGATGTAGTTTAGAATAATGAACTGGTCTGTACAACACCCTTCGACGGCAAAATCATATATAAACTATACATCATTGGAAAGCACATTTAAAATGATATCGATTAAACCCCGTCCCATTAGGTGTAGAACGCACCGTTTTTCCGCTACCGCCCACTAAAATACGACATTCATATAAATCTTGAAAAATGATGTAGTTTTGAATAATGAACTGGTCTGTACAACGCCCTTCCACGGCAAAATCATATATAAACTATACATCATTGGAAAGCACATTTAAAATGCTATCGACTAAACTGCATCCGATCAGGTGTACAAAGCACCGTTTTTCCGCTACCGCCCAGTAAAATACGACATTCATATAAATCTTGAAAAATGGTGTAGTTTTGAATAATGAACTGGTCTGTACAACACCCTTCAACTGCAAAATCATATGTAAACTAGACATCATTCGAAAGCACATTTAATATTCTATCGATTAAACCCCGTCCGAATAGGTGTACAACTCACCGTTTTTCCGCTACCGCCCACTAAAATACGACATTAATATAAATCTTGAAAAATGGTGTATTTTTTAATAATGAACTGGTCTGTACAACACCCTTCTACGGCAAAATCATATATAAACTATACATCATTGGAAAGTAGATTTGAAATGCTATCGATAAAACCCCGTCCCATTAGGTGTAGAACGCACCGTTTTTCCGCTACCGCCCAGTAAAATACGACATTCATATAAATCTTGAAAAATGGTGTAGTTTTGAATAATGAACTGGGGCTGTACAACACCCTTCGACGGCAAAATCAAATATAATCTATACATCATTGGAAAGCATATTTAAAATGCTATCGACTAAACTGCACCGTTTTTGCGCTACCGCCCACTAAAATACGACATTGATATAAATCTTGAAAAATGATGTAGTTTAGAATAATGAACTGGTCTGTACAACACCCTTCGACGGCAAAATCATATATAAACTATACATCATTGGAAAGTAGATTTAAAATGCTATCGATTTAACACCGTCCAATCAAGTGTACAACGCTCCGTTTTTCCGCTACCGCCCACTAAAATACGACATTAATATAAATCTTGAAAAATGGTGTAGTTTTGAATAATGAACTGGTCTGTACAACACCCTTCAACGGCAAAATCATATATAAACTATACATCATTGGAAAGCACATTTAAAATGCTATTGATTTAACCCCGTCCGATCAAGTGTACAACGCTCCGTCTTTCCGCTACCGCCCAGTAAAATACGACATTCATATAAATCTTGAAAAATGGTGTATTTTTGAATAATGAACTGGGGCTGTACAACACCCTTCGACGGCAAAATCAAATATGAATAATACATCATTGGGAAGCATATTTAAAATGCTATCGACTAAACTGCATCCGATCAGCTGTACAAAGCACCGTTTTTGCGTTACCGCCTACTAAAATACGACATTCATATAAATCTTGAAAAATGGTGTAGTTTTGAATAATGAACTGGTCTGTACAACGCCCTTCGACGGCAAAATCATATATAAACTATACATCATTGGAAAGCACATTTAAAATTCTATCGATTAAACCCCGTCCGATCAGGTGAAGAACGCACCGTTTTTCCGCTACCGCCCACTAAAATACGACATTAATATAAATCTTGAAAAATGGTGTAGTTTTGAATAATGAACTGGTCTGTACAACACCCTTCGACGGGAAAATCATATATAAACTATACATCATTGGAAAGCACATTTAAAATTCTATCGATTAAACCCCGTCCGAATAGGTGTACAACGCACCGTTTTTCTGCTACCACCCACTAAAATACGACATTAATATAAATCTTGAAAAATGGTGTAGTTTAGAATAATGAACTGGTCTGTACAACACTCTTCGACGGCAAAATCATATATAAACTATACATCATTGGAAAGCACATGTAAAATGCTATCAATTAAACCCCGTCCGATCAGGATTACAACACACCGTTTTTTCGCTACCGCCCACAAAAATACGACATTAATATGAATCTTGAAAAATGGTGTAGTTTTGAATAAAGAACTGGTCTGTACAACACTCTTTAACGGGAAAATCATATATAAACTTTACATCATTCGAAAATACATTTAAAATGCTATCGATTAAACCCCGTCCGAATAGGTGAACAACGCACCATTTTTTCCGCTACCGCCCACTAAAATACGACATTAATATAAATCTTGAAAAATGGTGTAGTTTTGAATAATGAACTGGTCTGTACAACACCCTTCGACGGCAAAATCATATATAAACTATACATCATTGGAAAGCACATTTAAAATGCTATTGATTTAACCCCGTCCGATCAAGTGAACAACGCTCCGTCTTTCCGCTACCGCCCAGTAAAATACGACATTCATATAAATCTTGAAAAATGGTGCATTTTTGAATAATGAACTGGGGCTGTACAATACCCTTCGACGGCAAAATCAAATATGAATTATACATCATTGGAAAGCATATTTAAAATGCTATCGCCTAACTGCATCCGATCAGCTGTACAAAGCACCGTTTTTGCGTTACCGCCTACTAAAATACGACATTAATATAAATCTTGAAAAATGGTGTAGTTTTGAATAATGAACTGGGGCTGTACAACACCCTTCGACGGCAAAATCATATATAAACTATACATCATTGAAATACACATTTAAAATGCTATTGATTAAACCCCGTCCAATCAGTTGTACAACGCACCGTTTTTGCGCTACCGCCCATTGAAATACGACATTAATATAAATCTTGAAAAATGGTGCATTTTTGAATAATGAAATGGGGCTGTACAATACCCTTCGACGGCAAAATCAAATATAAACTATACATCATTGGAAAGCACATTGAAAATACTATCGACTAAACTGCATCCGATCAGGTGTACAAAGCGCCGTTTTTCCGCTACCGCCCACTAAAATACGACATTAATATAAATCTTGAAAAATGGTGTAGTTTTGAATAATGAACTGGTCTGTACAACACCCTTGGACGGCAAAATCATATATAAACTATACATCATTGGAAAGCACATTTAAAATGCTATCGACTAAACTGCATCCGATCAGGTGTACAAAGCACCGTTTTTTCGTTACCGCCCACTAAAATACGACATTAATAGAAATCTTGAAAAATGGTGTAGTTTTGAATAATGAACTGGTCTGTACAACACCCTTCAACGGCAAAATCATATATAAACTATACATCATTGGAAAGCACATTTAAAATTCTATCGATTAAACCCCGTCCGAATAGGTGTACAACGCACCGTTTTTCCGCTACCGCCCACTAAAATACGACATTAATATAAATCTTGAAAAATGGTGTAGTTTTGAATAATGAACTGGTCTGTACAACACCCTTCGACGGCAAAATCATATATAAACTATACATCATTGGAAAGCACATTTAAAATGCTATTGATTTAACCCCGTCCGATCAAGTGTACAACGCTCCGTTTTCCCGCTACCGCCCAGTAAAATACGACATTCATATAAATCTTGAAAAATGGTGTATTTTTTTAATAATGAACTGGGGCTGTACAACACCCTTCGACGGCAAAATCAAATATGAACTATACATCATTGGAAAGCATATTTAAAATGCTATCGACTAAACTGCATCCGATCAGGTGTACAAAGCACCGTTTTTGCGTTACCGCCCACAAAAATACGACATTAATATGAATCTTGAAAAATGGTGTAGTTTTGAATAAAGAACTGGTCTGTACAACACTCTTTAACGGGAAAATCATATATAAACTTTACATCATTCGAAAATACATTTAAAATGCTATCGATTAAACCCCGTCCGAATAGGTGAACAACGCACCATTTTTTCCGCTACCGCCCACTAAAATACGACATTAATATAAATCTTGAAAAATGGTGTAGTTTTGAATAATGAACTGGTCTGTACAACACCCTTCGACGGCAAAATCATATATAAACTATACATCATTGGAAAGCACATTTAAAATGCTATCGACTAAACTGCATCCGATCAGGTGTACAAAGCACCGTTTTTCCGCTACCGCCCACTAAAATACGACATTAATATAAATCTTGAAAAAATGGTGTAGTTTTGAATAACGAACTCGGGCGGTACAACACCCTTCTACGGCAAAATCATATATAAACTATACATCATTGGAAAGCACATTTAAAATGCTATTGATTAAACCCCATCCGATTAGGTGTACAACGCACCGTTTTTGCGCTGCCGGCCACTAAATTACGATAGAAGGTCTGACTTCTGTTTCCCGCGTTGAAATGGTATAATTTTCACTTTTGTGACATAAATGGAACTACAGTTTATATTTTTGTTTTCAAAATGGATCTGTAAATTTTCTACAAGCTACAATTTAACTGAATATGAATGTTGTTTCTATAGCAACGGGTTTGAGTACTTGGTAACCTCTGAGGACTTGAAGGTACTGGTTGTCATTTAAAGGATATATAGACCTGTTGCCGTGTGTGCATTTGTTTTATAAAAAAAAATGAACATAGAACATTCTGAAAGTTTTCATAGTAAATGTTTGCAAGAAGTGTGTAGAATTTGTGGCGTATGAGCACAAACAACCACGAGCAGTGGTTTGACTTATCCACCTGAAATTTTTTGCATGTGTATACATCCTGGGCAGCTTTCTTGATTTTATGACAGGTGGCGCCACATACATTCACTTTTACGCTGCAGACATTGCAGATTTAAAACTTTGCAGGTTTATAGATCTTGGATGGCTTTTTGGATTTTGTGGCAGGTGGCGCCACCTACATTTATTTTTATGCTGCAGACATCCAGGCTTATATCTCAGGACTGGTTAGATGTATCCTCCTGAAATTTTGCATGTGTATAGATTAAACAAAGTTCTTTATCATAGGGAAAACCGGAGGCGCTACCTGCAATAATTTTAGCACAACGTCCGTCTGTTCATCTGCCTCGGGATAAAATCACTCATATCTAAGCAGTGGTTTGAGCGTCTAAAGTGTCAACATATGCTTCGAGGGAAGGGGTCCTATTTTAAGGGGGTTTACCTTATCAATGTCTGCGGATAGTACGGCATCTCGATGCCAGAAATGTCAAGTATATATATTGGTCATATTTCGATTGATGATCCTATTTTTTATCATATATTTAATCCTTAAAATTAAGGCCTCCATGCTCTGATGACTTTTGTCCCTTGGCCTTGAAATGCTTTATAGATTGCCCGTTGATGCCTCGTTTCATGCTGACGGGGAATGATTCATTCTTACTTTGTGCTGTTCTAAAATTGCTTTACAATATATCCTGTGATAACCATAACAGGGTGTACGCCATCGAATTTCAGATCCACCCAAGGGGACTATAATATCATCACCCGGCAGCGATCTTTGAATTACTTTAGCGTGCATCATCCCCAGAACTCTTTAACCAATTTTAATAACACAAAGTTATCAAATATTGAAGCCCATCAGAGGGTTTCTCGAATTATAGACCCAACGAAAAAACAATGTGGCCGCCAAGCAACGATATTATTATTCTATTCTCAAGCATCCCGAGAAACGTTCAAGCAATTACCCTGAAAAATTTACCGAAGTTTGACACACATGAAAGGATCGAGGTGCTTTGTAACATCTCAGACCCATCGGAAATACAGTGTGACCACTAGGGTGCCATTTTGAGGAATTGGGCATTGTGGGACTCTTTGTTTAGGACCTGTAGTGTCCTAACCATTTCTAGTTGTTTTTACAACGAATTTTCATACTAAACCCAATCGTTAATTACATTGATTTTGTGCTTGAAAATGGAACAATCGGTGGAAAGAATATTTCATACATTACAAAACAATTAAAAGGTACATACATTTTCAATAATATATATATTGTCTCACGGTATTAGTTCATTTTGGCTGAATAAGACAGTTTCCCAACAAAGCCATCCAGGCACATGCACATCTCTTTCTATCTATGATTCACCTGATTAATACGTTATTACGGCTCTGTGTGCGAGTAAACACAGTCCACAAGTGTCTGTGTTCCATAAAAAGACTGCGTGATTGGTGGTCCGATCTTGCGCATGCGTGACAACTCCCAAACAATGGGAAGAACCATGAGAGAAGAAACACAGAAGAAAAAAAATTTGAAAAATCTTGATTTGGGAAGTTATAACTACCAGGTCGTGTTCGAGCTATTTTTATGTCTTGGGTCACTGATCGCGCCCGATGAAAGTTTATTTCCACTTGAGTACAAGAGTAATCAAACATGTTTAGAACGA
Source organism: Sipunculus nudus (assembly GCA_026874595.1). Lineage (NCBI taxonomy): Eukaryota > Metazoa > Annelida > Sipuncula > Golfingiida > Sipunculidae > Sipunculus > Sipunculus nudus. The sequence goes on from CM049313.1 coordinate 29,139,104, forward strand.
AATATTTGCAGACACCATTAAATAGTTTAAGGAAAACACTATACTTAATGCATACCTAACAAACCTGTGTGTGAATCGGTCTCTGTAAATCATTAAATGCATGTTACCATTAACTAAATGGTTAACCTCGAGCCAAGTTACAACTACAATATGAATCGTATCTCTCTTTAAGTAGAGGTAACCGCCTTCATTCATTATTTTATCCGCCAAACACAAAGTTTTTGACCGGGTTCCGCCGCCGCCGCGTTCGTTTCAAGAATAGAACTCTGAGACCACTGGACAGTTTTTTTTCAGAAACTTTACACGATTATCGGGTCACATGTGAATTGGTTGCAAAATATTTTGCGTTGACCTCTGACCTTTCCTCTCTCCAGTGCGTCCATCTATGCGTCTGTTTTGACACACTAACCCACATATCTTCGGACTCGTTTGACCAATCAGGAAAACAATTATGCACAAATGTAGCCCATGGATAGCTTTATAACATACATAAAAATGGTGGTGTTACCTGCAACAGTTTTTGCACAGCGTCCATCTATTCATCTACCTTTGGATAAAATCACTCATATCTCTGCAGTGAATGGACCTATTCACCTGACATTTTGCATGTGTATTCATACTGGATAGCTTTCTTGATTTTATGACAAGTGGCGCCACCTACATTCACGTTCAGGCTGCAGATATCCAGGCTTATATGTCATGACTGGTTTGACGTACCCTCCTAAAATTTCGCATGTGTATAGATCTCACATAGTACTTCATCATACGCAAAACTGGTGGCGCCACCTTCAACTATTTTTGCACAGCGTCTGCCTGTTTGTAGTAAAGTAAGAGGTAATGCTTATTTAAACAAATTCAAGAAATATAGGAGTTAACACGAATGAGAAATTAGTGAAATAATTTACTGATAATTAATTTAAAAAATGAGTGGGGCAATTATTAGTTATATATATATATATATATATATATATATAATTTAAGGTCTAATCATCGTCAAACAACCTTGGATTAATTTAGCTTTAGAATTCATATTAATAATAATTTTAGACACAGTGATGTATATATATTTAGAATCCTCAGAAAATTCTCTATCAGATGAGGTATATTTAAAAAGTGTAACAGTGTCAACTTTGAAAATTTAAAACTTGAAATGATTTAAAATAATTTTTTTTAATTGGATATGTCTCAAAATTGGCATAGGGTATGCGTGTGGAAATAGTAACATTTGAAACTACATAAAAATATCTCTAGGCGTTTTTTTGGTTATATATTTAGTCTTTTTTCATAATGAAATTTAAATTTTTTAAAAATGTGTGATGTTTACAATACTTATTTTGTTTAAATAACGTATTTCTACTATACTAAAAACGATATAGGAAAAAGAAAAAATCGCATTTTAGAATACTTGTTGATTTACCTATATTCAAAATTTGAAGACTCTATATTTGATGGTTTTTGAGAAATATCACTCTGAAGACCGTACGGTCTCCTGAAATACTGTTTTTTAGAAAACGGCCAAAAACTGTTTGGGAAGAGAGATTTCGTTTTGAGTGGAAAACAGGGATATGAGCGCAAGTGACAGTTGTATTTTTTCACTAAATGTTCCGATGAGAATCGGTTTCAATATATAAATTATAAAATTTAATGGTTTATCAATGTTAAAAAAGGGATGTTGTTAGGCATCATGACAACTGGAGAACTGTCAAACTAAAGTAGGCGGAGCTTACTGGTCCGAGGGGCCGGTCATCGGTAATCAGGTCATGGGTTACCGCGCCGGGGCACGCGTCAGGTGTGAGGTGACTGATAAGAACGATCACTCTGTTTACTCTGCGCTCTCATTCAAACTACCATATGCCCTAGTTCAATTAACAACTTGTCTCTCCCTCTCACAATTATATATGAGACACTACATAGCTAGCAGCAACACATATCTCATTCGTGCAACGCAGTCCCATATTGCTGCACCACCCTTGGCGTTTATCTACATCCTCCACTAACGATAAATTTCCTTCACGGCATATGGCACACACAGCTGCGGTAGCCAACAACATAGCAAGTTGGCCGCACTGCCACAGACGGTAGCTGACTGATTCTGGAACTCCAGGTTGTACTGATTCCATGTTTTCGTCACTTGACGACTCAGAATCGTCATCTCTGTGTAGTTTCGTTACGGACACAGGAACCTTGTGATCAGCTGTATGTGATTGTCTCTCGTTCAAATAGCGAATTTTATCTTCGCTCATTCTACTCTTTTTTCTTCGACCAATGACGTTCAGTTTGAGGATAGTGTATATTATATAAGAAGGAACGATGTATTCGGTAATTGTTTTGGCGATGTAATGATGGACCCTGGGAGAAAATGTTATATTGTATAGCAGGGTCAGTATTACAGAAATAACAATCGGTAAATTCATATTTCTGGGTATATTCTTGGTGCTAGGACCATTATTGGGTGACACTAACATATTTTAGGGCAGTGACAAAGACATTATTCGGCGACTGGAGGAGTACGATGTACAGTTTACTTCTGGGTTAGGCGTATAGGGGGGCGTGTTTGTATTAATTAGTGCCAATTAGTAAGTGCCGGTAATAAAGATTAGCTCTTTCCCGGCTGACTGACCGCGGCTTCCCCACGCCTGTCAATCAACCATTTGCCTAACGCCACGACCGCATGGTTAACCAATAAGCAACTGACACGCTGCTAACTCTCGCCGATCTGACAGTTGGTCCTGTTTGCACCCCACGTGGGGTTGACATCTGAAATAAAATACTTATTTTTCTAACTGATACAATATAACCCCAGGAACGTGTTTTTGTGAAAAGATAGATATAGCAATCATCTATAAAACCAGATGTTTTTCAGAAAAATGTAATTTTCATGATTTTTGACGATGATTAGACCTTAAGCATACAAAGACCCATATAAGTCTCACAGAAGTATGCGTGCCCCTGTTTCATTGATATTTTATCTGAACATGTCACATTGCAAATGCATACTGAGCTGCATGTGCTTACTTATAGCTAAACCTTTTTTTAAATATTACAAATTATGAAGGTTAAATAAATTACAGATCTGATTCAGTTGATACAGCAGATTGTCCGGAATCCATAGTCTGATGTCATAAAAGTTTCGAAAAGATTGAGCGTGTGCTAAGGATTTTATATTAGGGATTTAGATATTGTATATAATTGTTGTGAGATCATCAGTATCAGCATTACCAGAGAGGGGTATCAGTGTATTATCTAAATATGTGGAACATCTATAATAATCAATGTTGCTAAAAACATATGTTGTTCAGGGAAGAATGTGTTGTACCAGTTCTCACAATAATTTAATAGAATAAACGTATGTCTGGGTGTTAATTTGGAACTAAATGTTAGTGACAGCAACCCCATAATGAACTCAGCACAGAGGCTCAAGTTACGGACTTGATAACAGGCTGGGTGATAAGCTGTATGCTAGTAGCCAACTGTGCTGGCTGGCCTGGCCCCATTAAAGATTCCACACTAAACTGGTAGCCGAGGTATATATTCTGGCCAAGGCCAAAATATACCGGGTATGAACTGGGCCGGGGGTATAACCTGGCCTGAAACAGGTATATAATTATTCTATAGCCGGAGACTGCGGATTTTAAGTAGAGCGGGCGCATGAACTTAATTATAACTTACGCAGCGCGCAGGTATAAATTTATTTATATATGAATATTTGTGTGAATCACTCAGAACACCCAATGTTCACGCTTTGCTTTTGAAAGCAAAAACAGACGCAGCTATTGTGCTGTCTGACTTTTGCGAGGTGTCATGATAACGGCTATTTCATAATCAAGTCATCAAACTGATGTGGGGGATAATAAGCTATCTTAAAGCATAACAAGGCCTACAGGCCTAATGCGAACCTGTGCAAAGTTTGGGAGTATGAATGGAGTTTTTTTTTTAATTTAATATTGATTCTTTTAAATCCTGCATATCTACCTTAGTCATTATGATTTCAGCAAAATGGACATTTCGGACCTGCAAGTTTCAGACTAGGACATTTTAAAACTAGAATATGGGTAGTCGACCAGCGACTATGTGTATCCGCAGAAATCAGAGTGGGACGGGTGAAGTGAGGCATGGATTAAGTGGCATGGGGAATAGAGTGAGGTGTGTTGCATATTATAGCTTGGATGTCTGCAGAGTAAACGTGCATGTAGGTGGTGCCACCTGTCATAAAATCGAGAAAATTGTCCAGGATGTATAAACCTGCAAAATTTCAGGTGGATAAGTCAAACCACTGCTGAGATATGTGATTTTATCCCAAGGCAGATGAACAGATGGACGGTTTTCATAAGTGGTTGCAGGTGGCACCAGCAGTTTTGCTTATGATGAAGAGCTATGTGAGATCTATACACATGCAAAATTTTGGCCCAATCGGTCAAACGGTTCCCGATATATGAGCTTGGATGTCTGCAGAGTAAACCTGAATGTAGGTGGCACCACCTGTCATAAATAGAGAAAGCTCTCCAGGATGTATAAACCTGCTAAATTTCAGGTGGATAAGTCAAACCACTTCTGAGATATGAGTGATTTTATCCCAAGGCAGATGAACAGACGGGTGCTGTGCATTAATGGTTGCAGGTGGCGCCACCAGTTTTGCCTATGGTGAAGAGCTATGTGAGATCTATACACAAGCAAAATTTTGGCCCAATCGGTCAAATGGTTCCCGAGATATGAGCTTGGATGTCTGCAGAGTAAACCTGAATGTAGGTGGCGCCACCTGTCATAAAATCGAGAAAGCTGTCCAGGATGTGTAAACCTGCAAAATTTCAGGTGGATAAGTCAAATCACTGCTGAGATATGAGTGATTTTATCCCAAGGCAAATGAACAGATGGACACTGTGCAAAAAATGGTTGCAGGTGGCGCCACCATTTTTAGTGTATGTTATAAAGCTATCAAAGGGCTACATTTGTGCTCAATTTTTAGCCTGATCGGTCAAACGGTTCCCGGGTTTATGTGTGGAAACAGACACACAAATGGACGCTGGGCAGCGAGGAAAGGTCAGAGGTCAACCAAAAATGAGGGTGCAGCAGTTCACATGTGACCTGATGATAAACCCAATTCACTTAAAATGCAAACCAAGTTTTTTCAAACAGTTAAAGATATTGTTCCAATAATCTAGGAATTCTGCATCTAAACATTGTCTAGACGTCTAGACACAGCGTCTAGACGTCTAGACACATTGTCTAGACACTCCCCCAGAGCCAGGTCAGTTGCCATGGTGATGTCTTGACCCTACCTGTTTGTACTGAGTGACCTCTTGACTTGGCTGCTGAAACTCAAATCTTTTTTCAAATACAGAAAGCCTTTTTCAATTGGCTACAATGTTTTTTTAAACAGTATTTACCCAATCTATTCGTATAAAACTGGCAGAACCCTACCATAGAATAATTCTTGTAAAGTTTTAACCAATCAGCTTAACAGTTTCATCATAAATCAGTGTATAAGCCAGAAGAGTTTAAAATTACATTTTCACTTGTAAAAAACACATCAATGTAGGTGTCGCCGCCAATACCTCAAAATCCGTTATGACATATGTGACAAACATTGGTATAAAATTTGGTGATTATAGCTCTAGCCGTTTTTGAGATTTTAATTTTAGTGTGCTTTCTGGACAGATGACTAAGTTCAACTTCCTGTAACTCGGCCAAAAATCTCCAAACTGGAACCATTCAAACAAACTTGAGAGAGATTGTTCCATAGATCATTTCTGTGAAATATTGGACAATTTGGCTGAATAGTTTCAGAGAAGAAGATTTTTAAAGGTTTTTAAGCTTTTTCTCTATAAAATCTAAATTAATGCAGATAACTAATAATAAGCTCCAAGTTTCACATGTAACTAATTCTTACATATAATTTGGAGCTGCTAGCTCCGACGGTTTCTGACTTACAGCAATGGACGGCGGAAAGCCAGCCCTGGACGGCGGACGGCTGACGGCGGACGGCTGACGTTGGACGGACGACGCTGCGCCATCGCATAAGCTCACAGGTTCGCTAAAAAATAGAACCATACTTGGCGGAATGCATGTGGATTTGAGGTAGAGGATTTTAGTAGAGATGGAAGAAATGCAGCAAAATTTTCTATTCTGGAGAAGTAAAAATATTTTCTGCATAACTGGTTAATGTTCACATATTTTTACAACCCAGTTTATTAATTAAAACGACAAGATTTATATTAATGTCATATTTTAGTTGGCGGTAGCGCAAAAACGGTGCGTTGTACACCTGATCGGACGGGGTTTAATCGAAAGCATTTTAAATGTGCTTTCCAATGATGTATAGTTTAAATATGATTTTGCCGTCGAAGAATGTTGTACAGACCAGTTCATTATTCAAAACTACACCATTTTTCAAGATTTATATTAATGTCGTATTTAAGTGGGCGGTAGCGCAAAAACGGTGCGTTGTACACCTGATCGGACGGGGTTTAATCAATAGCATTTTAAATGTGCATTCCAATTACGTTTAGTTTATATATGATTTTGCCGTCGAAGGGTGTTGTACAGACCAGTTCATTATTTAAAACTACATCATATTTCAAGATTTATATTAATGTCGTATTTCAGTGGGCGGTAGCGGAAAAACGGTGCGTTGTACACCTGATCGGACGGGGTTTAATCAATAGCATTTTAAATATGCTTTCCAAGGATGTATAGTTTATATATGATTTTCCCGTCGAAAGGTGTTGTACAGACCAGTTCATTATTCAAAACTACACCATTTTTCAAGATTTATATTAATGTCATATTTTAGTGGTCGGTAGCGGAAAAACGGTCCGTTGTACACCTGATCGGACGGGGTTTAATCAATAGCATTTTAAATGTGCTTTCCAAGGATGTATAGTTTATATATGATTTTGCCGTCGAAAGGTGTTGTACAGATCAGTTCATTATTCAAAACTACACCATTTTTCAAGATTTATATTAATGTCATATTTCAGTGGGCGGTAGCGCAAAAACGGTGCGTTGTACACCTGATCGGATGGGGTTTAATCGAAAGCATTTTAAATGTGCTTTCCAATGATGTATAGTTTAAATATGATTTTGACGTCGAAGAATGTTGTACAGACCAGTTCATTATTCAAAACTACACCATTTTTCAAGATTTATATTAATGTCGTATTTCAGTGGGCGGTAGCTCAAAAACGGTGCGTTGTACACCTGATCGGACGGGGTTTAATCAATATCATTTTAAATGTGCATTCCAATTACGTATAGTTTATATATGATTTTGCCGTCGAAGGGTGTTGTACAGACCAGTTCATTATTCAAAACTACACCATTTTTCAAGATTTTTATTAAGGTCTTATTTTAGTGGGCGGTAGCGGAAAAACGGCGCGTTGTACACCTGATCGGACGGGGTTTAATCAATAGCATTTTAAATGTGCTTTCCAATGATGTATAGTTTATATATGACTTTGCCGTCGAAGGGTGTTCTACAGACCAGTTCATTATTCAAAACTACACCATTTTTCAAGATTTATATCAATGTCGTATTTAGTGGGCGGTAGCGCAAAAACGGTGCGTTGTACACCTAAAGGCACGGGGTTTAATCGATAGCATTTTAAATGTGCTTTCCAATGATGTATAGTTTATATATGATTTTGCCGTCGAAGGCTGTTGTACAGACCAGTTCATTATTCAAAACTACACCAAATTTCAAGATTTATATTAATGTCATATTTTAGTGGTCGGTAGCGGAAAAACGGTCCGTTGTACACCTGATCGGACGGGGTTTAATCAATAGCATTTTAAATGTGCTTTCCAAGGATGTATAGTTTATATATGATTTTGCCGTCGAAAGGTGTTGTACAGATCAGTTCATTATTCAAAACTACACCATTTTTCAAGATTTATATTTATGTCATATTTCAGTGGGCGGTAGCGCAAAAACGGTGCGTTGTACACCTGATCGGATGGGGTTTAAACGAAAGCATTTTAAATGTGCTTTCCAATGATGTATAGTTTAAATATGATTTTGACGTCGAAGAATGTTGTACAGACCAGTTCATTATTCAAAACTACACCATTTTTCAAGATTTATATTAATGTCGTATTTCAGTGGGCGGTAGCTCAAAAACGGTGCGTTGTACACCTGATCGGACGGGGTTTAATCAATATCATTTTAAATGTGCATTCCAATTACGTATAGTTTATATATGATTTTGCCGTCGAAGGGTGTTGTACAGACCAGTTCATTATTCAAAACTACACCATTTTTCAAGATTTTTATAAAGGTCTTATTTTAGTGGGCGGTAGCGGAAAAACGGCGCGTTGTACACCTGATCGGACGGGGTTTAATCAATAGCATTTTAAATGTGCTTTCCAATGATGTATAGTTTATATATGATTTTGCCGTCAAAGGGTGTTCTACAGACCAGTTCATTATTCAAAACTACACCATTTTTCAAGATTTATATCAATGTCGTATTTAGTGGGCGGTAGCGCAAAAACGGTGCGTTGTACACCTAATGGCACGGGGTTTAATCGATAGCATTTTAAATGTGCTTTCCAATGATGTATAGTTTATATATGATTTTGCCGTCGAAGGCTGTTGTACAGACCAGTTCATTATTCAAAACTACACCATTTTTCAAGATTTATATTAATGTCGTATTTCAATGGGCGGTAGCGCAAAAACGGTGCGTTGTACAACTGATTGGACGGGGTTTAATCGATAGCATTTTAAATGTGTATTTCAATGATGTATAGTTTATATATGATTTTCCCGTCGAAAGTTGTTGTACAGACCAGTTCATTATTCAAAACTACACCATTTTTCAAGATTTATATTAATGTCGTATTGTAGTGGGCGGTAGCGCAGAAACGCTGCGTTGTACACCTAGTCGGACGCGGTTTAATCGATAGAATTTTAAATGTGCTTTCCAATGATGTATAGTTTATATATGAATTTGCCGTCGAAGGGTGTTGCACAGACCAGTTCATATCAAAACTACACCATTTTTCAAGATTTATATGAATGTCGTATTTTAGTGAGCGGTAGCGCAAAAACGGTACGTTGTACACATGATCGGATGCAGTTTAATCAATAGCATTTTAAATGTGCTTTCTACGGATGTATAGCTTATATATGATTTTGCCGTCGAAAGGTGTTGTACAGATCAGTTCATTATTCAAAACTACACCATTTTTCAAGATTTATATTTATGTCATATTTCAGTGGGCGGTAGCGCAAAAACGGTGCGTTGTACACCTGATCGGATGGGGTTTAATCGATAGAATTTTAAATGTGCTTTCCAATGATGTATAGTTTATATATGAATTTGCCGTCGAAGGGTGTTGCACAGACCAGTTCATATCAAAACTACACCATTTTTCAAGATTTATATTAATGTCATATTTTAGTGGTCGGTAGCGGAAAAACGGTCCGTTGTACACCTGATCGGACGGGGTTTAATCAATAGCATTTTAAATGTGCTTTCCAAGGATGTATAGTTTATATATGATTTTGCCGTCGAAAGGTGTTGTACAGATCAGTTCATTATTCAAAACTACACCATTTTTCAAGATTTATATTTATGTCATATTTCAGTGGGCGGTAGCGCAAAAACGGTGCGTTGTACACCTGATCGGATGGGGTTTAAACGAAAGCATTTTAAATGTGCTTTCCAATGATGTATAGTTTAAATATGATTTTGACGTCGAAGAATGTTGTACAGACCAGTTCATTATTCAAAACTACACCATTTTTCAAGATTTATATTAATGTCGTATTTCAGTGGGCGGTAGCTCAAAAACGGTGCGTTGTACAACTGATTGGACGGGGTTTAATCGATAGCATTTTAAATGTGTATTTCAATGATGTATAGTTTATATATGATTTTCCCGTCGAAAGTTGTTGTACAGACCAGTTCATTATTCAAAACTACACCATTTTTCAAGATTTATATTAATGTCGTATTGTAGTGGGCGGTAGCGCAGAAACGCTGCGTTGTACACCTAGTCGGACGCGGTTTAATCGATAGAATTTTAAATGTGCTTTCCAATGATGTATAGTTTATATATGAATTTGCCGTCGAAGGGTGTTGCACAGACCAGTTCATATCAAAACTACACCATTTTTCAAGATTTATATTAATGTCATATTTTAGTGGTCGGTAGCGGAAAAACGGTCCGTTGTACACCTGATCGGACGGGGTTTAATCAATAGCATTTTAAATGTGCTTTCCAAGGATGTATAGTTTATATATGATTTTGCCGTCGAAAGGTGTTGTACAGATCAGTTCATTATTCAAAACTACACCATTTTTCAAGATTTATATTTATGTCATATTTCAGTGGGCGGTAGCGCAAAAACGGTGCGTTGTACACCTGATCGGATGGGGTTTAAACGAAAGCATTTTAAATGTGCTTTCCAATGATGTATAGTTTAAATATGATTTTGACGTCGAAGAATGTTGTACAGACCAGTTCATTATTCAAAACTACACCATTTTTCAAGATTTATATTAATGTCGTATTTCAGTGGGCGGTAGCTCAAAAACGGTGCGTTGTACACCTGATCGGACGGGGTTTAATCAATATCATTTTAAATGTGCATTCCAATTACGTATAGTTTATATATGATTTTGCCGTCGAAGGGTGTTGTACAGACCAGTTCATTATTCAAAACTACACCATTTTTCAAGATTTTTATAAAGGTCTTATTTTAGTGGGCGGTAGCGGAAAAACGGCGCGTTGTACACCTGATCGGACGGGGTTTAATCAATAGCATTTTAAATGTGCTTTCCAATGATGTATAGTTTATATATGATTTTGCCGTCAAAGGGTGTTCTACAGACCAGTTCATTATTCAAAACTACACCATTTTTCAAGATTTATATCAATGTCGTATTTAGTGGGCGGTAGCGCAAAAACGGTGCGTTGTACACCTAATGGCACGGGGTTTAATCGATAGCATTTTAAATGTGCTTTCCAATGATGTATAGTTTATATATGATTTTGCCGTCGAAGGCTGTTGTACAGACCAGTTCATTATTCAAAACTACACCATTTTTCAAGATTTATATTAATGTCGTATTTCAATGGGCGGTAGCGCAAAAACGGTGCGTTGTACAACTGATTGGACGGGGTTTAATCGATAGCATTTTAAATGTGTATTTCAATGATGTATAGTTTATATATGATTTTCCCGTCGAAAGTTGTTGTACAGACCAGTTCATTATTCAAAACTACACCATTTTTCAAGATTTATATTAATGTCGTATTGTAGTGGGCGGTAGCGCAGAAACGCTGCGTTGTACACCTAGTCGGACGCGGTTTAATCGATAGAATTTTAAATGTGCTTTCCAATGATGTATAGTTTATATATGAATTTGCCGTCGAAGGGTGTTGCACAGACCAGTTCATATCAAAACTACACCATTTTTCAAGATTTATATGAATGTCGTATTTTAGTGAGCGGTAGCGCAAAAACGGTACGTTGTACACATGATCGGATGCAGTTTAATCAATAGCATTTTAAATGTGCTTTCTACGGATGTATAGCTTATATATGATTTTGCCGTCGAAAGGTGTTGTACAGACCAGTTCATTATTCAAAACTACACCATTTTTCAAGATTTATATTAATGTCATACTTCAGTGGGCGGTAGCGCAAAAACGGTGCGCTGTACACCTGATCGGACGGGGTTTAATCGAAAGTATTTTAAATGTGCTTTCCAATGATGTATAGTTTAAATATGATTTTGCCGTCGAAGGGTGTTGTACAGACCAGTTCATTATATTAATCTCGTATTTCAGTTGGCGGTAGCGCAAAAACGGTGCGTTCTACACCTGATCGGACGGAGTTTAATCGATAGCATTTTACATGTGCTTTCCAATGATGTATACTTTATATATGATTTTGCCGTCGAAAGGTGTTGTACAGACCAGTTCATTATTCAAAACTACACCATTTTTCAAGATTTATATTAATGTCGTAATTCAGTGGGCGATAGCGCAAAAACGGTGCGTTGTACACCTAATGGCACGGGGTTTAATCGATAGCATTTTAAATGTGCTTTCCAATGATGTATAGTTTATATATGATTTTGCCGTCGAAGGGTGTTGTACAGACCAGTTCATTATTCAAAACTACACCAAATTTCAAGATTTATATTAATGTCGTATTTTAGTGGGCGGTAGTTTAAAAACGGTACGTTGTACACCTGATCGGATGCAGTTTCATTAATAACATTTTAAATGTGCTTTCCAATGATGTATAGTTTATATATGATTTTGCCGTCGAAGGGTGTTGTACAGACCAGTTCATTTTTCAAAACAACACCATTTTTCAAGATTTATATTAATGTCGTAATTTAGTGGGCGGTACTGGAAACACGGTGCGTTGTACACCTAATGGGACGGGGTTTTATCAGAAGCATTTTAAATGTGCTTTTCTATGATGTATAGTTTATAAATGATTTTGCCGTCGAAGGGTGTTGTACAGACCAGTTCATTATTCAAAACTACACAATTTTTCAAGATTTATATTAATGTCCTATTTTAGTGGGCGGTAGCGCAAAAACGGTGCGTTGTACACCTGGTCGGACGCGGTTTAATCGATAGAATTTTAAATGTGCTTTCCAATGATGTATAGTTTATATATGAATTTGCCGTCGAAAGGTGTTGCACAGACCAGTTCATATCAAAACTACACCATTTTTCAAGATTTATATTAATGTCGTATTTTAGTGGGTGGTAGCGGAAAAACGGCGCGTTCTACACCTGATCGTACGGGTTTTAATCAATAGCATTTTAAATGTGCATTTCAATGATGTACAGTTTATATATGATTTTGTCGTCGAAGGGTGTTGTACAGACCAGTTCATTATTCAAAACTACACCATTTTTCAAGATTTATATTAATGTCGTATTTTAGTGCTCGGTAGCGGAAAAACGGCGCGTTGTACACATGATAGGCCGGGGTTTAATCGATAGCATTTTAAATGTGCTTTCTAATGATGTATAGTTTATATATGATTTTGCCGTCGAAGGGTGTTGTACAGACCATTATTCAAAACTACACCATTTTTCAAGAATTATATTAATGTCGTATTTTAGTGAGCGGTAGCGCAAAAACGGTACGTTGTACACTAGCCCATAAGAATGAACTTCTCAATTGCTTTTTTTCAGTGACTGACGGATTGTGGAGTCCATAGATTGCACCTGCAGTTAACTGTGATTATAACACTCCATACACAACTGTGAGATTTAACATATATCTATTGTTTAATGTTCAGTACATCTATGTGTATTGTATATTTGACCACTAGAAAACATTACTGCTCTGTTCTCAGTCCTATTTTGCACCAAGGAAATAAAAATATGAACATAACAGTACAGAAGCCTAAAGCCTTATACAGGACTGCCACCAAATGCAAGATGTCTACCGAGGCTGTTAATGCTTCAATTCTCTCTGGACAAATACTATCAGTTGTTGATGTTATAGGTGCTTCATGCTTTCCAGACTGGTTATTTTTTATTACAGGCCTTTCGACATACAACATTATGTGATCATTGGTTTGCTAAAACCATAGGAAATATTTTTATTTAATTTTCTTTCTAAGAGTAACAGATCGTATCGTGCTATAACCCCAGTTAGCCCTTTGGTGGGCCGGCGACGCAACAGAAACCTGAAAACTGTTGCGTCGACGTCGGCGGCTAGTTGTACACCTGATCGGACGGGGTTTAATCAATAGCATTTTAAATGTGCTTTCCAATGATGTATAGTTTATATTTGATTTTGCCGTCGAAGGGTGTTGTACAGCCCCAGTTCATTATTCAAAAGGACCATTTGTAAAGTTTATAGACATCAGGTTGTCGTACTCTGATTGGTTGCAGATCGAAAGCGAGGCACTTTCCCGTCCGCACTAGAGAGAAACAGCACCTATCAGAGCAATGACGGTGTTGGATTGACAAGTGATCTATTGGGAATCCCCTGTTGCACCTTTGTAAATAACAGAAGTCCAAGCGCTTTCTCGGAGCATTGTCCCTGAAAAATGAACTGTGAACCCGGTGCCAGGTTCACTGACGTTAAACTCAGTCTGTTTTGTAACATTCATGATGCTGGTTTTTTTTATAATATATTATATTGATATTTTATTTCATTTTGTATAACAAGATTATTTTAACTCATCAATATTTTACGCTGTTACCGCATTTTATGTTGGCGGAAACATGAAAAAAAGGTTTTGATAATATTTTATACATGTGCCCCTATAAAAATCACCCTGATTATATCATAGAGACTTAAACAGAAAATTAGACAGAACCAAAAAACGTCCAGTTAATGTTTTTACAAGTTGTTTCGAACAAAATATTTTATTTTTAATGTATAAATTGAAAAACCTTTCCCCCTCCACTGACCAAAAAATTTCATCAGGATTATGAATCTCTTAGACTCTTATCTATTGTGTAATACTTTTTATGCCAAATTATATTTTACATTTCATGGTCCGGTTGCACACATTGATTTATATATATATATATATATATATATATATATATATATATATATATATATATATATATATATATTATGTTAACAAAATTGTAATTTCTTATCGAGATCCTTGTAATCGTACAGTAATTTGAAGTTGAAGGTAGCACATTCTGGTTAGATGCCCTTATCATGCATATATTATATACGTTTGAGAGTGAAATCAGTTGCAAACATACTTTAATATATTAATAAATATCCATATATTTGAAGTTGAAATGTGATGTTGAAACATCAGGAGTGAAATTATTTATTATTTTCCAATTCATAAATTGGTGATTTACTCCACTGAGAGAGCATCCAAATATATACTAGTATAAGTCACATTTTTCTCGATAATAACACCGACGAATCCCCCCCCCCCCCCCCAATCGCATTACCGTGTGAGTAATGCACGGTCTCCCCACAGAGCTGAGCTCGGGGTGGGATCGACCGTGAAAAATTTCACGGCTCATCGGCTGATACTCGGACTCGCGCACTGTGTTCTGCTGTCCCAGCCTATGCGCTCACAGATCACAAATGTCGAAAAAAAATGCAAAGATTGTCATAAGACTTAATCATATCAATTATTTTACAACGAGTACTACATTTAAATACTAGGAGTGACATCTGCCAGTTATAAATGTATAGACGCGCATTTCATCATTGACATTAACATGTTACGAACTTTTGAATATTTGGACTTTCCAGTTTATACCGTAATTTCATAGAAATATAAATATTAAAGCCCAACAACCTAAAGTTTGAATACATTGTTCAAAAACATGTAGGAGAATAGTTGCGGAACAGAAAATCAATCATAATCTTGAGATGAGATGGGGTGAAATATATTACGTGAAAATACAAATATATATATATATATATATATATATATATATATATATATATATATATTAAATTTACAAATGAAAAAATAAAAACTTATAGTTTCCGATTATGTATCATGTATTGTATTATACACTCATAAAAAGCAGAATCATGCATAAGCAATTTTAATATATGCATGCAACTATAATTATAATGAAACTGCATTTGGGCACAAGTTAACCAGTGCGTCTCTGTGACTTCCGAGTTATACACATTGGATAACATCCAAGCACTTCTGACTGACTTCCGAGATGGCTTCCGAGCACAAAATCTTCCATAAAGTTCAGATTAAACAATGGATAACTATTATTCTTCACATGCAGAATGAAAAATAAAGATCTTATTCTATCGGGGAAAAAACAAAACGGTATTGAAGCGTTAGCATTTTGTATATGCTTTAAACTGCTTCCGTTGGTTTCCGGCTTCCGGCTTCCGACTTCCAAGTTTACATACACGACCGCGCCATGACACATTTAGTTTTGAATGAGAAGTTCCGCTTCACGTGAATCGGTGCTACAGTGATGAATGGAGGTAATAAATGTAATTATTTTTGTGTAACAACATTTTTTCTTCGATATTAAGCACATATAATACGACTATATAAGCCTGTGATGCCAAATAATACCAGACAGGAAATATTTTGATCCGACGCTTAGAATGGGCGTTCTGTTGTGACTGCCATCATGACTCCAGGCCCTATCAGTTTATTTCCGAAGGCCTGAGTGTCATGTTGTCATGGCTAGGTGGCCTACGGATACACTAAAGGTACGATGCTGTGCACAGGGGCTTGTCACAGAAGACTGATTAAATAATATCTCGGAATGTTGATCCACAATGCACCAAGAATAAGCGATACAACCGATTGTGATCGACATAAACAACCCCTACCATGCACTTGATAACAACAATCAAGGAGCTGAATATGTCACCACTGGGTTGTATCGCTTAATCCTGGGTTTTGTGGCTCAAAATTCCGGGATATTATTTTTTCAGCTTCTGTGATACTGTGTATCCTCGTGGCCTACGGCCACCACAGGTATAATCATGTATACCCCTGGTGGCCTGAGGACACCACATGTATAATGCTATGTATCCTTGTGACCTATTTGCGGAAGGAAACAGATCGAGAAGGGCGCATCGCGGGCTGGTGGCCTGAGGCCATCTGGTGTCCAAAGGGCACCATGTGGCCTGAGGCCACCCGGTGTCCAAAGGCCACCATTCGCGATAGTAATCTGCCTCCTGATAAACAGTATGCCTATATACCTATTTCGAGCCAAAGCGAGGCTCCTCTGACGTAGCTCATTAATAATATGTGGAGGCAGAAACCTTGGGAAGCCCCTTGCCTCTAGCCTTTGTTTGTATAGCACTCCAGCACTCCAGCAAGTACCTAGTTGTTTCAAAACTACAATAAAATCATGGTATCCAGCTGTTGTGTAATTGGATGCACATCAAAGCTGGACAAATCAAGGGGCGTCACACTACACAGGATTCCATAAGTCCTGTGTTTGCTGCACCCCCCCCCCCCCCCTCACTATTAGGTTTGATGCTATTTTTCGTTATTTAATTAATAGATATGATATTTCAAAACATGACCTCCTGAAAAAGTGTCCACAAAGGCCTAAAATCGGCAATTTTATAAACTAATTTTGGTACAGATATTTAAAAAATAGGCCTATAATGGGTTAATGAACAGAGTGTACACTTGGAAAGTATTATCTTGAGACATGTACAGTGTTAAATTCAGTCAAAGCTACCCTCTCTACCTAAATTTAATGGGTCAATCTGATAAAAATAATTGCGAAACTCTCTTACAAAATTTTCACCATCAAACTTTAATATAAAAATGCATTTTAAAACCTAACTGTTATTTTGGGTAGGCCTATAAACTGGCAAACTAGTCCTAATCATCGATTCGATCAGTTTAGTCCAGTAAAATGGTCAATTCAGTTACAAATCTTGTTTTAAATTTAAAAATTCACTTTTTGAAGATAGTTTATTGAATAAAATAAGTATCGAATAATATCTATATTTTGAGTATTAATTCGGTTTTTGAGCTGAAGCACAGCAGAAATTTGACGGGTATGTTCCAGTGAAACAGCATGGGGGTATTCATTTTATTTTTCTAAATTTGTTTAAAATCTGGTTTAATTGAAACATTTTACTTAAATTTTGAATTTTAATTTAAAATTTAAAAATATTATAGTGATAATGATATTTTGCATTAAAGATGATGAGGTCAGTCTTAAAACTTCAACTGCTTTACAGACTTCAATGAAACTTAAGTGTCATCACATTTCCCTTTCATAAAATACAGTGCATTTAAGATTCTCTTATTCAAGTTAAAAATTTGAATAGGTTTATATATATTTTACGTATTGAAGTCAGCAGCATAGCAATACTTTTCCATTAAAATGGCACGGCCAAGTTTTAATGTAATATTGCGAAAAAGGGTGACCAAATAAGTCATAATATTACAAAATTAACACAAAATTTGATGGACAAAATTCAAAGAAATTGTGTCATAACGTGTCAGATCTACAACTTCAAAATTTTGTTGAAAAGTTCTAAAATATTTTTATATTTAATGTAACTGTCAGCTTCTTGTGTTAATCTTGTGATGTATCTGACAGGACAGCAAAACCTGAGTGTGATTATTCCATTGAAACAAAATTTTATATGTATTATTCATTTTCATTAGAATAAGTTTACCAAATTTAAAACCTCAATTTATCAAAAATCAATTTATCAAAAAAGTGGCCTGGAAATAAACAATTAGAACAGAACCGGACTTTGGTTAGGCTTTGTGTGAAAAAAAACCTGCCAAAGCTACCAGATATCACAAGGTACCTAGCCCTTGTACATAGTTGCCCGGTCACACCGGAAATTGGCTGGGAGGTACATCTGCCTTTAGTAGCAGTAATTACCATATTCATATTAAAGCACCTTCGGTACATGACCACATACAATGTAATTCATACAAAATCATCTGAGCCCTTGAGTAAAGACCAGTGCAAAGTATTCATAGATATCTGGGTTCCCAAGCTCAGACTAGCATCTGGTATTGTCTGTCCACAAACTGGACAAAGAACCATCAATTGCATAAGGATCAGGCAGCACTGTACAATCATCTGTGGCCAATTTGCTCATATACACCTGCTGATTTGCTGAGGTTAATTACTTGGCATATGAGGATGCTCTGTTGACTAAAGTTGGGTTTGATTGTTAATATTCTGATGGAAGCGTGGAGACAGCCATTGTCCTTCTCAGTGGAGTGACCAGTGCTGGGCAATGTTTTGCCTCCAGCAGGAAACCCAGTGCATATCAATGAGGTCAGGTCATATTACAATGAGCGCGAAATTGGTCTATATATCCAATAGGCGGGGGCCTAGATCTATAGCTCAACTGCACTTTATGTTATGGATGACGAATGGATGGCTGCAAAGAACAGAAAACAAGTTACAACAACCTGCTTACTAGATATTAAAAAAGGGTTTGATTGCCTTAATCATAAAATAATTCTTGAAAAATTATTTAGTTATGGTATACGTAAAAAAGAACTTTCTTGGTTTACTAATGGTACAGTACCTCGATACCAACACCATCACCAAGATAAGTCCTTTGAATGTAAACTCTCGGAGAATGACAGTCCAGTGGAAAGTTCTTGCAACAACACAGAAAGTAAACTTTAGTCAAAATGTATAACATCCAGGAGAAAAGTTTCGTCGGATAAAGTCCTGACACACGCTTCTGCGTCCGCTGGAATCTGCTCTGCTCTCTGCCCCCTGTTCTAAAAAACAGCCCTTTATATACCTTCACACCTCAAGCCGGGAATTTTCCACTTCTAGAACAGTCTATAAGGTCTTGCCCAACACACGTTTCAGGAATTCTCTAGAAAGACATAGCCGTGTGTCTCTACACATACCAGGCTCATCACGTGACCCACGAACAGGCGTGAAAATCCAAAGCTCACATGACAACGAGAGTTCAACCAGTACGGATTAACATAAAATGTAACAACAACACGAGTTACGCCCGTGTCACATAATAAAACACCTGTAACAATATCCAAAGCGAAAAACTGTAAAAATAGGTGCTCCGCAGGGAACTGTCCTTGGTCCGGTCATATTTCTTATATTTCGATGTTCCTGAATTCACCGACTGCAAATGCATGATGTACGCGGATGATACCATTCACACTATACTTTAGTTCAAGCTCAATGAATAAAGCTATTCAAGGCCTTCAGCTGGGCTTGAACAAAGTCAATGAATGGTTCACTAGACACAGACTAATGATAAACCAGGATAAATCGGTTGCACTTCTACTTAGCAAACAACAAGATGAATGTAATTAATCGTCTTAAGAAATGTAACCAGGATATACCTTAAAAAAAAGCGTTCAGCTTCTTGGTGTAAATTTGGATAGCGATATAAAATGGTCTGATGTGTCATGTTTACAAAAAAAACTGAAACTTAGAATTGGACTTTTATATCGAGTAAGCAATTTTTACCGCAAGCGGCCTTGCGCACTCTGTATAATGCTCTACAAATTATTCAAAAAACGGGCAACGCGTATAGAAACTAAAACCTTCGATAATTCTTTACCTTCAGCAGATCTTATCAGACAAATGAACTGGATGACTTTGGATAAACGTTACCGCTACTTTTTATTAGTTTTAGTTTTTAAATGTTTCACATGCCAAGCACCAAACTATTTGATCATTTTTTGAAGCTTTAACGGAAACCCATGGATACCAAACAAGGGGACTTCTACCTAAACCCAAATCTGAACATTACAAGTCCTCATTTGCCTATTCTGGACCTATAGTTGAACAAACTGCCAACTCATATCCGATTTCTTACGTACGTCACTTCCCGTATTTAAGAGAGAGTTAAAGCAGTTTCTCTCCAAGTTTTGATACTAAATAATCAGCATTTCTACTTCCGTGAATCACATTAACTCTTGTGGTTTAAATGTACATTTTTGCATATGGATCTTTATCCGATATTTAACATTGTGGACTGTGTATATGTTACACATGTGATTGTTTTACTTATCATGTTTCGCCGACATCCGTTTATAGTATCATGTAGGATTTTAACATTTGATTTATGTCTTAGTATACACATTGTAGTTCTTATTTATCTCATTACCTATTCATATATTCTATGATCTACTTCTATTGTAATAATATATATGCAATTGTAACAGAACCCCACTGAAAAACAGCATTAAGCTGAATGGGCTTACCTGATAATATATAAATACTGCATCCACCATCATCTTTCAATTTCCTAAATATCAATCCCCACCCCCTCCAAGTTTTGATCTGCTAACTATACCCCTGCAAATATAAAGTTAATAATAAAGAGATGGATCATATAGTGTGAAAAACGCTAGGAAAATGTCAGATAAGAAAAAGTTATAAGAAAATGACCAAGAAAAATAACAAGTTTTACCGAAAT
Source organism: Sipunculus nudus (assembly GCA_026874595.1). Taxonomy (NCBI): domain Eukaryota; kingdom Metazoa; phylum Annelida; class Sipuncula; order Golfingiida; family Sipunculidae; genus Sipunculus; species Sipunculus nudus. The sequence continues at coordinate 29,159,973 of CM049313.1, forward strand.
GAACACATAGCAATTCAAGTGTCTGTGCTTTATCTCTTGAACACAGTATAATATCCATTTGCCAAATTCATGTTGAAATCTTCAAAAATTTATTATTTAATAAAACAATTTATTATTTGAATAAAGAATTGTTTAAAGCCTAGAGTAGCGCACAATTGCATTTCAATCTAAATACGAAATCGGACATATTATAATCTCAAGAGCAAAATGAATGATTACGGAACAGCCCGCGTAGTCAGGAAATCCCTCGCGCACAGTTCGACTGACCGAGCGATCGATCCATTGGAATAGTGTTGAACTTGAACTGGACATATCAAAACCGGTGGTATAAGTATTATGGTATAAATTTTAACCGAGAACCATAAATTCTACAAATATCCAGTAAGAAGTGTAAATTATTACGGGAAATTAACATTGTATTACATCGCACGTTTCACAATGTATTTAGCCTTAAACACGGAATAAACCACTAATACCTTTACATGCATTAGTAAAATATACTATGATATGTCTGTTTAAGCATTTCGTCCGACAGGAATTACTAATACCCTGATTCAGAGCAAATGTGGCTAAAATCCATATATCCATTTAAAAGTAATGACACTTTCGATCTATATCTGTGTTCCTTTCCGTTCTGTAGATTAGGCCCCTGTTCCGCGTTCCGTTCCGTGCCAGCCCGATGTCCGACTTGCAACCTCTGATATTTAGGACAGTGTGTAAAACCCGGACCCCACGGATCCCGGACCTCAGAACTCAATTTCCTTATTTTCCATTATTTATACCGATAAAACACCCCTGTTACTGATAAAAGAATAGAGCATAGTCCATAAATGTTACAGCTTTGTAAATGACCGATTCTATGAAAGAATTAAGAAATAAATGAATTGGTGAAGACGGACCCCAACTGCTTTAAGTTTTGAGGACTTTTCCATTTGGCTGACCCCAGTAACCACCGCTCATATTTTTTTTTATTTATGACTCAGTAAGAAAAGAAATACCACTCATGTCACACATGAGTACATTATCATTTGTTATTTTAAGTGAAATTTAATTGTGCGGGCATATATTAATAGGCATGTATTTGACGAGGTGAGCCATCGGTCATTGCAGATCTGAGAATTATATTGGCCCGGGAGCTCTTCCGTAGCCTATAATACAGGTTTCGTGTTCCATTCGTATTTTTTTTTAACTTCGAACAACGTGCAATATAAAGTTGTAATAACATAATTACCTAAAGTAAAATGTTGATGACCTGCATTTCAAGCGACTTAGGTACCAGTACACGAATAATGATTTTATATATATATATATATATATATATATATATATATATATATATATATATATATATATATATACTTACCACGCTTTTAATTGTAAACGATGTAGACATACACTCAAAAAAACAGATTGTTTGAATCAACCAAAAATGTTGATGACCTGCATTTCAAGCGACTTAGGTACCGGTACAAGAATAATGATTTTATATATATATATATATATATATACTTATCACGCTTTTAATTGTAAACGATGTAGACATACACTCAAAAAATAGATTGTTTGAATCAACCAAAAAATTGGTTGATTCCAACCAAATTAATTGGTCAAAATATGTCCAAAAAAATTATTGTTTAAAAAAAACAATTTTTTTGGTCGTAATCAAACAACAGGTATTGGTCAAATCAACCTATATATTGGTCAGAGCAACCAACACAGCTGATCATTTAAACCAACAAAATTGGTCAGTTTTACCAAAATAATATGGTTATTCTCAACCAATTTACTTTGGTTGAGGTCAACCAAAACAAACTGGTTAAATCAAATAATAAATTGGTCACATGATCCAATTCAAATTGGTCAGACTAGTGGACACATTTATGTGTGCACTGCTACTTTCAGTCCCTTTTCAGTTGTTTTATTCTTCAGATTGATAGGGAGTCTTCTTATAAGTCATTCTTTAGTTTCGGGTTGCTCTGGTGTGGGTTTCAAGGGGAAACACAAATTCCGTCCGGTCTTGGAATCGAACCTGTGACCGTTCGTAAACAAGTCAGACGTTTTGCCCCTCAGTCAGTGAAGCTTGCATCTTTTGTGTCTGATTTGGAGCACTTTTGTGTCTGATGTTCAAACTGACCAATCGGTTTGGTCAGTGCTCGACCAATCAGTTGGTAAAATAACCAATATGTTGATAAAATTAACCAATGCTTAACTCAACCAAGAAAACTGGTTAAATATATGCAACCAAACGGTCGACCATTAAAAATTGGCCAAAATGACCGATGAGTTTGGTTACAAGTTGATTGAAATTACCAATGTGTTGGTTAAATCAACCAATATCATCTCAAACAACCAAATTGGTCAAATATGTGTACTAAAGTAACCAATATTTTGGTTATCAATTGACCAATATATCGGTTAAACCCACTTACAGTATTTTTATTCTGTTAACCAATAAAAATTGGTCAAAACAACCAACTGGTTGGGTTAGTACTTTAACAATGCATTGGTTAAGATAAACAATATCTTGGTTAAAACAACCAAAACTGGCTTAACCAATTAAATTAGTTATATATTTAACCAATCTGTTTTTGAGTGTATGGAATGAATAGAAAACATGAATAAAAAAGAGACAAATGTAAAAATACTAAACACAATAGCTTTACCACATTGGAATTATGCCTTTACGTGATATTCGAATATTTACTAAATGGTAAAACAAGGAGCGAAAGGGGTCCGTGGGAACCATGAAGGAGGTCCGTGCACGCATCAGGGTCCATTGAGTGTTAATTGTCAAATCATATTACAAAAACAGGCTTATTTATATATTTTTGACCAAACATTATTTAAATACGTCTATAGTTACGTTTCTGTTTAAATATCTCGACAAAGAACAATGGCCGGGAGTTTTAAGAATTATAAATTTTTTTTGGGATCCGGGGTCCGTGGGGTCCGACCCTGCCGACCCTGGAAACGGCTGCGGCTATAAGCCAGGCAACTGGTGCACACTTAACGGGAACATCTGTCGCCGTTTTCAAAGGAATAAAACTCAGAGGTAGCTTGTTACACATCGGATATCAAACCATTGTGTGCACCCATATCTTAAATAATTACATTGTAAGAGTAACAAAGCGACACCACCTGAATACAGCAGTCGTACTTGTAATAACTACCTGAGAACTCAAATATAGAAAATTACAGCAGCAGAATTAGGGCTGTAGGCTTTTCAGGAACATTTAAAACATAAACATGTTAAGATTCTCTTAGACAACAGTACAGCTGTTGCCTATTTACAGAATATGGGGGGAACACATTCTATCAGGTGTAACAAAATAACAATTTCAATCTGGAATTGGGCAAACAATAACAATGTATGGCTAAGTGCAGCACACATACCAGGTGTTGACAATGGGCTAGCAGACAAAGAAAGTAGGCATATGGAGGACGACTGGTCCACATTTGGTAGGAACCAATCACAGTACAGTTAACATAAGTGGTGTCCTACGGGCGTGTTCTTTCCCAATTCCCAGCGGGCGTATTATTTAACAGTTTGTTTTAGGTCTTGGTTGTAAAGACAGCTATGTTGGAGGCCAATATTTTGGTCCGGGAACCGGCACGTGCAGCTGAGTGGTAAAGGCCGCCCTTATTGACACACGGGTGTGTCAATAAGGTCCAGCTTATTGACACACGGTTTAACTGCGCATGCGTCAAATCTGTCACACTCCCGCTAGATGGCAGGGCGTTCACCGTGTGTCACTAACACCCCCGTCGTGATACCCGAAACCGTGTGTCAATAACGCGAGTTGTTGTTACTATAGCAGGTCTTAATTATCGGGCCGTGTAGGAGAAGTGGTAGCTTTGGACTAATCAGGTGTTACCATTGGGGTCCTTTGATCTCTGACACAAATGTTTAACATTTATAATAGTTTATTACTTTCATCGCCTAGGTATATTAATTAGTTTAGAAACCTATTTTTACCAGGCGGGGTACTACTAATTTCGGGGATGAAAATTACATCCCTGACGAAATTATTAAACTCATTTAAAAATTTTAAATATATTCAGCAATTTAAAAATAAAATATAACTTACATACATATATCTCGTTTTATTCAATATCATTTTTCTAATCAGAAAATAATAAACAAGGATAATAGGAACAAATAAGCTTTATTGAAATTAATACAAAATATAGTAAGTTAATCATAGTTTTTTATTACTAAATATACAAACTTGATAAGCACATAGATACTGAATAATTGAATAATTGCTATTAACCTGGAGAAGTGGATACTTTATTACTCTAATTTTAATAGAGACGTGATTACTGAGAATTTTGTCACATTCTTCTTTATGAGATGTATACTTTTCCAGATTTTCACGATGTAAAAGTGTACATGTTCAAAATCAGAGAAACAAACCGAAAATGAAATTGGCTAAGTTACTACGATCCATGGAATGGTCATATCTTTATCAACAACTCATCATCGTGGCCTTATCGATTATAGAATAACGCGTCTTACTTTAACAAACTTAACCCTATAAACAAAGATCAGAATGGGTTTCGAAAAGGTCGCTCCTGTTCTGATCATATTTTTTAGTTACTTCATCATTAAGTAATCGTTTGCCTCAAGGAATAGAAACACATCGCCCTAGTAAGTGGGCATGTGCATGCATGCAGGAAAAAATCTGTTGATGGGTAAATATATGAAACTACTCTTCACTCGCGACTGTTTGGACTAAAATTTGATTACAAAATCTATTAAACCATAAAAAAAGTTTATATAGTTGTTATTCAGCTTATGTATGATTAAGTAACAATATTTTCACAAATTGGTTTGGGGTACTATGTGAGGTACAAGGCGATAAAATCCGTCACGCTGTTTAATATATATGTATTAACGGCTTAGCAGGAAAAATAAAAAGCCTTATGTCGGTATAAAATACATTTTTATGGCCTAAAAGTTCTGATTTCCTAGCGCCTGTTGGATTGTAATCTCTTGGTCTAGTATTGAGCAAGTTTAAGAATTTTAAGGATACTATACTTATATGACTCCTTTACAAACTTAAACACTATGATGGTAGTATCAGTCCTATAGATTATGCGTCTGAGTTATGGGGATATGCATAAACCCCGTCATGTGATAAAATTCAAAACAGACCTCCCCGTTACTTTTTTAGTGTTCACAGGTTCTGTATGTGTAATGGCTGCTCTAAAAGAGACATTGGTTGTTTAACATGTAGATATCATTTGATTGAGATGTTATACGGTTTTGGAATCACTATGGATTACACAAGCCTAACCAAGAAAGTATTCATATTGGATTATAACCTTGCAAGTCGCGGATAACTGAGTGTTCAGATGCAAAGAAGTAAGATACTCGAATCCATTGATGTATATTAATACACACATATAATGAAATAGCGCCGCATTGCCAACGTAATCTGAACCAGAACTTACCTTCTGATAATCAACAAAATTAAATGGCTTGAACAATACCGATCAGTTCTGAAATAAAGATTTTTTATCAGTTTTATCAGCACTCAGTGCACGGCACATAATTAAGTATATACGTAAAAAGTATATGGCCTGATCGACGACAGCAAAGTTCAGTACACTTGCTCGGCTTTGGTGTGGGATACTTGCGCTGAGAAGTGAAACTGACAGATTTTAGACACCATATATAGGCTGATACCACCAAATAAATACAAGAACCTAAACACTGAAGCAAGGGGCTGTGTCATATGTAAAAACGGTGACGTCGAAGATGAGAGGCACAATGGTTTTGAATGTTCTGCATATATTACGAACCCCTAACAATTCTGTATGATAAAACATCTTACACAATTACGCAGTTTCCTATACTTGATAAAACAGTTTAATTAATAAATTATAACGGTAAGACTTTGGTAGAATACTTGGTCCGCTGTTGGAACAAGTGTAAAAATTTACTTTTACGCCGTTAGAAAAAAAGCACAACCCGTACACTCTAAAGATGAGAGAAAACAAAGTCACTCCAGACTTAGTAGTTTAGAAATGGAAACAAGATTTAATTGATATATCAGAGGAGATTGTTTATATGGGATTCTCCAAGATTTCTGACACAACAAATTACGTACCACTTAGGAATTTTCAGTTTTATGAACTACAACGTCGGGTGACGTTAAACCCACTTCTTCATAGACTGAATGTAGGCTAATAGATTCTCCTACTTGTACCTTTTGTAAATTAGTAAGAGAAATTTTATCACATATTTTTTGGAATTGTTCTCTTGTCGCTAACTTGTGGTTAAAAGTACAAGAGGTTTTGAATAATTCGTCATTAAACTCTTCTGTTAAGTTTTCAGTATCTGAAGTTTTGTTAGGTTAAAGCGAACATAGATGGTTAAATATGCTAACACTGGTTGCTAAAAAGTATGTTTGTAATTGCAGATGTCTCAAAATGTTACCGAACTATCATGGATGTATAAGCTATGTTAAGCAGATTTATTCAACATATGATGTAATCGCTAAGAAACTTTGAGGAGGTAAATTAACTCAACATTATTCAAAATGGGAAAACATTACCGACCTGCTCTCCTCTACATGAATAATCTTCACGATTCAATGTAAATTGTTATTGAAATATTAATGTATGTATGTTTGTATGTATGTACTGTTACGTGATGCATGTTCTACGTTTCTGTAAATAAAAAAAGAAAGAAAATCCAAACAATTCATCATGCTATATAAAATATACACAATAAATATACACAATATAAACATGTTAAGATACGGACACAAATATACATGTAAACTCCTTGGATATACGCACGGCGCGTCAGTGAGTGCCGGACCCACAACAACTGAGCTATTCGTCCGGCAGTTTTATTTTATGTCACTTATAAAGCAAAGAAGACACTGCCGGATCCGCATCGATTGGGCTATTCGTCCGGCAGTTTTATTTTATGTCACTTAAATAGTAAACGAGACTGTGCCGGACCCGCAACAACTGAGCTATTTGTCCGGCAGTTTTATTTTATGTCACTTGTATAGTAAAAATAGTCAGTGCCGGACAGGTCACCAACCACGACGGCAGCCATAGCGTTTGAAACGTTTTGTCATTCTCGATGCTGGATGCTGTTCTTGCAATGCCGTACGCAGAAATGGAGGCTGCTTTTTGAAGCCTAATTTAACAGCTTTTTCACAGCCATTTTAGCGGGAGAACGCCGTCGCTGGCACAGCACGGCTCAGTTTGGCTGTACCAGTCAAAACAAGATGCCCGTTTCCCGTTATCTGCGCAGTACGCCACTTCGCATGTAAACCGGAACTAGTACAGAAAAATAGCTGCACGGCAGTATTCACGGGTCCGGAGCTCTAGACACTTCGTAATTTGTTTTCCTCGCACTAAAGGCGACAGTGTGCGACACTCATCCCAGGATATATCCTACCTGTGCGACAATATGCGACGGTTAGCTACATCATCAAACTGCAAAACTCTCTACCCTTTGGCCAGCACCACACACTCCAGAATATATTCTACCAGCGATGGTTAGCTACAATTTCAAGCTGACACTCGCTTGACACCTATGAATCTGAAATTCTGCATACAGTTAGATGTCCCCAAAATCTCCTACCATACCAAAAATTGGGTCACTAAGACTTTGTTCATTGGAGATATTAAGGAATAACCTCCATTTTCCATTAAAACCCATTGTTACACTTAAAGACTGCCTAATATCAAAACCACTGATTTGTTTTTGTATCCATATTTTTCCATACATTTCCTATGTACATACCAAAAATTAGGTCAGTATTGTGTAATTTGTTGAAGTTATGGGCCAAAACATAATGCACCTTGGGAAAAAAAATCAGGAAATATATTTACTCACTTTTCAAATTTTATAAGTTATTTGCATAAATATAAAACCAGTACCTTAAATTTGGCCAAAATTTGGCCATGGCACATTTTTTTTCCTGTAAGCACTGTTGATTTAATTTTTATATTATGCACAAAGTAAGGATTTCAGCTTCTATATTCTGAAATTTGAGAAGAATTGACCAAAAACTGGAGCTTTTATTAAAGTTTTTATGGGACCATGTAACACCTAGCCTATACTGAAGCCCCCCTATATGTCCCCACATTAACCTTTCAGTGAACTTTCGGGCCAATTATGCATGCTTGAAGCGAGGCCTACTGTGCAGCCAGTCAGCTCTTTGGTGGCTTCAGCTGGATCTAACTGTCCAACCCCCTCCTCTAGTAGTTGTTTTAGCCATAAACAATAATTTTCAAAAAATTTATTGGTTTATAATAACAACTTTTAGAAAAAGTAATTTTATAGTTAATGAGTAACAGGGAATTACCTTGCAATTACTGATATTTTACAGATCTTCCATGGATGGCCGAAAATATATTCCAAATGCACCATGCAGTCACCACTGGGTATTTTCTATTTCAATCATAAAAATAAATAATTAAATAAAATTCTTGTTTATAATTAGGGATTATATGAAGCAAACTAATGGTAGACAAGGAAGCAGTTGATTATATTAAATTAATAAAAATTTCAAGGTCTTTTCCAGGTGTTTAATTTTTGGTTTATTTTTATTACAAAATTTAAAAAAAAATGATATGTCAAATTTTTAAAATATTACTCAGACAAGTGCTCATTTAAGATGTCAATATGTTTGACTTATGACATTTGGACTCTTGGCTGTATCTGCCATTACATGATACTAGATAAATAATTAAAATTTATAATACTGATTCCTTTTTAGTTAATAAAATTAAACATGCCCAACTCCAATTTGCTCCTTGTATAATATATTGAGTGTTTTGATCCTTGGGTTATTTTTAACACATGTATCAGTTTTGATCCTTGGGTTATTTTAAACACATGTATCAGTTTCACAGCTGAGATTACTTTTCTTTTTTTCTGATACATGTTTTTTAAAAAAAATAATAAAAAATTTCAAATGTGATAAAAAAATCTGATCTTAGACAAGTTTTCATTATGATGTCTATAATGTTAATAATTGTCATAAATGTCTTGCTATGTTTAGTGTGCAGACAGTGATGTGATCCTATTCACAAAGTATTCATTTTCTCATAGCTTTCATATGCTAATACATACAAAAAACAATTTCACAAGAAATAAGCCTATGTTGTATTTGCTAAAATTTTCAAACTTCAGCTGATTGCCGTAACCCATGGGTCCCTTTATTGACAGTATGTTTGAAAGGTTTCAAGACACCTGTACACCATTTAGCCAGTTTAAGATATTAAGTAATGCCGACTTCACATTTTAATCATGCTTTGTCTTTTACAGGTCAGGGTTGGGGTCAAGTACTCTGAAATGTACTCGAGTACAAGTACAAGTACTTTGCTTTTACCTGAGTACAAGTACAAGTATGAGTACTCAAATTTTGAATGTACTCAAGTACAAGTATAAGTACATTAAAATGTACTCGAGTACAAGTACAGTTTTCATTCTTAAAGAAAAACAACATCGGTACTCCCTTTAAAACATTTTTTTAATTAAATACATCAATGTTTGTAGGCAATATTGACAAACTTTAAAATATAAAAAAGTCTCAGAATCTCTTTGGCCACGTTGTAAAGGTGCAGATGTCATTTAAAAACTAAAACTGGTTTTAAGACATGAAATTAACATGTGAAATATGTGGGATACACAGTTCATGGAGAAAAACTGTCACTGCCAGGCTTAGATCCCATTACTACGAATGAACATCAACTGTTCAAAGGTGCTGTCACTCAACTGACACCGCTCTGGCCGAAAAACTTTTCCCCCAATGTTAACAGTCTCTCCACTGGTGCAGAAGATGCAGGTACACAGAGAAACCTATTATAATTAAAATTTAGGTGGCCATTCTTTTTTATATAATACTCTTCATTACACTACATGAATAAGTAAGACAGTTACTGCCAGTTATTAACAAAGTTTTGCAGGGGTGTTTCAGTGGGTGATGTAACAACAATGTGTAGAAGCAGTGGGGTGATCATTTCTACTGACATTTAGGGAGAATGCCATCTCTAAGGATACAGCTGTGCCCTGTTGACTCTAATGTTAACTTTTAGAGTGTTCATGTGACTGAACATTGTTAGACTGTAACTTTGGCTTTTAATAAATTAATACAATACACATGAACTGCATGTTTCTTTGGAAAAAGTACTCAGATGTACTCAGATTGTACTCAAGAGTACAGGGTATTTTTTACTGTACTCGAGTACAAGTACAAGTACGAGTACAAAAAAATTGTATGAGTACTGAGTACACATGAGTACATGAAAATATGTACTCGAGTACACGAGTACTGAGTACATCGGCCCCAACCCTGTTACAGGTACAGGAAAGATCAACAGAAAAAGGTAGACCAAAGAAGGAAACAAGGTCATCTTCCAAGCGTAAGAAGAAAGTATTGAAAACAAAAAGATGCCAAGAGGTCTAGAGCTTCAGAAATTAAAAAAAAATATAACCAAGTCGAACCAATGCATTATCCAAGCAAAATCAGCAATGTAATCCTGGGCAAAACAAAACATCTTTCAAAGAAATGATTCCTTACTCATGAGGGAACATTTAGCTTAACTGAGACTGAATGAAATGCTCAGATATATCAAATTGTGAACAGCTGCTTGTAAAATCACAATTGTGTAGCAAAACAAACATACCTACTTGTCATAGATATACCTATACTGATGCTACCCTCGTGTAATCTATATACATGGGTATTATCAGTTAAAGTTTCAGGAGTCTAGCTTTGAAATTGAAGGTTTGTAATTATTTGGTGCAAAATTATATACTTTTTCACTTGTCTTATATTTAACGGGTATTGGTTGAGAAAGATGTGAAATTTTCTTAAATACAGTTATAGATTTTCCCTTCCAGTTTTTCAAGGTGTGAATTGCACAGAACCCACTTGATATTTTGGTATGTAATTTATGAATACAACTTTTAAAAACACTACAAACATAACTAGAAAAGCACTCAGAGAGGGCATACCTTCGCCAAGTCAGCTCATTAGCCCATATGGAACTGTCAGAAAAAGTCAGTGTGACCTGTTAGTGTATTTTGTGAGCTATGTGAAAGAATACAATTTATGTACCCTATAAGTCGGATACATGTCGTAGCAGTTGGACTTAGAAACTTCTAGCTTAGCATCTAGGGTGGTCCAAGTTGAACCTTTTTTGAAAAATAAGGTCACCGTTACCTATTTTCGAAGGAGTATGGGCAAAAAACATGATTTGGAGAACTACTAAAGTTATTCGTCCCATTGTTTAAGGTTTCTTAATAAATAGTTTTCACCAAATCATAATATCAATTATTTATAGATCCATCACCTGTATTTCAAATTCAGATGAGCGCCATTGCCCTTTGGCCAGTAATTTTATAATGATATAAATTTTTCACAAATATGTCACTAAGTTGTGACTCAAACTTTGAATACCCGCACAAATGTTAACTTGACAGGTAATAAATTATGTTATTACAGTAACGTATCATTTTGTCACATATTTGTGTGTGAGCTGTTTGTAACTTGTTATAACTTGTTTTTGAATGATTGTCAATCATAAGAATGAATAGATGAGTTACGAATGACAATGGTGTGTTGACCAGTATGCAAGATAGGAGTTGAGAGAATGGGAAGGTTTGGCAGTAACAAGATACTGCATCGTTAATCTAAATTTTCTATTCACAGACCCAGCCCCGTCCCCCCCAAAAAACTCCAAAAGTTACAGTTATCTTTTTGTCCTAAGTTTTGATACATGATGTCTGTTAAAATAAGCTTTCATCCACCATCGAATTTCGTATCTTCGACAATGGTCAGTTTATGGTAGAGCACCAATATCCCAAAAATTACCCAAAATTCCTCGAATTTTGAAATAATCTTCCATTATTAAATTAAAAAAAACTTGTTTTTGATCAAATATGGTTTGGAAAATACCCAAACACTAGAACTGAATTAGTCCTAATATGATATTTCGGCCACAAATATTTGGTGCAATAACTATAGGGATCAAGTTTGAGCGACTGAAACAAAATCTGAACCCATACTTTCTTCTACTGGAGAATGTGCTTGGGCTCGGTGCCTTGCCCCACATATTTTCCTTGCTAATGACCAGTAATTTCTTAGTGAACACACGCTTCTGATGTTCATTTTGAACACACATTTAGTAGAACTCTCAGTGACGTCGCGTACAAGTATTTTATTTACTTTCGCGCAATGTGGAAGTCTATTAGGCATCAAACCCACATTTTTTTGTGGAGAAAATGTGGGTTAACTACTTGTTGCAGCAACTTAAATCTGGTGAACCCACAGATCTGACATCCTTGTCTATGACCTCGAGTACACAGTCATAACACGTCTTGAAGAAAAGTCAAGATTTTGCCCTTATTTTGACAATAAAACCTTTAAAAATTTAAATTAATAGTATATTACTTATTCAAATTGTATAACTTGAAGCAGATCCCACATTTTATTTTTACCCACAAACGTGCATGGGTTCACTTGATGCTGTAGTCGCTCTAAGTTGAGCGCCTGTTAGTGCACTTATATACACCTACGAAGTCTGATATTGGACAACCACCATATTTTTACCAAATTAATTTAAAATATATTTTTTTATAAAATTGGTGATATTTAACTTTTGAAGCGTGTATTTTCTTAACTTCATTTGTAAGAAATTCAAATATTAAGGCACTAATTGATGTATTTTAGTAGCTCAGGTAAGCACGGCTTTGACAGCGTACAAGCTTACAGCTTTTAGGCGAATCCGGGGCGATGTGCGAGTACACGGTTATTCCATCTTAAAACTGTTAAAATCTCACTACCCCCACCCCTTGAAAAATACCTAGTGTTATAAATGCGTTATAATTGTTAATTAAATTATTAAAGGAATTTATTGATTGGAATAGCAAGCTCAGTTAAGCACGGCTCTTAGCTCAAAAGCTTAACACTTTTCGCGCACTAAGAGCAGTTTTTCAAAGCAGGCATGTGACTCCAGGAGTACATTTTCAGCCATGTCTTCAAGAAAACAAAAATACTAAATCATATTTTATTAGTGCTTTTATACCTCGCGTCATATTTCTCAAATGGCATGCAGAGCTAAGCGCCTCCGTTTCTCAAAGCAGACGTACATGTGCTGAAAGACGCAATACATTAAAATCAAATTATTATGGCACTAATTGTAGGATATAACTAGCTCAGGTATAAGCCCGTTTCTTCGGTCGAAAGTGATAGCATTTTTCGGAGGCTAAGGGCCGAGATGCGCAGCACCTCTGCTTATCGAAGCACGCACATTATTTTCACGTGTACACTATTATTCCGATGTTTTTAACTGTCAAAATACGTAAAATATTAAATTGTAAAATTAACGCAACTTATTAATAATATTCGCTTGCTCAGGTAAGTCCGGTTCTTAGATCGAAAGCGATACCAATATCGGGGTGCCAAGGGCCGAGATGTACAGCCCCTCTGCTTATCAAAGCACACACCTTATTTGCCCAAGTTCACTATTATTCTGATGCACGCACCTTATTCGAATATGTACACTATTATTCTGATGTCTTCAAACTGCTAAAATACGCAATACATTAAAATCAAATTATTATGGCACTAATTGACCGCTATAACTATAGCTCAGATATAAGCACGGTTCTTAGCTCAAAGGGGATACCATTTCTTGGGGGCTAAGGGCCGAGATGCCTATTACCTCTGCTTATCAAAGCTGCCACATCATTTGCAAGTGTACACCATTTTCCGATGTTTTCTATGACTGTCAAAACACGCAATATATTAAAATTGTATAATTAACGCTATTTTTAAATAATATTCGCTTGCTCAGGTAAGTCCGGTTCTTAGGTCGAAAGCCGTACCATTTTTCGAAGGCTAAGGGCCGAGATGCGCAGCATATATGCCTTTAAAAGCACGTACCTTATTCGAATATGTACACTATTATAATGATGTCTTCAACCTGTTAAAAGACGCTATACATTAAAAGTTAATTATTATGGCACAATTTGTGGGATATAACTAGCTCAGGTATTATTAGCCCGGTTCTTAAGTCGAAAGAGATACCATTTTTCGGAGGCTAAGGGCCGAGATGCGCAGCATATCTGCTTTTAAAAGCACGCACCATGTACACTATTATTCCGATGTCTTCAAACTGCTAAGAAACGCAATACATTAAAATCAAATTATTATGGCACTTATTGATGAGTATGTCTAGCTCAGGTATAAGCATGGCTCTTAAATTAGCTCACTTGTTTTACCACATTTCGGGGTCCTAGGAGCCAAGATACACACCATATACACATATATGCTTATCAAAGCATGCACCTTATTGGCACGAGTAGACTATTAATCGGATGTGTTCAAAGTACTCGACGAGAGATACATTGAAATCTAAATATGATTGCATAAAATGGTGGGTATTACATAGCTCAGGTATATAAAAGATAGTTTCTTACAGCTCACAGGCTATATACCATGCACTTTTCTGCACCTAAGGACCGAGTCGCCTAGGACATCCGCTTCTTAAAGCAGGCATTTGATGTCCACGTGTACATCACCGTTTTTCTGTCATCGAACTACCAGGACACACAACTGAAATTAAAATATATATCGGTGACTTTGACTTGCTCATGGAAAGCACGGCTCTTAGCTCACGAGATGACAACTTTTTGACGCTTACGGGCCGAGGTGCCATCCACACCCTGGTCAGAACACGCATCTCATTTTCAGGTGTTCACAATCATTCATATATCTTCAAATTAATAAAACAGTAAATTAAAAAGTAATTGAAATATCATCATTAACGTATTTATTAATGCAAATTGATTGCTCAGGTAAGAACGGCTCTTAGCTCAACACAATATAATGGAATCACGCGAATGATGCAACGCGTCGAGCAAACGTGATTCTCAAAAGGTTTTTTTTCTCTCGTTCACTGTTTCTTCCTTATCTTACATTAACAAGACATGCAGTTAATTAAAATCTGATTATAAGGGCACATAATGATCGGATTCACTTGATCAGTTACGCTTAGGCCTAACGTACACGACCATATACTACGCAATAATGTATCATGTCCGGAACTAATCCACCGTCGCCTTGCTAAAAAATAAATGGTCACATCGTATATACTAATGTTTATTTATATAAAACATATCTCACAAAGGGTTATATATGAAAGATATATTATATTCATTGTAAAATTCTATTTAAATTTAACTGAAACCGTATTTGGAGACATGTCAATTCGCTTTCATTTGATTACGTATACATATTACAAACTGTTTTCTCCTATCATTTAAAATAGAATAATACCTATACATATATTGTACACGGCTTTAAATGCTACAAAAAAGTTTGAACAGCCCATGTCATGGATCAGAGACATCTGATCCATGGTTCCCAGACACTACAGGTCAGAGACTATATAATTGTTTTCTTTATTAGGCGGATTTCGTGCATGGGCCATTCTCCATTTGTATACCTGCCACTTTATGTTTAAAACAGCAATGACATTTGTACCACTGTCTGTCTTTTAGGTGACAGCAAATTGACGGAATAAGAGCTAGCGTATTGTTCGCCATAGGAAGCTATGAGGGCGGTGGTCACGGTGCCTGTATACATCACCCCAGCCTGTGCAATTATACATACAGTCACTCCCATGTCTTCAACCTTGCAAATAACCCAATGACTTAATAAAATAAATAACTCGTGATTCATGTGAACAAGACTGTTAACTCACCATTTGTCCAAGGGTCAACTCATAGAAAATAACACATCTTGTGTTAGCATAACTCTTATTTGCTGTTTAATAGTGTATATATATTTTCAACCCGTCCATCACCCCAGGAATTTTAGTTGTACGTGTATACTAAGCCTTTTATCTCTTCAACCTGCCCGAACACACAAGAAATTATCCAAAATATTAATATAGCCATATATACATATTCTCATGCCTTTATATGCTATATATTATAATGTATATTAAAACCGTGCTCGTGCGTGTCAACGCTTCTGCGTTTAAATGTGATATCTTCAACCGGCTTTACTTATTTAAAAGCCTAACTTATTCTAAATTCATTTTTATGCATAGCAAAGCAATATACAATGTTCAGCCAAGCAGTAGTCCGACATCAGTTTTATGTCATAAATAACGGTTATAAAGGTATTTGCTTATATACATGTAAAGGTAATTCGTTGAATTTCGCTGTTGTGCCTGCAGGTTCGGCAGACTCGCACGTAAAAGCACACGTATAGAAGCATGTTTAAGCACTGCCACATTGCATTCTCAGAGCAGTTGTGGATATTCATATTAAATCAGAAATTATTTCCGTATATCTATCTATTATTGTAAAGTGAATACCAGATATAAACTGTAATATACTTTAATATTATTATTAGTCGTTAACTAAAACAAGTGTATTATAATAGTAGGCCTAGTATAGTGCTTTTAGAACAAGGATTTGTAGTGGCCACATAAAGATTTTAGTTAGTAATGATAAGGCAAAAAAAAAAAAGGTTCGGTTCTCCGGCCCTTTTTTTTAAATCAGTGCGGGCGGGCGATTTTTTGTTTGATCTTTTTTATGTTTCGATAAAAGGTCATATGATCAGGAAAAGCATGATAATAACAGGATTTTTTTTTTTGCTAAACAGGTAAAATCACTATATAACAAAGTAAAGATGAAAATAAAAATAAAGATTTTTGACGCGGGGGGGGGGGGGGGTTAAAATTGACGTAGGAGGTGCCTGAGAACCATACCTTTTTTGGCCTAACAGTATTATTAATTTTTTTTTTGAGTTGTAATATTTATAGGTGTCTTTATATGATTGCGAGATAATATTGATCGGATGAACTTGGTCAGGTATATACCACGGTTTTTAGGTTGAGAGCGATATACCAATTTTCTGGTGCTAAGGGCCAGGATGCCCCGCACGTCTGCTTATCAAAACAGGCATCTCATTTGCACATGAACACTATTATTCCGATGTCTTCTAACTACCAAAACACGCAATAAATTAAAATTGTATTACTAACGCACTTATTAATAGTACTCGCTTGCTCAGGTATAAACCCGGTTCTTCGGTTGAAGGCGATACCATTTTTCGAGGCTAAGGGCCGAGATGCGTAGCTCCTCTGCCTATCAAAGCACAAACCTTATTTGCACATGTACACTGTTATTCCGATGTCTTCAAACTGCTAACAGACGCAAAACATTAAAAACGCAAAATATTATGGCACTTATTGATGGGCATAACTATAGGTCAGGTATAAGCCGGGTTCTTAGGTCGAAAGCGTTACCATTTTTGGGGTGCCAAGGGCCGAGATGCGCAGCCCCACTGCTTATCAAAGCACGCACCTTATTTGATAATGTACACTATTATCCCGATGCCAAAACACGCAATCAATTTAAATTGTAGTATAAACGCACTTTTTGATAGTATTCGCTTGCTCAGGTAAGCCGGGTTCTTAGGTGAAGAGCGATACCATTTTTCGGAGGCTTAGGGCCGAGATGCCCACCACCATTGCTAATCAAACCACGCACCTTATTTCCACGTATACACTTTAATTCCGATGTCTTCAAACTGCTAAAAACGGAATACATTAAAATCAGATAAAAGTGGCACTTTTTGATGGGTATAACTAGGTCAGGTATATAAGCACGGTTCTTAGGTCGAAAGCGATACCAATTTTGGGGTGCTAAGGGCCGAGATGCACAGCCCCTCTGTTCATTATTATTCTGATGTCTTCAAGCTGCTAAAAGATGCAATACATTAAAATCAAATTATTATGGCGCCAGTTGATAGGTATAACTATAGCTCAGGTATAAGCACGGTTCTTAGCTCAAAGGGGACACCATTTCTTGGGGGCTATAGGCCGAGATGCCCAGCACCTCTGCTTATCAAACCACGCACATTAATTGCACGTGTATATTATCATTCCGATGTTTTCTGTCAAAACACGCAATATATTAAAATTGTATAATTAACGCAACTTATTAATAATATTCGCTTGCTCAGGTAAGCCCGGTTCTTTGGTCGAAAGTGATAGCATTTTTCGGGGCTAAGGGCCAAGATGCGCCGCCCCTCTGCTTATCAAAGCACGCACCTGATTTGCCCATGTTCACTTTTATTCAAATATCTTCATACTGTAAAAACACACAATACAATAAAATAAATTATTTTGGCAATTTTTGATGGGTATAACTAGCTCAGGTATAAGCACGGTTCTTAGCTCAAAAGGAATACCGTTTCTTAGGGGCTAAGGGCCGAGGTGCCCACCGCCGCTGCTTATCAATTTAAAACAGTCACTTTATTTGCACGTGTACACTATTATCTGATGTCTTCTAACTTCTTAAAGACGCAATAGATTGAACATAATTTATTTTGGCACTTATTGATTGTTATTACTAGGTAAGGTATATGCACGTTTCTTATGTCAATAGCGGTACCATTTTTCGGGGCCTAAGGGCCCAACTGCAACAGGTCAAGGGATAATTTTTTTTAGATCTGTTAATGTTCAGTGAACATTATAATTCATGTACTGGCACCTTCTGTGGGCTGAAAATACATGTAGTTTACTTTCTCCAGGGGAGCCCCACTATCACTAAGGGGTTAGGACTACATGAAAATCCTCTAATTTAACACACAGACGCCACCTCTAGATATAATTAAACTAGAATACGGGTAGTCGACAAGCGACTACGTGTATCCGCTGAAATCAGAGTGGAACGGGTGAAGTGAGGCATGGATTGAGTGGCAAGGGGAAATAGAGTGAGGTGTGTTGCATATAAGCATGGATGTCTGCAGCCAAAATGTATATGTAGGTTGCGCCACATACCACAAATGCAGAAAGCTGTCACATAAATGTAGGTGGCGCCACTTGTCATAAAATCCAGAAAGCTGTCCAGGATGTATAAACCTGCAAGATTTTAGGTAGTTATGTCAAACGACTACAGACATACGAGTAATTTTATCCCACGGCAGACAAACAGACGGAGGCTGTGCAAAAATGGTTGCAGGTGGCACCACCATTTTTAGTGTATGTTATAAAGCTATCCAAGGGCTACATTTATATAAAATTTTTAGCCTGATCGGTCAAACGCTTCCCGAGATATGAGCTTGGATGTCTGCAGGGTAAACGTGAATGTAGGTGGCGCCACCTGTCACAAAATCGAGAAAGCTATCCAGGATGTATAAACCTGCAAAATTTTAGGTAGATATGTCAAACCAATGCCGAGATATGAGTAATTTTATCCCACGGCAGACAAACAGACGGACGCTGTGCAAAAATGGTTGCAGGTGGCGCCACCATTTTTAGTGTATGTTATAAAGCTATCCAAGGGCTATATTTGTATAAAATTTTTAGCCTGATTGGTCAAACGGTTCCCGAGATATGAGCTTGGATGTCTGCAGCGTAAACGTGAATGTAGGTGGCGCCACCTGTCACAAAATCGAAAAAGCTATCCAGGATGTATATGCCGAATTTCAGGTGGATAAGTCCAACCAATGCAGAGATATGAGTGATTTTATCCCAAAGCAGATGAACAGATGGACATAGTTCAAAAATGGTTGCAGGTGGCGCCACCATTTTTAGTGTATGTTATAAAGCCTTCCAAGGGCTACATTTGTGTAAAATTTTTAGCCTGATCGGTCAAACGGTTCCCGAGATATGTGGGTTTATGTGTGGAAACAGACGCACAAATGGACGCAGAGCGCAGAGGAAAGGTTAGAGGTCAAAACAAAATCGGGGCGCAGCAGTTCACGTGACCCGAACATAATCCCGGGTTTCGTAAAATTCCGCCCAGCGGTTACAGAGGAGTTCTCCGGACACCTACGCGGCGGCGGCGGCGGCGGCGTCCGACTGAAAACATAGTATCCGCAAAACCTGTTTTGGCGGATACAATTACTGGAACTGGCCAGGACAGCTTGACATAGGGTCAACAGAATAAAATTATAGGGTTTGCTTTGATTGATGTATATTTAAGTAAGATCAGAATCTGAAAAAAATATTATATTGAGAACAACAACAATAATAATAATAACAAGTGCAAGATGTAATCATGACATAGTCGCCAGTGTTTGCCAAGAACCGTCACCTTGCCCTTGGACCGATCAAGGCCAAAAACAATAGGCTCCGAGGGATACCGATTTAACACTTGACCTATAAGTTTCAAAGCGACTGATGCAAAATTGCGACCTGTAGCGTGCGGACAAACAGACAAACAAACAAACAAACAAACAGACACGACGATTAGCCTATAGTCGCCAGACCTAGGCTGGCGACTATAATAATAATAATAATTTTGATAATAATATAACTACTTATAATAATATTGATAATACTTATACTACAACTACTACTACTACTACTACTTATAATAATAGTAAACATTAAATATAATATGATTAAATACAATATTCATATTAATAATATTAATAAGATATTAATATTATTAATATTAATTTAATTATAATTATTATAATCATAATAAGAAAAATGTTAAAATTAATAACATTAATAAAATTTTAAAAAATGATACTAATAATAATAATAGTAATATCAATAATAATAATTATCATCAACATCAAAACATTAATAATAGCAATAATAAAATCAAATAATAGTAATCATTATATTAATTATATTAATAAATTTTATAGTATTATCAATATTGAAAATAAAATTACCATTTAGTATAATAATCTTAATAATAATAATAATAATATTATTAATTGAAATAATAATAACAATACTTTGAATTATAATAATATTATTATTAATATTGAATGGAACAATATATAAACAGTAGTTAGTATAATTGTTAGTAGTGTTTTAATTATTTAATAATATTTTGATAAAATTAAATACTAATGATAATTAGTATTATAATTATTATTCCTTTTTTATAATAATTATAATTATTACTAAAATTCGTTGGATTTTTTTGCAGTAGCAATATAACTATGACTGGCTTAGCAATAGTTTAATTTGGAGTACTGGTAATTATAGTATCAGTATTGGTATTATTATTATTTCTATTACAATTATAATTATAATTATAATAATTATCATTATTTTCTTTTTTTACTAGTAGCAGAAGTAGTAGTAGTAGTGGTACTGTTAGTAGTATTATTATTAGTAGCAATAGAAGTAATAGTTTTTTTCTATAATTTTCAATAATTTTATTATTTATATTAATACTATTATTATTATTATTATTATTATTATTATTATTATTATTATTATTATTATTATTTAATAGTTAAAATAATAATAATAATAAAATTACATTATTAGTAAGATTGGTAGTTTATATTAAATTTAATGAAAATATTACTAGTAATTAATATAGTAATTAATAATAATTAATATTAATAGTCATTATAATAGTGATTATTTATATTATTTATTATTAGTGATTATCCGTAACAATAATATTTATATTATAAATAATAATTATAATGTTATTAAAAGTATAATAATAATAATAATAATGAATAATGAACTGGTCTGTACAACCCCCTTCGACGGCAAAATCATATATAAACTAAACATCATTTGAAAGCACATATAAAATGCTATCGACTAACCCCGTCCTATTAGGTGTCGACGCACCGTTTTTGCGCTACCGCCCACTGTTTGATTGACAAGTGATCTGTTGGGAATCCCCTTTTGGACCTTTGTAAATTAACAGAGGTCCTAGCGCTTTCTCGGAGCATTGTCCCTGAAAAATTAACAGTGAACCCGGAAGCTATATATTTGGCACCATGCAACCATTGGTTTTTTTTATGGTCTCTAACTTCTTTCAGTATTTCTCATTTTATTCTATTTAATGTAAAAATTTAGATGATAGATAAACAGGTTCGATGGAGCAGAATCAGGGCTGCCAGTGTTTACCAGCTCAGTGACCCGCCACGATGGTTGAAAGTGGGCGTTGCAAGGTTAAATTGGGTCTTCCTGTCAGTGGAAACCTAATAATAAAAATTAATATACAAAACGTACTTTTCAGCGGGTGCCAATTTAACAGCCATAAATGTGATAAAATATTACCTGATATATATTTAGATATTTCCTCTAAGATCAGAAATTCTAAAAAAACCGGTGAATCTTATAGGATTCTTGCAAGTATTAATTACAATTAATAAATATTATATACATAATATAGTAACAAAAAGGAACAACAAATCTTTGGCCATGACCTTGACGAACGGCAAAAAACCACGCCGTTTTGATACCAACTTATGACTTAATGTTAACTGTACTGTGATTGGTTCCTACCAAATGTGGATCAGCCGTGCTGATGCCCCCTGGAAACAGCGAAATATATATCCGTGAAGAATATTTCGTGGCTATTTCGCACCCACTCACGCCCGTTCCGCCTGATACCGAAAGGTGGCGCTGCAGAGCCTTACATGACTCCATGCAGGACAGAGAAGGACAACCGCGTGACGCCAAACGGACCTTACTTCACGTGTTGTGGCTAGTTCTTCGTGGAACACACCGATTCTCCAGGTTTATGCCTGCTGTCACATAAAGACAGTGCTTTATAACGCTACTAGTGCATAAAAAAGTCCATTAAATTTATGTAGGCCTAAGCATTATTTAATAATGGACTCAGTTGATTATTTTTGTCAGTTGATAATTATTTTTGTTAGTTTCTCTCTATTGAGAGAGAGAGTGGAATCCTGGTTTAAGTTTTTCTTTTGATTCGTTCAAAAATTGTGATGAGATTAAATTAAAAAAGTGATGACAACCAACTCAAATAATAATATAATTATTATTATTAGCAACAGCAGTGGTAGTGGAATTAGCATAGGTAGGCCATTATCATTTAACATTATTATTTATTAGGCAGTAGTTTGCATCTATTTTAATTTTTACAATATTAGCTTACATGGCTTATATTAGCCTACCGTTAGGCCTACCGTAATGTTATGCCCATATAGGGGAGACCGGGCCCGGGCTAGTTGTACCAAAAATGGCAATTTTGTCTCTGCCTCATATAATATACACGATAACAGGTAGCTATTTTGTAGTTATGAACAACTTTTTATCATCAGTAGAAACAACGATTATGGAAAGTTAAGATAATTTATTCTTATAATATACCTGGATAAACCTATAAAAAAGTGTACACAAGTTGCCCCTGTTACGGGGCAGATTGATACACCCTGTGTGGTACCTTGTTAGGCCTAAACATAAAAGTAAGTCTTAATGTGTTTTATAGTTAGCAGTAATAGCTATTAACTTGCCCAGCTTCTCTCTCTCTCTCTCTCTCTCTCTCTCTCTCTCTCTCTCTCTCTCCACATATATATATATATATATATATATATATATATATATCTATATATATATATATATATATATATATATATATATATATATTGTTACGGGGTGACATAAAAGCGGACCGAACTGTCTCGCTAGTGGAGCTTGCTTTGCTAGCGAAGCGGTTGGTACGCCGGACTTGTGCGCCACCGTTATGGGTTCGAATCCCGGATCAGCCCAGAATTTTCCCCTGAGCAATTTGTCTTCGTGACAAATGGGCGCTCGTCCGACGTGACGGTAAACGTTGTAGCCCAGGGAATAAGCGCACCAAAGTGTGACTCCTAGGTTAATTAGTCTTGTTCTGATAACAGAACGCTCCAAAGAGGGGGTGTGTTACGGGGTGACATAAAAGCGGACCGAACTGTCTCGCTAGTGAAGCTTGTGAACCACCCATATGGGTTCGAATTCCGAATCGGCCCAATGTTTTCCCCTGAAAAATTTGTCTTCGTATTGTCTGGGATGACGGTGTGGCCCAGGGAATAAGCTCACCAAAGTGTGACTCCTGGGATAAATAGTCTTGTTCTGATAGCAGAACGCTCTTAAGACGGGATGTGATACGGGATGACATTAAAGCGGACAGAACTGTCTCGCTAGTGATATGCTTGCTTTTCTAGCGAAGCGGTTAGTACACCGAACTTGTGCGCCACCAACATGGGTTCGAATCTGGAATCGGCCCACTGTTTTCCCCTGAGCAACTTGTCTTCGTAACAATATATATAAATAAAATATAAAACTTAATAATATATATAAATTAATAATATATTTATAAATAATATGTAATTGTGAGTGATACCATGCATCAGTATTTTGCTGATTTTTTTCTTAGGATTTTATGTATATATATATATATATATATATATATATATATATATATATATTAACATGTTGGTTGGTTGCTTTGTTTTTAGCCATAGTCTGTCTAAATAAAAGGTTCTGAGAGTAAAATATTTAAAAAAATAAATATATTACCAAACAGAAATTGTATCGTAAAACTAAAAGTCAATTAGAGTAAATTCATATCCATTGAAGGGGCAAGTAGGTCTCTCAGATAATTTTATATGTCTCGATGTTCCTAGTTATATCCAATTTTCATTATCCTCTATATATATAGGTATATGAGAGTCCTTGTTCACACGCCTCTCATCCTTTCTTTTGCAATTTTAAGGGGCCCAATCACCTATCTGACCTTTATAAACTAATTGTAATCCCTTGGAGCTTTGGTAAAAATAGGCCAGAAAACCTTGATATCATCGCAAACAGACTGCTGGTTTGTTTATATATAAACATATTTATAAAATGGGGGGCCCGCAAAAATAATGTTCACCTTCATTTAAAGCCTTTGTATTTCAACAAAGATCCTTTTCAGACCACTCCCACATTGCATAATCAGTGCAATATATATGCGCAACAAGGCTATAATAGGCCAAATGGAGTCATATACGTAATGCTTATAGTAAGTGTGTATCTGTATCACATGGCCCCTTCATAATTTTATCGAATGCGGTATATTTTTGCAACAAAATACGAGCAAAGAAACCCTTACCATTTTGAGCGACAATGTGCGGTCACGACACGTGCGGTCGATCACCACGACATAGTCGCGTTATCTGTCAATAAAAAATTAGGAACATGGAATATTTTTATTTAATCGTCTCCGTTACTTAAGAAACACTACCAATGAACTATCATATAGATAAGAGAAATATATAAAAAAAGGGCGATATTTATTGTGTCATCTTGTCCGGACTTCGTGGGTGATAGTACATGTTGACGTACAAACGTAATATGTGTAAATGGCCGGTGTTGTTATCGTTACTGATGTGGTCTTATTTGATATGTGATTTCATTTATGCCATATTGGAATTAAAAAAAAGAATTATGTCAAATATGATATAATTGAAACTGGTTTATTAAAAGGAAACCAGTCACTATGGCTTAATTTACCATGAAAACCCCGCCGGGTTTGGTCTCCGAACATCAAAGGGAAAGTGTTGCGGCGGTCCATGGTTAATGAACTCATTCAAAGGATTATGAGCCGTTATATACCCGCACTCGCACGTCATAACTGCGATGTAGTAACAACATTGTAATGTTTCGTTGGACTTTTAATGGAATTCGCTATAAACTGTAAATAATCAGATTTAAGCGACATCTTTTCATTTTGTGTTATCCTATATACAACTGAACATAGCATCTGGCTTGAAAGAAGCGGCACGGTTCGACGATTCTATAGAAGGAATTAGTTTCATAGTTGAGATTACTTTACTTATTGTTTCTGAAACATGGTTTTAAAAAAATTTAAAATGTGATAAAAAAATCAGATCTTAAAGACGAGTTCTCATTATGAACTCTATAATTGTAAATTTGTATATCATTGATTTTCAACAGTTTCGTTTGACTGAAACTGAATAAATACGGGCACTGAGTGAATACTTTATATTGAATTTGAATATGAATACAAAAATTCAATAGTTTGATCATGAAAATGAATACAAATACTAATACGGAATCAGGTAAAACGAAAGAATTTGAATGTGAGTGCAAACACTTCTAAAATGTATTCATGAATGCATGTAAATAATATAAATGACATCAGTCCTCTTCCCTCTATAAGGATTTTATCAATGGGAGGGAAACAAAACCAGTCGTTACACTCATAGATAATCTTCAAATGAAGAAAATCATTTAACAAGTTCAGAAATATTCGACATTTTTCTGTAGGGAGTGAAAACCCTATTTTATATTTGGCATCCGATAGATTTCTTATATGACTCTTTAATACGAATTTTGGATACGAAAATTCCTCGGAAACCAAAAACATCGTTCGGGTTTGGTTTGAATGATCATTTCGGATGCGGCAGAATTTTGGTCGGAGGCACAGAATTTTCGTTCGTGCCATATTCGTTCTCACGCATCCGGTGTGAAAATACTTTTAGCAACATTATCTATGACTTGGTGTTCATTTCCCCACCCCTCTCCCCCAAAAATATTATCCGCGATAAATATAGAACAATTCATGGAACAATAACTTTTTTATGTGTCGTTAATCATTATATTTTTAGTTCAATGTTTTGCATATAAACGGACGTTTCTATGGTGCATGTGCGCAGACCGTCTGAATCATATATAGACAGATTTGGTTTTCACATATTTATTTCAACAGGATAACAAAGTAGCCGAAAAGGCTAATGCAAATGGTCTCCTGCATAAAAATAAAAAGAAAGTGAAAAGTGACAAATTAACAGGAATGGATATATGTATGTACAAATGATCTGATTGGAAAAGTGCACATATAATCATATACAGAACAAAGTGAACTATTTATTCTAACTTTAATTTTAACCCTGATCAATAGGAGCTGTGGATTTTTTTTCTGTTAAAACAACAGGTTGCTCAATTATTTTTTAAAGGCATGTTAAAACGAGAGTCTGGGTCCAGTCAGTGTTAAATACTTAAGCTGTGAACATAACCATAGCCTGGTACCAAAACTAATAAGTCCCCTTAATTTGAAATTATACCTGAATGGAATATATTTTCAAACAGGAATTTTTTCATGAATTACATAATGTATATTTCTGGAAACGAAAAAAAAATTATTTTAGCTTTTTTAATAATAACGTTAATAAGTGATGTAAATCAAATTATTTAAATCAACCAACCCTTCCCTGAGTGTATAACCCTGCCATTATACCAGCAAGGCAAGATATTAAAATTAAGATAGTAAATTATTTTTTATAACATTTAAGGGCGGAATAAAACAGTAACTCAGAGATAAACTTCAACTGAATGAGAAAATCATTTACAAGTTCAGAAATATTCAATATTTCCGTGGGGCCAACAAAACCTATATTGTAGAGCATCCGATATATTGCCCATGTGGCTGTCCAATACAACATTCGGTTACGAAAATTCCTCGGTCGGTCACCAAAAATATTGTTCGGGTTTGGTGTGAAACCGCCTTTATACAGCGTCACCGCTTGGTTGTGTGTAGGAGCGGGAGAATCAGCACCAACACATTTCTAAGGAAGATTAGGCACGTCGTACATCATTTTTGATTACGGAATCTTATTAGTTGTTAAACTCAAATGTCTTTGGAGACTACAATATGGAACAGTGCTCATGATTTTTTGTACATATTGTATATTATAGATACTGTTTTGTATGTATATAATAAATCTATAGTAACATTGTATTATATTGTGTATGTGCTTTAAATGTAGATGATGCTTTTATTCGTTAATCTGTGGATGAGACGATGCATGGAGAGCATTGCATGATATTTATGTTTTATTTTTTACAGTGTTTAAACAGATATTCATCTGTATACATGATAAATGTATAAAATAAAATATATGGCACTACCTTCTTGTTAATGAGATTAAAATATAATACAATACAGAAAACAAATATATTGCAAAACATCAAATCCGCATGTTCCGCATGTGAATCCAATGGGTATAATAATTCTGTCTTCTGTATTATAACGATATAAATCCAGGCATAAGTACAAGAAAAGTATGGTATCAATGTCTGTCTGGAATGTAGAGTGGCTTATTAGCAACGGAAATCCTGACCGTATTCGAAAGCGATGGTATTTAGTTCTACAATAATATTTGCCGTCTTTGGAGACTATATACAACATGGAACAGTGTTCATGTTTTTTAGTACATACTGTATATTATAGATACTGTTTTGTATGTATATAATAAATCTCTTGTAACATTGTATGATATTATGTATGTACTTTTGCATGAAGCCTTTATTCGTTAATCTGTGGGTAAGACGATGCAAGCATTGCATGATATTTATGTTTTTGTGTATAGTGTTCAAGCAGGTATTCATCTGTACATAATAAATGTATAAAATAAAAAACTATATTGCACTACCTTCCTTGTTAATGTGATTAAAATATAATACAATTCAGAAAACAATTATATCGCCAAACATCAAATCAGCATGTGTTTCCAGAGGGTATCATTCTATCTTCCGTATTTAAACAATATAAATCCAGACATAGGTACATAAAATACTGAAATGTAGAATGGATTATTAGCAACGATATAATCCTGATGATATTCGGGAAACGACGGTATGCAGTACAGAAATAATATCATTATTTATATACTTTGTAATGATAATAATAATAATAACGTCATTAAATTTAAATATTTCCACGTTTACTTTCTCGTTAATTATATCCAACGTTTACTTTCACGTAACATGGGATATAATAAATGAAAATGAAAAAAACAAAACAAAAACAGAAGCAATGAAAACCTTACGACGATGATGTTATAATATCGCAGTTTAACATGCAAGTGCTGGTATAAAAGGGCTCATAATTCTTTTGATGAGCTCATTAACAATGGACCGCCGCAACACTTTCCCTTTGAAGTTCGGAGACCAAACCCGGGCGGGTTTTCCGGGTCAATTAAGCCATAGTGATGAGTGGTTTCCTGTAAATCAGTAATACGCCAGTGTCTATATTATATCAAATTTGACATAATTCTTTATTTTATATGTCAAATATGGCATAAATAAACTCACATATCAAATAAGACCACATCAGTAACGATAACAACACCGGTCATTTACACATGTGCATATTACGTTTGTACGTCAACATGTACTATCACCCACGAAGTCCGGACAATATGACACAATAAATATCGCCCGTTATTTTAATATATATCTCTTATCTATATGATAGTTCATTGGTAGTGTTTCTTAAGTAATGGACGATCAAATAAAAATATTCAATGTTCATAAATTTTTATTGACAGATAACGCGACTGTGTCGTGGTGATCGATCGCACGTGTCGTGACCGCACATTGTCGCTCAAAATGGTAAGGGTTTCTTAGCTCGTATTTCGTTGTAAAAATATACCGCATTCGATAAAATTATGAAGAGGCCGTGTGATACAGATACATACTTACATAAACATAACGTAATATGACTCCATATGGCTTATTATAGCTTTGTTGCGCATATGGCATGAGGCGCAACTGGAATTTGGCGCATATGGTAGTTGCGCATCTGGCAGTAGCGTAACTGACAGGTGCGCATTCGGGACTTTTAAGTAAATTATAAACTTTTAAGTAAATCATCTACAAAAAACAGGTGAACAGCAGGTGGTGAAATGGACTATAGGCTACATGAGTAAATGTGGGCATGTGAATTGGAAGTGCCTAAATTATGAGGGAAAGGAGATAACAATTAAACTGATTTAAGGCAAAATTGTATGTTACAAATAATAAAGTCTTTTTTAGGCTCTCGCCATGTCTAAAATTCCTTCATATCTATCTATATTTAAAAAATTTTTCCCCTTGCCGCTCCACTCGCGCCGACTTTATCTCCCGATATTGAATTTTTGAAAAATTGAGAGGTATAGCCTATATATGCGATTAATTTAGGCCTGATAGGCCACATGTAGGCCCCTATAAATAAAATCTTCATGTACGGGATTTGATTCTTGTTTTTAATTCTGTCTAAACTAAAATATATTATCAACTAAGCCCGTTATATATGCATCATTATATATATTTTTATGCTTTAAATTAAACATGTGTGTAAACGTTAAACCTACGGCTAGGTTATAAATTTAAATCACCGTCCTTTCACAGAGGGCGCGGACCGAATAATGAAGGGATCACGCCGCATAAGGTATAAAAAGAAACCTTATTATAGTTTGCATGTAAATTTAAAATGTAACCTTCTTAATTATGTGACAGCCTGCTCAGACATGAACCTGTTGAATCGCTGTGTTCCATGAACAGCTAGCCAAGTGCATGTGAAGCGAAGGGTTTGTTGTCATGACGATGTCATTTTCTTCCTCTGTTCGTTAGAGATTTATGCAATGCACTGGATAGCCTAGACTGGTACCCGGCTCTATTATGGCCCTCAGCCAAGCATAGAGACAGGCGTACAACGCCATCTTAAGTACTCACAGTTGCAACTCCTGACTTACCTGTAGACTGGTTCCAACTCCAGACTGCACGCTCATACCGATTGTCATGGACGTTCACGCGATCCTGTCTGGTTATCCGTAAAGATTGCTTATAAAATTACGTTATTTAGTTATTTATAGTTTCCGATTATTGAAAAATGAGTCGTTGCACAAAAAAGTTACTGAAGGATGTATAGATGATACGATATACTGAATCTTTGATATTCCACTGTACGTGGCATACGTTTATTATCAATATCTATCAATCTAATAATAAATGTCACACGTAATGCACAGCCAACTTTTGGTAACTTCTGATAGCAAACGAAATGCTTATTTTTATCAATATAATACATACTGAAGTTGGAACCAGTCTGCTTGGAGTATTTAAGATGGCGTTGTACGCCCGTCTCTATGATTGGCCTAGAGCAACGGTGCCATAATAGAGCGGGGTACCAGTCTATGGATAGCCCCGGGGGGGGGGGGGGGGGGGGGGGGGTTGCGGAGCGCCACCGTGTGTCTGTGTAAGAGACTATGCACTGGAGCGCTACCAATCGGTATCAGGCGGTACGGGTGTGAGGGGATGCGAAATAGCCACGACCGAGTGGGACATCAGATGAGTTCACAGCCCCACCAAGAAGCACCAAGAATGGCCTTGTTAATTCGACTGTCACGTTATGGCCGACGACAAAACATTTGGGCTCTGGTAAGCAGTCTGAAACTACATTCGTTTTTTATTAGATACCTTATTGAAAGTGTTCATTTTGATATTTTTCTGTTTGATAAAGTATTCAACATTTCGCTCACCTTGCGTTTGCTTTGGCCCATGCCCGTCATTGAGCCGGCATGGTCCATCCTAGATAGCACGCTGCTATATAGTGGCCCACGAGCGGCCCGACATAGGCACTGTTGGCAAGCACCATCGGACCACAAGCACTCGTTTCCAGCACTAAAATGGCCTAGAAACCGTAAACACATTGAGTATGGGCGATATGTACCCATTATAAAAGAACAAGGTAGTGAACTCCACCGCTACGCGGGCAAGACAACTTTTTTGGCCCGACTATATAATTCGGCCTGCATTTGCATCTGACAAGAATGGGTCTAAACTGACTGAAACCGTTTAATAATCATCATAAGCCGTCAAATAATATTAAAAAACTTTAATGTAATCAGTCCTGTTTTTCATATGTGAACTTCATTTTCTTGCTGTTTCTTGTAATCTCAACTTCAACTAACGCACAGGCACCTGTCGTATAAATAGTCTGTTTACGGGTATATAGAGGGTTAACGGGTATATAAGGCATGGGACCCCCGGCCCTACTATACTTCTTATAGAGAAAGGCACACCACTTTTCCAGGCGACCGCTGTGACTCGCCCACTTCACCAGCTGAAATTTTATGTTTACATAAGTAAAATGCACAAGAAACACTGATCGTTACAAAGCAGAGGGATTGTTGCACCTACTGAAACCAGCATTAGTTCATACAAGCTCGCTGTTATTAATTCCTCATCTGGTTTGTTGATGAAATCCGTCAGATCCTGTCCAAATGAATAATCCATGCAGTGCCAACTTCCGGTATTTAATTTATTCCTACTGTCTTTTTTCACACATTCTGCTTTTTATTTTGCTTCACATCCTCATTTACCATTTCATAATTTTAGCAGGGGTGTGGGGGCAGCCAGCCCCCAACTGAAACACGTTATTACATGTACCATTATTCACCTTTGAGATTCCACCCCTGAAACACGGTGACATCTGGTGGAGATTTGCAGAGTTATTCATTCACAATAGTTTGAATAGACTTTAATATCCTGGCTTTCCTCTCGCTTGCAACTTGCTTTCATGGCACAGTTAGTTACGTAGACAGCTTCTGGGCGTGCGGTTGGTGGTTCGAATCCTGTTGTGTTATCACATCTTTGCATGTTCTCAATGTACTAATATTTCACGTATTTCTCTCATGTTTCAGATTGCAGATACAACAGAGTCGAGAGAACGGAGGTCACGGAACATAGAAAATAACACAGAACAAGAAATCACTCCAAGAAACTTAATTAATTTTCCACCTCCCGTGCAGGCCGAATTCTATAGTCTCTCTTTTTTTAACAAGTCTGAATTCCAAAGAATTATCCACTTCACAAGCATTATCACGAGCCTTTTTGTTGAAAACATCTTTATTTACAAGATTAAAGTTCTCTACACTAACCGCGAATTCAAGCACGTTTATTTCAGCTGCTACACCATCATTTGTCATGTATACATTTACTAGTTGCGGAAGTTGACGTCATCCTGGGCTGAATGGATTTCCCCCTGAGCTGGCATCTGTGATTGGCTGCATGGTACCAGTCCTTTTCTACATCCCTTTTAGGCGGACTATTCAAACAGCTGTCAAATTGTCAATGAAGTTGAAAATCAGTGAGCATGGCATGCAAACACAACCTGGACCATTATGTCACTTGTTTTGTATACATTAATGTCTCTTCTTTAGCCATAACATACATTAAGGTCTAATAATTGTCAAAAATCATAAAATTGACATTTTTATGAAAAACCTTGACCTTATAGTTGTTTGTTATTCTACCATGTCACAAAAACACTTTCCTGGCGTTATATTGTATCAATTGGAAAAATAAGCATTTTAATTCAGATGTCAAGTAACAGTCAACCCCACGTGGGTTGTATACAGGACCACTGTCAGCTCGGTGAGAACTAACAGGGTATTCAATTGCTTATTGGCTAACAATTTACTGGCAGTGCAGGGCTCTCTTTATTGACAGGCGTGCGGAGGCCGCTGGTCAGTCAGCCGGGACTGTGCTTATCTTTATTACTGTCACTTTATAATTAATTGACACTAATTACTGCAAACACTTCCCCCTGTACTTATACCCCTGAACTGTTATGCAGATTGTAGAATTTTGTTGAGGTCTGTGTCACTGCCCAAAATAACGTCAGTGCCATCCTGTACTGTTAAAGGTTGGGGTATCAAGAATATGTCATGAAATATGAAATTGCTACTTGTTATTTCAGTAAACTTTACCTTGCTATGGCTTGTAACTAGTTCATCCATGTTATTATCCTGTCTTATTTTATGCTAAAGGTGTCTGTGTATTTTGAATATATTCAAAAGCTGGTTTTAGAAATATTTTTGTTTCATGACGTTGCTCAAACTACAAACCAGTATAAAATAGCATTGCTTGACACTCGCCGCTTCTAATTTATAATTATAACGCTCTCCTGGTTGTCCTGTAAGCATGCGTGTCTCTGTGTATCTCTCTGAGGAAGCCAGCTAACAGCATCGACGTTCACTGAAATCATTCACATTTTACGAGGTAAATATGGCACCTCGTGTAAGGGTCACCCTTGTTTTAATATTCATAATATGTGCTGTTGGATGGCTTATAGTGCTGTATAATACCTACTGTAAAATCTCCACTTAAAACCGCACTTCCGATTAAAACCGCACCCAGACTTCGCCGAAATTCCAGGTGAGACACCGCGAGAGGCTCAAATACTAAGAACCCCCCTTTAAAACCGCACCAACTTTTGCTACGGAATGATTTGACAAAAGACACAATCAAGCTATCATCTAGAAATGAACAGGCGTAGGTTGCGACTCGGCCATTCCTGACCACATTAAAATTCCTTGGGCATATTATTTAAACACATCATCGTCACATCGTACGTTGACATCGCTCCATGTCACAATTTGCTGGTGCGTTTGAAAACATCGCTGGTCTACTTAACTAAATATCAAAGTAACTGAAGTTACCTTGTCGAGATACGCACGTAAAGGAAACATGACGCTTGAAAACGAGTGATTTTAAGGTAAAATTAAAGTGGCCAGTCCGGGTAAGCAAGTTTTTTCCTGAAGAAAGTTTCCGTGTGGGGAGCCATTTTGTCAAGACAGTGTTCGCGCAAGGCACGATGGGACGAAATAGGTGGCTGTTCTGTTTACCACCCACAGCGTACAGCCGTTCAAAATATTCTTGGCAGAATACCAGGGCGTTTCAGCACATGGCGGCACTCAAACTTGATTTTAAAACGATCGTCTGCCATTGTGTGACTCTTTACGATGTCAGCCTTTTATTCATTTTACGTTTGAAACAAATAATCATTGCTAAATAATGCCGCAAATGGGTTTAAAGTAGGCTTTTATTTCAATTTTGCTTGACCATGCCCAACGAAGTGGGCCGCTGTGTGTTACAGCAGGGTTGTTGTAAACGTATTATTTGGTGACAATTACCAAGATTTTATAACAAGTTATATATCACACGAAAATTAATCAGCATAATTTAATCTATGAATAACAAATAATCGTAAATAACACATTTACACACGGCTGCCATGCATGCGAGACTGCTGCTAAGAACGGCCTTCGAAAGTTGCGATATTATCGCCCACTCGCCGGCCCAAAAACGATGTCTGTCAGGAAGATATTCAGGAAACCCTTCTAGTATAAACCGCACAGTGCTTTCAGGAAATCAACCCGATTTCAAGATTTTGAATTTCTTGATTAAACCGCGGTTTTAAGTGGAGATTTTACGGTAAAAGCCAGTTCCGATCTTGTTTAGGAATGTTGTCAATCAACATCAGGATTCGAAAACAATATTTTTAAGTCTAGATACAGTTTTAAAGTATTAAGTTATAAGTCATTTAAAAAGTTTAACAACAAAATATCTTATTTTATGCTAAATATGCCTATTCAGTATTTGGTAAACTATACGTTTCATCATTCTGGAATGGTATTGGTTTACTAGCAGGTGTTGCTGCTAGTTATTTTGTGT
Organism: Sipunculus nudus; assembly: GCA_026874595.1. Taxonomy (NCBI): domain Eukaryota; kingdom Metazoa; phylum Annelida; class Sipuncula; order Golfingiida; family Sipunculidae; genus Sipunculus; species Sipunculus nudus. The sequence continues at coordinate 29,195,043 of CM049313.1, forward strand.
CTACAGTATTCAGGTATGATTGTGAGCGGGGGATACATTGGCAGGTTGAATGTCTACTCATAGTGATAAGAGTAATCATTGCTAATCAGTCACTTCTCACCTTACAATGTGGCCCATGACCTATTTACCAATGACCAGCCACTCAGAGCAGTAAGCTCTGCACACTTCTGTTTGACAGTTCTTGAGATGTCAGTTCAGGTTAAATTTCTGTCTTTTTCACCATGACAAACTATTTAATTTTCAATTTTCTTTTATCAAAACCAATTCAGAGCAGAATATATTGTGAAAAATTCAGGGTTGGGTTTTAGCTGGCTATAACCTGTTTTAGCCATCAGCCATGGCTAAAACCTGCTAAAACTAGGTTTTAACCACTTTTAGCCAGCTGAAAGTTGGCTAAAACTGTCAAATATCCAGTAAGAGCAAGTGTAGTACTTTTAAAATGCAATAATTGCAAGAATACACAAAAACAAAACAGAGTATCATGTTTGTTTAAATTGCAAAAATAAAAATTCACATGATCCAGAAAATAAATAATTATATAAATACACATAATAATCACTAAGGTTGGGTTTTAGCTGGCTGATGAGTTAGTAAGAGCTAGTGTAGTACTTATTAAAATGCATCAATTATGAGAAAACAAAAATAGAGTACCATCATATTTTAATTGTATTCGCCAAAACAAAGTTTTGCGGATACTAAGTTTTTGACCGGGTTCTGCTGCAGCCACCGTGACCGCGTTCCTTTCTGGAGAACTCCGCTGAGACTACTGGACTGATTTTTCCAAAACTTACACCAATTATCGGGTCACATGTGAACTGGTGCCTAACCAATTTGCGTCGACCTCTGACCTTTCCTTCCTTGCCCAGCGTTCATTTGTGCATCTGTTTCCACACATAAACCCACATATCTCGGGAACCGTTTGACCGATCAGGAAAAATTTTTTTGTACAAATGTAGCCCTTGGATAGCTTTATAACATACACAACAAAAGGTGGCGCCAACTGCAACCATGTTTGCACAGTGTCCTTCTGTTCATCTGCCATTGCTTAAAATAACTCATATCTCTGCAGTGGTTTTACTAATTCACCTGAAATTCGACATGTGTATACATCATGGATAGCTTTCTTGATTTTATGACAGGTGACGCCACCTACATTCACGTTTGCGCTGCAGACATCCATGATTATATCTCCGAACTAGTTTGACGTACCTTCCTGAAAATTTGCATGTGTATAGATCTCACATAGCTCTTTGCCATACGCAAACTGGCGGGGCCACCTGCAACCATTTTTGCATAGCGTCCGTCTGTTTGTCTGGCTTGGGAAAAAATCACTCATATCTCAGCAGTGAATTGACATATCTGCCTAAAAGTTTGCAGGTTTATACATCCTGGACAGCTTTCTTGATTTAATGAGAGGTGGCGCCACCTACATTCTAGTTTATGCTGCAGACATCCAAGCTCATTTCTCTGGAACCGTTTGACCGATTTGGCCAAAATTTTGCATGTGTATTGATCTCACATAGCTCTTAATCATAAGCAAAACTGGTGTTGCCACCTGCAACCATTTTTGCACAGCGTCCATCTGTTTGTCTGCCGTGGGCTAAAATCACTCATATCTCAGTAGTGGTTTGACTTATCTGCCTAAAATTTTGCATGTTTATAGCATTTGATAGCTTTCTCAATTTTGTTGCAGGTGGCGCCACCTACATTTATGTATACGCTGCCAACATTAAGGCTTATATTTCAGGACTGGTTTGACATATCCCCCTGAAATTTTGCATGTGTAAAGATCTCACATAGCTCTTTATCATACACAAAATTGGTGGTGCCACCTGCCACCATTTTTGCACAACGTCTGTCTGTTTGTCTGCCGTGGGCTAAAATCACTCATATCTCAGTAGTGGTTAGACTTATCTGCCTAAAATTTAGCATGTTTATATAAATACATCTTGGACAGCTTTCTGGATTTTGTGGTAGGTGGCGCAACCTACATACACATTTTGGCTGAAGATATCCAGGCTATTATGCAACTAACCTCACTTTGTTTCCCCTTGCCACTCAATCCATGCCTCACTTCACCCGTCCCATCCTTATTTTAGTGGATACACGTAGTCGCTTGTTGACTATCCATATTCTAGTTTTTGTGTTGTGTGCACCCATGCCAGAATTTCAGCAGTGATGTTTGTTTAATTGTTTCTTGTTCTAAGTGTTTAGTACTTGCATTGTTCATATACATGTTATACATGTTCTTGAAAAATAATGGTCCAGCATTGAAGCATTATAACTGGTGTAATCTCATTGCACAGGTTCGCATTAGGCCTGTAGGCCTTGTTTCAATATCTGTTCTAGTTTAGTAGTTATATACCATTTAAAAAAATATGCATTGTTTGTATCATAATTTTTATTAAATTGAAAATTCAATAGGAAGAAAAGATAAACACACAATAGAAAAAAAAACGGTTGGAGATATTTGTATGTACTTCCATGTGATACTATTTTTACATACATACTGTTTGCCATATGTGAGATGTATCACATTTAAAAAATATAAAATAAATTATTTAAACTTTTAAACTTCAAAGGAAAATATGAGAAAATGTTCATATTTATCTCATCTAACAGAGGATATTCTAACGATTCCATTAAAGATCTAATTGTAGCACATGTATCCTGATTCATCATGGTCCCATGGCATTCAAGATTTGCATCCATATCAACATATTCACTGAACTCCTGGCTGTTTAATCCCTCTGGTGGCTGGTCAGTTTGTGTGTCAAACAATCTGATATGAGCAGTTTTATCACACAGCGAGGTGTCACTAACACTGATCACCAGCCTGCCGCCGAGGTCACCGTGGTTTGTTTGATGACTTCATTAAAGGCTTGCTGTCTAGGGGAAGGCGGTTTGATATCACAGGGGCCCCATCTGTTTGTCAAACAATCTGACAGGAGCAGATACTTAATGGGGCCAGCCATGTTTACTGCAACTGTTCAACAGAGTTGTTAATGCCAATACGCTCTTTGCCCATAACTTTTTTTATGATAATTTCGAAGGCCTACACCCATTTTGTTTGCATATATTAGGTATCTGACCAATACTTCAGGCATTGTTTTAGCGAACCTGTGAGCTTATGCTATGGTGCGGCGTCGTGCATCATGTCGTGCGGCGTCTGTATGCTAACCATAGCTAACTCAAAAACGACAGGAGCTAGCATCACCAAATGTTTTGCAAATAATCAGTCATCTGGAAAACTGCATTTACTTAGATTTTATAGGGAAAAAGCTAAAAAAGCTTTAAAATTGTCTTCTCTGAAACTGTGCAATTGTCCAGTATTTCACAGAAATGATCCCTGGAACAATCTCTATCAAGTTTGTTCGAATGGTTCCAGTTTGGAGATTTCTGGAGTTACAGGAGGTTGAACTTAGTCATCTGTCCAAAAAAACACACTGAAATTAAAATCTCAGAAACAGCTAGAGCCATCATCACCAACTTTTATGCCAATGTTTGTCACATATTTCATATCTGAAAATGAGGTATTGGTGGCGCCACCTACATTGATCTGTTTTTTACAAGCAAAAATGTAATTTTAGACTCTTCTATCTTATACACTGTTTTATGATGAAACTGTTATGCTGATTGGTTTAAACTTTACAAGAATTATTCTGTGTTAGGGTTCTGCCAGTTTATAAGAATAGATTCGGTAAATGCAGCTTTAAAAAAGCAGTGCAGCCAATTGAAAAAGGCTTTCTGTGTTTGAAAACAGATTTGACAACATGCTGAGTATCAGCAGCCAAGTCAAGAGGTCACTCAGTACAACCAGGTGGGGTCCAGATATCACCATGGCAACTGACCTGGCTCTGTCTGGTGTTTAGACAATGTGTCTAGACACAGCGTCTAGACATCTAGGCACAGTGTCTAGACGTCTAGACACATCGTCTAGACGCAGAATGCCCAGATTAGAACTATTGGAACTTTCAACTGTTTGAAAAACTTGCTTTGCAATTTTAGTGAATCTGTGAGCTTATGCCATGGTGTGGCTTCGTCAGTCTTCGTTGTCCATAATGCATCATAGCTATCTCAAAAAGGGCAGGAGCTAGCATCACCTAACTTTTTGCAAAAAATTTGTAATCTAAAAATTCTATCGGATTTTGCTTATTTCTTGGCTAACTGCATTTTCTTAGATTTTATAGGGAAGAAGCTAAAAAACATTAAAAAATCTTCTTCTTCAAAACCATGCTGCCAAATTGTCCGTTCTGACATTTGTCCCAATAATCCTCCCTGGCAAAAAGATCATATCCGAAATGTCCTGACTGAAACATCCTGGTTTTAAAATGTCCTAGATGGAAACTTGCAGGTCTGAAACGTCCATTTTGCTGAAATCATAATGACTAAGGTAGATATGCCAGACATAAGAGGATCAATATTAAATTTTTAAGATGAACCTCCATTCTTACTCCCAAACTTTGAACAGGTTCGCATGAGGCCTGTAGGCCTTGTTTCATTTTTTGTGTGATAACTTTCCTGAATATTATCAGATTTCATTCAAATTTTGGTCAGTTATTGCTCTCATGCATACCTTAGTTGGGATTGGGTTTTGGAGTGTCTGGCTTCAGTCTGTCAGGTTTCCCTTTCAAGGGGATAACTTTTCTAAATATTATCAGATTTCATTCAAATATGTGTCTGTGATTGCTCTCATGCTTACCTTGGGTGGGATTGGTTTTGGAGTGTCTGGCTTCCGTCTGTCTGTCTGTGTCACTCTGTCTGTCAGGTTTTGCATTCATTAATACATTTTATAATATTATTTTAATGATCATTTATTTCAATTATATTATTTAAAAAAATCTTTATGGATGATACTGTTAATTAAAATTATATTTTACCAAATAATTGTAATTTTTAATAAATAAACTCTCTTATCAATTGTGCTAGTGCTACTCTTGGCTATGGGTAACCTGTAATTATTGAATAACAGATAACTCCTCTGTAAGAAGCATGCATGATAATTAACATGACCTACAGTGGACATTTTTTTCCTGTTAGTGCTGTGGATTTAATTTTCACAGCATGTACACATAAGCAGTATAGCGATCACCCTTTGTCCGACGTCCGTCCAGTTGTCCGGCTGTCCTTCCATTAACTGGGCACAAATCCTAACCGTTAGACCTAGAAACTTCTTACTGTACATCCAGGGAGGTCCTGGGCAAATCTCCTTGGAAACCCAAAATTAGGTCATGGTGACCTATATTTTGTGACCTACGGGCCAAAAAACATGATTTTGAGCACCCAGACAGTCAGACAGGGCACAAATTGTATCCATTAGGCTAAGAAACCTCCAACCTGACATTTTGGGAGATCCTAGGCTAATGTCCTTGGAAACCTGAAACTAGGTCACTGTGACCTATATTCTGTGACCTTAAGGGAAAAGATGTTATATGAGCACCCTGAATGTCAGATGGGGACAAATTGTATCTGTGAGGCCTAGAATATTCTAAGACAATATCCTGGGAGTTTCTAGACAAATCTCCTCGGAAACCTGAAATTGGGTCATTGTGACCTATATTTTATGATCTACGGGCCAAAAACATGGTTTTTAGCATCCAGACAGTCAGACAGGGCACAAATTGAATTGATAAGGCCAAGAATCCTCCAACATGACATTAAGAGAGGTCCTAGGCAAATCTCCTTGGGAACCTGAAATAAGGTCATGGTGACCTATATTTTGTGACCTTCAAGCCAAAACATGATTTCCAGCACCATGAACGTCAGATGGGGACAAATCGTATCTGTGAGGCCTAGAATCTTCCAACTCAATGTCCTGGGAGTTTCATGGCAAATCTCCTTGGAAGCCTGAAATAAGGTCACTGTGACCTTTAGGAAAAAGATGTTTTAACACCCTAAATGTCAGATGGTGACAAATCGTATCTGTTAGGCATAGAATCTTCTTACACAAATTCCTGGGAGGGTCTAGTGAAATTAGGTCATGGTGACCTACATTTTGTGACCTACGAGACAAAAACCTGATTTTGAGCCTCTTGAATGTCAGATGGGCACAAATCATATCCTTTTAGGCTTAGAATCTACTAATGCAACATCATGTGAGGTCCTAGGCAAATCTCCTTGGAAACCTGAAATTAGGTCATGGTGACCTACATTTTGTGAGCTACAGGCTGAAAACAGGATTTTGAGGACCCAGAAAGTCAGGCGGGGCAGACATTGTATTTTTAGCTCAGCTGACTATAAGTCATCTGAGCTATAGTCGTGGTCCATTGTCCGCCGTCCGTCTGTCCGTCCGTCCGTCCGTCTATCCGTCCGTCCGTCCGTCCGTAGATGTGGCACGTTTTGAAACCATAAGACCTAGGAATCCAAAATTCGGCATTATGTTAGATGTCCCCAAGATCTCCTACCAAGCAAAAAACTGGGTCTTTGCAACTTTGTTCCTTTGAGAAATTAAGGAAAAACCTCAAATTTTTATTAAATCTATTTTCACTTTTCAGGACTGCCTAATATCAAAACCACTCATCTGTTTTTCCTCATATTTACCATAAATATTCCTCTATATAGTTACTATGTACATGCCAGAAATTAGGTCTGTATTATATAAATAAAAAAAGTTTTAGGCTCAAACATAATGCATTTTGTAAAAAATCAGGAAAGATATTTGATCACTTAACACAAAACATGTTAAAGCTAAGGACTTTTTTTCCTGTAATATAACTTTAATTAATCAAAATTAAATTCTGTACCCAAATTTAGATCAAAATCTTTTAAAGTTTTTAAAATATTAGCAAAAATAAAAAATTGGTACCTTAAATTTTGCCCAACTTTGACCATGGCACGTTTTTTTCTTGTAAGTACAGTTGATTTAATTTTCACAGCATGTAAACATAGTAATGGAAGCATTATGCCTGGTGTATTTCCCAATGCACAGGTTTCGCATTAGGCCTGTAGGCCTTGTTTCTTGTTCTAAGTGTTTAGTACTTGCATTGTTCATATACATGTTACACATGTTCTTGAAAAGTAATGGTCCAGCATTGAAGCATTATACCTGGTTTAATCTCATTGCACAGGTTCGCATTAGGCCTGTAGGCCTTGTTTTGAAGTTAAGGCGCAAATATATTGCAATTTAAAAAAAAATAAAGAAATATATTTACTCACTTAACATGAGAATTGCTGAAGCTTGAGACTTTTTTTCAGGGATATAACTTCATTTAATCAAGATTCAATTGTTTACCAAAAATTATATCTGAATTTTGCAAATTTTTCAAGTTATTAGCATACATAAAAACAGGCTTTCCCTCTGCCCTGCACCCCCCCCCCCTCCGGATGGTGCATAAACTAGATGAATGTTATAATTTTCTGTATTTGATTCATTCTTATTCTAGGCTATGCTACATTTTAGGTTTTGAATTGTACCACTAGGGTTACAATGGTTAAAGTGCATATTTCATTGTGTCCACAAAGTGGTGTAATGCTATGAAAATATGGATGTTCATCAGATAAGTAATACCTTAATTCAGAAGAGTAAAAACTTCACCAGGTGTGAAATTGACTATTAATTCCAGTAATAAAGTATAGCTGAGATAGTAATTAGCACAATGATATTGTTTTTCCCTCATTCAACCAACAGTGTGCATACTTTATTTGAAAAGATGTTTTTATTTTATCAGATTTACTGAATCTTTTATTTTGGTGAATAAAATTAGGCATGTACTGAAAACTCCAATGAACAAAACTTTTTAATAGTGATTCAAGGAATAATCTTGAAGATGCCATGCCGTGGCATTATTTTCTTTTAAATTCAGTTTAAAAAATTGTGATTTAAAAATAATAAAATATATGTGTATGCATAATATGACCCAATATGAGCTACACTCTGGATAAATAATGATTGCAACTTAGAATTCTGATATTTTAACTTGTATTTTCAGATTTTTTATTACAAATTTATAAAACTTGTAAATAAAAATAAAATGAATCTGATGAAAACTATTAATGGAAAAAAAAATGGATATGCTAAAACAATAGGCTTAAATATATACTTAAACTTAAATGCATTATTCCCTTGAAAGTGAAATAAAGGTATTAGTCCATTCTGTCCACTTGCCTGTCCATCTGTAAATTTTTCATATGCATCACAGTTTCTCAAAACTTTACTCTTTTCCTTCATGACAGTCTTGTCAGAGTATAAGTTTTGCAATCATAAATTTAGAACTATAAAATAACCAAATAAGAGGGTCCCTTTCCTCTTAGCTTCTCATATGCTTATATAAAAAAAACATAACAATAGAATATTTTGCATATTTTGCATTTGCAAAAATTTAAATTTTCAGCTGAGCCCCATGACCCATGGGTCCCTTGTTTATTGTTTTAATTTGAAATTCAGAGCCAGTAATTATTTTATTCTTTTCAAATTAATCAAGAGTATAAATTAAAGTAATTTATGTACTTGTGTTATCATGATATTGTTATGTGACTATTACTATATGATTCATTTGCTTCACTTCTTATTTTGAGAATGAAAATGATCCTATGTCATAATGAACCATGGTTATGTGTGGCGTGATTACAGATAAAAGAGTTTGCATCTGCATACAAATTTTACTTATCCTCTGCAAAATTACAGTAAATATCAGAAACAACCGTGCAGTCATACAAGCTCATGGTGTAAATATTGCTTTGCATTATTACAAAGGTTCCTAGTACCCTGCTGCTTGAAGCAAGTCTGTTTTTCAACAAGATTGATATTTTTGAGATCTAGCATAGCCATTTATGTTTGTATTATAACTAGTGCTGCACGGTTCCTCCTTATATTAATTTTGTTTCAGGCTTAAGAAAGAAAGATTTGATGAAAATTTGCCTTCATGATAAGATCACATGACCCACTAAGTTCAAAACATGACCACTTCTAATGGTCAGTTATTTTTGCTGTAGGTGCGTCATATGTCACAGAAGAGAAACTTCTTTGGAGATTTCATGGAAAACATAAAAAATGAAATGAGTAAAAACAAAGAAATGAAGGTAAGGACAAAGATGTAACAGGTGTGTTTTTATCATGTTTATAACCTATCATACGATTGGTTTTAAGTCCTATTCAGCTTTCATGTTCACTTTGAAAACTGTACTTGGTCTTGTTACTTTTTAGAATGGCTGACTGTAAGTCATCCAGGGTTGTGGAAATAAGAAATTTCTTTGCTTTTCCGCAGACAAATGTAATGCATAAAGTTGGTTATCTGCAGCTATGTCCAACATGTCCAATTAAATAACTTTTAATTCAAGGTTATTTATGGAAATAACTAACATCAGTATGCCTGTTTAACCCACATAATGGGTGAAACCAGCTGTTGTCCCATTTCCTCGTAACAGCCTGAGGCAAAACAGGCTGTAAAATACTGTCTGTGAAAGCATGAAAAATTGGTCACTATATGAATGACACATTGCATCTTTGGAGAACATTGTTACCTGACATGTGACATGGTTTTCATGTGGAAAACCCTTATTTTATTGTCTCCATGGTGTATAATCGAATGGGGCAATTGCAAGTAGTGCCAGGGATATGCAATTCTGTGATACAGACAACTGACAGAGAGAGATTTGTCACAAGTATCATCCGTAAATTTAATCACACGTTGAATTTTTATGTTCCACATGGTAAACAAGTGTCATCACTGGTTGAGCCGTAGTATTCTTTGACACCTGACCCAGGTTCAGACCTAGATATATAATTATACTAGCTGATAAACCCGGTATACCGGGCTTTTTACCGCGGTGTGGGAGATATATTTACTGAGATATTGAATGTTGGCTAATTTTTTATTATAAAAGTTAAAAGAAAATATAGATTTTTAGTGGGATACTCTCGGAATACGATATGTACAAATAATTTTTTAACTGTTATTTTGTGGCGCTGTGCTCGTGGCAAAAATCATATCCCTGTATGTTTACCTTCAAGACCTGGTCAGTGATGGTTTACATTGCCAACCAGAAAGAGACGCGGAGGAATACAGTGTTTCGTTGATATTTGACTGGTTTCTATCGTTGTACGTATAAAGAATAGGTTGATGTGAGGAATACAATAAAGATTAATTAAATGTACGTTGCAAGGAAACTGTTCCTGAAGAAGGAAACAGAAAGATGCTTACATCGTAAGTAGCAGAAGCGGACCCAGCGGGACTCCATGCAGTGGGTCCATATCCCATTTTCAGACCCCCGTCACCACCCTAGCCCTGTTCCTGAAATTGGGACCTTGAATTAGGTTTTGTCATTAATCCTCCTGGGTTGAACTCTCCATTTCATAAAGGGAGAAACATGTGTTTTTCTCTTTTACTGACCACGCACGTGGGTCAAATCCCTCATTGAAAGCAAGCGTTATTCATATGAACAATAGTCCTTAGTGTTAGAGGTTAAGTGACCACGATGCTCGCATTCTGGTGAATGCCGAAGGCAGTTCGGCTGTGCTCGGTAAAAAAAACCCGGAAAAATCACTCAAAATTATATTTATATTAAAAATTATTTATTTTCATATTGCCTATGTCACTGCGGGGATAATAACCTTTAAAATGATGTGTGGCACAATATTGTACACAACGCGGTTTTAGAGAACTCTGCGAACAAACGTGAACTGAATTCCTTTTATAAGTATTAGATTAGCTCAGCTGACCATAGGTCATCTGAGGCATAGGGATCACGCTTTGTCTGTCGTCCAGTCATCGCTCTGTCTGAAAATGTAATCATTTGACCAAGAAACTTCCTACTTGTGTTACGAAGACAAATAGCTTAGGGGAAAATACTGGGCCGATCCAGGATTCGAACCCATGTGGGTGGCGCACAAGTCTGGTGCACCAACCGCTTCGCTAGAAAAGCAAGCTTCAATAGCGAGACAGTTTGGTCCACTTTTATGTCACCCTGTAACACTTGACATCAAGGTAGGTCCTGGGTAAATCTCCTTGTATACCAAAACTTAGGTCACTATGACCTTTATTCTGTGAGTTACCTGCAATTTTGAGTTTTTAGCACTTAGAGAATCAGACTTGTGTTAGTGTTCTGGGCTGCTAAACAAAAGTTTTGCACTCAACCCTAAAACTAAAACATTGCAGATCAACTGCATATATAATTTTGTTACCATACAAACATGAAGAAAATCAGCCCAGCCAGTTCTTCAGAACTGTTGCAGACACAGCTGGTGCGGACCCACCTGAGGCGATTGCAGTGACATCAGTGGACAGTTTATCTTATTAGCTCAGCTGACTGAAAGTCACTCTTTGTCCATCGTCCGTCTAGCCATCCGTTCACAGGGCACAAATTGTAACCGTTAGACCTAGAATTTTCTACTTGTATATCCAGGAAGGTCTATGAAAAATCTCCTTGGAAACCTAAAAATTGGTCTCTGTTACCCATACCCTCCGAGCTGTGGGGCTCTGAAGTACCCCCTAGAATGAATAAAAATTTGATACAAAAACTCCAATAGTTGAATAACAAATGCACTGATGCCCATGATTATTTGCATGCATATTTATCATGGAGTGTTTCATCAGTTCCTGTTGACTGGTGGTGCCACATGTACTTTTTAAAAATTTTTATGCATTTTTCTCTGTTTGAGACCTTCAAATGAAGTAGACATCCATAAACAAGGCACAAATCGTAACTATTTGACCTAGAATCTTCTAACTGGACTTCCAGGGATGTCAATGAAATATCTCCTGTAAAACCTGAAATTAGGTCTCTGTTGCCCATATCCGCTGAGCTATGGGGCTCGTTTATACTCCTCAGAATAATTAAAAATTTGATACAGAAGCTCCAGTATCTGAATAACTAATGCATTGATCATCATGTTTCTTTACACGCATCATGATCATTGTGTTTCATCAGTTCATACCTAGTTCTTAGATGAGTTCGAAAGCCAGTGACCTTGGCCTTCACCTTTATGATCAAATCTGCAGAAACATGAAATTATTGTGAACCCCATAACTTTTGAAGTATTCCACATTTTGTCCTTAAATTTAGTACACCTATTGTTTCTACCAAGTTCTCAAATGAGTTCGAAACCCAGTGACCTTGACCAAGATCTTCAAGGTCAAATCTGCCAAAAGGTGAAATTTTTGTGAACCCCATAACTTTTGACGTATTACACATTTTGTCCTCCAATTGAGTACACATATTGTTCCTACCATGTTCTTAGATGAGTTTGAAACCTGGTGACCTTGACCAGGATCTTCATGGTCAAATCAGCTGAATTATAGGTATTGTTTTGTGGACAAGATAACTTTTGAAGGACTGCATATTTTCCTTCAAAATTTGAAACACTCATTATGCCCCCGCCACATAGTGGCCGGGGCATATAGTTTTACCCATGTCCGTCATTCCGTCCTTCCGTCATTCCGAAATCAAACAGTTGTACAGACTTTTTTTCGCAATGCCTGCAGATATTGGCCTGATTTTTGGTGTGTGGGCAGATATAGACCAGTTACAGATCAAGTTCGCGTTTCGTCCCGGTTGACCTACTTTTGACCGTTTTACAGCTCCTAAACTTAGAAAATTTCATGAAAAATAGAAATATTCATGACAGATACACATGTACGGACTTTCTTTGGCAATGCCTGCAGATATTGGCCTGATTTTTAGTGTGTGAGCAGATATAGACCAGTTACAGATCGAGTTCGCGTTTCGTCCTGGTTGACTTACTTTTGACCGTTTTACGGCTCCTGAACATAGAAAATTTCATGAAAAATATGAAATTTCATGACAAATACACATGTACAGACTTTTTTTCGCAATGCCTGCAGATATTGGCCTGATTTTTGGTGTGTGGACAGATATAGACCAGTTACAGACCGATTTCGCGTTTCGTCCCGGTTGACCTACTTTTGACCGTTTTACGGCTCCTAAACTTAGAAATTTTCATGAAAAATAGAAATATTCATGACAGATACACATGTACGGACTTTTTTTCGCAGTGCCTGCAGATATTGGCCTGATTTTTGGTGTGTGGGCAGATATACACCAGTTACAGATTGACTTTGCGTTTCATCCTGGTTGACCTACTTTTGACCGTTTTACGGCTCCTGAACATAGAAAATTTCATGAAAAATATGAAATTTCATGACAAATACACATGTACGAACTTTTTTTCGCAATGCCTGCAGATATTGGCCTGATTTTTGGTGTGTCTGCAGATATTGACCAGTTACAGATGGAGTTTGCATTTCATCCCGGTTGACCTACTTTTGACTGTTTTATGGCTCCTGAACATAGAAAATTTCATGTAAAATATATATTTTCATGACAAATACACTTGTACAGACTTTTCTTCACAATACCTGCAGATATTGGCCTGATTTTTGGTGTGTGGGCAGATAATGACCAGTTACAGGTCGAGTTCACGTTTCGTCCCTGTTGACTTACTTTTGACCGTTTTACGGCTCCTAAACTTAGAAAATTTCATGAAAAATAGAAATATTCATGACAGATACACATGTACAGACTTTTTTCGCAGTGGCTGCAGATATTGGCCTAATTTTTGGTGTGTGGGCAGATATAGACCAGTTACAGATCGACTTCGCGTTTCGTCCCGGTTGACCTACTTTTGACCGTTTTACGGCTCCTGAACATAGAAAATTTCATGAAAAATATGAAATTTCATGACAAATACACATATACGGACTTTTTTTCCCAATGCCTGCAGATATTGGCCTGATTTTTGGTGTGTCTGCAGATATTGACCAGTTACAGATGGAGTTCGCATTTCATCCCGGTTGACCTACTTTTGACCGTTTTACGGCTCCTGAACATAGAAAATTTCATGTAAAATATATATTTTCATGACAAATACACTTGTACAGACTTTTCTTCACAATACCTGCAGATATTGGCATGATTTTTGGTGTGTGGGCAGATAATGACCAGTTACAGATCAAGTTCACGTTTTGTCCCAGTTGACCTATTTTTGACCGATTGACGGTGCTCTAAGATAGAAAATTTCATAAAAAGGTGCACATGTATGGACTTTTTTTCGCAGTGCCTGCAGATACGGGCCTGATTTTTGGTGTGTAGGCAGATAATGACCAGTTACAGGTCGAGTTCTTGTTTTGTCTCAGTTGACCTACTTTTGACCATTTGACTGCTCCTGAACATAGAAAGTTTCATGAAAAATATAAATTTTCATAACAAATGCAAATGTACTGACTTTTTTTCCTCAATGCCTGCAGATACCACCCTGATTTTTTTTGTGTGGGCAGATAATGACATTTACAGGTCGAGTTTGCGTTTCATCCCGGTTGACCTACTTATGATTGTTTTACGGCTCCTAAACATATAAAATTTCATGAAAGACAGAAATTTTTATGGAAAATGCACATGTATGGACTTTTTTTCACAATGCCTGCATATACTGGCATGATTTTTGGTGTGTTGCTTGATAATGACCCGTTACAGATCGAGTTTGCATTTTGCCCTTGTTGACCTACTTTTGACCATACAACACCTCCTGAACTTAAAATTTTTCCAAATTTTACAAATGTTTCTAATTTGCCCAAGGCGGGGGCATTCATGTCGTTCCGACACATCTAGTTTTTCCTACTGAAACCTGGTGAACTTGAACTTAGTCTTCAAGGTCAAACCTGCTGAAATGTAACATTTTTGTTAAACCAATAACTTTTGAAGTATTTCCAATTTTGTCCTCAAATTTGATACACCAGTTGTTCCTACCAAGTTCTCAGAGGAGTTTGAAACCCTGTGACCTTGATAAGGATCTTCAAGGTCAAATCAGCTTAAAAATTTGAAACACTCATTGTTCCTACCTAAACCTTGGATGTGTTCTAAGATTATTGTGACCCCAATAACTTGAGAAGTACTGAAGATTTTTTCTTCAAATTTGACACACCAGTCCTTTCTGCCAAAATGTCATCAGAGTTTGAAAAGCGGTGACCTTTACCTTGACCATCAAGGTCTAATCTGCTGAAATCTAGATTCATTGTTTTGAGATACTGCATATATTACCCCTAATGTTTACGGAAAGGGGGGAGACATATGTCTGTTTTTGTACTGCAAAAACAAAGCCATTCCAGTTTAAATTTTTTTAAGCATTTTTTTGTCTATTTTTGAGAACTTCAAATGATCCAGTTGTCCATTAACAGGACACAAATAATGAGTGTTGGACCTAGAATCTTCTTACCTGACCTCCTTAGAGTTCCATGAAAAATATCCTTGGATACGTAAAATTAGGACATGGTTAACTATATTTTGCAAATTAGGGGAGTAAAAATGAATTTTAAGCAGCAAGTGAGTCAGATGGGGCACAAATTGTATCCATTTGGCCTAGAAGCCTCATACATGACTTTCAGGGAGGTCCCTAAAAATCTCCTCAAAAACTTGAAATGTCACTCTGACCTCATTTCCTGCAAACTGTGTGAAAGAACTTGATTTTAAGCCTACCGTAAAATCTCCACTTAAAACCGCGGTTTAATAAAGAAATTCAAAATCTTGAAATCAGGTTGATTTCCTGAAAGCACTGTTCGGTTTATACTAGAAGGGTTTCCTGAATATCTTCCTGACGGACATCGTTTTTAGGCCGGCGAGTGGGCGATAATATTGCAACTTACGAAGGCCGTTCTTAGCAGCAGTCTCGCATGCATGGGAGCCGTGTGTAAATTAATTATTTACGTTTATTTGTTATTTATAAATTAAATATTGCTAATTAGTTTTCGTGTGATATAGAACTTGTTATAAAATCTTGGTAATTGTCACCAAATAATACGTTTACAACAACCCTGCTGTAACACACAGCGGCCCACTTCGTTTGGGCATGGTCAAGCAAATTGAAATAAAAGCCTACAGTAAACCCATTTGCGGCATTATTTAGCAATGATTATTTGTTTAAAATGTAAAGTGAATAAAAAGCTGACATCGTAAAGAGTCACACAATGGCAGACGACCGTTTTAAAATCAAGTTTGAGTGCCGCCATGTGCTGAAACGCCCCGGTATTCTGCTAAGAATATTTTGAACGGCTGTACGCGGTGGGTGGTAAACAGAACAGCCACCTATTTCGTCCCAGCGTGCCTTGCGCGAACACTGCCTTGACAAAATGGCTCCCCACACAGAAACTTTCTTCAGGAAAAAAAACTTGCTTACCCCGACTGGCCACTTTAATTTTTACCTTTAAATCACTAGTTTTCAAGCGTCATGTTTCCTATACGTGCGTATCTCGAAAAGGTAACTTCAGTTACTTTGTTATTTAGTTAAGCTGACCAGCGATGTTTTCAAACGCACCAGCAAATTGTGACATGGAGCGATGTCAATGTACGATGTGACGATGATAATACCGAAGTAACCGGTATGAAAATGATTTGAATCTTCCGAGTAATTCCAGAAAATGGAATTTTCATCAAAAATTAAGGCTTCAAAATATTACTTTTAGAATTAATATATACAGTGACTTGAAATGGATCAGTAGAATATTTTTTCCAAAATATAATGACAAATCAGTAGCAAACAAGAATACGGCACGGAATATAAAATCTGTATAAACAGGCAGAGGTTCACTGGCCCTTGCGTCTTCCCAAACTTCATGCTTGAGTGACCCTGCAAAAAAGTGTTATGATGTGTTTAAATAAAATGCCCAAGGAATTTTAAAGTGGACAGGAATGGCCGAGTCGCAACCTACGCGGTTCATTTCTAGATGATAGCTTGATTGTATCTTTTGTCAAATCATTCCGTAGCGAAAGTTGGTGCGGTTTTAAAGGGGGGTTCTTAGTATTTGAGCCTCTCGCGATGTCTCACCTGGAATATCGGCGAAGTCTGGGTGCGGTTTTAATCGGAAGTGCGGTTTTAAGTGGAGATTTTATGGTATTTGTCAGGTAGGCACAAATGGTAGCAGCTGCATGTAAAATAAGGTCACTGAAACCTATATCTAAGGGCTAAATATTGGCAAAATGCATGATTTTGAGCACTCTCAGAGTTTTTTTGCCCAATATTCAAGGCTCCTTGAATTCAGCTGAGCGTCATGGCCCATGGGCCACTTGTATTATTATGACAGCTGAATACTGGAGCCATTCATTACATAATTAAAGTCAGACTTTGACCAAAGCCCCTTGGATTATTTTTACTTACTCTTGGAGGAACTGTTTTATGTTGTCATCCCGCATGAGACCAACAGGTACATGGAGGCTACACAGCTATTCAAGGGAGGGGTATGACGTGTGTCGGTATCCAACCTCTGCTGAAGAGGTAAATGCTTATTTTGGCATCCAGATTCTGATGGGAATACACCAGCTTCCAGCCTGCTTGTGTTATTGGTTTGAGGATGAATATCTTCGAGTTGATGGCCATTCAAATGTCATGTCCAAGACGAGATATGAAAAACTTTCACTAGATCTCCATGTTAGTAATGACTGTAAAAGTCCCTCCAGGAATAAGCTAAGTCATGACAGCATTGCTAAGATCAGACTATTGACATGGCCAATATAAATTTCAAGAAATACCAGGGAGAGAACAACTGTCCGAGGATGAAGCCTTTGTGGCATTCAGAGGATGTACACACCTAAGTTTAAGACAGTTTATGCTAGGCAAACCAACTAAATAGGGAATCAAGGTTTGGGAATTGGCAGATGCTGCCACTGGCTACATTTTCTTCTGCAAATTTACACAGGTAAAGTGGCAGTCAATTACAGAACAGGTTTTGCTTTGGCGCACAAAGTTTTGGATACACTAACAAGGCTGTCTCAGAATAAGTTTCATCATGTTTATTTTGACAGTTTCTTAATTTCTGTTGGGCTTCTCCAACACTTGGAACAACAGGGGACATATATGCCTGCTCAACCATGCGGCTGAACTGCAGGGGACTGCCACCTGAAATTTAGAATGCTGATCTTACAGTTAGAGGAGAAAGTATTATCATGCAGAAAGGGTATAAATTTGCTGGCTATTGTGAGGTACAACAAAAGGAAAGTGCCTGTTCTGTCCACCTGTCAAGATCCTGGCGATGTCCAGAATGAGCGGCACAGTTTGCCAGGTGGTCAGTCTTGTACATTGTTAAATTATAACAAGTGTATGGGAGAAGTAGGTGTCTCTGAACAGATGAGATCCTACTCTACAGTTGGCAGTGAATAAAAAATGTGGTGGAAGATTAATGTCTAGATTCAGTGATAACTCCACCACCCCCTCCCCACCTCCAAAAAAAAACCTGTCAAATTTTATATCCATTTTCAAAATTTCCTTTGCAGGAAAGTTTAAAAAAGTTCAGGGAAGAGGCTGAGAAGCTAGAACACTCAGAGTCCTTGAAGAAAGCCAGAGAAAAATACGTAAGTCTGATGCTCAATCTCATAAGGGTATGTAAGGAAGGGTGTTGCCATGAAGCTTTCTTGATGAATCAATTTGTACCTAACGAGATGACCCCAATTATAAATGACCACATGTTTGATGACCCCAATTAAAGGGTTTTATGTTCTACGACCCAGGCTTAAACGACCCCATGTTTGACGACCCAAATTAAATGACCACATGGTTGAAGGCCCAAATTGAAATGACCCCAGATAGACAATCTGATAATATAAAACCTGGTTCTTTGCACGTGTTACATGACCCATATATGATAATATGATAATTTATCAATCCTGTTTAGCATATGAGTTAACCATTTTTAGCTTTATAATTATTAAAGTACACATTTAATTGTGCCCACAAAGTGTTGTATTGCTATAAAAGGGTGAAACATTCCATTAATTTCTCTTGCCATCCATACCACTGGTACACTCAATCAAGAATTTGGGCAGAAGTTCATGGAATTTTATCTTTAGCTCATTTAGCCATATCTTTAAACTGTTTTTAGCTCAGCTGCAAGAAAAAATCATCTGAGCTATAACGATCACTCTTTGTCTGGCATCCATCCATCTGTCCGTCTGTCTGACTGTCTCTCCGTCCGTTAACCAAGCACAAATTGTAACCGGAGGACTTAGAATCTTCGAACTTTACTTCCAGGGAGGTCCATGAAAAATCACCTTTGAAACCTAGAATTAAGTCTCTTGTGTTACCCATATCCTCCAAGCTATGGGCTCAGAAGTAACCCCCAGAATAATTAATATTGATGCATGCATATTGATCATGGAGTGTTTCATCAGTTTCTGTAGACTGGTGGCGCCACCTGGATATTATTAGCAAACTTATACAGTGGTGTGGCGTCATCCGTCTTAGGTATGTTAACCCATACTATCTCGAAAATGGCAGGAGCTAGCATCACCAAATGTTTTGCAAAAAATTTGTCATCTAAAAAAATCTATCGGATTTTACAAAATTTTTGGCTAACTGCATTTTCGTAGATTTTCTAGGGAAAATGCTAAAAAACCTTTTAAAATCTTCTTCTCTGAAACTGTTCAGCCATATTGTTCAATATTTCACAGAAATGTTTGCTGGAACAATCTCTCTCAAGTGTGTTCAAATGGTTCAGGTTCAGTGATTTTTGGTCAGGTTACAGGAAGTTGAGCTTAGTCATCTTTCCAAAAAAGTAAATAAAATGACTATCTCAGAAACAGCTGGAGCTATCATCACCAAATTTTCAGCCAATGTTGGTCACATGAGTCACATCTGAAATTTAGGTATTGGTGGCACCACCTGCATCAATCTTTTTTGTGCAGGGGTTATCAGTACATTAACCCATAATTTCTCAGGAACAGCAAGAGCTAGCATCCCAAAATTTACACAAAAATAAGTCACATATCAATTATAAAAAAAATGATCCCAGGTAAATAGGGCTCTCAAGTTTGTTTGATTGGTTCCAGTTTGGTTAATTTTGGTCGAGTTACAGGAATTTGAAATAAGTCATTTGTCCAAACTTACATAAGAATCACAGAAACGATAGGAGCTAGCATCTCTAAGTTTGTGCAAATGTTGCAACATAACTCATGTTTGAAATTGAGGATTTGTGGTGCCCACTTCATCTAACTGTTTATTTTATGGCAGAAACCTTGTAATTATAGCCTCTTTCAGCTTAAAAATGTTTCATGATGAAACTGAAGCTGAATGGTTATAGTTTTCACAAGAATTTTATTAGTTCTCTCAATTTTATTAGAATAGATTGGGTTCATTGAATGTTGGTAGAGTCATAGAAAGCTGAAGTTACTCTTGTAGCCATTAGTAAGTCTTTATCAAATTTAGGGCTGCAATAGTCTTCTTATACAAAATGTTGTTTCATTTGTAACATCTGTAACATTGCACAAAAAACGATTCTTAGGGGGCCTTTGTTCAAGTTAACTTGAATGAATTTTGACAGAATTATTGGACCTTTAACAGTGAATGGACTGCATCTTTTATTATTCTGAACATTTTGATAAAATGTCTTAAATATGTCTGCTTGTTAAAAAGCATTTTAGCCAAAGTCTTTCAGTATGTGTAAAGAGATTTACCAACAGGCCAACATTGTGTCTGTATCTATAAATAGTGTGGCAGACTGCCAACTGTTTCAGAATTGTCAACAGGCCCATGGTCAGTCTGGGTCTATTTATAGCTTTGGCAGACTGCCAACTGTATCAGATTTGGCAACAGGCCAAAGGTCAGTCTGGGTCTATTTATAGCTTTGGCAGACTTTCAGTATCTGCCTGAAATACTGGTGTTGCCACTTACAATCATTTTTGTGCTTTTTGCATTCATGACATATTTCAGCAGTGACATTTGTGTAATTGGTGCAGGCACTCAAGTTTAAAATGTTCAGTGCTTTAATTGAACATAAACATGTCACACATGTACTTGAAAAGTAACGGTCCAACATGGAAGCATTATATCACAAGTTCGCATTAGGCCTGTAGGCTTTGTTAGCAAACCTGTAAGCTTATGCGATGGTGTGGCGGTGTCAGTCAGCATCACAAATTAGTCATCTAAAAAACTCTATCGGATTTTGCTTATTTTTTGGCTAACTGCTTTTACTTAGATTTTATTGGGGAAAAGCTGAAAAAGCTTTAAAAATCTTCTTCTCCAAAACTGTTCAGCCAAATTGTCCAATATTTCACAGAAATGATTCCTGAAACAATCTCTCTCAAGTTTGTTCGAATGGTTAAAGTTCGGTGATTTTTGGCCGAGTTACAGGAAGTTGAACTTAGTCATCTGTCCAAAAAAGCATACTAAAATTAGAATCTAAGAAACAGCTGGAGCTATCATCACCAAATTTTATGCCAATGTTGGTCACATGAGTCATATCTGAAATTGAGGTATTGGTGGCGCCACCTGCATCGGCCTTTTTTGTACAGGGGTCATCAGTGCCCATTTCACATGAGGGCTACAAAAACGTCTTCTCTGAAACCATACGGCCAAATTGTTTAATATTGCAAGGAAATTATCCTAGGGTAGTGCTTTCTGAAGTTTGTTCAAATGGTCTCAGTTCAGTGACTTTTGGCTGAGTTATGGGAATCTGAATTTAGTCATATTCCATAACAGCCCATTTTAGCTCAGTGGCTACAAAGATCTTCTTCTCAAAAACCACTGGGCCAAATTCTTAAATCTCCCACATTTATTCCCTTAGATGTTGATAATTCAAGTTTATTCAAATGGTTTTGGTTCAGTGATTTTTGGCTGAGTTATGGGAAACTTAACTTAGCCATTTTGCTATATTTACCCATATGAGTTAAAAACCTGCAAAACGTTTTTTGACTGACGCCATTGAGGCCAGTTTGTTTAATATTTTACAAGAATAATCCCCTGAATAATTCTTATAATAATTGTCTTTTATGGTTCCACAGAATGAATTTTGGCTGAATTATAAAGATTGGATTGAGTGATTTTACCATATATGTTAACTGTGTGAAGCAGATACATCTAGCCTGGCACCAGTTTATCAGCATTTGTTACATCATCATGCCTCTAGACATTTAGATTTCAGGTAATCTATGGTTAATATTGACAAGAATGTTTTTTAAAGGCTTTTAAAAAATGTAGATTTATGATTTTATATTTTCCTCATGCCAGGCAATGTTTACAATCACAGGTATACAGCACTCTGTGGGTATATAAAGATGACTGTACATGGATTATAAATAATTGGTATCCATACTCAACTTAATTCAAGATTTTGCCATCAGTAAGATGTATCTGTATTATAATTTTGCATTCAATATGCATCTGTAGTAATTTTTAGTGAACCTGTGAGCTAATGCGATGGTGTGGCAGCGTCCTTCATCTGTACGTTAACCAATACTTTCTCAAAAACAACTGGAGCTAGCATCATGAAATTTAATGCAAAAAATTAGCCTAAGAAACTCTGCATTTTCTAAGATTTTATAGAGAAAAAGATAAAAAACCTTTAAAAATTATCTCCTCCAAAACAGTCAAGCCAAATTATTCAATATTTCTCAGAAATAATCTTTTATACCATATCTCTCAAGTTTGTTCAAATGGTTTAAGTTCTGTGAATTTTGGCTGAGTTACAGGAAGTTGAACTTGGTCATTTGTCCAAAAAAGCTTACTAAAATGACAATCTCAGAAACGGCCGGAGCTGTCATCACCAAATTTTATGCCAGTGTTGGTCACATGAGTCATATATGAAATTCAGGTATTGGTGGTGCCACCTGCATTGACTTTTTTTTGTACAGGGGTCATTGGTGATCTGCACATTGTCCCATTATTTCTCAGGAATAGCAGGAGCTACCATCCCCAGATTTATGGGATTATCTGTCACATATCAAATGTTGTGGGATTCAGCTTATTTTTTTGCTATCTGCATTTACTTAGATTTAATAGGGAAAAAGCTAAAAAACCTTTAAAGGTCTTCTTGCAAATGGTCCAGCCAAATTGTTCAATATTTTACAGAAATGATCCCAGAGGCAAGCCCTCTCAAGTTTGTTCAAATGGTTTGCATTTGATGAATTTTAGCGGAGTTACACAAATTTGAACTTAGTCATTTGGCCAAGTAAGCATTCTGACATAGTAATCTCAGAAATGACAGAAGCTAGCATTACCAAGTATTGTGCAAATGTTGGTCACATAACTCATATTTGAAGTTGCAGATTTCATGGTGCCACCTACATTGACCTGTTTTTTATGGGCAAAAACCTCATAATTTTAGCCTCTTTCAGCTTAAAATGTTTATGATGAAACTGTCAAGGTGAATCGTTCAATTTTTTAAAAGAATTATCCTAGGACTTGGTTCTTTCAATCATATCAGAATAGATTGAGTTTGTTGATTTTTGATTGAGTCGTGAAAAGCTTAAGTTGGTCTTATGGCCATTATTATGTCTATTTCAAACTGAGGACTGCAATAGTGTTCTTCTACAAAATTATTTTTTCAATTAATACTTCTCTAAAATTGCACAAAATTATCCTTAGTTAGCCTTAGTTCAAGTTTACTTGAATGATTTTTTGCAGAATTATTGGACCTTTAACAATGAAAGGACTGCATCTTTTATTATTCTAGATATTTTGATAGAAAGTTAATGAAAATGTCAGCTTGAAAAAAAGGCATTTTAGCCAAAGTCTTTCAGTATGTGTAAACAGATTTACCAACAGGCCAAGATTGTGTCTGCATCTATAAATAGGTTGAGAAACTGCCAACTGTTTCAGATTTGGCAACAGATCAAGAGTTCATTCAGTGCAGCCAGATATAGGTCAAGAGTTCAATCAGTGCAGCCAAGCACAAGGCATGTGATCACCTCATGGGTGACATGTGAACACCTCATTGGCACCATGTGGTCACCTCATAGGTAGAATGTGATCACCTCATGAGTATCATGTGATCACCCCATGGGTGTCATGCCCCTCAGGGCTTCATGTGGAGCCAATCTGTGGGCTAATGCAATGGTGTGGCTACTATTTCAGATTTGGGAACAGACCATAGGTCAGTCTGGATCTATTTATAGCTTTGGCAGACTGCCAACTGTATCAGATTAGGCAACAGGTCAAGAGTTCACACAGTGCAGCCAGGTATATGTCAGGAAGTCACTCAGTGCAGTAGCTGCATTCTATTTATTGCCTTGGCAGACTGCCCACTGCATCAGATTTGGCACCAAAGTTCAGCCTGGATCTATTTATAGCTTTATGCAACAGGTCAAGAGTTCACTCAGTGCAGCCAGGTACAGGTCAAAAGTTCACTCAGTCTAGCAAGGTGCAGGTCATAAGTTCACTCAGTGCAGTAGCCTGAGCTAGCAATTTGTCACAGTTCACTTGGGGCAACTGACTTTCTCACCTAAGCCTGGTCAGTCCCATGCATCAGACTCAAGGTAAGTTTGATGTATTGGCCTGATATCTTGACCTGTCTATGTGTCTTTGATGGCTTTCTCGTTCACAAGTCAGGTGTCGCCACCTACAATAATTTGTCACAGTTCACTCGGGGCAACTGACTTTCTCACCTAAGCCTGGTCAGCCCCATGCATCAGACTCAAGGTAAGTTTGATGTATTGGCCTGATATCTTGACCTGTCTATGTGTCTTTGATGGCTTTCTCGTTCACAAGTCAGGTGTCGCCACCTACAATAATTTGTCACAGTTCACTCGGGGCAACTGACTTCTCACCTAACCGTGGTCAGCCCTATGCATCAGACTCAAGGTAAGTTTGATGTATTGGCCTGATATCTTGACCTGTCTATGTGTCTTTGATGGCTTTCTCGTTAAAGTCAGGTGTCGCCACCTACAATTATTTTTGCATAGTGTATGTGCCTGCTTATTTCTTTAGAGGAATTTGATATATCAGTATGAAATCGGGCATATGTATATATCTCTGATAGCTTTGTTGTATACAAGACTGGTGGTGCCAGCTACAATCATTTTTGTGTTGTGTGCACCCATGGCAGAATTTCCGCAGTGATGTTTGTGTAATTGTTTCTTATTCAAAATGTTTAGTACTTGCATTGTTCATATACATGAAAAGTAATGGTCCAGCATTGAAGCATTATACCTGGTGTATTTCCCAATGCACAGGTTTGCATTAGGCCTGTAGACCTTGTTTTTAAAGTTTACGCATTTTTTCTGTGTCATATAAATACAGACACAATCTTGGCCTGTTGGTTAATCTGTTTGTTTTTTCTCTGTTTTTGAGACCTTCAAAGATGCGGTTGTCTGTTAACAGGGCACAAATAGTAACCACTTGGCCTAGTATCTTCTAACATGACATCCAGGGAGGTCAATGAAAAATCTCCTTGGAAACATGAAGTTAAGTCTCTGATACCCATAGTCTCTGAGCTATGAGGCTCAGAACTACCCCCTAGATTAATTAAAAATTTGATTAAAAAACTTAACTATCTGAACAACTTACACATTGATCACCATGATTCTTTGCATGCATATTGATAATGGAGTGTTTCATCAGTTTCTGCAGACTGGTGGTGCCACCTGGATTTTTTTCTAATTTTATGCATTTTCCCCAAATTTTGAGACCTTAAAAAATGAGGTTGTCTGTTAACAGGGCAAAAATTGTAACCACTGGACCTATAATCTTTTAACTTGGCATCCAGGGAGGTTAGACCAAGTTGTGGCTCTGTTGTAAACACAGAACCACAGGGCCCTGCCTTCATTTACTGTGGTTGCCTTTATATCGGCGGGGCTGAATTTTCGCGGTTTTTATATTTTAAGTGATCCTGTGAGCTTATGTGATGGTGCGGCGTCGTGTGTCGTGCATCGTACGTTGTGCGTTGTCTGTACATTAACCATAGCTATCTCAAAAATGGCAGCAGCTAGCATCACCAAATTTTTTGCAAGTAATCAGTCATATAAAAAACTCTATTGGATTTTGTTTATTTTTTTCTAACTGTATTTTCATAGATTTTATAGGGAAAAAGCTAAAAAAGCTTTAAAAATCTTCTTCTCTGAAACTGTCCAGCCAAATTGTCCAATTTTTCACAGGAATGATCCCTGGAATAGTCTTTCTCAAGTTTGTTCGAATGGTTCCAGTTCGGAGATTTTTGGCCGAGTTACAGGAGGTTGAACTTTGAACTAAGAATTAAGTCTCTTGTGTTACCCATATCCTCCAAGCTATGGGCTCAGAAGTAACCCCCAGAATAACTAGACATTTCTTGGCACCTCAGGTGCCAGAGTATCCCCAGACATAGTAGGCCCCCCCCTTTAAGAACAGACCCCCATTTTTAGCAGCATATACTGACACTTGGCATATTTATTGTTTCTTCCATCTAACAATCCACAATCTTGTTGAAGATGTTGGTCCTGTGACCTTGACCTTTTTAAAGATGTGTCCTGTGACCTTGATCTTTGACCTCATGACCCCAAAATCAATTTGGGTCTTGCTTTTCCAATGGGACATATGCGAGTCAAGTTTGAAATCTATACATCAATAAAGCAGGAATGATCATCCAGAAACTAATTTTTTTTACAGGTGGCTCCTGTGACCTTCACCTTTGCCCTTGTGACCTTAAATTGATAGGGTTCTTCCTCTCTTGGCAGGTGAGCTATATGTTCAAGATGAAAGATCTGAGATGAAATGTGTGGCTGAAAATGCATCCACATCTTTTTAAAGATGTGTCCTGTGATCCTGACCTTTGACCTCATGACCCCAAAATCAGTTCAGGTCTTGCTTTTCCAATGGGACATATACAAGTCAAGTTTGAAATCCATACATCAATAAAAGAAGGAGTTATCATCCAGAAACTAATTTTTGGACAGATGGCTCCTGTGACCTTCACCTTTGACCTTGTGACCTCAAAATTGATAGGGGTCTTCCACTCTTAGTAGGTGAACTATATGTGCAAGATGAAAGATCTGAGATGAATTATTTGGCTGAAATTGCATCCACAACCTTTTTAAAGAGATTTCCTGTTACCTTGACCTTTGACCTCATGACCCCAAAATCAATTCGGGTCTTGCTTTTCCAATGGGTCAATACAAGTCAAGTATGAAATCCATACATCAATAAAAGAAGGAATTATCATCCAGAAACTAATTTTTGGACAGATAGATCCTGTGGCCTTGACCTTTGATGTTGTGACCCCAAAATTTATATTGATTATCCACTATTGGCAAGTGAGCTATATATTCAAGATGGAAGACCTGGGATGAAAGTTTGGCTTAAAATGCATCCACATCTTTTTAAAGATGTGTCCTGTGACCTTGACCTTTGACCTCATGACCCCAAATGGGTCTTGCTTTTCCAATGGGACATATACAAGTCAAGTTTGAAATCCATACATCAATTAAGCAGGAATTATCATCCAGAAACTATTTTTTGGACAGATGGCTCCTGTGACCTTCACCTTTGACCTTGTGACCTCAAAACTGATAGGGGTCTTCCTCTATTGGCAGATGACTTATATGTGCAAGATGAAAGGTCTGAGATGAAATGTTTGGCTGAAAATGCATCCACAATCTTTTTAAAGATGTGTCCTGTGACCTTGACCTTTGACCTCATGACCCCAAAATCAATTGGAGTTTTGCTTTTTCAATGGGACATATATAAGTCAAATTTGAAATCCATACATCAATAAAAGCAGGAATTATCATCCAGAAACTAATTTTTGGACAGATGGCTCCTGTGGCCTTGTCCTTTGACCTTGTGACCCCAAAATTTATATGGATCATCCACTATTGGCAAGTGAGCTATATATTCAAGATGGAAGACCTGGGATGAAAGTTTGGCTTAAAATGCATCCACAGTATCTTTTAAAATGCCAGTCCAGTGACCTTGACCTTTGACCTCATGACCCTAGAACCTATAGGGTTCTTACTTTAGTGGTGGGCCATACATAAGTCATGTTTGAAATCCATATGGCTATCAACACTGGAGATATCATAAGAGGTGTGTGATTTTCACCATATATGGCAATATTCAAGGTCAAGGCCACTATCATAGGAAAGGTCATGACCCCAATTTAAATAAACATCATCCAATAACCCATACCTATGTATATGCATAATATAAAAGAAATCTGTCCATTAGTTTTTGACTTATAATGCTCACAGTACTGTAAGGTGGCAATTTTTGGGGTATTAAACGGCATGAAAACAAGTAAAGAATAATAGGTGGCGCCACCATTTTCTGGAACATGACAACCCTATCCATGATCTTCCATCAACTTGATTTTGGGATAAATCCATGCAAGATTTCTTGAGATATTAAAGAATTTGTGTGATTTTCCCCAAAATTGGACCTATTCAAGGTCAGGGACACTCTCCTAGTAAAGGTCATGACCTCATTTTAAATAGGCGTCGTCCTCTTACCCATATCTATACATATACCAAGTTTGATAAAGTTCTGTGAAATATTTTTTGGGTTATCGCGCCAACAAGATTTATATGCGGCGGTGGCGGGGGGACCGGTATGAAAACATAGTTTCCCCCGACTTTGTCTGGGGATACAATTAATATTGATGCATGCATATTGATCATGGAGTGTTTCATCAGTTTCTGTAGACTGGTGGCGCCACCTGGATATTATTAGCAAACTTATACAGTGGTGTGGCGTCATCCGTCTTCGGTATGTTAACCCATACTATCTCGAAAATGGCAGGAGCTAGCATCACCAAATGTTTTGCAAAAAATTTGTCATCTAAAAAAATCTATCGGATTTTACTAATTTTTTGGCTAACTTCATTTTCGTAGATTTTATAGGGAAAATGCTAAAAAACCTTTTAAAATCTTCTTCTCTGAAACTGTTCAGCCATATTGTTCAATATTTCACAGAAATGTTTGCTGGAACAATCTCTCTCAAGTGTGTTCAAATGGTTCAGGTTCAGTGATTTTTGGTCAGGTTACAGGAAGTTGAGCTTAGTCATCTTTCCAAAAAAGTAAATAAAATGACTATCTCAGAAACAGCTGGAGCTATCATCACCAAATTTTCAGCCAATGTTGGTCACATGAGTCACATCTGAAATTTAGGTATGTGTGGCACCACCTACATTGATGTGTTTTCTACAAGCAAAAATATAGTTTTAAACTCTTCAAGCTTATACACTGATTTATGATGAAACTGTTAAGCTGATTGGTTTAAACTTTACTAGAATTATTCTATGGTAGGGTTCCGCCAGTTTAATAAGAATATATTGGGTAAATTCAGCTTTAAAAAAGCATTGTAGCCAGTTGAAAAAGGCTTTCTGTATTCGAAAACAGATTTGACAACTTGCTGAGTTTCAGCAGCCAAGTCAAGAGGTCACTCAGTACAAACAGGTGGGGTCCAGACATCACCATGGCAACTGACCTGGCTGGGGGGGGTGTGTGTCTAGACAATGTGTCTAGACGTCTAGACGCTGTGTCTAGACATCTAGACACAATATTTAGATGCAGAATTCCCAGATTTTTGGAACTATATCTTTCAACTGTTTGAAAAAACTTGGTTTGCAATTTAAGCAAATCAGGTTTATCATCAAGTCACATATGAACTGCTGTGCCCTCATTTTTGGTTGACCACTGACCTTTCCTCGCTGCCCAGCGTCCATTTGTGCGTCTGTTTCCACACTTAAACCCGCATATCTTGGGAACCGTTTGACCAATCAGGCTAAAAATTTTGCAAAAATGTAGCCGTATGATAGTTTTATAACATACACTAAAAATGGTGGCTCCACCCGCAATCATTTTTGCACAGTGTCCATCTGTTCATCTGCCTTGGGATAATATCACTTATATCTCAGCAGTGGTTTGACTTATCCACCTGAATTTTTGCAGGTTTATAAATCCCAGACATCTTTCTTGATTTTATGACAGGTGGCGCCACCTTCATTTACATTTACTCTGCAGACATCCAAGCTCATATCTCTGGAACCTTTCGACCGATTGGGCCAAAATTTTGCATGTGTATAGATCTCAGATAGCCCTTCATCATAGGCAAAACTGGTGGCGCCACCTGGAACCATTTATGCACAGCACCCATCTGTTCATCTGTCATTGGATAAAATCACTCATATCTCAGCAGTGGTTTGACTTATCCACCTGAAATTTTGCAGGTTTATATATCCTGAACAGTTTTCTCGATTTTCTGAAATGTGGCGCCACCTTCATTCATATTTACTCTGCAGACATCCAAGCTCATATCTCTGGAACTGTTTGACCGATTGGGCCAAAATTTTGCATGTGTATAGATCTCACATAGCTCTTCATCATAGGCAAAACTGGTGTTGCCACCTTCAACCATTTATGCACAGCATCCATCTGTTCATCTGCCTTGGGATAAAATTACTCATATCTCAGCAGTGGTTTGACTTATCCACCTGAAATTTTGCAGGATTATACTTCTGGACAGCTTTCTCGATTTTATGACAGGTGGCGCCACCTACATTCACATTTACTGTGCAGACATCCAAGTTCATATCTCGGCAATCGTGTGACTGATTGGGCCAAAATTTTGCATGTGTATAGATCTCACATAGCTTCTCATCATAGGCAAAACTGGTGGCGCCACCTGCAACCATTTATGCACAGCATCCATCTGTTCATCTGCCTTTGGATAAAATCACTCATATCTCAGCAGTGGTTTGACTTATCCACCTGAAATTTTGCAGGTTTATACATCTTGGACAGGTTTCTCGATTTTTTGAAAGGTGGCGCCACCTTCATTTACATTTACTCTGCAGACATCCAAGCTTATATCTCGGGAACCGTTTGAATGATTGGGCCAAAATTTTGCATGTATATAGATCTCAGATAGCCCTTCATCAAAGGCAAAACTGGTGGCGCCACCTGCAACCTTTTATGCACAGCACCCATCTGTTCATCTGCCTTGGTATAATATCACTCATATCTCAGCAGTGGTTTGACTTTTCCACCTGAAATTTTGCAGGATTATACATCCTGGACAGCTTTCTTGATTTTATGACAGGTGGCGCCACCTACATTCAGGTTTACTCTGCAGACATCCAAGTTCATATCTCGGGAACTGTTTGACCGATTGGGCCAAAATTTTGCATGTGTATAGATCTCACATAGCTCTGCATCATAGGCAAAACAGGTGGCGCCACCTGCAACCATTTATGCACAGCGTCCATCTGTTCATCTGCCTTGGGATAAAATCGCTCATATCTCTGCATTGGTTGGACCTATCGACCTAAAATTTTGCATGTGTATACATCTTTGACAGCTTTCTTGATTTTATGACAGGTGGCGCCACCTACATCACCCTTAAACTGCAGACATCCAAGCTCATATCTCGGGAACTGTTTGACCGATTGGGCCAAAATTTTGCATGTGTATAGATCTCACATAGCTCTTTATCATACGCAAAACTGGTGGCACCACCTGCAACCATTTATGGCACAGCATCCATCTGTTCATATGCCTCGCGATAAAATCACTCATATCTCGGCAGTGGTTTGACTTATCCACCTGAAATTTTGCAGGTTTATACATCCTTGACAGCTTTCTTGATTTTATGGCAGGTGGCGCAACCTACATTCAAATTTACGCTGCAGACATCCAAGCTTATATATCTGGAACCATTTGACCGATTGGGCAAAAATTTGCATGTTCATAGATCTGACACCTGCATCCATTTTTGCACAGTGTCTGTCTGTTTGTTTGCCGTGGGATAAAATCACTCATATCTCGGCAGTGGTTTGACAAATCTGCCTAAAATTTTGCAGGTTTATACATTTTAGATATCTTTCTCGATTTTGTGGCAGGTGGCGCCACCTACATTTATATATACGCTGCAGACATTCAGGCTTATACCTCAGGACTGGTTTGACATATCCCCCTGAAATTTTGCATGTGTATAGATCTCACATAGCTCTTAATCATACACAAAAGTGATGGCGCCACCTGCCACCATTTTTGCACACGTCTGTCTGTTTGTCTGCCACGGGCTAAAATCACTTATATCTCAGTAGTGGTTTGACTTGTCTGCCTAAATTTTTGCATGTTTATACATCTTTGACAGCTTTCTGTTTTGTGGTAGGTGGCCCAACCGACATACACATTTTGGTTGCAGACATCCAGGCTATTATGCAACACACCTCACTCTGTCTACCTGTGCCACTCAATCCATGCCTCACTTCACCCGTCCCACTGATTTTGGCAGATAGAAGTAGTCGCTTGTTGACTACCCGTATTCTAGTTTTTCTGTTGTGTGCACCCATGCCAGAATTTCAGCAGTGATGTTTGTTGCTTGCCGGAAATCTTCGATTTTCGCAAGCATGTTGATCACCCGCGTATGTTTGTTTGTTTGTTTGTTTGTCTGTCTGTCTGTCTGTCTGTTTGTCTGTATGTACACGCGCTACAGGCCACAGTTTTTAAGCAATCGCTCTGAAACTTATCCATAAACTGTAAGATCTGTTCCCCTCGGAGCCTATTGTTTTTGGTCATGATCGGTCAAAGGTCAAGGTCAGGGTCACCAAAAAACCTTAAATCTTTATTTTCTCCATATCTTCGTCAATAATAATCGTAGCCACATAATCTGTAGCTCATTTTATTCCTCACTATGTTAGCTTTCCAAGTGCTGGCAAATTTACCGGTCAATGGTTACCATGGTAACGTATTTTTGGGGGAAAATCAGAAAATTCGAAAATTTCCCTCCAAATTTCTCATTTTTTAAGTTAGAGAGGCCTAGTTTTTTGCAATGCGTAGCATTTAATATGCTCTATGCGAAATTTATGTAAGTCTCGCAAAATCTCGTGCCATTTGTCGTCAAATGGGACTTTTCGAGATTTCATTAAATATGATTTACAGGTCGCAGTTTTACAGCTAAGGTTCTGAAAGTGACATATTTTCTGTTCTTTTGTATTATCTCGAACTTGTTTTTTCATTTTTCGGAAATAGCCACCAGGGGGCGTGGTACTGGAAACACTGTAACATATCATTTTTCCGCAATATCTAAAAAAATATTCAGCATATAACAATTTTTTTTGTCGCATCTAAAACTAGGATCATTGCCTTATTCCTTCGTACATTTAGCCTTGTGCTGCCGTTACCATGGTTACCAAATTTTGGGGTAAAACTTGACAATCTGAAATACGGAGTTTTCCTGCTTCTATCTCTGTCAATATTTGCGATAGAAAGCTTTGGTTTTTGGCGTTAGATAGCATTAGTTTACTTCTTAGTCATTCAATAGAAAGTCTCGTCATATCTCGCACTGTTTCTCGTGAAAGGAGAACACCTGACCATTCGAAGAAATGCCTGTAATTGTGTCATTTTTTACGCTACAGACACATGGTTTTCAGCGTTGGGTAGCGGCTGACACTCGCAGTCACAATCAGGGGTCACATTGTAAGTCTAGTCAAATCTCGCGCCGTGTTTCACCAAACCACCAAGTCACGTGCCGTCGACGCAAGTGGCGGCAGGGTCCTTACGGTGGGCGGCCGGCCTGTTCAGCGGTGCGTGACGGCCTCTCTGGGCCCTGTCTATTATCGTACATGTTGGAGGCACAGTCCAGACTTTATTGCTTGCCGGAAATCTTCGATTTTCGCAAGCATGTTGATCACCCGCGTATGTTTTTTTGTTTTTCTGTTGTTTTACACTAATATCTCAAAACTTACTTTTCATTTTCTGGATATGACTGCTAGGGGGCGCTGCACTAGACCCATTTAAACAAATCAGTTTTTGGACATATTTCCGTAAGAGTAAACCTATATTACACAAACTGTAGCTTATTTTCTTTCTCTTGGCCTTCTGCAAAACATGATAACGTCTTCTGGTGTCCATCTTGTGTTACTTTGTCAGTATGTCTGTCTGTTTGTCAGTTATCTTCGAATCCGCCTACTTGATGGTTCTTGCATCTCACATATAGCAATCAACAAGCCAGATATTTGGAGGAATCCTTTTGAAACGATTACATCTCATGCCATTCACTAATATCATGAAACGCATTTGTCGTCTTCAGGATATGTCCACTAGAGGGCGCTGCAGTCGAACATCCCCAATATATCATTATTTGGCCATATCTCCAACACTAGAAACCTCAATTACATAAGCTATACCTTATTTTCTTCCTCGAGTCTTCCCCATAACCTGGTTAAGTCATCTTGTCTTCATCTTGTGTCCCTTTGTCAGTATGTCTGTTTGTTTGTCAGTTGTCCTCAAATTCGCCTGCTTGTTTGTTCTTTCGTCTCACTAATAGAATTCTACAGGCCACAGTTTTGAAAGAATCTTTTTTAAACTATTAAATCTTATGTCTTACAGTTATATCTCGAAACAGATTATTAGCGAATCTTTGAGCTTATGCTATGGTGCAGCGTCGTCCGTCGTCTGTAGGTTAACCATAGCTATCTCAAAAACGGCAGGAACTAGCATTACCAATTTTTTTTTTTGTAAATAAACAGTCATCTGAAAAGCTCTATCGGATTTTGTTTATTTTTTGGCTTTCTGCTTTTACTGAGATTTTATAGGGAAAAGCTAAAAAAGCTTTAAAAATCTTCTTCTGTGAAACTGTCCAGCCAAATTGTCAAATATTTCTAAGAACTGATCTCTTGAACATTCTATCTCAAGTTTGTTCGAATGGTTTCAGTTCGGAGATTGAACAGGGGGTTTAACTTAGTCATCTGTCCGAAAAAGCAAACTTAAATTAAAATCTCAGAAATGGCTAGAGCTGTCATTACCAAATTTTAATACCTATGTTTGTCTCATATGTCATATCTGAAATTGAGGTTTTGGTGGCGCCACCTACATTGTTCTGTTTTTTACAAGGGAAAATGTAATTTTAGACTCTCCAGCTTATTCACTGTTTTATGATGAAACTGTTAAGCTGATTGGTTTAAACTTTACAAGAATTATTCTATGGTAGGTTTCTGCCAGTTTTATCAGAAGAGATTGGGCATATGCAACTTTAAAAAAGCAGTGTACCCACTTGAAAACAATCATTTATTTTCTTCCTCTGAATCTACTCGATAATCTGAGTAGGTCATCTGGTCTTATTCTTGTCTCATTTTTTGAGTATGTCTGTCTGTTTGTCAGTGATCCTAAATTTCGCCTGCTTGCTGGACCTTGCTTCTTGCAGTTAGCAGTTTTCAGGACACAGTTTTGAGGGAATCCTTTTGGAACTGGAACAACATCTTATTTCTTACATTAAAGTCTCAAAGGAAATTTTTAATGTTTGGGATATGGCCGCTACCATATATTGGCCATACCTCCGACACTATAAACTGGTAGTCTGTTATCTCAGGTGTGTCAGTATATCTGTCTTTTTTGAGCTATGTCTACTTTCATGATCTTTTGTGTGATATATGTCATTCAACAGGAAAAAGTTTCCAGCAATCGCTCTGAAAGTCATTCAATTGATAGAAAATCGACAGTTTGTCCTGTTTGTTTTGCTGTCTTATTTCCGGCCATTTCCGGCAAGCGTTCGACCTCTGGTCGTCTAGTTTAATTGTTTCTTGTTCTAAGTGTTTAGTACTTGCACTGTTCATATACATGTTACACATGTTCTTGAAAAATAATGGTCCAGCATTGAAGCATTATACCTGGTGTAATCTCATTTCGCAGGTTCGCATTAGGCCTGTAGGCCTTGTTTTTAGCTCAGCTGACTGAAAGTCATCTGAGCTATAGCGATCACTCTTTGTCCGTCATCCGTCTGTCTGTCTGTCCGTCTGTCTGTCTGTCCGTCTGTCCGTCTGTCTGTCCGTTAACCAGGCACAAATTGTAACCGCTAGAACTGGAATCTTCTTACTTCGGAGGTCCATGAAAAATCTCCTTGGAAACCAGAAATTAGGTCTCTGTTACCCATATCCTTCGAGCTATGGGGCCCCAAAGTACCCCCCAGAAAAGTCCAAAATTTCATACAAAAACTTCAATATCTCATTAACTACTTGACTGATGGTCATGATTTTTGGCATACATATTGATCATGAGAGGTTCCATCAGTTCCTGAAGACTGGTGGCGCCACCTGTATTTTTCGATTTTTTACGAATTTTTTTCTCTATTTTTGAGACCTTTAAAAATGTGAACATCTGTTAACAAGGCACAAATCGTAATGACTAGACTTGGAATCTTCATTCTCGACACACTGAGAGATTATGAAAAGTCTCCATGGAAACCAGAAATTAGGTCTCTGTTACCCATATCCTTCCAGCTATAGGGCCCCAAACTACCCCCCAGAAAAGTAAAAAATTTCAAACAAAAACTTAATTATCTCATTAAATACTTGACTGATGGTCATGATTTTTGTCATACATATTGATCATGAGATGTTCCATCACTTCCTGCAGACTGGTGGCGCCACCTGTATCGTTCAATTTTTTACGAATTTTTTTCTCTATTTTTGAGACCTTTCAAAATGTAAACATCTGTTAACAAGGCACAAATCGTAAAGACTGGACCTAGAATCTTCATTCTTGACACACTGAGAGACCTATGAAAAGTCTCCATGGAAACCAGAAATTAGGTCTCTGTTACCCATATTCTTCGAGTTGTGGAGCCCCAAAGTACCCCCAAGAAAAGTAAAAAATTTCATACAAAAACTTCAGTATCTCATTAACTACTTGACTGATGGTCATGATTTGTGGCATAACTATTGATCATGAGATGTGTCATCACTTCCTGCAGACTGGTGGCGCCACCTGTATCATTCGATTTTTTACGATTTTTTCCTCTATTTTTGAGACCTTTAAGGATGCTGTCATCTGTTAGCATGGCACAAATCGTAACGACTGGACCTAGAATCTTCATTCTCAACACACTGAGAGGTCCATGAAAAGTCTCCATGGAAACCAGAAATTAGGTCTCTGTTATCCATATCCTTCGAGCTATGGGGCCCCAAAGTACCCCCCCAGAGTAGTCAAAAATTTCATACAAAAACTTCAATATCTCAATAGCTACATCACTGATGGTCATGATTTTTTGCATACATATTGATTATGAGATGTTCCATCAGTTCCTGCAGACTGGTGGCGCCACCTATGTTATCTATCAAGAGGGTACAAATTGCAACAACTGGACCTAGAAACTTCATTCTTGTCATGCAAGGAGGCCCATGAAGAGTGCCTGTGGAAACTTGAAATTAGGTCTCTGTTACCCATATCCTTCAAGCTATAGGTCTCTGAAGTATCCCTCAGAATAATGGACAATTTGATACAAAAGCTGAAGTATCTGAACAACTAATACGGAGATTATCATGATTCTTTGCATGGTTATTGACCATTAAGTGTTTTTAGCTCAGCTGACTGTAAGTCATCTGAAGTATCCCTCAGAATAATGGACAATTTGATACAAAAGCTCAAGTATCTAAACAACTATTGCAGTGATCACCATGATTCTTTGCATGGATATTGATCATGGAATGTGTCATCAGTTTCTGCAGTATGGTGGCGCCACCTGTATTTTTTTATTTTTACGAATTTTTTTCTCTATTTTTGAGACCTCATAAGATGCGGTCATCTGTTAACATGGCACAAATCGTAACAACTGGACCTAGAATCTTCTCTCTTGACATGCTGAGAGGCCCATGAAAAGTTTCCTTAAAAACTTGAAATTAGGTCTCTGTTACCCATAACCTCTGAGCTATGGGGCTCCGAAGTACCCCCAGAATAATGGAAAATTTGATACAAAAGCTCAAGTATCTGAACAATTATTATATTGATCACCATGATTCTTTGCATGGATATTGATCATGAAATGTTTCATCAGTTTCTGCATTCTGGTGGCACCACCTGTATTTTTTCAATTTTTAGCTCAGCTGACTGAAAGTCATCTGAGCTGTAGGGATCACCTTTTGTCCGTCGTCCATCCGGCCATCCAGGCATCTGTCTATTAACAGGGCACAAATCATAACCGCTAGACCGGGAATCTTCTTACTTGAAATCCTGGGAGGTTTATGGAAATTTTCCTTTTAAACCTGAAATTAGGTCACTGTGACCTATATTCTTTGAGCTATGGGGTTCTGAAGTACCCCCGCAGAATAATGCAAAATTTAATACAAAAGTTCAAGTATCTGAACAACTAA
Organism: Sipunculus nudus; assembly: GCA_026874595.1. Lineage (NCBI taxonomy): Eukaryota > Metazoa > Annelida > Sipuncula > Golfingiida > Sipunculidae > Sipunculus > Sipunculus nudus. The sequence goes on from CM049313.1 coordinate 29,232,809, forward strand.
TGCATTAATCACCATGATTCTTTGCATGGATATTGATCATGGAGTGTTTCATCAATTTCTGGAGATTGGTGGCGCCACCTATATTTTTTTTATTTTTTTACGATTTTTTTCTCTACTTTTGTGATCTTTAAACATTTGGTCATCTGTAAACAGGGCACAAATCATAATGACTGGACCTAGAATCTTCTGTCCTCACCTCCAGGGAAGCCCATAAAAGGTCTACATGGAAACCCGAAATAAGGTCCCTGTTACCCATATTCTGTGAGCCATGGGGCTCTGAAGTACCCCCCAGAATAAAGATTTGGTCATATATTTACAGGGCACAAATCATAATGACTGGACCTAGAATCTTCTGTCCTCACCTCCAGGGAAGCCCATAAAAGGTCTACATGGAAACCAGAAATAAAGTCCCTGTTACCCATATCCTTCATGCTCTGGGGCTCCGAAGTACTCCCCAGAATAAAGATTTGGTCATCTGTTAACAGAGCACAAATTATAATGACTTGACCTAGAATCTCCTTTCTTGATATGCTGGGAGGCCCCTGAAAAGTCTCCTTGTGCACCTGAAATTACATCTCTGTTACCCATATCCTTCATCCTATGCGGCTTTGAAATACCCCCCAGAATAAACATGTGGATTTGTTAACAGGGCACAAATCATAATAACTGGACCTAGAATTTTATTTTTTGACATGCTGGGAGACCCCTGAAAAGTCATCTTGTAAACCTTGAAAATAGGTGTCTGTTACCCATATCCTTCATGCTACAGAGCTCCATAGTACCCCAATGAATATTGGATGATTTTATACAAAAGGTCAAGTTTGGAAAAAGTATTTCATTAAAATTTGACATTCAGATGATAAAATTACTTTTGTCAGTGTCTTCCTGGTCAGCTGAGCGTCATGACCCCTGGGTCACTTGTCTTGTAACTGCTGTGGAATTAATTTTCACAGCATGTTACCATAAGCATTTCATTTTGCCTTCCCAGGCCAGCTCTCAGGTCCCAAAATTTGGGTTACAGTTAGATGTCCCCCAAACCCCCCTACCATACCAAAAGTTTGGTCACTAGAATTTCATTCCTTCGAGATGTTTAGAAAAAACTTTAATTTTCAATTAAAAACCCATTGTTACACTTCAAGAAAAACTTCATGCAGAAAAAAAGGATTTCAGCTTGTTAGTTTTGAAAGTTGAAAGAAATTGGCCAAAAACTGTAGTTTTTATTAAAGTTTTTATGAGACCATGTCAGACCCAGGCTCTACCCAGCCCCTCTTCAGTCACCTGTATGTCCTCAAGTTGACCTTTAAGGCCAATTATGCACGCTTGACGCGGGGCATATACTTGCAGCTGGGCAGCTTATTGCTGGCCACAGGTGATCCAGGTGTCCAACCCAGCTCATCTATTGTTGTTAAGACCAACAGCATAACAATAAACAATGAATAAATAAATTTTTACAGGTCTGTAATAACAACTTTAAAAATAATCAATAGAAAAGAAATTAGACAGTTTATGAGTAACACTAACAGGGAATTACTATGCAGTTACTGATGTTTTATGGATTTTGTATGGATGGGTGAAAATGTATTCCAAGTAACACCATTGAGTCACCTATTGTATTTTTCTTTTCAATTTTAATAATGAAAAAAAAAATAATTAAATTATATTGTTCTATACTTTTAGGGATTATATGGAGGAAATTAATGATTGACAAAGATGCAGTTGATAATATAAATCTAAATTTAATAAAAAATTTGAATATGATAAAAAATCAGATCTTAGACAAGTTCTCATTATGATTTCTGTAATGTTAATAATTGTCATAAGACTCTTGCTATGTCTAGTGTAGATTGATGTGAAGGTAGTCCAAATTGAATATTATAGTTTTATTTTTGAATATAAATAAAAAAATTAAAACCAGGTTCTTATGATCATTATTTAAATTTGTGATATTTGTTTACTCTGGATTCTCAAGAACTTTGTTTGGCTGAAACTGAACAAATACCAAACATGGTGCAGTACTTTGCAAATGTATTTGAATGCAAATATGAATATGTACTTCATAATTTCATGTATAAGTATAGGAATACAGGTAAAAATGAAAGTATTCGAATAAAAATGTATTCATGAATATATTCAGTAATATTATTTTAATAATCATTTATTTCGATAATATTATTAAAAAATCTTTGATGAAAAAAACATGATACTGTTATTATTTTTAATTTAAATTATATTTGACACAATATTTGTTATTAATTTTAACTTTTCAAATAATTCTACTGCAATGTAGGTAAAGTTTTATGGCCAAGTCGAAACCCATGTTATAATAGCACACCATTTCCAACTGTAAATTATATAAATGACATCAATCTTCTTTCCTGTCTCCAAGTATATATTCTAAATCTTACATAACTTGAGTTAAACACAATCAACTCATAATAGAGCTTATATTTTATTACCTCACAAAAGTCTTTGCCTACCTCCTCTTTCAAATCATATTTTGTGATCATATATAACAGCTGAGTGCCGTGACCCAAGGGTCCCTTGTTAGCGAACCTGTGAGCTTATGCGCTGGTGTGGCGTCTTCCGTCGGCCATCGGCTGTCATCTGTACGTTAACCCATACTATCTTCAAAATGGCAAGAGTTAGCATCACAAAATTTTATGCAAAAAATAAGTCATCTAAAAAACTCTATCAGATTTTGCTTATTTTTTGGCTAACTGCATTTTCTTAGATTTTATAGGGAAAAAGCTAAAAAAAAACTTTAAAATCTTCTTCTCTGGAACTGTTTAGCCAAATTGTCCAGTTTTTCACAGAAATGATTCATGGAACAATCTCTCTCAAGTTTGTTCGAATCGTTTAAGTTCGGTGATTTTTGGCTGAGTTACAGGAAGTTGAACCTAGTCATCTGTCCAAAAAAGCATACTAAAATTACAATCTCAGAAACGGCTGGATTTATCATCACCAAATTTTATGCTTATGTTGTTTGCATGAGTCATATCTGAAATTGAGGTATTGGTGGCGCCTTTTTTGTACAGGGGTCATAAGTGCTGACGGCTACAAAAAATTCTACTCTGAAACCATATATTTAGTTTTTGCCAAATTGTTTAATATCACACAGAAATGATCCTGGGATAGTGCTTTCTGAAATTTGTTCAAATGGTCTCAGTTCAGTGACTTTTGGCTGAGTTATGTGAAGCTGAATTTAGTCATATGCCATAACAGCCCATTTTAGCTCAGTGGCTATAAAGATCTTCTTGCAAACCACTGGGTCAAATTCTCAAATCTTACACATTAATTATCCTTAGATGTTGATAATTCAAATTTGTTCAAATGGTTTTGGTTCACTGATGTTTGGCTGAGTTATTGGAGCTGAACTTCGCCATTTTGCTTTATTTTCCCATATGAGTTATAAACCTGCAAAATGTTTTTTGACTGACGCCACTGAGGCCACTTTGTTAAAATTTTACAAGAATAATCCCCTGAATAATTTTTATAATAATTGTCTTTTATGGTTCCAAAGAATGAATTTTTGGCTGAATTATAAAGATTGAATTGAGTCATTTTGCCATATATGTTAGCTGTGTGAAGCAGATACATCTAGCCTGAAACCAGTTTATCAGCATCTATTACATCATGCCTCTAGACGTTTAGATATCAGGTTATCTATGGTTAATATTGACAAGAATGATTTTTGAAAGCTTTTAAAAATTGTAGATTTATGATTTTAGATATTCCTCATGCCAGGCAATGTTTACAGTCACAGGTACACAGCTCTCTGTGGTTATATAAAGACGGCTGTACATGGATTATAAATAATTGGTATCCATACTCAATTCAAGATTTTGCCATCAGTGAGATGTATCTGTATTATAATTTTGCATTCAATATGCATCTGTTGTAATTTTTAGCGAACCTGTGAGCTAATGTTATGGTGTGGCAGCGCCCGTCGTACGTTTTCTGTACCTTAACCCATACAATCTCGAAAAATGACTGGCGCTAGCATCATGAAATTTAATGCAGAAAATTAGCCATCTTAAAAACTCTGCATTTTCTTAGATTTTATAGAGAAAAAGCTAAAAAACCTTTAAAAATCTTCTCCTCCGAAACGGTCAAGTCAAATTGTTCAATATTTCAGAGAAATAATCTTTTATACCATCTCTCTCAAGTTCGAATGGTTAAAGTTCGGTGAATTTCAGCCGAGTTACAGGAAGTTGAACCTAAGTCATCTGTCAAAAAAGCATACTAAAATGACAGTCTCAGAAATGGCCTGGGCTATCATCACCAAATTTTATGCCAGCATTGGTCACACGAGTCATACCGGTATATGAAATTCAGGTATTGGTGGCGCCACCTGCATTGACCTTTTTTTGTACGGGGGTCATTGGTCATCTGAACATTAACCCATAATTTCTCAGGAATAGCAGGAGGTACCATCCCTAGATTTTATGCAGTAATCTGTCACATATCAAATGTTGTGGGATTCAGCTGATTTTTTTTTTTGCTATCTGTATTTACTTAGTTTTTATTGGTAAAAAAGCTGAAAAAAACTTTAAAAGTCTTCTTCTTGTAAAGAGTCTAGCCAAATTGTTCAATATTTTACAGAAATGATCCCAGAGGCAAGCCCTCTCAAGTTTGTTCAAATGGTTTGCATTTGATGAATTTTAGTGGAGTTACACGAATTTGAACAGTCATTTGGCCAAGTAAGCATACTGACATAGTAATCTCAGAAATGACAGAAGCAAGCATTACCAAGTATTGTGCAAATGTTGGTCACATGACTCATATTTGAAGTTGCAGATTTTATGGTGCCACTTACATTGACCGTTTTTTTATGGGCAAAAACCTCATAATTTTAGCCTCTTTCAGCTTAAAATGTTTATGATTTTCAAGTTGAATCGTTCAGTTTTTCAAAAGAATTATGCTAAGACATGGTTCTTTCAATCATATCAGAAAAGCTTTTGTTGGTCTTATGGCCATTGTTATGTCTATTTCAAACTGAGGACTGCAAAACTGTTCTTCTACAAAATTATTGTTTCAATTATAACTTCTGTAACATTGCACAAAAATTATTCTTAGGTGGCCTTTGTTCAAGTTTACTTGAATGATTTTTGGCAGAATTATTGGACCTTTAACAATGAAAGAACTGCATCTTTTATTATTGTAGATATTTTGATAAAATGTTTATCAATATGTCAGCTTGAAAAAAAAGTATTTTAGCCAAAATCTTTCAGTATGTGTTAACAGATTCACCAACACTCCAAGATTGTGTCTGTATCTTTAAAAATAAAGTTGAGAAACTGCCAACTGTTTCAGATTTGACAACAGATCAAGAGTTCAATCAGTGCAGTCAAGCACAAGGCATGTGATCACCTCATGGGTGACATGTGATTACCTCATGGGTGTCATGCACCTCAGGGCAGGGCCCCTGCATGAGCTTATGCAATGGTGTGGCTACTATTTCAGACTTGGCAACAGGCTAGAGGTCAGTCTCGATCTATTTATAGCTTTGGCAGACTGCCAACTGTATCAGATTAGGCAACGGGTCAAGAGTTCACTCAGTGCATCCAGGTATGGGTCAGGAGTTCACTCAGTGCAGTAGCCTGAGCCAGCAAATTTGTCACAGTTCACTCGGGGCATCTGCCTTTCTCACCTAAGCCTGGTCAGCCCCATGCATCAGACTCAAGGTAATTTCGGTGTTTTGGCCTGATATTTTGACCTGTCTATGTGTCTTAGATGGCTTTCTCGTTCACAAGACAGGTGTGGCCTCTACAATGACTTTTGCACAGTGTATGTGCCTGCTTATTTCTACAGAGGAATTTGATATATCAGCCTGAAATTGGGCATATATATACATATCAAATAGCTTTGTTGTATACAAGACTGGTGGTGCCACTACAATCATTTTTGTGTTGTGTGCACCCATGCCAGAATTTCAGCAGTGATGTTTGTGTAATTGTTTCTTATTCAAAATGTTTAGTACTTGCATTGTTCATATACATGAGAAGTAATGGTCCAGCATTGAAGCATTATCCCTGGTGTATTTCCCAATGCACAGGTTCGCATTAGGCCTGTAGGCCTTGTTTTTAAAGTTAACGCATTTTTTCTGTGTCATATAAATACAGACACAATCTTGGCCTGTTTGTTAATCTGTTTGATGTTTCCGTTGAATGGGTATATACTACCATTCAGATGATAAAATTTCCTTTTGCGAATCTCTTCCCAGTCAGCTGAGCGTCATGACCCATTTGGTCACTTGTTCATATACATGAGAAGTAATGGTTCAGCATTGAAGCATTATACCTGGTGTATTTCCCAATGCACAGGTTTGCATTAGGCCTGTAGGCTTTGTTAAGAAATTATTCCCTTTTAAATAATTAAACAAAATACTGTGGTTGGCTTCATATTTTGCGAGGCTGAAATTTCGCGATTTTTCCATTTTTAATGTTTTGCGAGGGTTTCATTTTCGCGATTTCACAAGAATCTATATCAAATCTTTGGCAAAGCCATATACCTTTGTGTATTATAAAATGAGAATAAGTCATGAGTTTGTGACATTTTCTTATATAATGATGGGCCCGCACACACAGCATAGGTGGTTTAGTTCAAATTTAAGGCTTACATTTCCCTATACCTGCAAGGATGTAATTTATTAAAAAAAATTTTCTCTGTTCTAAACTATTACCATACAAGTATTGATTACACTAAATAAGAAGGACATTCTCAATTGGACGATTATTCCCGAGGGTTGCATTTTCGCGATTATTTCCCATTCGCGAATATCACGAAATTAAAACCCTCGCAAACAAAAAGGCAACCACAGTATAATCTAACCCATCATTAGGCATAATTTGATAATATATGAAACAAATCATGGATAAATAAAGGTGCAGTTTAAAATTGTGAATTCTTGATTGTTATTTTTATATATTTATTGCTTTGCAAATAAAAAATATATTTTATAAAAAAAAAGAAACATATCTGTGTGCATAAGGTGATGTTACCTGAATAAATTAAGTATAAATGTTGATGTAATTTAGATTTGTGAATCAATTTAAATATTCAGATATATATGATATACTGTAAATATATAGTAAAATTAATAAACTTAAAAAAAATAACAAAAGAAAAAATAGGATCTAATGCAAATATTTGTTCATTATTTTTCTGTCTCGGTAGAATGGAAATTAAAGTTATTTGCTTTTGTTTTCCATCTCTCTGCCTGTTTTTAAATATTTAAAAATAATTTCATTTAAATTAAATGTTTCCTTTACGTATATGCTGTAACTCCCAAGAGTGACTGTAAGAATTTAATTTTGTATTCTGTGTTTATATTTGAAGGTGTTGTAACCCCCCCCCCCCCCTCCGGTCATTGAGCCCTAGTTCCTGAGCACTGAGGATAGTATTTTTATTGCAACTTCAAAAAATCTATGGTGATGCAGTTATAACTGTCACAATCAGCTGAGCGCCATGACCCATGGGTCCCTTGTTATAAGACCATGTCACACCTAGCTCTAGCTACATATGGCAAATTTATAATTAAAAAAAAAATTTTTATGCCCCCGCCACAAAGTGGCCGGGGCATATCGTTTTACCCATGTCCGTCATTCCGTCCTTCCGTCATTCCGAAATCAAACAGTTGTACGGACTTTTTTTCGCAATGCCTGCAGATATTGGCCTGATTTTTGGTGTGTAAGCAGATATAGACCAGTTACAGATCGAGTTCGCGTTTCGTCCCAGTTGACCTACTTTTGACCGTTTTACGGCTCCTAAACTTAGAAAATTTCATGAAAAATAGAAATTTCATGACAAATACACATGTACAGACTTTTTTTCACAATGCCTGCAGATATTGGCCTGATTTTTTGTGTGTGGGCAGATATAGACCAGTTACAGATCGAGTTCGCGTTTCGTCCCGGTTGACCTATTTTGACCGTTTCACGCCTCCTGAACATAGAAAATTTCATGAAAAATATGAAATTTCATGACAAATACACATGTACGGACTTTTTTCGCAGTGCCTGCAGATATTGGCCTGATTTTTGGTGTGTGGGCAGATAATGACCAGTTACAGATCGAGTTCGTGTTTCGTCCCAGTTGACCTACTTTTGACTGTTTTACGGCTCCTAAACTTAGAAAATTTCATGAAAAATAGAAATATTCATGACAGATACACATGTACAGACTTTTTTTCACAATGCCTGCAGATATTGGCCTGATTTTTTGTGTGTGGGCAGATATAGACCAGTTACAGATCGAGTTCGCGTTTCGTCCCGGTTGACCTACTTTTGACCGTTTCACGCCTCCTGAACATAGAAAATTTCATGAAAAATATGAAATTTCATGACAAATACACATGTACGGACTTTTTTTCGCAATGCCTGCAGATATTGGCCTGATTTTTGGTGTGTGGGCAGATATTGACCAGTTACAGATCGAGTTTGTGTTTCGTCCCAGTTGACCTACTTTTGATTGTTTTACGGCTCCTGAACATAGAAAATTTCATGTAAAATATAAATTTTCATGACAAATACACTTGTACAGACTTTTCTTCGCAATACCTGCAGATATTGGCCTGATTTTTGGTGTGTGGGCAGATAATGACCAGTTACAGATCAAGTTCACGTTTTGTCCCAGTTGACCTACTTTTGACCATTTGACGGTGCTCTAACATAGAAATTTCATAAAAAAGTGCACATGTATGGACTTTTTTCGCAGTGCCTGCAGATACGGGCCTGATTTTTGGTGTGTAGGCAGATAACGACCAGTTACAGATCGAGTTCTTGTTTTGTCCCAGTTGACCTACTTTTGACCATTTGACTGCTCCTGAACATAGAAAGTTTCATGAAAAATAGAAATTTTAATAACAAATGCATATGTACTGATTTTTTTCCTCAATGCCTGCAGATACCACCCTGATTTTTTATGTGTGGGCAGATAATGACAGTTACAGATCGAGTTAGCGTTTCATCCCTGTTGACCTACTTTTGATTGTTTTACGGCTCCTAAACATAGAAAATTTCATGAAAGACAGAAATTTTAATGGAAAATGCACATGTATGGACTTTTTTTCACAATGCCTGCATATACTGGCATGATTTTTGGTGTGTTGCTTGATAATGACCCGTTACAGATCGAGTTTGCATTTTGCCCTTGTTGACCTACTTTTGACCATATGACACCTCCTGAACTTAAAAATTTTTTCAAAATTTTACAAATGTTTCTAATTTGCCCCAGGCGGGGGCATTCGTGTCGTTCCGACACATCTAGTTTAATAAATTATTTGATAAATTATTAGATTCTGACAAGTACTAGTAGACACATTTTAAGGCTTAATGATGGGATTAAGATGCTTATAGTCATTAACAATCCTGTTTCGTTTATGTGTAGAATTAATGCACATGTTTTGCAATCTATATTTTCAATATATAGCTGTAAATTATATTATGTTCAGTTTTATAAATGATATATTAAAGCCATGATAGGAGGTACTTTAAGCCATGATTAAATTGTTTGGAATTTGTAAATGGAAATATATGTAACTTGTTTTCAGACGTATTAATAACACTAACACATTTTTGTTTGTCAAACGTGTCCTTTAAAATAAATTATTTTACCTTATTGCATTTTTAAATAGTTTCAGTCCCCAATGTTAATGTATTAAACCGTGAATTATATTTTTTTTATTTTTTTATGTTCATTTGAAAATGGAAAATTTAAATTTTCTTACAGCATTTTATTTCAGTTAATAAATTAAATGTGTGTTATAATACTTTAGCTAATTTCCACTTTCTCCCTTGTTCTATAATTGACTGGGGTTCATACATTTCCATGGTTATTTTATGCACTTATTACTGTCATATAGATGAAATAATGATACTTTAGAAATATTTGATCATTAGAGGCTCCTGCATCTTTGATATAGTCCAAAAAAGTGCACATTATTAGTTTGGCAAACATATATTTAATATTTGATCATCACCAGTTAGCAGGGCCATTTCCTTTTAGATTTTTAAATGCTTATATCTATAAAAAAACAACAAAAGAAATAAGAATATTTTGCATTTGCTAAACTTTTCAAATATTCAGCTGAAGGATGTGACCCATGGGTCCCTTGTTTAGCTTTTGTTCTGTCCTTGTAAAGTTTTCAGCAATTCTTCATAAGAGGGTTTGGTTTAACTTATTGGGTTAATAAAGCTCTTGTCTTTATTCCAGAGATCTATAGAAGCTGAAACAAGCAAAGGAAGTGACACCCTAAGATATACCCTCAGCACATTCAAGGACAAAGTAAAAGAGGTAAATAAGTTGTAGTCAAGTTAATCTCAAGTGTGTATTCTGTCATGGTCAGGGCTGACCACATTGCTTGCTCTGCATTCATCAGCAGGCCAGCATCAGCCTTGGCCATATTTGTTTAATCTGAGGAAGCCTGCAGTTCTGCTGGCCATATTCATCATTTGTCCATGTATGTGTAATTGTTAGCGAACCTGTGAGCTTATGTGATGGTGTGGTGTTGGCCGTCGTCCATTGTCCGTCGTCTGTACGTTAACCCATACTATCTTGAAAACGGCAAGAGTTAGCATCACAAAATTTTATGCAAAAAATTAGTCATCTATAAAACTCTATCGGATTTTGCTTATTTTTTGGCTAACTGCATTTTCTTAGATTTTATAAGAAAAAAGCTAAAAAAGGTTTAAAAATCTTCTTCTCCGAAACTATTCAGCCAAACTGTTCATTATTTCACAGAAATTATTCCTTGAACAATCTCTCACAAGTTTGTTCGAATGGTTTAAGTTCAGTGATTTTTGGCCAAGTTATAGGAAGTTGAATTTAGTTATCTGTCCATAAAAGCATACTTATATTACAATCTCAGAAATGGCTGGAGCTATCATCACCAAATTTTATGCCAATGTTGGTCACATGAGTCATATCTGAAATTGAGGTATTGGTGGCGCCACCTGCATCACCCTTTTATGTACAGGGGTCATCAGTGCCTGTATCATACATGAGGGCTACAAAAAAAACTTCTTTGAAACCATATGGCCAAATTGTTTTAATATCACACAGAAATGATCCTAGGGTAGTGCTTTCTGAAGTTTGTTCAAATGGTATCTGTTCAGTGACCTTTGACTGAGTTATGGGAAGCTGAATTTAGGTATATGCCATAACATCCCATTTTAGCTAAGCGGCTACAAAGATCTACTTCTCAAAAACCACTGGGCCAAATTCTTAAATCTCACAAATTCATTATCCTTAGATGTTGATAATTCAAGTTTGTTCAAATGGTTTTGGTTCAGTGATTTTTGGCTGAGTTATGGGAAGCTGAACTTAGTCATTTTGTGGTATCTACCTTTATGAGTTATAAACCTGCAAAATGTGTTTTCGGTGATGTCACTGAGGCCAATTTGATTAATATTTTACAAGAATAATCTCTTAATTAATTCTTATAATAATTGTCTTTTATGGTTCCAAAGAATGAATTTTGGCTGAATTATAAAGATTGAATTGAGTCATTTTACCATATATTTTAGCTGTGTGAAGCAGATACATCTAGCCTGGCACCAGTTTATCAGCATCCATTACATTATGCCTCTAGACATTTAGATTTCAGGTTATCTATGATAAATATTGACGAGAATGTTTTTTGAAAGCTGTTAAAAAATGTAGATTTATGATTTTAGATATCATCTGTACATTAAATCATAATTTCTAAGGAATAGCAGGAGGTACCATCCCCAGATTTTATGCAATTATCTGTCACATATCAATTGTTGTAGGATTCAGCTTATTTTTATGCCCCCGCCACAAAGTGGCCGGGGCATATAGTTTTACCCATGTCCGTCATTCCGTCATTCCAAAATCAAACAGTTGTACGGACTTTTTTTCCCAATGCCTGCAGATATTGGCCTGATTTTTGGTGTGTGGGCAGATAATGACCAGTTACAGATCGAGTTCGCGTTTTGTCCCAGTTGACCTACTTTTGACCAATTTACGGCTCCTAAACTTAGAAAATTTCATGAAAAATAGAAATTTCATGACAAACACACATGTACGGACTTTTTTTCGCAATGCCTGCAGATATTGGCCTGATTTTTTGTGTGTGGGCAGATAATGACCAGTTACAGTACGAGTTCGCGTTTCGTCCCGATTGACCTACTTTTGACTGTTTTACGGCTCCTTAACTTAGAAAATTTCATGAAAAATATAAATTTTCATGACAAATACAAATGTACAGACTTTTTTTCGCAATGCCTCCAGATATTGGCCTGATTTTTGGTGTGTGCAGATATTGACCAGTTACAGACCGAGTTCGCGTTTCGTCCTGATTGACTTAATTTTGACCATTTTACTGCTCTTGAACATAGAAAATTTCATGAAAAATAGAAATTTTCATGACAAATACACATGTACGGACTTTTTTTCGCAATGCCTGCAGATATCGGCCTGATTTTTGGTGTGTGGGCAGAAAATGACCAGTTACAGATCGAGTTCGCGTTTCGTCCCGGTTGACATACGTTTGACCGTTTTACGGCTCTTGAACATAGAAAATTTCATGAAAAATATAAATGTTCATGACAAATACACATGTACAGACTTTTTTTCGCAATGCCTGCAGATATTGGCCTGATTTTTTGTGTGTGGGCAGATAATGACCAGTTACAGATGGAGTTAGCGTTTTGTCTCGGTTGACCTACTTTTGACCGTTTACGGCTCCTAAACTTAGAAAATTTCATGACAAATAGAAATTTTCATGATAAATACACATGTACAGACTTTTTTTTCGCAATGCTTGCAGATATTGGCCTGATTTTTTGTGTGTAGGCAGATAATGACTAGTTACAGATCAAGTTCGTGTTTCATCCCAGTTGACCTATTTTTGACCATATGACAGAGACCCTGAACATAGAAAATTTCATGAAAGATAGAAATTTTTATGAAAAATGCACATGTATGGACTTTTTTTCACAATGCCTGCAGAAACTGGCCTCATTTTTGGTGTGTCGCTTGATAATGACCCGTTACAGGTCAAGTTTGCATTTTGCCCTTGTTGACCTACTTTTGACCATACGACACCTCCCGAACTTAAAAAATTTTTACAAAATTTAACAAATTTTTCTAATTTGCCCCAGGCGGGGGCATTCATGTCCTTCTGACACATCTAGTTTGCTCTCTGCATTTACTTAGATTTTATAGGGAAAAAGCTGAAAAACCTTTAAAAGTCTTCTTCTTGTAAACGGTCCAGCCAAATTGTTCAATATTTTACAGAAATGATTCCAGAGGCAAGCCCTCTCAAGTTTGTTCAAATGGTTTGTGTTTGATAAATTTTAGCAGAGTTATACAAGTTTGAACTCAGTCATTTGGCAAAGAAAGCATACCATTTGACATAGTAATCTCAGAAATGACAGAAGCTAGCATTACTAAGTATTGTGCAAATGTTGGTCACATGACTCATATTTGAATTTGCTGATTTTGTGGTGCCACCTACATTGACCTGTTTTTATGGGCAAAAACCTCATAATTTTAGCTGCTTTCAGCTTAAAAATGTTTATGATGAAACTGTCAAGTTGAATCGTTCAATTTTTCAAAAGAATTATGCTAGGACATGGTTCTTTCAATCATATAAGAATAGATTGAGTTTGTTGATTTTTGGTTGAGTCGTGAAAAGCTTAAGTTGGTCTTATGGCCATTATTATGTCTATTTCAAACAGAGGACTGTTGTAGTGTTCTTCTACAAAATTGTTGTTTCGGTTATAACTTCTGTAACATTGCACAAAAATTATTCCTAGGTGGCCTTTGTTCAAGTTTACTTGAATTATTTTAGGCAAAATTATTGGACCTTTAACAATGAAAGAACTGCCTCTTTTATTATTCTTGATATTTTGATAAAATTTTTATGAAAATGTCAGCTTGAAAAAAAAGCATTTTAGCCAGTCTTTCAGTATGTGTAAACAGATTTACCAACAAGCCAAAATTGTGTCTGTATCTTGAATAAGTTGAGAAACTGCCAACTGTTTCAGATTTGGCAACATATCAAGAGTTCATTCAGTGCAGCCAGATATGGGTCAAGAGTTCAATCAGTGCAGCTAAGCACAATGCATGTGATCACCTCATGGGTGTCATGTGAACACCTCATTGACACCATGTGATCACCTCATGAATAGCATGTGATCACCTCATGAGTATCATGTGATCACCTCATGGGTGTCATGCCCCTCAGGGCTGCATGTGGAGCCGATCTGTGAGCTTATGCAATGGTGTGGCTACCATTTCAGATTTAGCAACAGGCCGAAGGTCAGTCTGAATCTATTTATAGCTTTGGCAGACTGCCAACTGTATCTGAGATTAGGTAACAGGTCACAAGTTAACTCAGTGCAGCCAGGTATAGGTCAGGAAGTCACTCAGTGCGGTAGCTGCATTCTATATATGGCTTTGGCAGACTGCCCACTGCATCAGATTTGGCACCAAAGTATAGCCTTATCTATTTTTAGCTTTGGCAGACTGCCAACTGTGTCAGATTATGCAACAGGTCAAGAGTTCACTCAGTGCAGCCAGGTACAGGTCAAAAGTTCACTCAGTCTAGCCAGGTGCAGATCAAGATCCCTCAGTGCAGTAGCCTGAGCATGCAATTTGTCACAGTTCACTCGGGGCAACTGCCTTTTTCACCTAAGCTTGGTCAGCCCAGTGCATCAGACTCAAGGTAAGTTTGATGTATTGGCCTGATATTTTGACCTGTCTACGTGTCTTTGATGGCTTTCTCGTTCACAAGACTGGTGTCACCATCTACAATGACTTTTGCACAGTATATGCCCCTTCCTATTTCTTTGGAGGAATTTGATATATCAGCCTGAAATTGGGCATATTTATACATATCAAATAGCTTTGTCGTATCCAAGACTGGTGGTGCCACCTGCAATAATTTTTGCACAGTGTGTGTCCCTGCTTATTTCTCAGGAGGGGTTGGATATATCAATCTGAAATTTGGCATATGTATATATCTCTGATAGCTTTGTTGTATACAAGACATGGTGGTGCCAGCTACAATCATTTTTGTGTTGTGTGCACCCATGCCAGAATATCAGCAGTGATATTTGTGTAATTGTATCCGCCAATACAGAGTTTTGCGTATACTATGTTTTCAGTTGCACGCCGCCGCTGCCGCGTAGGATTCCGGAGAACTCCTCTGTAACCGTTGGGCAGAATTTTACGACACCCGGGATTATGTTCAGGTCACATGTGAACTGCTGCACCCTGATTTTGTTTTGACCTCTGACCTTTCCTCTCTGCCCAGCGTCCATTTGTGCGTCTTGTTTCCATCCACATATCTCGGAAACCATTTGACCGATCAGGAAAATTTTTTTGTACAAATGTAGCCCTTGTATAGCTTTATAACATGCACATAAAATGGTGGCGCCATCTGCAACCATGTTTGCACAATGTCCATCTGTCCATCTGCCTTGGGTTAAAATCACTCATATCTCTGCAGTGGTTTGACTAATTCACCTGAAATCGGGCATGCTTATACATCCTGGATAGCTTTCTTGATTTTATGACAGGTGGCTGCACCTACATTCACGTTCACGCTGATCACATCCAAGCTCATATCTCGGGAACCGTTTGCTTGATCAGGGAATAAAATTTATACAAATGTAGCCCTTGGATAGCTCTATAACATACACAAAAAATGGTGGCGCCACCTGTTACCATGTTTGCAGAGTGTCCATCTGTTCATCTGCCTTGGGTTGAAATCACTCCAATCTCTGCAGTGAATTGACTAATCCACCTGAATTTCGGCATGCGTATACATCCAGGATAGCTTTCTTGAATTTATGACATATGGCGCCACCTACATTCACGTTCACGCTGATCATGCCGCCGCTGCCGCGTAGGATTCCGGAGAACTCCTCTGTAACCGTTGGGCAGAATTTTACGACACCCTGGATTATGTTCAGGTCACATGTGAACTGCTGCACCCTGATTTTGTTTTGACCTCTGACCTTTCCTCTCTGCCCAGCGTCCATTTGTGCGTCTTGTTTCCATACATAAATCCACATATCTCGGGAACCGTTTGACTGATTAGGCCAAAATTGTGCATGTGTATAGATCTCACATAGCTCTTTATCATACGCAAAACTGGTGGTGCCACCTGCAACCATTTTTACACAGCTTCTATCTGTTTGTCTGCAGTGGGATTATGTCACTCATATCTTGGCAGTGGTTTGACATATCTGCCTAAAATTTTGCAGTTTTATACATCCTGGATAGCTTTCTTGATTTTATGACGGGTGGCGCCACCTACATTCTAGTTTATGCTGCAGACATCTAAGCTTGTATCTCGGGAACCGTTTGAATGATTGGGTCAAAATTTTGCATGTCTATAGATCTCACATAGGTCTTTATCATACACAAAACTGGAGGGGCCACCTGCAACCATTTTTGCACTGCGTCTGTCTGTTTGTCTGCCGTGGGCTAAAATCACTCATATACATATGGTGGTTTGACTTTTCTGCCTAAAATATTGCATATATATACAACTTGGACAACTTTCTGGATTTGTGGTAGGTGGCACAACCTACATACACATTTAGGCTGCAGACATCCATGCTAATATGCAACATACCTCACTCTATTTCCCCTTGCCACCCAATCCATGCCTCACTTCACCCGTTCCACTCTGATTATGGCGGATACACGTAGTCACTTGTCGGCTACCTGTATTCTAGTTTTTAAAGTTTACACATTTTTTCTCTATTTTTGAGATATATAAATACAGACTAAATCTTGGCCAGTTGGTTATTCTGTTTGATGCTTCAGCTGAATGGGTATATACTACCATTCTGATGATAAAATTTCCTTTTGCAAATCTCTTCCCAGTCAGCTGAGCGTCATGACCCATGGGTCACTTGTTAGTGAACCTGTGAGCTTATGCGATGGTGTGGCGTTCTCTCGTCCGGCGTCCATCATCTGTATGTTAACCCATACTATTTTGAAAACTGTAAGAATTAGCATCGCGAAATTTTATGCAAAAAATTAGTCATCTAAAAACTCTATCAGATTTTGCTTATTTTTTGGTTAACTGCATTTTTTAAGATAACCCTTGGATATCTCTGCATTGGTTTGACTGATCCACCAGAAATTTTGCAGGTTTATACATCCTAGACAGCTTTCTTGATTTTATGACTGGTGGTGCCATGTACATTCATATTTATGCTGCAGACATCCAACCTCATAACTGGGGAAATTTTGCATGTGAATAGATCTCACATAGCTCTTTTTCATTCGCAAAACTGGTGGCGCCACCTGCAACCAATTTTGCAAAGTGTCCGTCTGTTTGTTTGATGTGCGATAAAATCACACATATCTCGGCAGTGGTTTGACATATCTGCCTAAAATTTTGCAGGTTTATACATCTTGGATAGCTTTCTGGATTTTGTGGCAGGTGGCACCTCCTACATTTATGTTTAAGCTGCAGACATGCAGGCTTATATCCCAGGACTGATTTGTTGTATCCTCCTGAAATTTTGCATATGTGTAGATCTCACATAGGTCTTTATCATACACAAAACTGGGCTAAAATCACTCATATACATGTGGTGGTTTGACTTTTCTGCCTAAAATTTTGCATATATATACAACTTGGACAGCTTTCTGGATTTGTGGTAGGTGGCACAACCTACATACACATTTAGGCTGCAGACATCCATGCTAATATGCAACATACCTCACTCTATTTCCCCTTGCCACCCAATCCATGCCTCACTTCACCCGTTCCACTCTGATTATGGCGGATACACGTAGTCACTTGTCGGCTACCTGTATTCTAGTTTTTAAAGTTTACACATTTTTTCTCTATTTTTGAGATATATAAATACAGACTAAATCTTGGCCAGTTGGTTATTCTGTTTGATGCTTCAGCTGAATGGGTATATACTACCATTCTGATGATAAAATTTCCTTTTGCAAATCTCTTCCCAGTCAGCTGAGCGTCATGACCCATGGGTCACTTGTTAGTGAACCTGTGAGCTTATGCGATGGTGTGGCGTTCTCTCGTCCGGCGTCCATCATCTGTATGTTAACCCATACTATTTTGAAAACTGTAAGAATTAGCATCGCGAAATTTTATGCAAAAAATTAGTCATCTAAAAACTCTATCAGATTTTGCTTATTTTTTGGTTAACTGCATTTTTTAAGATAACCCTTGGATATCTCTGCATTGGTTTGACTGATCCACCAGAAATTTTGCAGGTTTATACATCCTAGACAGCTTTCTTGATTTTATGACTGGTGGTGCCATGTACATTCATATTTATGCTGCAGACATCCAACCTCATAACTGGGGAAATTTTGCATGTGAATAGATCTCACATAGCTCTTTTTCATTCGCAAAACTGGTGGCGCCACCTGCAACCAATTTTGCAAAGTGTCCGTCTGTTTGTTTGATGTGCGATAAAATCACACATATCTCGGCAGTGGTTTGACATATCTGCCTAAAATTTTGCAGGTTTATACATCTTGGATAGCTTTCTGGATTTTGTGGCAGGTGGCACCTCCTACATTTATGTTTAAGCTGCAGACATGCAGGCTTATATCCCAGGACTGATTTGTTGTATCCTCCTGAAATTTTGCATATGTGTAGATCTCACATAGGTCTTTATCATACACAAAACTGGGCTAAAATCACTCATATACATGTGGTGGTTTGACTTTTCTGCCTAAAATTTTGCATATATATACAACTTGGACAGCTTTCTGGATTTGTGGTAGGTGGCACAACCTACATACACATTTAGGCTGCAAACATCCATGCTAATATGCAACATACCTCACTCTATTTCCCCTTGCCACTCAATCCATGCCTCACTTCACCCGTTCCACTCTGATTATGGCGGATACACGTAGTCACTTGTCTGCTACCTGTATTCTAGTTTTTAAAGTTTACACATTTTTTCTCTATTTTTGAGATATATAAATACAGACTAAATCTTGGCCTGTTGGTTATTCTGTTTGATGCTTCAGCTGAATGGGTATATACTACCATTCTGATGATAAAATTTCCTTTTGCGAATCTCTTCTTAGTCAGCTGAGCGTCATGACCCATGGGTCACTTGTTAGTGAACCTGTGAGCTTATGCGATGGTGTGGCGTTCTCTCGTCCGGCGTCTGTCATCTGTACCTTAAAACCCATACTATCTTGAAAACTGTAAGAATTAGCATCGCGAAATTTTATGCAAAAAATTAGTCATCTAAAAACTCTATCAGATTTTGCTTATCTTTTGGTTAACTGCATTTTCTTAGATAGCCCTTGGATATCTCTGCATTGGTTTGACTGATCCACCAGAAATTTTGCAGGTTTATACATCCTAGACAGCTTTCTTGATTTTATGACTGGTGGTGCCATGTACATTCACATTTATGCTGCAGACATCCAACCTCATAACTCGGGAAATTTTGCATGTGTATAGATCTCACATAGCTCTTTTTCATTCGCAAAACATTTATGCTGCAGACATCCAACCTCATAACGGGGGAAATTTTGCATGTGAATAGATCTCACATAGCTCTTTTTCATTCGCAAAACTGGTGCGCCACCTGCAACCAATTTTGCAAAGTGTCCGTCTGTTTGTTTGATGTGCGATAAAATCACACATATCTTGGCAGTGGTTTGACTTATCTGCATAAAATTTTGCATGTGTATAGATCTCACACAGCTCTTAATCATACACAAGATTGGTGGCGCCACCTGACACCATTTTTGCACAGTGTCCTTCTGTTTGTCTGCTGTGGGATAAAATCACTCATATACAAGTAGTGGTTTGACTTATCTGCCTAAAATTTTGCATATGTATACAACTTGGACAGCTTTCTGGATTTTGTGGTAGGTGGCGCAACCTACATACACATATCCACTGGAGACATCCATGCTATTATGCAACACACATTACTCTATTTCCCCTTGCCACTCAATCCATGCCTCACTTCACCCGTCCCACTCTGATTTCGATGGATACACGTAGTCGCATGTCGACTACCCGTATTCTAGTTTTAAAATGTCCTAGTCCGAAACTTGCATGTCCAAAATGTCCATTCTGCTGAAATCATAATGACTAAGGAAAATATGCAGGACATAAGAGGATCAATAATAAATTTAAAAAATAATCCTCCATTCATACTCCCAAACTTTGCACAGGTTTGCATTAGGCCTGTAGGCCTTGTTGATGATATTTTCAAGCCAAAAAAAACTTAAGTGAATGTTTAACCCTTAGGCAGAAAAATTAGAACCTGCTGCAGTATAGATAAAGTTATTAGGCCAAGTCAAAACCTGTGTGACAATAGCACTCCTTTTCCAAATGTTAATAATATAAATGACATCAGCCATAATTCCTCTCAAAGGATTTTATAAAAATCTTTACATAACTGGAGTTAAACCCCATCTTCCTCATAAATCAGCTTATATTACCACACAAAACCAACATTTTTCTACCCCTTCTTCCAAATCATATTTTATGATTATAAAGAACAGCTGAGCATCGTGACCCATGGGTCCCTTGTTTTCTTCTTTATGAGACCGTCAAATAACAGCAATAATGTTAGTTTCCCAACTGTGGTTTCATCTAGTGTCCTGAAACCTTGTGTGTTCATTGATTATGACTGGTGTCTTCAATTCCTGAAGACTGGTGGCGCCACCTGTACTTTTCCTTTTTTTTTTTTTACAAATTTTTCCCTTTATTTTGAGACTGCCAAACTATAATGATACTATCAGATTTGCAACTGTGGTTTCATCTTGTGTCCTGAATTCTTGTGTGTTATTAGGACCCTGCTTGAATAAGCAGATCCCCTATTGTAATCACCCTGTCCATCCATCTGCTCGTCTTTCTGTATTTCTGTCAAATATGTTTCCTGATGATAACTCAAGTTTAGATAGATATATTGATTTCAAACTTAACTTATATATGGCTCACCTCTAACGCAGAAACTCTATTGATTTTGGGGTCATGAGGTCAGAGGTCAAGGTCACAGGACCCACTTATTTAGAAAGATTGTGGATGCATTGTAAGCCAAACTTTTCATCCCAAACCTTCCATCTGGCACAAATAGCTGACCTGCCAATAGGGGAAGAACCTGATCCACATTGGGGTCACAAGGTCAAACGTGTAGGTCACAAGAGCCATCTGTCCTCATATTTGTTTCCTGATGATAACTCCAGTTTGAATTTACATATTGGTTTCAAACTTGATTCATATATGACCCACAAATAATATAAGAACCCTTTTGATTCTGGGGTAATGAGGTCAGAGGTCAAAGCCACACGACTGACTTATTTTGAAAGATTGTGGATGCATTTTAAGCCAAACTTTTTATCCCAAACTTTCCATCTGGCACAAATAGCTGACCTGCCAATAGGGGAAGAACCTGATCCACATTGGGGTCACAAGGTCAAACGTGTAGGTCACAAGAGCCATCTGTCCTGATATTTGTTTCCTGATGATAACTCCAGTTTGAATTTACATATTGGTTTCAAACTTGATTCATATATGACCCACAAATAATATAAGAACCCTTTTGATTCTGGGGTAATGAGGTCAGAGGTCAAAGCCACATGACCGACTTATTTTGAAAGATTGTGGATGCATTTTAAGCCAAACTTTTCATCCCAAACCTTCCATCTTACACATACCTGATAGGTGACCTGCAGAAAGGAGATTAACCTGATTGATTTGATTCTTTGCTTTATCTTTGTAGCATATTGAAGAAGTAGAGAAATCAGAAATTGGCCAGAAGAGTAAAGAATTTGTTGAAGAAGTGGGTAAGACTGCCAGCAGAGCAGCAGAGACTGTCAGCAAGGGTGGTCAGCAGATTGGACAGAGTACAGTATTCAGATCTGTAGCAGAGGTCAGTGCATGGAACACACATGGGTTAAATTGACTTAGTAAAATCAGACATGTTCTGCAGTAAATTTGTTCCAGTAATGAGTGTTGCCAATATGCAGACAGAGAATTCTGTTTTTAGCGAACCTGTGAGCTTATCTGATGGCCCAGCGTCGTCCGTCATCCGTCCGCGGTCCAGGGCTGGCTTTCCACTGTCCATGGCTGTAAGTCAGAAACCGTCGGAGCTAGCAGCTCCAAATTACATGTAAGAATTAGTCACATGTGAAACTTGGAGCTTATTATTGGGTATCTGCATTAATTTAGATTTTATAGAGAAAAAGCTTAAAAAACTTTAAAAATCTTCCTCTCTGAAACTGTCCAGCCAAATTGTCCAATATTTCACAGAAATGTTCTCTCAAGTTTGTTTGAATGGTTTCAGTTCGATGATTTTTGACCGAGTTACAGGAAGTTGAACTTAGTCATCTGTGCAAAAAAGCATACTAAACTTAAAATCTCAGAAACAGCTGGAGCTGTCATCACCAAATTTTGTGTCAATGTTTGTCACATGAGTCATATCTGAAATTGAGGTGTTGGTGGCTCCACCTACATTGATCTGTTTTTTACAAGCAAAAATGTAAGTTTCGACTCATCTAGCTTATACACTGTTTTTAGCTCAGCTGACTGTAAGTCATCTGAGCTATAGCGATCACTCTTTGTCCGTCGTCCGTCTGTCCGTCCGTCCGTCTGCCCGTTAACCTGGCACAAATCGTAACCGCTGGATCTAGAATGTTGTAACTTTACATTCTGAGAGGTCCATGAAAAATCTCCTTGGAAACCAGAAATTAGGTTTCTGTTACCCATATCCTTCGAGCTATGGGCCCCAAAGTACCCCCCAGAATATTAAAAAATTTCATACAAAAACTTCAATATCTCATTAACTACATCACTTATGGTCATGATTTTTTGCATACATATTGATCATGAGAAGTTTCATCAGTTCCTGCAGACTGGTGGCGCCACCTTTTTTTTTTTATTTTTTACAAATTTTTTTCTCTATTTTTGAGACCTTTAAAAATGTGAACATCTGTAAACGGGGCACAAATTGTAAAGACTTGACCTAGAATCTTAATTCTTGACACACTGAGAGACCTATGAAAAGTCTCCATGGAAACCTGAAATTAGGTCTCTGTTACCCATATCCTTTGAGCTATGGGGCCCCAAAGTACCCCCCCCCCCCCCAGAATAGTCAAAAATGTCATACAAAAACTTCAATTTCTCATTAACTACATCACTGATGGTCATTATTTTTTGCATACGATTTGATCATAAGATGTTTCATCAGTGTCTGCAGACTGGTGGCACCACCTGTATTTTTCGATTTTTTACTAATTGTTTTCTCTATTTTTGAGACCTTTAAAAATGTGAACATCTGTCAACAGGGCACAAATTGTAAAGACTGGACCTAGAATCTTCATTCCTCACACAGTGAGAGACCTATGAAAAGTCTCCAGGCAAACCTGAAATAAGGTCTCTGTTACCCATATCCTTCAAGCTATAGGACTCCGAAGTATCCCTCAGAATAATGGAAAATTTGATACAAAAGCTGAAGTTTCTGAACAACTATTGCAGAGATCACCATGATTCTTTGCATGGATATTGACCATAAAGTGTTTTTATTAGTTTCTGCAGACTGGTGGAACCACCCGTATTTTTAGCGAACCTGTGAGCTTATGCGATGGTGCGGCGGCGTCCGTCGAGTGTCCTGCGTTGTGCGTCGTGCGTCGTCTGTACGTTAACCATAGCTATCTCAAAAAGGCAGGAGCTAGCATCACCAAATTTTTTGCAAATAATCAGTCATCCAAAAAACTATATCGTATTTTGTTTATTTTTTTTCTAACTGCATTTTCTTAAGATTATATAGGGAAAAAGCTAAAAAAGCTTTAAAAATCTTCTCCGAAACTGTCCAGCCAAATTTTTCAGTATTTCACAGAAATGATCCCTGGAACAATCTTTCTCAAGTTTGTTCGAATGGTTCCAGTTCGGAGATTTTTGGCCAAGTTGCAGGAGGATGAACTTAGTCATCTGTCCAAAAAAGCACACTAAAATTAAAATCTCAGAAACGGCTGGAGCTATAATCACCAAATTTTATACCAATGTTTGTCACATATGTCATATCTGAAATTGAGGTATTGGTGGTGCCACCTGCATCGGCCTTTTCTGTACGGGGTCATTAGTGCCTGTATCACACTAAGGGCTACAAAAAACTTCTCCGAAACCATATGGCCAAAATGTTTAATATCGCACAGAAATTATCCTAGGGTAGTGCTTTCTGATTTTTGTTCAAATGGTCTCTTTTCAGTAACTTTTGGCTAAGTTATGGGAAGCTGAATTTAGTCATATGCCATAACAGCCCATTTTAGCTCAGTGGCTACAGAAATCTTCTTCTCAAAAACCTCTGGGCCAAATTCTTAAATCTCACACATTAATTATCCTCAGATGTTGATAATTCAAGTTTGTTGAAATGGTTTTGGTTTAGTGCTTTTTGGCTGAGTTACGGGAAGCTGAACTTAGCCAGTTTGCTGTTTCTTCCTATATGAGTTTTAAACTTACGTTTTTCGACTGATGCCACTGAAGCCAGTTTGTTAAATATTTTACCTGAATAATCCCTAGAATAATTCTTATAATAATTGTCATTAATGGTTCCACATGAATGATTTTTGGCTGAATTATGGAGATTGAATTGAGTCATTTTACCATATATGTTAGCTGTGTGATGCTGTTACATCTAGCCTTGCACCAGTTTATCAGCATCTATTACATCATGCCACTAGACATTTAGATTTCAGGTTATATTTGGTTAATATTGACAAGAAAGTTTTTTAAAAGTTTTTAAAAAATTTAGATGTATGATTTAAGTTATTCATCATACCAGGCAGTATTACAATCATGGATATTCAGCTCTCTGTGGCTATTTAAAGACAACTGTACGTGGATTATAAATTATTGGTATCCCTACTCAGCTTAATTCAAGAATTTGCCATCAATGATATATATCTGTATTTTAATTTTGCATTCAGTATGCACCCGTAATAATTTTACATGTATATATTTTCTGATTTCTTTTTTATAAAAAGTCAGCTGAAAAGCATTTTGTATTGGGAAAATAAATTTCAAAGTTATTTCAAGAAGGGACCACTTTTGTGTACAGATGGCAGCAATTGGTTTACTATTGGCAGTGCCTTGATCTTGGCCAATAGCCAAGATGATGTCAGCTCTATAAATAGTTTTGGCACAGTGCCTGGATTGGAATAAGTGCAGCCAGGTATAGGTCAAGAGTTCACTCAGTGCAGCAGCTGCATTCTATTTATAGCTTTGGCAGACTGCTCACTGCATCATATTTGGCACCAAAGTTCAGCCTGAATCTATTTATAGCTTTGGCAGACTGCCAACTGTATCAGATTACACAATAGGTCAAAAGTTCACTCAGTCTAGCCAGGTGCAGGTCAAGAGTTCACTCAGTGCAGTAGCTTGAGGCAGCAATTTGTCACAGGTTACTCGGGAGCAACTGCCTTACTCACCTAAGCCTTGTCAGCCCAGTGTATCAAACTCTGGGGAAGTTTGATGGATTGGACTGATACCTGTCTGTGCGTCTTTGATGGTATTCTCATTTACAAGACAGGTGGTCCCACCTACATTGACTTTTGCAGTGTATGCACCTGCTTATTTCTACAGAGAAATTTGATACATCAGCCTAAAATTAGGCATGTTTAAACATATCGGGTAGCTTTATAGTGTACAAGACTGGTGGCGCCACCTACAATAATATTAGCACAGTGTATGTCCCTGCTTATTTCACAGGAGGGGTTTGACATATCAGTCTGACATTGGGCATATGTATATATCTCTCAGTTGTATATAAGACTGGTGGTGCCAGCTACAATCATTGTATCCGCCAAAACAGAGTTTTGCGGATACTATATTTTCAGTTGGACGCAGACGCTGCCGCCATCGCCAATAAGGTTACCAGGAACTCCTCCATAACCACTGGGCAGAATTTTTTAAAATTCGGAATTATGATCGGTCAAATGTGAACTGCTGTGCCCTAATTTTTGGTTGACCTCTGACCTTTCCTCTCTGTGCAGCGTTCATTTGTGCGTCTGTTTCCACACATAAACCCACATATCTCGGGAACCGTTTGACCGATAAGGCTAAAGATTTTGCACAAATGTAGCCCTTGGAAAGCTTTATAACATACAATAAAAATGGTGGTGCCACCTGCAACCATTTTTGCACAGCGTCCATCTGTTCATCTGCCTTGGGATAAAACCACTCATATCTCTGCATTGGTTGGACTTATCCACCTGAAATTTTGCATGTGTATGCATCCTGGACAGCTTTCTTGATTTTATGACAGGTGGCGCCACCTACATTCAAGTTTACGCTGCAGACATCCAAGCTCATATCTCGGGATTCGTTTAACCAGTTGGGCCAAAATTTTGCACATGTATAGATCTCCCATAGCTATTTATCTTACGCAAAACTGGTGGTGCCACCTGCAACCATTTTTGCACAGCGTCCATCTGTTCATCTGCCTTGGGATAAAATCACTCATATCTCAGCAGTGGTTTGACTTATCCACCTGATATTATGCAGGTTTATACATCCTTGACAGCTTTCTTGAATTTAT
Source organism: Sipunculus nudus (assembly GCA_026874595.1). Classification (NCBI taxonomy): domain Eukaryota; kingdom Metazoa; phylum Annelida; class Sipuncula; order Golfingiida; family Sipunculidae; genus Sipunculus; species Sipunculus nudus. Next base: position 29,259,352 of record CM049313.1, read on the forward strand.
AACGGGTAGCGCCACATACATTCAAATTAACGCTGCAGACGTCCAAGCTCATACCTCAGGAACAATTTGACCGATTTGGCAAAAATTTTGCATATTTATAGATCTCACATAGCTCTTTATCATACGCAAAACTGGTGGCGCCACCTACAGTCATTTTTGCACAGTATCCGTCTGTTTTTTTGCCCTGGGATAAAATCACTCCTATCTCAGCAGTGGTATGACATATCTGCCTAAAATTTTGCATGTTTATACATCTTGGATATCTTTCTGGATTTTGTGGCAGGCGGCGCCACCTATATTTATGTATATGCTGCAGACATTCAGGCTTATATCTCAGGACTGATTTGACATATCCCCCTGAAATTTTGCATGTTTATAGATCTCACATACCTCTTAATCATACACAAAATTGGTGGTGCCACCTGCCACCATTTTTACACAGCGTCCGTCTGTTTGTCTGCCATGGGCTAAAATCACTCATATCTCAGTAGTGGTTTGACTTATCTACCTAAAATTTTGCATGTTTATACATCTTGGATAGCTTTCTGGATTTTTTTGCAGGTGGTGCCACCTACATTTATGTATATGCTGCAGACATTCAGGCTTATATCTCAGGACTGGTTTGACATATCCCCCTGAAATTTTGCATGTGTATAGATCTCACATCTCTAAATCATACACAAAATTTGTGGGGCCACCTGCAACCATTTTTGCACAGTGTCTGTCTGTACATCTGCTTTGGGATAAAAACACTCGTATCTCTGCATTGGTTGGACTTATCCACCTGAAATTTTGCAGGTTTATACATCCTTGACAGCTTTCTTGTTTTATGACAGGTGGCACCACCTACATTCAAATTTACACTGCAGACATCCAAGCTCATATCTCAGGAACCATTTGACTGATTTGGCAAAAATTTTGCATGTTTATAGATCTCACATAGCTCTTTATCATACGCAAAACTTGTGGTGCCACCTGCCACCATTTTTGCACAGCATCCGTCTGTTTTTCTGCCGTGGACTAAAATCACTCATATCTTGGCAGTGGTTTGACATATCTGCCTAAAATTTTGCATGTTTATACATCTTGGATAGCTTTCTGGATTTTGTGGCAGGTGGCGCCACCTTCATTTATGTATACACTGCAGACATTCAGGCTTATATCTCAGGACTGGTTTGACATATCCCCTTGTAATTTTGCATGTGTATAGATCTCACAAAGCCCTAAATCATACACAAAATTGGTGGCACCACCTACCACCATTTTTGCACTGAATCCGTCTGTTTTTCTGCCGTGGGCTAAAATTACTCATATCTCAGTAGTGGTTTGACTTATCTGCCTTAAATTTTGCATGTTTATACATCTTGAACAGCTTTCTGGATTTTGTGGTAGGGGGCCCAACCTTCATACACATTTCGGCTGCAGACATCCAGGCTATTATGCAACACACCTCACTCTATTTCCCCTTGCCACTCAATCCATGCCTCACTTCACCTTTTCTACTCTGATTTTGGCGGATACACGTAGTCGCTTGTTGACTACCCATATTCTAGTTTTTGTGTTGTGTGCACCCATACCAGAATTGCAGCAGTGATGTTTGTTTAATTATTTCTTGTTCTAGGTGTTTAGTACTTGCATTTTTCATATACATGTTACACATGTTCTTGAAAAGTAATGGTCCAGCATTTAAGCATTATACCTAGTGTAATCTCATTGCACAGGTTCGCATTAGGCCTGTAGGCCTTGTTTTTAAAGTTTATCCATTTTTTCTCTATTTTTGAGATGTATAAATACAGTCACAATCTTGGCCTGTTAATCTGTTTGATGCTTCACTGACATGGGGTAATAGTAATAAGTAATAGTAATAGTAATAGACTATTACAGCTTTTTCCATGTATTAGTAATAGTAATAGTAATAGACTCAAAAATTGTAGCTGTAATGGTAATAGTAATAGAAACAACAGGCAAAGTAATAGAGTAATACATATTACTTTCTATTACTTCCTGTGAGCCCCTTGATCAAGAAGCATATCAGCAAATAATGCTGAACACACTCAATTTTTGTCCAGCAATTGCCCAGGAAGTGCCTATTGTTGAGGCAAGCATGGGCCAGCTGCCACACTGCTGGTGACCACTGGTGCTAATTACATAAGAGTACTGGACAGAGCAGTTCACTGCCAAATAAGTAACCTGGCACAATCTGACCTTTGATTAGTAAACCATGGATAAACAGAGGAATGTTTGATGTTATGAGACAGATAAATTGTGTATTATTATATTGACATGTACATCTTATCTCACATCCATCAATCCATATGCATATTCTGAAATGTACCTAGATTTATTTTCACAAGCCAGTTTGCATTTTAATCATACAGATTGCAATAACACACATTTAAGAAAAATAGAATATTGAATTAGATGTAGTTGCAGTGCAGACCCAAAATGTTCATGATAAGCTTATGGTGTTTTCACTACCCATAACGTATGGAAGCCTACAATGCTGTATAAACTCATACCAGTACTACAGTCACTTTGATAAAGTCATACTGCAGGCACATGTACTATCTATTTAATTTATATAAATATTCTTTTAAAACAATTCTTTTAATACTTGTCTGTTATTTCATAGTACCAATTTTGCAGACCTTCATTCAGTATCTAAAATTATGTTAATTTATATTTTGAAAATTATATGAACAATTTTTTTTAATTAATAATTTTTTTAAGATATTAATTTATTTGATTATATAATATGAGAATATAAGTAACTGTTAATATTTTATTATTTAATATCTGAAATTTTGATATCAAATAATTAGATCCTGTTATGTACAAAATTTAAAGTATAAGATTGTTGAATACCAAATTAATTGTGAAAGTGATATAAACAATAATTTATTTGATTTGTAAAATTGATATAAGTTTAAATCACTCTCCATATTCCTAAATTATCCTATGCTGGTTTTGCTGCAATGAAGTAGGGCATGCCTGAAGAATAAAAGCCATGCATGCTACCATTATTGTAAAGATTACCACCTCTCTGTTCACTCTCAAGATGTACTATGTGATAAAATAAAACATGGCATCATATCCAAATGAACATACATACACTTGAGAAGATTGGGTACTTTAGTCTCCAGTTTAGAATCTGTCCAGAATCTTGATGTAAACATTAGAAACAGGACACAGCCCTACCAAAATTCCTCTCCTGATACATACATAAAGGACTAAATTGTCAGCTTTAAAACTAAATATTAATATGACATAATCATGAATAATTCCTTTGGAGACCATTTTTAGTTACACTGAAAACTTTATTTATTAATTATGCGAAAGAAGATTAAATCTTAACAGAAGTATGTACTATAAAATAAATTTATGTGAAATATATATGAAAATAATAAAAAATGTACAAGTATGCATATAATTATAAATCAATATTTTACATATGCCAGGGTCTTTACAATGGGTTGCTTTTAAATTACATGTATTCAAGAGTTCATACAATTATCTTATAATTTCGACTTGAAACACCCCAATAATCATTGAGGTTTCAAATGTATATATATAAACAAAATTAAAGAAGCTGAAATAATTAAGATCTCCAGTATCATTAGGCTTATTGTTAATGACAGACACAGTATAAGAAAATTGTGTAGGTAACTGGAAGATATAGGTGCTTCTAATATTAATATATAATATAAAAATGTGATTGCAGTGCTAGTTTATAGCACTCATGGCTGCGCAAGGTCTAGAATCCTCCCATCAGTTTATGTAATAGTAATAGTAATAGTAATAGATACCCCAGTAATAGTAATAGTAATAGTAATAGTAATAGAAGATAAAATGTGGTAATAGTAAAAGTAATAGTAATATCAGAAATTGAAAGTAATAGTAATAGTACCGTAAAAGTCGTTGCAGAAGTCGCGACTTGTACTAGGAAATCGAATTCTAAAAACTAGAATTTTCTAGCAAAGTCGGGGTGCGACTTGTAATACGTACTTATCCCGTTTCTGTCAGCTTTCCCGGTAGATGGAACGACGTCAGTTGAGCGATAATCGGCAATACCTTTAACCTGTGCTTTGTGAAAGTCTTTCCCCAATAATTTACACTTTTAACCATCTCTTATGCTTTATATTTTGTGAACTGACGAAATTTTCTTTTTATTAACATTAAATGCAAATTTTAAATTTGCCCAGTTCAAGACCTACCCGTTCTGACAAGTCGCCATTCAAATGACACTTCCTAATCTGCGTTACTATTATATCATGAGTCAATTTGACGCATATGCCAGTCTGCCGCTCTTTGATGTACATTTTCTTTCCGTTTAACTATATGGGTATGCTTTGCATAATGAAAAACTCGCGGTTCCATATCCGTTTATGCATGTAAAGTTGCGTCACATTCAAGCTTGATCCACTACACATACGTCGTGAATTCTTTTGCCTGCCCGGTTGATCGCTGAATACCAGCTGACCTTTGAAGCTGTGTAGCGGAAGTTCAAGCCCCGGGTCACCCGTGCAATGACCTTTACATCCCCATGTCAACTAAGCCTTCCGTGACTGATATCCACAATTATAAACTCTCATATTAAGAACCATTCGGTCACTGTCACCATCTCGTGGTTTTCAAGCGTTTTGGATAACAATGTTATAACGTTTCACGTGAGCTACAAATATACGATTTGCTCCGAGTGTTACCCGTGTCTCTTTCAGGACGATCGTATGCCCAACAATATGGCGGCACGCATGCATTACGGTCAATCGTGCGTTGACGTATTCGTGATTTTTTTAATGAAGACACATTAGTCAATACAATGAAATAACAAACACCATATAGGTATATATTTTATTTACTTAAAATGCCACATACGCACCTAAATTCCACTGGAACCACAACGGATCTGGTTCAACACGGCTGAGTTTGCCATACATCCAAGCCACTTGAATATAATCACTGATAACGATGGAAATTGGGTTTTCCAGATATTATCAAAAAAAAATAAATCATTAGTCCCAGTAAATATAATATCTGTAAATTCAATTATGTTTATTTTACGTTAACTGACCGGTCGATAAAGCGTTCATTATCCCCCTGTTGACTGACATACATTTCAGTGATTTCAGTAATACCGTGCATGTGCCGCGCCTAGATGGTAAGTTGTAACACTTAATTGAAGGGTTACTAAATTCAGTTTTAGAGCCTATTTAAGAAATTAGGTGAATAAATTCAAACTCAATTATTCTTTCCATCTTTCAGTTGTCTTAAGTCAGTTCAAATCATGCCCAATGCGACGGATTGGGACTCGTCACGCGTACGCAAACTAATCATAGTCTAATGAATCCACCCTACGTTTGACGATCTTTAACAATTTAAAGAGTTGCTCGATTGTGATATTAATTTGCCTCAGACTCTTTTAGTTTATTAATACAGTCATTTAACTTGATATTTGCATTCTAATGTTACTTAACCTAGTAAGAAACGGCAACAATGACATCGTTTCACAGCACAAAATGTTATCCGACGCAGCTGACTTTGGCACTGTACAAATCTTACCTGACAATTGAACCCCGACTTTATATGTTAAGATTCTGTTGTTATTCCTTAAATATAAGCATTGTATTAAAGCTGTCCAATTATTTTACGTTTGAATGGTTTATCTAGTTTATAAACCACAAAAGTACTACGGGGACGTTGGTTGTAGTCTTGCATCGCAAGGAATGATACTCAAATTCCAAAAGTATCAGGTGGTTGGGATGCCTCCGAAGTCTGGGTGCGACCTATATTATGGACTTTTCCTGAAACTAAACTTGAACGGCTATTCCTCAGGGGGATCCTAAAAGTCAGGGTGCGACTTGTAATAAGGATGCGACTTCTGCAACGACTTTTACGGTAATAGAACAACTGTAATAGACCCCATGACTGTGCTTCAGTTGAATGGGTACATACTATACCATTCAGATAATAAAATTTCCTTTTGCAAATCTCTTCCCAGTCAGCTGAGCGTCATGACCCATGGTCACTTGTTAAGAAACTGTTAAACTGATTGGTTTAAACTTTACAAGAATTATTCTATGGTAAGGTTCTGCCAGTTTTATAAGAATAGATTGGGTAAATGCAGCTATAAAAAAGCAGTGTAGCCAATTGAAAAAAGGCTTTCTGTGTTTGAAAACAGATTTGACAACATGCCCAGTTTCAGCAGCCAAGTCAAGAGGTCACTCAGTACAACCAGGTGGGGTCCAGCCATCATCATGTCAGCTGACCTGGCTCTGTCTGGTGTCTAGACCATGTATCTAGATGTCTAGACACAGCATCTAGACGTCTAGACAAATCGTCTAGACACAGAATGCCCAGATTAGAATTATTGGAACTATATATTTCAACTGTTTGAAAAAACTTGGTTTGCATTTTAGCGAATCTGTGAGCTTATGCAATGGTTTGGCGTTGTCCGTCTTCTGTTGTCCATCATGTGTCATAGCTATCTCAAAAAGGGCAGGAGCTAGCATCACCAAATTTTTTGCAAAAAATTTGTCATCTAAAAAATTCTATCGGATTTTGCTTATTTCTTGGCTAACTGCATTTTCTTAGATTTTATAGGGAAGAAGAAATAACATTAAAAAATGTTCTTCTCCGAAACCATGCTGCCAAATTGTATGTCATCTGTTCCAGTAATCCTCCCTGGTAAAAAGAACATATCCAAAATATCCTGTCTGATACATCCTCGTTGTTTCCGCCAAAACAGAGTTTTGCGGATACTATATTTTCAGTCAGATGCCGCTGCCGTCGCTTAGGTTTCCGGAGAACTCCTCCATAACCACTGGGCAGAATTTTAAGCTCAGCTGACTATAAGTCATCTGAGCTATAGTCGTGGTCCTTTGTCCGTTGGCTGTCTGTCCGTCCATTAAACTAGCACGTTTTGAAACCGTAAGACCTAGGAATCCCCAAATTCGGCATTATGTTAGATGTCCCCCAAAATCTCCAAGCCGAAAACTGGGTCTTTTACTACTTCGTTCCTTTGAGAAATTAAGGAATAACCTCTATTTTTAGCGAACCTGTGAGCTTATGCAATGGTGTGGCATTGTCCGGCGTTCGTCATCGGGCGTCTGTCATCTGTACGTTAACCCATACTATCTTAAAAACAGCAATAGGTAGCATCACGAAATTTTATGCAAAACATTAGTCATCTAAAAAACTATATCGAATTTTGCTTATTTTTTGGCTAACTGCATTTTCTTAGATTTTATAGGGAAAAGGCTAAAAAAGCTTTAAAAATCTTCTTCTCCGAAACTGTTCAGCCAAATTGTCCAATATTTCTCAGAAATGATTCCTGGAACAATCTTTCTCAAGTTTGTTCGAATGGTTTAAGTTCGGTGATTTTTGGCGGAGTTACAGGAAGTTGAACTTAGTCATCTGTCCAAAAAGCATACTAAAATTACAATCTCAGAAATGGTTGGAGCTAACGTCACTAAATTTTATGCCAATGTTGTTCACATGAGACATATCTGAAATTTAGGTATTGGTGGTGCCACCTGCATCGGCCTTTTTTGTACAGGGGTCATCAGTGGGTCATACTGACGGCTACAAAAAACTTCTTCTCTGAAACCATATGGCCAAATAGTTTAATATGGCACAGAAATGATCCTAGGGTAGTGCTAGCCCTGCCAGGGCTTTAGTATTTGCGTTTACTAATAAAATGCTTACAATAAAACGTGATTCCATTTACCGATAGACTTAACTCAGTGCCAGCTCTTATCACTAAAGCCCTGTAAAGTCCGTCGGGTGAATCGCTGATATTTGCATATCAAGGCGTCACAAGGCTCTTTGAGGACCTGACGATTCCCCCGTATTTGCATATCAGGTTGTCCCGCCTCATGTGAGTGGCATCGTTGCTATAAGAACGCCAACAGCGGTCGTACAGCTCGACCCGTTTGGTAACATTCGCACTGAAATCATGTGTTCAGGTAGTTCACACATGAATCTTCGTGTTCTGTGATATATCTCTGCTGAACGAATATTACAGGGCATGGGCCAAATGTAAGTGCATATTGTAGACACTATCGCAACAATTTTGTACCGACAGGTCCAGTAAAATTCCTTCTGCCGAGATGACAAGAGCAGCTGGCAGCATTTGTCTGAACCCGTGTATTAACTGTCAAATTGCGAATCGTGATCGTTTCAGTCAGCCGGTACATTTTGACTGAATATCTCGCGCTGATTGGCTGAGCCAGAGTTTGGCCTACATTATGTTTAAAGAGGCCAACTTTCAAGACTGCTGGTCCGATAAACGTTAACACTGAGGCTGAGGGTTATAGTGTTTTATAAAGTCTTGCCGAACTCAATTTAAGCAACGGCCTAAAATTATTAAGACAAATTAAGTGGGAATATTTGTAACCAATTGGAAGCCCGGAATAGGCGATTAATGAATGAACCATGTTGGTTTTGAAAAAGATTCTGGGAAAGACCACTGCTGACGTCACTGGAAAAGACCTTAGTTCAGCGGGGCGGTGATTTGTGGCGCTGACCGTCCGGGAACCGGCAAGATTACCAGTCCATGAAATCAGAGGGTCAGATAGTGGCAAATTAGTTATATGAGTTGCTGCAAGATGGCGGTACCGATATTAAATGTGACACAACGCATGAACGTTTGATTTCGCTGTCAGAAGCAACAATTAAGTCAGAACTATTTCATGGACTGGGCCAGTCTAGGGTAGTGCTTTCTGAAGTTTGTTCATATGGTCTCAGTTCAGTGACTTTTGGCTGAGTTATGGGAAGCTGAATTTAGTCATATGCTGTAACAGCCCATTTTAGCTCAGTGGCTACAAAGATCTTCTCCTCAAAAATCACTGGGCCAAATTCTTAAATCTCACACATTAATTATCCTATGATGTTGATAATTCAAGTTTGTTCAAATGGTTTTGGTTCAGTGATTTTTGGCTGAGATATGGGAAGCTTAACTTAGCCATTTTGCTGTATTTTACCACATGAGTTATAAACCTGTAAAACGTTTTTTGACTGACGCTACTGAGGCCAATTTGTATAATATTTTACAAGAATAATCCCCTGAATAATTCTTATAATAATTGTCTTTTATGGTTCCAAAGAATGAATTTTGGCTGAATTATAAAGATTGAATTGAGTCATTTTACCATATATGTTAGCTGTGTAAAGCAGATACATCTAGACTGGCACCAGTTTATCAGCATTTATTACATCATACCTCTAGATATTTAGATTTCAGGTTATCTATTGACAAGAATGTTTTTTAAAAGCTTTTAAAAATGTAGATTTATAATTTTTAGATATTCCTCATGCCAGGCAATGTTTACAATTACAGGTATACAGCTCTCTATGGGTATATAAAGATGGCTGTACATGGATTATAAATAATTGGTATCCATAGTCAAATTAATTCAAGATTTTGCCATCAGTGAGATGTATCTGTATTACAATTTTGCATTCAATATGTATCTGTAATAATTTTTAGGGAACTCGTGAGCTAATGTGATGGTGTGGCGGCATTTGTCTTTTGTACTTTAACCCATACTATTCTGAAAATGATTGGAGCTAGCATCATGAAAAGTAATGCAAAAAATTAGCCATCTCAAAAACTCTGCATTTTCTTAAATTTTATAGAGAAAAAGCTAAAAAAAAAACTTAAAAATATTCTCCTCCAAAACACTCAAGCCAAATTGTTCAATAATTCACAGAAAAAATCTTTTATACCATCTCCCTCAATTTTGTTCCAATGGTTCAAGTTTGGTGAATTTTTGCCGAGTTACAGGAAGTTGAACTTAGTCATCTGTCCAAAAAAGCATACTAAAATGACAGTCTCAGAAACGGCCGGAGCTATCATCACCAAATTTTTTGCCAGTGTTGGCCACATGAGTCATATATGAAATTCAGGTATTGGTGGCGCCACCTGCATTGACCTTTTTTGTACGAGGGTCATTGGACATCTTTTATTAATCTTTTATTTAACGTTTATGAATATGTCGGCTTGAAAAAAAATTTTAGCTAAAGTCTTTCAGTATGTGTAAACAGATACACCAACAGGCCAAGATTGAATCTGTATCTTTAAATAGGTTGAGAAACTACCAACTGTTTCAGATTTGGCAACGGATCAAAAGTTCATTCAGTGCAGCCAGATATAGGTCAAGACTTCAATCAGTGCAGCCAAGCACAAGGCATGTGATCACCTCATGGGTGACATGTGAACACCTCATGGGCACCATGTGATCACTTCATGGGTGTCAAGCCCCTCAGGGCAGGGCCCCTGCATGAGCATATTCAATGGTGTGGCTACTATATCAGATTAGGCAACAGGTCAAGAGTTCACTCAGTGCAGCCAGGTATGGGTCAGGAGTTTACTCAGCGCAGTAGCTGCAATCTGTTTATAGCTTTGGGAGACTGCAAACTGTGTCAGATTATGCAACAGGTCAAGAGTTCACTCAGTGCAGCCAGGTACAGGTCAAAAGTTCACTCAGACTAGCCAGGTGCAGGTCATGAGTTCACTCAGTGCAGTAGCCTGAGCAAGCAATTTGTCACAGTTCACTCGGGGCAACAGCCTTTCCTCCCTAAGCCTGGTCAGCCCCATGCATCAGACTCGAGGTAAGTTTGATGTATTTGCCTAATATTTTGACCTATGTGTCTTTGATGGCTTTCTCGCTCACAAGAGAGGTGTCGCCACCTACAATGACTTTTGCACAGTGTGTGTCCCTGCGTTTTTCTCTGGAGGGGTTTGATATATCAGTCTGAAATTGGGCATATGTATAGCTTCGTTGTATACAAGACTGGTGGTGCCAGCTACAATCTTTTTAGTGTTGTGTGCACCCATGCCAGAATTTCAGCAGTGATGTTTGTGTTATTGTTTCTTATTCAAAATGTTTAGTACTTGCATTGTTCATATACATGAAAAGTAATGGTCCAGCATTGAAGCATTGTACCTGGTATATTTCCCAATGCACAGGTTCGGATTAGGCCTGTAGGCCTTGTTTATTAAAAACCTATTTTCACACTTCAGGACTGCCTAATATCAAAACCACTCATCTGTTTTTCCTCATATTTACCATAAATATTCCTCTATATAGTTCCTATGTACATGCCAGATATTAGGTCTGTATTATATAATTTAAAAAAGTTATGGGCCCGAACATAATGCATTTTGTAAAAAAATCAAGAAAGATATTTGATCACTTAACACAAAACATGTTAAAGCCAAGGACTTTTTTCCAGTAATATAATTTTAATTAATCAAAATTAAATTGTATACCCAAAATTAGATCAAAATCTTTTAAATTTTTTTAAGATATTGATAAAAATAAAAAATTGGTACCTTAAATTTTGCCCAAATTTGACCATGGCACATTTTTTTCCTGTAAGTACTGTGGATTTAATTTTCTAAGCATGTTTTTGTTAGCATTTCAACTGTTAACACCAAAAATTTGAAACCAGTTGATCAAAAACTGTAGATTTGATTCAAGTTTTCAAGCACCTTGTAACATATTGTTTACATCAAGCTAGTGTTATGCAGTTTGCAAGAGCTCAGCTCCCCAGCTTCAGCTCCAAGTTCCTTAAATTCGGCATACAGTTAGATGTCTCCAGAATCCCCTACCATGCCAAGAATTTGGTCACTAGGACTTAATACCTTCGAGATATTTATGAAAAATTCATTTTTCCATTAAAAACCCATTGTTACACTTCAAGACTGCCAAATATCAAAACCACTGATCTGACTTTAATCATAAATAATATACATATTTTTCAATCTCTATGCACATGCCAGAATGATGTCAGTATTGTGTAATTGTTTTAAGTTATGGGCCCAAACATAATGCACTTTGTAAAAAATCAAGAAATACATTTACTCCCTTAACAAGGGCATTGCTGAAGCTAGAGATTTTTTTGTCAGGGATGTAACATTATTTAATCAAGATTCAATTGAATACCCAAAATTAGTTCTGAATTTTTCAAATTTTATAAGTTATTAGTATAAATATAAAATTAGTACCCTAAATTTTGCCCAACTGTGACCATGGCACGTTTGTTTCCTGTGAGCACTGTTGATATAATTTTCATATCATGCACACATAAGGATTTCAGCTTTTTAGTTTAGAAAGCTGAAAAAAATGGGCCAAAAATTGTAGCTTTTATTAATGTTTTTTTATGAGACCCTGTCAGACTTTGGCTCTCTCCAGCCCCTCTTGAGTCACCTGTATTATGCATGCTTGAGGTGAGGCATACACGGAATCCAGGCAGCTTATGGCCAGCCACAGTTGATCCAGGTGTCCAACCCAACTCATCTAGTAGTTTTAACCAACAACATAACAATAAACAATAAATTAATAAATTTTTATTGGTTTTTAATAACAAATTAAAGAAAAATAGAAAAGGAATTTGTTAGTTTATAATAACAGGAAATTAACTTGCAGTTACTGATGATATAAGAATCTTGTATCGATGGGTAGAATGTCACGTATTCCAAATAACACCATGCAGTCACCTATGGCATTTTTCAGTTCAATGTTAATGATAAAGAAGTACCGTAAAATCTCCACTTAAAACCGCGGTTTAATCAAGAAATTCAAAATCTTGAAATCAGGTTGATTTCCTGAAAGTACTGTGCGGTTTATACTAGAAGGGTTTCCTGAATATCTTCCTGACAGACATCGTTTTGGGGCCGGCGAGTGGGCGATAATATTGCAACTTTCCAAGGCCGTTCTTAGCAGCAGTCTCGCATGCATGGGAGCCGTGTGTAAATGTATTATTTACGATTATTTGTTATTTATAAATTAAATATTGCTGATTAGTTTTCGTGTGATATATAACTTGTTATAAAATTTTGGTATTTGTCACCAAATAATACGTTTACAACAACCTTGTCTTGTACCATGACTGAGACGGGCCCCGACTCAGTCATGCACGCTACGTAGCGGAAAGTATCTGCAGCGCGACCCCAAACCAGGGTCGCGCATAATGAAAGGAAAACCCGAAAATTCTTAACCGTTCAGACTGGATAATTTACTGCGAAGGAAAGACCAAATGGTATATGACATTTTGGCGGCTAAAAAACATCTTCATATAACGCAGTATATACGATAAATACCTAGCATACATGACATGTCTAGCATATTATCGTGTCACTTATTGTGCTAACTCCCCATACACGGGTCCTCCGTCTATGTGTACAATGATCGAGGATTTACGTGAGTTTTGAAGTACACACTCAAGTAGTGTGTTTTATGAAATTTATTAAAGCCATATTTGACCTTGTTTGTTTATTTTGTGCAAAAAATAAGACTTGTATTCGGTCATTCCCCACCTAGTTTGAGCGGGTGCCTGCAGATACATTACTGGTTCACTCGTCCACGACGTTGTATGGATGTAACTTGTGAAAGGAATGTCAACTCGTGACCAAGACAAACAACAACCCTGCTGTAACACACAGCGGCCCACCTCGTTGGGCATGGTCAAGCAAAATTGAAATAAAAGCCTACTTTAAACCCATTTGCGGCATTATTTAGCAATGATTATTTGTTTAAAACGTAAAATGAATAAAAAGCTGACATCGTAAGGAGTCACACAATGGCTGACGATCGTTTTAAAATCAAGGTTGAGTGCCGCCATGTGCTAAAATGCCCCGGTATTCTGCTAAGAATATTTTGAACGGCTGAACGCGGTGGGTGGTAAACAGAACAGCCACCTATTTTGTCCCAGCGTGCCTTGCGTGAACACTGCCTTGACAAAATGGCTCCTCACACGGAAACTTTCTTCAAGAAAAAAACTTGCTTACCCCGACTGGCCACTTTAATTTTACCTTAAAATCAATCATGTTTCCTATACGTGCGTATCTCTACAAGGTAACTTCATATACTTTGATATTTAGTTGTGACATGGAGCGATGTAAACGTACGATGTGACGATGATAATACCGAAGTAACCGGTATGAAAATGATTTGAATCTTCCGAGTAATTCCAGAAAAATGGAATTTTCATAAAAAATTTTTAGAATTAAACTAGAATACGGGTAGTCGACAAGCGACTACTTGTATCCGCCTAAATCAGAGTGGAACGGGTGAAGTGTTGCATATTAGCATGGCTGTCTGCAGCCAAATTGTGTATGTAGGTTGCGCTACCTACGAAAAAATCCAGAAAGCTCTATACACATGCAAAACTTTGGCCCAATCGGTCAAACAGTTCCCAAGATATGAGCTTGGATATCTGCTGCATAAACTAGAATGCAGGTGGCGCCACCTGTCATAAAATCAAGAGAGCTGTCGGGGATGTATAAACTTGCAAAATTTTAGGCAGATATGTCAAACCACTGCCGATATATGAGTGATTTTATCCCATGGCAGACAAACAGATGGGAGCTGTGCAAACATGGCTGCAGGTGGCGCCACCAGTTTTGCATATGATAGAGAGCTATGTGAGATTTATACACATGCAAAATTTTGGCCCAATCGGTCAAACAGTTCCCTAGATATGAGCTTGGATGTCTGCAGCGTAAACTTGATTGTAGGTGGCGCCACCTGTCATAAAATCAGAAAAGCTATCCAGGATGTATAAGCATGCCGAATTTCAGGTGACTTAGTCAAACCACTGCAGAGATATGAGTGATTTTAACCCAAGGCAGACGAACAGATGGACACTGTGCAAACATGGTTGCAGGTGGTGCCACCATTTTCGGTGTATGTTATAAAGCTCTCCAAGGGCTACATTTGTGCAAAAAAATTTTCCTGATCGGTCAAACGGTTCCCGAGATATGAGCTTGGATGTCTGCAGCGTAAATGTGAATGTAGGTGGCGCCACCTGTCATAAAATCAGAAAAGCTATCCAGGATGTATACGCATGCCAAATTTCAGGTGAATTAGTCAAGTCACTGCAGAGATATGAGTGATTTTAACCCAAGGCAGACAAACAGATGGACACTGTGCAAACATGGTTGCAGGTAGCGCCACCATTTTTGGTGTATGTTATAAAGCTCTCCAAGGGCTATATTTGTGCAAAAGAATTTTCCTGATCGGTCAAACGGTTCCCGAGATATGAGCTTGGATGTCTGCAGCGTAAACGTGAATGTAGGTGGCGCCACCTGTCATAAAATCAGAAAAGCTATCCAGGATGTATACGCATGCCGAATTTCAGGTGAATTAGTCAAGTCACTGCAGAGATATGAGTGATTTTAACCCAAGGCAGACGAACAGATGGACACTGTGCAAACATGGTTGCAGGTGGCGCCACCATTTTTGGTGTATGTTATAAAGCTCTCCGAGGGCTACATTTGTGCAAAAAAATTTTCCTGATCGGTCAAACGGTTCCAGAGATATGTGGGTTTATGTGTGGAAACAGACGCACAAACGGACGCAGAGCGCAAAGGAAAGGTCAGAGGTCAAAACAAAATCGGGGCGCAGCAGTTCACATGTGACCCGAACTGAATCCTGGGTTTCGGAAAATTCCGCCCAGCGGTTACGGAGGAGTTCTCCGGACACCTACCCGGCAGCGGCGGCGGCGGCGGCGGCCAGCTGAAAACATAGTATCCGCAAAACTCTGTTTTGGCGGATACAAATATACAGTGACTTGAAATGGATCAGCAGAATTTTTTTTCTTCAAAATATAATGACAAATCAGTAGCAAACAAGAACACGGCACAAAATATAAAATCTGTATAAACAGGCAGATGTTCACCGGCCCTTACGTCTTCCCAAACTCCGTGCTTGAGTGACCCTGCAAAAAAGTGTTATGATGTGTTTAAATTAAATGCCCAAGGAATTTAAAGGTGGACAGGAATGGCCGAGTCGCAACCTACGCGTGTTCATTTCTAGATGATAGCTTGATTGTGTCTTTTGTCAAATCATTCCGTAGCAAAACTTGGTGCGGTTTTAAAGGGGGGTTCTTAGTATTTGAGCCCCTCGCGATGTCTCGCCTGGAATTTCGGCAAAGTCTGGGTGCGGTTTTAATCGGAAGTGCGGTTTTAAGTGGAGATTTTACGGTAAATCATATTATTCATTACTAATCATTAGGGATCATATGAAGGAAATTAATGATAGACAAAGATGCAGTTGATAATATTAATCTAGATTCCTACTGTGTCTAGTGTGTACATTGATGTGAAATTAGTCCAAAATGAATTTTTTACAGTTATTTTTAAATATAAATAAAAAAGTCATAAAACCAGGTACTTATGATCATTATTGTTTCCTCCAAAACAGAGTTTTGCGGATACTATGTCTTCAGCTGCACGCCGCCGCCGCCGCGTAGGTGTCCGGAGATCCCTCCGTGACCGCTGGGCGGAATTTTACGAAACCTGGGATTATGTTCGGGTCACATGTGAACTGCTGCGCCCCGATTTTGTTTTGACCTCTGACCTTTCCTCTGCGCTCTGCGTCCGTTTGTGCGTCTGTTTCCACACATAAACCCATATATCTCGGGAACCGTTTGACCGATCAGGAAAATTTTTTTGCACAAATGTAGCCCTTGGAGAGCTTTATAACATACACAAAAAATAGTGGCGCCACCTGCAACCATGTTTGCACAGTGTCCATCTGTTCATCTGCCTTGGGTTAAAATCACTCATATCTCTGCAGTGACTTGACTAATTCACCTGAAATTCGGCATGCGTAAACATCCTGGATAGCTTTTCTGATTTTATGACAGGTGGCGCCACCTACATTCACTTTAATGCTGTAGACATCCAAGCTCATATCTCGGGAACCGTTTGACCGATCAGGAAATGTTTTTGCACAAATGTAGCCCTTGGAGAGCTTTATAACATACACAAAAATGGTGGCGCCACCTGCAACCATGTTTGCACAGTGTCCATCTGTTCGTCTGCCTTGGGTTAAAATCACTCATATCTCTGCAGTGACTTGACTAATTCACCTGAAATTCAGCATGCGTATACATCCTGGATAGCTTTTCTGATTTTATGACAGATGGCGCCACCTACATTCACGTTTATGCTGCAGACATCCAAGCTCATATCTCGGGAACCGTTTGACCGATCAGGAAAATTTTTTTGCACAAATGTAACCCTTGGAGAGCTTTATAACATACACAAAAAATGGTGGCGCCACCTGCAACCATGTTTGCACAGTGTCCATCTGTTCGTCTGCCTTGGGTTAAAATCACTCATATCTCTGCAGTGACTTGACTAATTCACCTGAAATTTGGCATGCGTATACATCCTGGATAGCTTTTCTTATTTTATGACAGGTGGCGCCACCTACGTTCACGTTTACGCTGCAGACATCCAAGCTCATATCTCGGGAACTGTTTGACCAATTGGTCCAAAATTTTGCATGTGTATAGATCTCACATAGCTCTTTATCATACGCAAAACTGGTGGCGCCACGTGCAGCCATTTTTGCACAGCTCCTGTCTGTTTGTCTGCCATGGAATAAAATCACTCATATCTCGGCAGTGGTTTGACATATCTGCCTACAATTTTGCAGGTTTATACATCCATGACAGCTCTCTTGATTTTATGACAGGTGGCGCCACCTGCATTCTAGTTTATGCAGCAGACATCCAAGCTCATATCTTGGGAACCGTTTGACCGATTGGGCCAAAGTTTTGCATGTGTATAGTTCTCACATAGCTCTTTATCATACTATTATGCAACACTTTATTTCCCCTTGCCCCTCAATCCATGCCTCACTTCACCCGTTCCACTCTTGATTTAGGCGGATACACGTAGTCGCTTGTCGACTACCCGTATGCTAGTTTAAATGTGTGAATTTTGTATATTCTGGATTCTCAACATCATTGTTTGGTGAAAACTGAATAAATACCAGACATGGTGCAGATACTTTGTAATTGTATTTAAATATGAATATGATTATGTACTCCATTATAAAATTTCTTGCATAAAGAATGGGAATTCAGGTAAAAATGAAAATATATGAATACTCATTAAAATACTTTCAAAATAATTATTTCAGTTATATTTCATTTTAAAAAATCATATGATTCTCTTATTATTCTTAATAAAAATTATATTTGGGACAATATTTGTAATTTTTTAGCTCAGCTGACTTTCAGTCATGCTTGGCTATAGCGATGGGTCTTTTTCCGGCGTCCTTCCGTCTGTCCGTCCGGCTGTCCGGCTGGCCGGCCGTCCGTTAGCAGGGCAGAAATCATAACCATAGGGGCTAGGGCCAAGAACCCTATGCAGTCTTAGAGGTTCTAAAAAGATCTCCTTGCAAACCTGAAATTAGGTCACTGCGACCTATATTCTCAAAGTTATGGGGTGTGTTTGCACCCCCCAGAAATAATTCTCTTAGCCAAAATTTTCATCCCAAACCTTCCATCTTTCACATACAGCTCACCTACCAACAGGGGAAGAACCATAATTATTTTGAGGTCACAAGATCAAAGGTAAAGGTCACAGAACCAACTTCTTTGAAAAGCCTCAGGATGCATTTTAAGCCAAACCTTTCATCCCAATTCTTTGATCTTTCACATATAGCTCACCTACTAAGTGGGAGAAAAATCCTATAGATGTTGAGGTCACAAGGTCAAAGGTCAGGGTCACAGGATCCACTTCTTTGAAAAGGTTGTGGACACATTTCAAGCTAGACCTTTCATTCCAAACCTTTCAGCACTGATATCGCTTCTCTGCCAACAGGGGAAAAGACCTGTTGATTTGAGGTCAAAGGTCAAGTTCACAGCACCCTCTTCTTGCGTGGAGTCATTTTCAGCAAACTTTTCAATCTATACTTACCATCTGTCATATATGGCTTACCTACCAATAGGAGAAGAAGCCTTTTGATGTTGAGTTCAAAAGGTCAAAGGTCAAGGTGACAATATTGTTCTAAATGCTTGTGAACATATTTCAAGTGAAACTGCTCAACCCAAACCTTCAGTCTTTCACATATGCCACATCTATGCATCACTGAATTTGATTCAAACTTCATATTTATGGGTCTTTTTGCATGAAGAAATAACTAATTGATTTTGAGGTCAGCTGGTCAGGAGGTTAAAGGTTGCAGGTCTAAGTTATTCACTCATTGGTTGCCAAGTAATTACACCCGGCCAGATGTAAGTGGTTAGTAGTTACCCATCATTTAGAAAGAATCCAGTTGATATGTGGGCAAAAGGCCAAGGTCATAGGTCAGGGATGTTCACAATAACTTATTTTGTAGACCATCTCTATTTTTCTTGTTTTCTTGTATATATAACCATATGGCACTCACAACTGGTACATCATACTATGTGCCCATAATTGTCAGTGACACTTGTGATATATGACTCCCTTTTGTATCAGCTCATGGAGTGATAAGGATATATCATTAGTGCATAGCAAAAACACTGTTGCCGGAATGCTTTGGCCAGGCATTAAGACTATGAGAGTTAAGTGTTAAGTTTAGCTACTGATTTATAAAATAATGGGAACATTTTGCAGTTTATATCATGGAATCATAGCAATAAACTTAGTTTTCTAGATATCTGAATATTATTATACAAATCATCAGATATACCAGCAAGTGTTTGTTCTGATAATATGTGGGTCTGTACCTGGATTTAGGATGGCTTAATTTGATTACAAGACTCTTAGTGATGCTTCCTGCATTTCTTTTCTTTTAGGTTTTGCAGTTTACCTACCCTGCTGACCCCATTGAATAGCAAGCTGATAATTAAAACAAATTGGACTTGCACTTTTTACATTTGCATGTTCATAAATCTGATATGGGAGCTCTCCAACCTGATCATGCCTTTTGAATTGTTTTGGACATTCATAACTGTTACATTTTTTGAAGCAATTGCTACAAGTTTAGTGTCTTATTGGAGGATGTGCGACTTGTCAGAAAACCATTATGTCTGCCAGGTAGCCATTTTAGAAATCCTTTTGCCAGGACAGTTTCTGTGATTTTTTTATGATGTTTGGTCCCTTTTAGGAATGTTTGTTGTTCAATTTCCGACCTGTCAGAAATCCAATATGGCCACCAGGACGCCATCTTTAAATTCCTTTAGAACATATTATCTCAAGAACTATTAAAGTGAATGCAGTGGGATGTATATTAATGTAATCTTGCATTGGGTCAAAGATTTCTTAATAAATATGACCATCATTTATGAAAGCTCAGTACAGTTGGCTTGTATTGAATAAAAGTTAATATGGAAGCACCTGTTTCACAATAATTCTTGCATGGATTTCCTTGATCTTTTGCTATATTTTGATCTTATATGTGGCCTGTGTGGTATTCCTTTTGAGACTGACAGGTATCGAGCAAGCTGTGGGATTAGTTCCTGATAGCTCAACATTTTGCCTCAGACCATCATTCACTATGTTTTAACCAGACATATATGATAAGAAATAATGGCAATGTAGAAAGTTTAAACAAAATTGGCATATAGGTTCTGCAACAATTTTACCATAAGTTGTGAATTGCAGCCCATAATGTCACAGGTCATGCTTGTTTAATAAATAGTTAAACTCTTATATTATATGTTCTGCTTATAAGTTATATGGCCAAGTCAAAATCTGTGTGACAATAGTACTCCATTTGTTTATAAAATAAATGAAATCAATCCTCTTCCCTGTCTCCAAAGGAACTATCAAAATCATACATAAGCTAAACAACAACAACTCATAATACAGCTTATATTTATTACCACACAAAACCAGCATGTACCTCATTTCTAAATAATATTTTTTTATCATATATAACAGCTGAGCGTCGTGACCCATAGGTCCCTTGTTAACTCATATGGCCATATATTTAACTTTTGAAAACTTAATTACCTTCACACATTATTTGTTTATGAAATGGAACTTTTATATGACACTTACCGTAGGCCTATTTTTTCCCTTGGTGCATCACTAAATGGTTTCAGGCTATAGGTTTCATTTATTACACAGTCCATATGCTTTAGCTCATGTCCATTATTCTATAATTTAATTCAATATAATTCAATAAAAAAAAAAATAATTTACAGAGTTTCATTTAAGCTGGGCCATTTTCTCTTAGCTTTTCAAATGGTAATATACATGGAAAAACCATAAGAAATAAAAATATTTTGCAAAATTCAGCTGAGCGACGTGACCCATAGGTCACTTGTTCTTTGTTTTAGAGCTGATTATACAAAAACACTCAGAAGCTTATATCTCAGGAACCATTGTGTGGATTTTCACAAAACTTACTATGATCTTTTGGATCTTTTGTACATGCCAGAAATTAGGTCTGTATTACATAATTAGCGAACCTGTGAGCTTATGCGATGGTGTTGCGTCCCTCGTCTGTACGTTAACCCATACTATCTTGAAAACGGCAAGAGTTAGCATCATGAAATTTTATGCAAAAAATTGTTCAAATGGTTCAAGTTCGAATTACAGTAAGTTGAACCTAGTCATCTGTCCAAAAAAAGCATACTAAAATGACAATCTCAGAAATGGCCAGAGCTATCGTCACCAAATTTTATGCCAGTGTTGGTCACATGAGTCATATATGAAATTCAGGTATTGGTGGCGCCACCTGCATTGACCTTTTTTTGTACGGGGGTCATTGGTCATCTGTATATTAACCCATAATTTCTCAGGAATAGCAGGAGCTACGATCCCCAGATTTTATGGAATAATCTGTCTCATATCAAATGTTGTGGGAATCAGCTTATTTTTTTGCTATCTGCATTTACTTAGATTTTATAGGGGAAAAGCTGAAAAACCTTTAAAAGTCTTCATGTAAACGGTCCAGCCAAATTGTTCAATGTTTTACAGAAATGATCCCAGAAGCAAGCCCTCTCAGGTTTGTTCAAATGATTTGCATTTGATGAATTTTAGTGGAGTTAAATGAATTTGAACAGTCATTTGGCAAAGTAAGCATACTGACATAGTTCTCTCAGAAATGACTGAAGCTAGCATTACCAAGCTGTGTTTCCACTTGGGGTTTTTGTTTTTTAGCCACTTCGGCTAAAGGGTGTCTGATTTTTTTAGCCACACCAATTTTACTTTAGCCACACATTTGGCGACAATTTTGTCTGACTGAATGACATTTGTGTGGTAAATATGCTTGGTCTTCAACAAATGCCATTGAATTAAACCGTCTATCATACAATGTACAGCATTCTGCACAAGATAAAGAAATTTGTTTCTGCATTTTAGCAAAGAAAATGTTCAAAGAAAAAAAAAACAATAGATTGTATTACTGTTTAGCAAAATGCAGATGAAAAATAAAAGCACAAACACCTGGTGAAAATGGTTTAAAGAAATAAGAATTAAAAATGAAAATTACTTTCTGTTAAACAGATGATATTTTAGGCATTGTAAACACTGTATAAATTAACTGTAAACCTTTCTCTGTTCCTTTTTCATTTGTCATAAAAAATTACTTCGTTGAAAAAAACTTTATACCAACATATATGACCTCCTGTTGAAAATTCCTTGGTTGCACATGGGCAGATGTAAATGATGTTCTTATTTGTATCTTATTTTATTTATTTTTATTGTATGATATATATTTATGGAACTAGGTGAATGAGGCCTTATATTTCTGAATAAATATTTCATTCATGTAAAATTCGCGGCTTGCTGACATCCATCCCGGTACACTTGTAACAAGAACCATATTCTGGTATCCCGCGAAAATCACGTGCACGGGTGAACGGTCATATATGCACGAGTGGATTCGTGAGAACGCAGTTTTGCGCAACAGCTTTTATTACATCGGGTTTACACTCCTTAGAAAGCATATAAATATTAAAATGTTTCACTAGAGAAATAAGCAGCTCCCAAGCTAAGAACATGGCATCTGCTGCGAATGTCTGACAGCCGTAACCCTTCTAAGAACTGACATGAGATCTATATATCGACATGTACGTCGCCTAGACCCAGTTGTGGCTCTGGGTCTATCTTGAAAACCAGACTGGGTCTAGTACATCGCCGGAAAATTTGCATTTTCCATCTGCCAACTTTAATGGCCCGCTTGTATGCACGGTAGCTCATCTGCAATATTCGGAAAGAGCGCGCCGTCTCGGCCTATGCAAATAAGTTGAAATGAACCAATGACAGGACGTGTTATCAATTCGGGTACATGTGTACCCGTATTTGTTCTGTCACGTGAACTGACGCTAGGGCGTTGGCAGGAGCAAAAAGGAACGATTAAATGAAAGTTTGATGGTCATTTAACAAAGAGTTTAACGCAAATTCGGCGGTAACATGTGGTAATCATAGGTTTTTTTGTGGGGTGAGGGTACTTATTTACAAGGCAGTAAAAAATGAGAGCATAGGCTACAATGGCGATGTCAAATTCTATAAGGGCAGCGCGCCGATGTACTTCTCATGTAAAAGAAACGATGTATGAATTATTATACTTTTTCAACAAGCCCTGTTTTGCTGCATAGATGGCCACCCACTGGAAGTGAATCCAGCAGCGAAGAAACTTTAGGGTCTGTCTAAACTTTCCCTGCGTACCACATGGCCACAGCTGGCGACCTAGTTGCATATAATTATAGACCGTCTGGCCATTGGATTTTCATGTCCGGACATCGTTATCAGTGGTTATGTATGGTTATTTTACTGTTTGTAAAAGTCAACAGAGGGCAGTTATAATCATGAATTAACGTTTCCTCAGTTACTGTGTATGAAAGACTATGTCTTTCATGAGTCTTGAGTGTAATAAAGTTCTGTGTTCTGTGTTAAAAAGTCAGGAAGACCTCCGACCCCTAGAAAGCTGGCGTGGTTTTGTCAGAAACATCGACCCCATGTATCTGTTTTATGCCTTGCATAAGACGGGAACTGAGAAGCCATATTCCATTTTAACTTGTAGAGAAAATCCTTTAAATTAAAATGGCTGTATAGAAATATATCGTTATTGTTTTGCCTGTTACAATCTTTACGTTCTCACAACAAAATTGGTTTTAGCTTGTGTACCGCACATGATCGCAGTCCAATTAAACCCGCGATATATTCCTTTTGATTCGACACCGACATTGACGAGTTAACCAAGGCAGTAACACGCGCACGGTTAGTTATTTTCAAACACTTTATTTGAAGTGACTAAATATATAGCAAAATCAACCACGAAATAAAACATTTGCAAGTGTGACATTATTTTACGTTCAGCCTTTCATTGAGCAGTCATCAGATATGATGGTAGCAGGAAAAATCACTTTCGCCATCGTGGCTAATGCTGGTGAGCAAATTTTCGCCACACACAATTTTTATTAGCCATTGGCGATGTGGGGAATGGCTAGCGGAAACACAGCCAAGTATTGTGCAAATGTTGTTCACATGACTCATATTTGAAGTTACAGATTTTGTGGTGCCACCTACATTGACCTGTTTTTATGGACAAAAGAACTCATAATTTTAGCCTCTTTCAGCTTAAAATGTTAATGATGTAACTGTTAAGTTGAATCGTTCAATTTTTCAAAAGAATTATCCTAGGACATGGTTCTTTCAATCAAATCAGAAAAGCTGAAGTTGGTCTTATGGCCATTATTATGTCTAACTCAAACTGAGGACTGCAAAACTATTCTTCTAAAAAAAAAATTGTTTTAATTTTAACTTCTGAAACATGGCACAAAAATTTTTCTTAGGTGGCCTTTTATCAAGTTTACTTGAATGATTTTTGGCAGAATTATTGGACCTTTAACAATGAAAGAACTGCATTTTTTATTAATCTAGATATTTTGATAAAAAAATTATGAATATTTCAGCTTGAAAAAAAGCATTTTAGCCAAAGTTTTTCAATATGTGTAACAGATTTGCCAACAGGAAAGATTGTGTCTGTATATTTAAATAGGTTAAGAAACTGCCAACTGTTTCAGATTTGGCAATAGATCAAGAGTTCATGTAGTGCAGCCAGATATAGGTCAAGAGTTCAATCAGTGCAGCTAAGCACAAGGCATGTGATCCCCTCATGGGTGACATGTGAACACCACATGGGCACATTGTGATCACCTCATGGGTGTCATGCCCCTCAGGGCTGCATGTAGAGCCAATCTATTTATAGCTTTGGCAGACTGCCAACTGTATCAGATTAGGCAACAGGTCAAAAGTTCACTCAGTGAGCCAGGTACAGGTCAAAAGTTCACCCAGTCTAGCCAGGTGCAGGTCATGAGTTCACTAAGTGCAGTAGCTTGAGCCAGCAAATTTGTCACAGTGCACTCGGGGCAACTGCTTTTCTCACATTAGCCTGGTCAGCCCCATGCATCAGACTCAAGGTAAGTTTGATGTATTGGCCTGATATTATGACCTATCTATGTGTCTTTGATGGTTTTCTCATTCACAAGACAGGTGTCACCACCTATAATGACTTTTCACAGTGTGTGACTTTTGTGCCTGCTTATTTCTATAGAGGAATTTGATATATATAATGAAATTGATATATATATATGTATATATATATATATATATATATATATCATCCTGAAATTGAGCATATTTATACCTATCAAAAAGCTTTGTCGAATACAAGACTGTTGATGCCATCAA
Source organism: Sipunculus nudus (assembly GCA_026874595.1). NCBI lineage: Eukaryota > Metazoa > Annelida > Sipuncula > Golfingiida > Sipunculidae > Sipunculus > Sipunculus nudus. Next base: position 29,284,784 of record CM049313.1, read on the forward strand.
CAATAATTTTTGCACGGTGTGTGTCCCTGCTTATTTCTCAGGAGGGGTTTGATATATCAGTCTGAACTTGGGATATGTATATATCTCTGATAGCTTTGTTGTATACAAGACTGGTGGTGCCAGCTACAATCATTTTTAGCTCAGCTGACTGTAAATCAACTGAGGTATAGGAATGGGGCCGGTATGTCCTCCTTCCGGACGTCCAGGTATCGGGCATGGGGTTAGCAGGGCACAAATCGTAATGGCTGGTCCTAGAAACTTCTAAGTGGAGATCCAGGGAGGTCAATAAAAAATCTCCTTGGAAACCTGAAATTAGGTTACTGCGACCTATATCCTTTGAGCTATGGGGCTTGAAAGTACCCCCCAATATGGTAAAAAATTTGATACAAAACCCACACTATCTTGATAATTGTATCCGCCAAAACAAAGTTTTGCGGATACTATGTTTTTGGCCGCGTTCATTTCCGGAGAACTTCTCTGAGACAACTGGATGGATTTTTTCAAAACTTACACCAATTATCGGGTCACATGTGAACTGGAACCTAACCAATTGGCCTTGACCTCTGACCTTTCCTCTCTGCCCAGTGTCAATTTGTGTGTCTGTTTCCACATAAAAACCCACATATCTTGGGAACCGTTTGACCGATCAGGAAAATAATTTTGTACAAATGTAGCCCTAGGATAGCTTTATAACATACACAAAAAATGGTGGCGCCACCTGCAGCCATTTTTGCACAGTGTCCATCTGTTCATCTGCCTTGGGTTAAAATCACTCATATCTCTGCAATAGTTTGACTAATTCACCTGAAATTGGGCATGCGTATACATCCTAGATAGCTTTCTTGATTTTATGACAGGTGGTGCCAGCTTCATTCATGTCCAAGCTGCAGACATTAATTCTTATAACTCCGGACTTGTTTGACCAATCAGGAAAAAAATTTTACACAAATGTAGCCCTTGGATAGCAATATAACATACACAAAGATGGTGGCGCCACCTGCAGCCATTTTTGCACAGCTTCTATCTATTTGTCTACTGTGGGATAAAATCACTCCTATCTCTGCAGTGGTTTGACTTTTCAACCTGAAATATTGCATGTGTAAACATCTTGGATAGTTTCTCTTTCAAAATAACAGGTAGCGCCACATACAGTCATGTTTACGTGGCAGACATCCATTCTAATATGTAACACATGTAACTCTATTTCCCCTTGCCACTCAATCCATGCCTCACTTAACCTGTCCCAATCTGATTTTAGCGGATACATGTAGTCGCTTGTTGACCATCCGTATTCTATTTAATGCATGGTTTGTCATTAATCTGGCCTTGAATATTGACCATGACTAGTTTTGTTAGTTCCTGAAACGTGGTGGCGCCACCTGTATTTTTTCCTATTTTAACAAATATTTTTCTGTTTATTTACTATAAAATGACAACAATCATGTCAGTTTCTCAGCTGTGTTTACATCTGGTGTCCCAAAACCTGGTGTATTTATTGATCACAAGTGGATGCCCTATACTAATCACCCTGTCTGTCTGTCTGTTTGTATGTCTGTCTGTCTGTCAATCCGTCCATCCACACAAATTTGTTTCCAGACGATAACTCCAGGTTGGATTGGCACATGGATTTCAAACTTGATGCACTGTAAATCAAACTTTTCCTCCGGAACTTTCCAACGTTCACACATGGCTTACTTGCCTAAAGTGAGGAAACCTGTAGAATTTGAGGTTATCTGGTCAGAGGTCAAGGTCACTTTTTAAAAGATTGTTACAATAATCCTAATGCTGCAAGTTTAAGGATATTAAGTTCTAAGATTTTTTGGTCACAAGGTCATTGGTTAAGGTCACAGGACTGTTATTCTGAAAAATTTCTTTCAAAATATCCTTATAGACAAATTCAGCTGACCGTTGAGACCCATGGATCCCTAGTTGTGTTGTGTGCACCCATGCGAGAATTTCAGCAGTGATGTTTGTGTAATTGTTTCTTATTCAAAATGTTTAGTACCTGCATTGATCATATACATGAGAAGTAGTGGTCCAGCATTGAAGCATTATACCTTGTGTATTTCCCAATGCACAGGTTCGCATTAGGCCTGTAGGCCTTGTTAAAAAAGTTATAGGCTCAAACATAATGCATTTTGTAAAAAATTAGGAAAGATATTTGATCACTTAACACAAAACATGTTAAAGCTAAGGACTTTTTTTCCAGTAATATAACTTTAATTAATCAAAATTGAATTCTGTACCCAAAATTAGATGAAAATCTTTTAAATTTTTTAAAATATTAGCAAAAATAAAAAATTGGTACCCAACTTTTGCCCAACTTTGACCATGGACCGTTTTTAGCTCAGCTGACTATAAGTCATCTGAGCTATAGTCGTGGTCCTTTGTCTGTCGTCCGTCTGTCCGGCTGTCCGGCCATCCGTCCGTTAATAGGGCACGTTTTAAAACCGCCAGACCGACGAATCCAAAATTTTACATATCATTAGATGTTCCCAAAATCTCCTACCATACCGAAAATTGGGTCATTAGGACTTAGTTCCTTCGAGATATTAAGGAAAAACCTCTGTTTTCCATAAAAAAGCCATTGTTACACTTCAAGGCTGCCTTATATCAAAACCACTGATCTGTTCTTGGTCATATTTAGTATTCATATTCTTCCATACATTTTCTATGATCATACCAAAAATTAGGTCAGTATTGGGTATTATTTTGAAGTTATGGGCCCAAATATAATGCAATTTTTAAAAAATCAGGAAATATATTTACTCACCTAACATGAGAATTGCTGAAGCTGGAGACTTTTTTTCAGGAATATAACTTTATTTAATCAAGATTCAATTATTTACCCAAAATTAGATCTGAATTTTGCAAATTTTTCAAGTTATTAGCATAAATAAAAAATTAATACCTCAAATTTTGTCCAACTTTGGGAATGGCACTTTTTTTCTGTAAGCACTGTTGAATTAATTTTCACAGCATATGTACATAAGGATTTAATCTTTTAAAATCTGAAATTTCAAAGGAACTGATTGAAAAGAGTAGCTTTTATTCAAGTTTTCATACACCATGTCAAGTGTTGTTTACATCTGGCCCACCTAGTAGAACAGCCATCACTTGTATTATGTAATCCACCCAAGGCAGCTTGCCTCAGGCTCAGCTTGGCCACTACTAGCAGGCTTCCCCTTTGCCCTGCACTCCCCCCCCCCCCAGATGGTGCATTAACTAGATGAATGTTATAATTTTCTGTATTTTATTTTATTCATGGCTATGCTACATTTTAGATTTTGTATTGTACCACCAGAGTTACAATGATTAAAGTGCACATTTAATAGTGTCCACAAAGTGGTGTATTGCTATGAAAGTGTGGATGTTCATAAGATAAGTAATTCCTTACTTCAGAAGAGTAAAAACTTCACCAGGTGTTAAATTGACTATTAATTCTAGTAATAAATTATAGCTGAGATTGTAATTAGCATAATGATATTGTTTGTCCCTCATTCAACCAAAAGTGTGTATACTTTATTTGAAAAGATGTTTTTATTTTATCAAATTACTGAATCTTTTCTTTTATTTGGTGAATAAAATTAAGCATGCACTGAAAACTCCAATGTGCAAAACTTTTTAATAGTGATTCAAGGAATAATCTTGTAGATACCATGTTGTGGCATTTTTAGCGAACCTGTGAGCTCATGCGATGGTGTGGCGTCGTCCGGCGTCCGGTGTCTATACGTTAACCTATACTATCTTGAAAACGGCAAGAATTAGCATCATCAAATTTTATGCATAAAATTAGTCATCTAAAAAACTCTATTAGATTTTGCTTATTTTTTGGCTAACTGCATTTTCTTAGATTTTATAGGGAAAAAGCTAAAAAAGCTTAAAAAATCTTCTTCTCCGAATCTGTTCAGCCAAATTGTCCAATATTTTACAGAAATGATTTCTGGAACAATCTCTCTTAAGTTTGTTCGAATGGTTTAGGTTCGGTGATTTTTGGCCGAGTTACAGGAAGTTGAACTTAGTCATCTGTCCAAAAAAGCATACAAAAATTACAATCTCAGAAATGGCTTGAGCTATCATCACCAAATTTTATGCCAATGTTGGTCACATGAGTCATATCTGAAATTGAGGTATTGGTGGCGCCACCTGCATCGGCCTTTTTTGTACGGGGGTCATCAGTGCCCGTATCAAACTGAAGTCTACAAATAACTTCTTCTCTGAAACGATATGGCCAAATGGTTTAATATCGCACAGAAATGATCCAAGGGTAGTGCTTTCTGAAGTTTGTTCAAATGGTCTCAGTTCGGTGACTTTTGGCTAAGTTATGGGAAGCTGAATTTAGTCATATGACATAGCAGCCCATTTTAGCTAAGTGGCTAAAAAAATCTTCTTCTCAAAAACCACTGGGCCAAATTTTTTAATCTCACACATTAATTATCCTTAGATGTTGATTATTCAAGTTTGTTCAAATGGTCTCAGTTCAGTGACTTTTGGCTAAGTTATGGGAAGCTGAATTTAGTCATATGGCATAACAGCCCATTTTAGCTAAGTGGCTACAAAAATCTTCTTCTCAAAAACCACTGGGCCAAATTTTTAAATCTCACACAATAATTATTCTTAGATGTTGATAATTCAAGTTTGTTCAAATGGTCTCAGTTCAGTGACTTTTGGCTGAGTTATGGGAAGCTGAATTTAGTCATATGCCGTAACAGCCCATTTTAGCTAAGTGGCTACAAAAATCTTCTTCTCAAAAACCACTGGGCCAAATTCTTAAATCTCACACATTAATTATCCTTAGATGTTGATAATTCAAGTTTGTTCAAATGGTTCAATGATTTTTGGCTGAATTATGGGAAGCTGAACTTTGCCATTTTGCTGTATTTTCCCATATGAGTTATAAACCTACAAAACGTTTTTTGACTAATGATACTGAGGCCAGTTTGTTTAATATTTTGCAAGAATAATTCCCTAAAAAATTCTTATAATAATTGTCTTTTATCATTCCAAAGAATGAATTTTGGCTGATTTATAAAGATTGAATTGAGTCGTTTTACCATATATGTTAGCTGTGTGATGCTGTTACATCTAGCCTGGCACCAGTTTATCAGCATCTATTACATCATGCCACTAGACATTTAGATTTCAGGTTATCCTTGGTTAATATTGACAAGAAAGTTTTTTTAAAAGCTTTTAAAAAATTTAGATTTATGATTTAAGTTATTCATCATACCAGGCAATGTTACAATCATGAATATTCAGCTCTCTGGGGCTATATAAAGACAACTGTACGTGGATTATAAATTATTGGTATCCCTACTCAACTTAATTCAAGAATTTGCCATCAGTGAGATATATCTGTACTTTAAATAAGCATTCAGTATGCATCCGTAATAATTTTACATATATTCCTGATTTCTTTTTTATAAAAAGTCAGCTGAAAAGCATTTTGTATTGGGAAAATAAATTTTAAAGTTATTTCAAGTAGGGACCACTTTTGTGTTCAGATGGCAGCACTTGGTTTACCATTGGCAGATTGCCAGTGCCTTGATGTTGGCCATAAGCCAAGATGATGTCAGCTCTATAAATAGTTTTAGCACAGTGCCAGGATTGGAAGAAGTGCAGCCAGGTATAGGTCTCGAGTTCACTCAGTGCAGTAGCTGCATTCTATTTATAGCTTTGGCAGACTGCTCACTGCATCATATTTGGCACCAAAGGGAATCTATTTATAGCTTTGGCAGACTGCCAACTGTGTCAGATTATGCAACAGGTCAAGAGTTCACTTAGTGCAGCCAGGTACAGGTCAAAAGTCCACTTAGTCTAGCCAGGTGCAGGTCAAGGGTTCACTCAGTGCAGTAGCTTGAGGCAGCAATTTGTCACAGGTCACTCAGGGGCAACTGCCTTTCTCACCTAAGCCTTGTCAGCCCAGTGCATCAAACTCTGGGGAAGTTTGATGTATTGGACTGATATTTTGACCTGTCTATGCATCTTTGATGGTATTCTTATTAACAAAACAGGTGGTGCCACGTACATTGACTTTTGCACAGTGTATGTTCCTGCTTATTTCTACAGAGGAATTTGATATATCAATCTGAAAATTGGCATATGTGTATATCTCTGATAGCTTCGAAGTATACAAGACTGATGGTGCCAGCTACAATCGTTTTTGTGTTGTGTGCACCCATGCCAGAATTTCAGCAGTGATGTTTGTGTAATTGTTTCTTATTCAAAATGTTTAGTACTTTCATTGTTCATATACATTAAAAGTAATGTTCCAGCATTAAAGTATTATACCTGGTGTATTTCCCAATGCACAGGTTCGCATTAGGCCTGTAGGCCTTGTTTTCTTTTACATTCAGTTTAATCATTTGTGATTTAAAAATAATAAAATATATGTGTATGCATAATATGACCCAATATGAGCTACACTCTGGATATATAATGATTGCAACTTAGAATTCTAATATTTTAACTTATATTTTCATTTGTTTTATTACAAATAATATAAAACTTGTAAATAAAAAAAAGGAATCAGATTTAAAACTATTAATGGAAAAAGTGGATGTGCTAAAAAAATAGGCTTCTATATAAACTTAAATGCATTATTCCCTTGAAATTGAAATAAATGTATTAGTCCATTCTCTCCACTTGCCTGTCCATCTGTAAATTTTTCATATGCATCACAGTATCTCAAAACTTTTACTGTTTCCTCTATAAAGTTCCTATGTACGTGCCAGTAATTTAGTCAGTATGATATAATTTTAAAAAGTTATAATTTAAAAATATATTTTTAGAAAAAATTAAATACATCTGTGTTTCTATTAAATATCTATTTTCATACTTCAGGACTGCCGAATATCAAAACCACTCATCTGGTTTTCTTCATATTTACCATAAATATTCCTATATATAACTTAAATTTTGCCCAAGTTTGACCATGGCATGTTTCTATCTTGTAAGAACATTTGATTTACTTTTCACAGTCGAGATATATAGATTTAATCTGTTAAATTCTGAAATTTCAAAGTAAAAGCTTAAAAATTGTTCTAGTTATTGAAGGTTTTCTGAGGCTCTAATGTCCCTACAGCCTTGCCTGGGTAAACTTATTAGTGATGCAAAACTGCTGTCACAAATGTAGAATCACATGGCAACCCTGACCTCCCCCCCCCCCCCCCCAACAGATATTTTGCATTAGTTACATACTTTAATTTGCTTTGCTGTTTCTGATCCAATGTATACAACTTTTCCTGAATCGAGTGTTATTTTCAGATTTTTATTATTTTGCAAATTTAAAAAAATATATTTTAAGAAAAAATAAATACATCTGTGTATATAATGTGATGTTGACTGAGCAGATTAACTGTAAATGTTGATGCAATTTAGAATTGTTAATCAACTTAAATTTTCAAATATAATTGATGTATATTGTAAATGTATAGTAAAATTTATAAATTTTTTCCAAAATTTCCTTTAACAAAAAACTTATGTAACAAAAAAAATGAGGACCTAATGCAAACATTCGTTCAGTATTTTTCTGCCTCAGTAGAATGGGAATTAAAGTGATTTGCTTTGTTTTTCTATCTCTCTGTCTGTTTTTAAATATTCAATATTTATGAATAAAACTTTTTTTACTTGTAAGATTAAATTTTGTATCCTGTATGTTTATGCAAAGGTGTTGTAACTTTCCTCACTCCCTGCCACTGAGTATTTGCTTAGGACAATATTCTTCTGGCAACTGCATAAAATTTATAACTGGTAAATAAAGAAATAAATATACAGAGTTACAAAGGTGTTTTTAAACTCTCATCCCCCCCCCCCACCTCCCCCTCCCCCTTCAGGTCAAACAGCTGAGTCCCCATGTAACCCTTCACCACAACACAACACCAGATTATGAGTCATCTCTTCTCTATATATTCACACTTAGACTCAGTCACTTCAGATTGTTTTCCTCTACAGGTCACCCGCATGTCCCATCAGTAACTTCTTCTCTGAACTCCCCAAGTTTTAGTCTCTCAAGTTGACCTCAACCTGCCTATAGTGATCATGGGCGATTTCATTATTGACATTTCTAATATAATATATAACACCAAATTGACACAATTATGCCAACTCTTTAAATGTCAACAACTAGTCAGAGAACCAACCAATGACCATGGAAATACCATAGATCTTGTCTTTACTAACTGTTTAAATGCTTCAGTTTCAACATTAGAAAACACATGGTCAGATCACAAGATATTATTAGCAACAATCCCCCATTCTTCAATTCAGATCAAACATGGCAATTTCTCACAGCTTAATCTACAATTTCTTCTCTATAGATACTTTTTGAGACATTCTGTTTCCTCTCTAATTCAGCAACAACTGCTTCCCAAAACATATAAGTTTTCTACTATTCCATAAATATTTTGATTTATTAAATGTGTATTTTTATACTTGCAAATCTCCACTTCCTTTCTCTGCAATTTACAACATCTGGTCATTCCCATTGCAATATTTTAGACATATTTGTTCATATTTAAAATACTGATACTTCTATATAACTATTCCGCTCAACTACATAATTAATACAAAAAATGACATCTGTCAAAATGAAATCTTACAGACCTACATACAACAATAGTGACACAATTATATCTGTCTCATTCAGCTGAGCACCGTGACCCATGGGTCCCTTGTTTAGCTCAGCTGACTGTAAGTCATCTGAGCTATAGGGATCACCTTTTGTCCGTCGTCTGTCCAGCCGTCCGGTTGTCCGGCTGACCGGCCGGCCGGGCGTCTGTTCGTTAACAGGGCAAAAATCGTAACCGCTGGACCTGGAATCTAACTTTACATCCAGAGAGTTCCATGAAAAATCTCCTTGGAAACCTGTAATTAGGTGTCTGTTACCCATATCCTTTGAGCTATGGGGCCCCAAAGTACCCCCCAGAATAGTAAAAAATTTCATACAAAAACTTCAATATCTCATTAACTACATCACTGATGGTCATGATTTTTGGCATACATATTGATCATGAGATGTTCCATCAGTTTCTGCACACTGGTGGCGCCACCTGTTTTTTTTCAATTTTTTACGAATTTTTTTCTCTATTTTTGAGACCTTTAAAAATGTGAACATCTGTTAACAGGGCACAAATTGTTAAGACTGGACCTAGAATCTTCATTCTTGACATTCTGAGAGACCTATGAAAAGTCTCCATGGAAACCAGAAATTAGGTCTCTGTTACCCATATCCTTCGAGCTGTGGGGCCCCAAAGTACCCCCCCAAAATAGTGAAAAATTTTATACAAAAACTTCAATATCTCATTAACTACATCACTGATGGTCATGATTTATGGCATACATATTAATCATGATATGTTTCATCTGTTTCTGCAGACTGGTGGCACCACCTGTATTTTTTTATTTTTTACAAATTGTTTTCTCTATTTTTGAGACCTTTAAAAATGTGAACATCTGTTAACAGGGCACAAATTATAACAACTGGACCTAGAATCTTCATTCTTGACATTCTGAGAGACCAATGAAAAGTCTCCATGGAAACCAGAAATTTGGTCTCTGTTACCCATATTCTTTGAGTTATGGGGCCCCAAAGTACCCCCCCCCCCCCCCGAATAGTCAAAAATTTCATAAAAAAAACTTCAATATCTGATTAACTACTTCACCGATGGTCATGATTTTTGGCATACATATTGATCATGAGATGTTTCATCAGTTTCTGCAGACTGGTGGCGCCACCTGTATTTTTCAAATTTTTATAATTTTTTTCTCTATTTTTGAGACCTTTAAGGATGTAGTTATCTGTCAACAGGGTTCAAATTGTAAGGACTGGACCTAGAATCTTCATTCTTGACACACAGGGAGACCCATGTAAAGTCTCCATGGAAACATGAAATTAGGTCTCTGTTACCCATATCCTTTGAGCTGTGGCACTCCAAAGTACAGCTCATATTAATGGAAAATTTGATACAAAAGCTGAAGTATCTGAACAACTAATGCAGAGATCACCATAATTGTTTGTATGGATATTGATCATGGAGTGTGTCATCAGTTTCTGCAGCCTGGTGGCACCACATGTATTTGTTCGGGCTTTTTTCGAATTATTTTCTCTATTTTTGAGACCTTTAAAGATATGAACATCTGTTAATAGGGCACAAATCATAACAACTGGCCCAAGAATCTTCATTCTTTACACACAGGGAGACCCATGAAAAATCTCCATGGAAACCTGAAATAAGGTCTCTGTTACCCATATCCATTAAGCTGTATGGCTCCAAAGTACCCCCCAGAATAATGAAAAATTGGATACAAAAACTCCAGTATCTCAATAACTACAACAGTGATGCTCATGATTTTTGGCATACATATTGATCATGATGTGTTCCATCAGTTTCAGCAGACTGGGTGCGCCACCTCTATTTTTTTTCAAATTTTTACGAATTATTTTCTGTATTTTTGAGACCTTTAAAGATGTGGTTATCTGTCAACAGGGTACAAATTGTAACAACTGGACCTAGAATCTTCATTCTTGTCATGCAAGGAGGCCCATGAAAAGTGTTTGTGGAAACCTGAAATTAGGTCTCTGTTACTCAAATCCCCTAAGCTATAGGACTCTCTCAGAATAATGAAAAATCTGATACAAAAGCTGAAGTATCTGAACAACTAATCCAGAGACCACCATGCTTCTTTGCATGGATATTGACCATTAAGTCTTTTATTAGTTTCTGCGGACTGGTGGAGCCACCTGTATTTTTTTTTAAAGTTTACGCATTTTTTCTCTATTCTTGAGATATATTAATACAGACACAATCTCAGCCTGTTGGTTAATCTGTTTGATGCTTCAGTTCAATGGTTATATACTACCATTCAGATGATAAAATTTCCTTTTGCAAATCTCTTCCCAGTCAGCTGAGCGTCATGACCCATGGGTCACTTGTTTCTTGTAAGTACAGTTGATCTAATTTTCACAGCCAGTTTACATATGTATTTAATCTGATGAATTTTGAAATTTGATAGCATAAGCTTAAAAAAATAGTCTAGCTATTGGAGTTTTTTAGAGGCCTTGATGTATTTGTATTTTCTAGCATCATGACCCCACTTTTGTTTACAACAATTTTGCCTGGTAATCCAAAAATTGGCATAATGTTAGATGTCCCTAAGATCTCCTTTCAAGCCAAAAACTGGGTCTCTGTGACATTTTTTCTTTGAGAAATTAAGGAAAACCTCAATTTTTTTATGAAAATCATTTTTACACTTCAGGAATGCCTAATATCAAAACCTGTGATCTGAATTTGATCATAGTAAAAATTGCATATTCTTCCATACATTTCCTATGTACATTCCAAAAATTAGGTCAGTATTGCGTAATTTGTTGAATTTATGGGCCCAAACATAATGCAACTTGAAAAAAAATAAGGAAATATATTGACTCACTCAACATAATAATTCTTGAAGCTAGAGACTTTTTTTCTGGGATATAATTTCATTTAATCAAGATTCAATTGTACACCAAAAATTAGATCTGAATTTTGCAAGTTATTAGCATAAATATAAAATCAGTACCTTAAATTTGCCCAACTTTGGCCATGGCACATTTTGTTCCAGTATGTACTGTGGATTTTATATTAACAGCATGTACACACAAGGATTTAATCTGTTAAAATCTTGAATTTTAAAATAAAAGCTAAACAATTAGGCTAATTATTGATTTTTTGTGGAGGCTCTTGTTGTATTTCCTTACATTGTCAAGCAGCCCACTTAGGGGTCACTGTAGGTCATTCAGTATAGCTCTCTGTGCCCAGGGTGTTGTTATGTAATCACATCACTCCTGGAAGCCCTCTCTCTTTGTTGAGCTAACTCAGGCTGTCTGCAGTTAATACCACAGGGAGTCTCTCTCTCTTTCTCTCTCTCTCTGTCTCCCCCCCCCCAACCACACCCAATTCTGTTGACAGACATGTACTATAAACAAGATGAATAATTTCCCATTTTTCAGCAACCAACAGTAACATTATTCCCATTTTTCAGCAACCAACAGTAACAACAGAGACTTCTCCCCCACCAACCCCTTCAAAACACAGGACTCATAAACAAGATGAATCTTATAATTAGCTCAGCTGACTATAAGTCATCTGAGCTATAGTCGTGGTCCATTGTACGTCGTCCGTCCATCTGTCCGTCTGTCCGTCCGTCTGGATGTCCATCCGTAAGACTGGCACATTTCGACACCATTGGACCTACGAATCTGAAATTCGGCATACAGTTAGATGTCCCCAAAATCTCCTACCATGCCGAAAAATGGGTCAATGGGACTTCGTTCCTTCGAGATATTAAGGAAATACCTCAATTTTTTATTAGAAATCTATTTTCACACTTCAGGACTGCCTAATATCAAAACCACTCATCTGGTTTTCTTCATATTTACCATAAATATTCCTCTATATAGTTTCTATGTACATGCCAGATATTAAGTCTGTATTTAATAATTTAAAAAAGTTATGGGCCCAAACATAATGGACTTTGTAAAAAAATCAGGAAGATATTTGGTCACTTAAGACCAAAAGTGTTAAAGGTAGGGACTTTTTTCCAGTAATACAACTTTAATTAATCAAAATTTAATTGTATACCAAAAATTAGATCAAAATCTGTTAATATTTTTTAAATATTGGCAAAAATATAAAATTGGTACCTTAAATTTTGCCCAACTTTGGCCACGGCACGTTTTTTTCCTGTAAGTACTGTGGATTTAATTTTCACAGCATGTATACATAAGAATTTAATCTGTTAAAATCTGAAATTTGAAAATAAAAGCTGCAAAATTAGGCTAGTTATTGAATTTTTTTGGAGGCTCTTGTTGTATTCCCTTACATTGTCAAGCAGTCCACTTTGATGACTGTAGGTCATTCAGTGCACATCTCTATGCTCCCAAGGCTGTTGGCATAATTTTAGATGTCCCCAAAATCTCCTACCATACCTAAAATTGGGTCATTAGGACTTCATTCCTTTGAGATATTAAGGAAAAAAAACTCTGTTTTCCATAAAAAAAAGTCATTGTTACACTTCAAGGCTGCCTAATATCAAAACCACTGATCTGTTTTTGATCGTATTTAGTATTCACATTCTTTCATACATTTTCTATCAACATACCAAAAATTAGGTCAGTATTGAGTATTATTTTGAAGTTATGGGCCAAAACATAATGCAATATTTAAAAAATCAGGAAATATATTTACTCACCTAACATGAGAATTGCTGAACCTAGAGACTTTTTTTCAGGAATATAACTTTATTTAATCAAGATTCAATTGTTTACCAAAAATTAGATCTGAATTTTGCAAATTTTTCACGTTATTAGCATAAATAAAAAATCAATACCTTAAATTTTGTCCAACTTTGCCACTGTTGATTTAATTTTCACAGCATATATACATAAGGATTTAATCTTTTAAAATCTGAAATTTCAAAGAAATTGATTGGAAAGAATAGCTTTTATTCATGTTTTCATACACCATGTCAAGTGTTGTTTACATCTAGCCCACCTAGTAGTACAGCCTTCACTTGCATTATGTAACCCACCCTAGTAGTCCAGGTGCCAGCAGTGGAACCTTGTTTTATGGTCTGCCCAATGTTATTTGATGGTTATACCCTATTTTGAGGGTGCTGAATTCAAATCTGGATGATGCCACTCTGGCATCCTTGAGGGTTTTGAGATATTCAAGATGGCCGCCAAGATGGCTGCTAAATATGAAATCATCATATATTTGCAATTATAATGTGTATATATGTACTGCAAAGGGTTAATTTGCAATTAATTTGGTAAGGAGATCAATTATGTGCAATACTGTGAACAACTAAAAAAAATCTTTGATTTTTTAAGGCAAAATGGCGTCCAAAATGGCCACCGTAACATATTAAGAATGTATATGTTGAAGAAAATGAAAATGAGGTGTGCATGACTCGCACTTGAGTGGTCTTTGGTACATAAATTAATAGTTTACGCTATTGTAAACAACCAGAGGTTGTCCTTTAAAGATAAAATGACAGTCAAACGACCACCAAGTTGAATAAAAGCATATTTTGGCAAAAAAAGGTACAGACATTTGATGACATTGATTTCATATAAGGGTTTATGAACAGACAGATTTTTTTTATTGATGGAGGGAACCGCCTCTTTTTTATGCTGTTTTATATAATTCTTAATCTAAGTATATACATCTTCTCGATGTCTACCGTGCCTGTGGGTCCTGTGTGTGTAATCAGCCCATTGGTGGTTCATAAGACCGAAAAACACCCAAAGACGCACTCATTTGAGAGTGATACACAGGTTTTGGTCTCCTCAACGTTTCCTTTTAAGCCTGCCGAGCATTCAGCCTGGATGGGGACAAACCATATAACTCTTACCTTTGCTGAGGCTGAGATTTGAACTCACAACCTTTGTGCTATGCTCGACACTAGGGCTAAAGAGTACTGCAGAGAGTAAACCGGAGCTGGCTTAGTGCCTTTAGGAATAGGAACTGGAAGTAGTGACATGGAAGACTCATCCTTTTGCCAGCCGATTAGAGTAGGGTTGAGGTGCGGAGGGTCAGGATCTGTGGCCTGTCTCCAGATACACACTTGAAGGTGAACGCGCTTAACATATTCTGCAAATGCTTCTGAAGTTGGTGGAAGTGATTTCAGTGCGGGCATCCTAGTGATCTTCCTTTTACCTGTTTTGGTAAGCCAGACTTGATAACGTGCTTCCGACAAGTTTTTTCCTTGGCAACCATAACATGCAGCTACAAAGTGGCTGGCCTCATCAATGACATCATTGATATTACTCAGCAGGTCTCCCACTTTTCGCAAAGTATGTCCTTTTTCCATGTTTTGAGCGTGGTAGACTTTCCTACGCCCCACATATATGCGTTTGACAATTTTTGGCCAAAAACATGAGATACAAAGAAAAATCATGAAAGAAATGTGTAAGTATATAATCCAATCACTGTTTAGATTTATTTTAGAAAGTTTCAAAGTCTGACACTCTTTGCAATATACATTACAGACAATATCTTGCTAAGCTTTTGTTCTTTCTTCACAAAATGTCAACAAATACAACAAAACTAGATTCTCTTTAGGTAAACTGGAATATATATATTTACATTACAGACAAGATCCTTCTAATTTTTCTTCTTTCTTGTCCATATGGGAATAACATTACCATAACCGTGGATAGAGAAACATGAAAATATTTATTTACTTAAAACGCCATATTTCATCTATGTGAGGGTATACTCAAATAATTGAACATAAAATAAATTTGAGTTAATAAACATAACACTTGCCAGTAGTTGACTGGTATAATTGTTAGCAGAATTTTAGGGGGGCGCGCGCCCCTTTGCGCCCCCTATGAATACGCCCCTGCCAATATTGCATATTGTTCGTTAAGAACTAGTACTTTCCACCAGAACTGCGCAGTCAAGATTGTTCTCATGATAGTGGTGTAACAGAAAAAGAAATGCGTCAGTATCAGATAACCTTAATGTAAGGTAAGAGTTTTATGGTTGGTCCCCATCCAGGCTGAACGCTCGGCAGGCTTAAAAGGAAACGTTGAGGAGACCAAAACCCGTGTTTCACTCACAAATGAGTGCGTCTTTGGGTGTTTCTTGGTCTAATGAACCACCAATGGGCTGATTACACACACAGGACCCGCAGGCATGGTAGACACCGAGAAGATGTATATACTTAGATTAAGAATTATATAAGACAGCATAAAAAAAGGAGGCGGTTCCCTCCACCAAAAAAAAAAAATCTGTCTGTTCATAAACCCTTATATGAAATCAATGTCACCAATGTACCATTTTGCCAAAATATGCTTTTATTTAATTTGGTGGTCATTTGTATGTCATTTTATCTTTAAAGGACAAACTCTGGTTGTTTACAATAGCATAAACTATTAATTTATGTACCAAAAACCACTCGAGTGCGAGCCTTGCACACCACATTTTCATTTCCTTCAAAATATACATTCTTTATATGGCGGCCATTTTGGACGCCATTTTGGCTTAAAATCAAAGATTTATTTTTTAATTGTTCACAGTATTGCACATAAATGATCTCCTTGCCAAATTAATTGCAAATTTACCCTTTGCAGTACATATATACACCATATAATTGCAAATATATGATGATTTCATATTTGGCAGCCATCTTGGCGGCCATCTTGAATATCTCAAAACCCTCAAGGATGCCAGAGTGGCATCATCCAGATTTGAATTCAGCACCCTCAAAATAGGGTATAACCATCAAATAACATTGGGCAGACCATAAAACAAGGTCAGGTTTGAAAACCCATTTTGGCACCTGGACTATAGGCAGCTTGCCTTGGGTCAGCTTGGCCACTACCAGCAGGCTTCCCCTCTGCCCTGCACCCCCCCTCCCAGATGGTGCATAAACTAGATGAATGTTATTTTTTTCTGTATTTGATTCATTCTTATTCTAGGCTATGCTACATTTTAGATTTTGTATTGTACCACCAGGGTTACAATGATTAAAGTGTACATTTAATTGTGTCCACAAAGTGGTGTATTGCTATGAAAATGTGGATGTTCATGAGATAAGTAATTCCTTACTTCAGAGGAGTAAAAACTTCACCAGGTGTGAAATTGACTATTAATTCCAGTAATAATTTAAAACTGGGATAGTAATTATCACAATGATATTGTTTGTCCCTCATTCAACCAACAGTGTGTATACTTTATTTGAAAAGATGTTTTATTTTATCAAATTTACTGAATCTTTTTTTTTATTTTGGTGAATAAAATTAAGCATGTACTGAAAACTCCAATGTGCAAAACTTTTTAATAGTGATTCAAGGAATATTCTTGTAGATGCCATGTTGTGGCATTATTTTCTTTTAAATTCAGTTTAAACATTTATGATTTAAAAATAATAAAATATATGTGTATGCATAATATGACCCAATATGAGCTACACTCTGGATATATGATGATTGCAACTTTTGCAACAATTCTAAAATTTAACTTATAGTTTCAGTTTTTGTACTCTGTATATATAATGATTGCAAATTTTGCAACAATTCTAATATTTTAACTTATATTTTCAGGTTTTTTTATTAAAAATTTACAAAACCTGTAAATAAAAAAATGATTCAGATAAAAACTTCTTAATAGAAAAAGTGGATATGCTTAAAAAAATAGGATTATATATAAACTTAAATGCATTAATCCCTTGAAAGTGAAATAAAGGTATTAGTCCATTCTGTCCACTTGCCTGTCCATCTGTAAATTTTCATATGCATCACAGTATCTCAAAACTTTTACTATTTTTCTTCATGACAGTCTTGTCAGAGTATTAGTTTGCAATCATATATTTTGAACTTTACTATAACCAAGTAGGAGGGCCCCTTTCCTCTTAGCTTTTCATATTCTTATATAAATGAAAAACATTACAAAAGAAAATTTGTACATCCACCTTCGTGCTGCCCTCACTTTTCCCTTCTCTGAACCCCATCCCAAAGTCAGCCTCAGAAAGCAAGAACAAGATGAATCAGATATATTCATACTTTAATATTTTGTATAACTTTTCGTCCATAGGTACCTATGTACATGCCAGAAATTATGTCAATATTGTGTAATATGTAGACATAGTGGGCATCACAATAATGTACCTTGTCAAGACTAAAGAGATATTGTGTCATACAGTCACAAATTCATAAATCACTTCATCAGCATAGTTAATCATAACATCATATCTGTCAAATTGAAAGCTTGCAGACTACCATACACTTTAGATCCTTCAACAAATAGCCTTATCATCATTCTACTACTGCTTATTACTGCTGTCATTGCATTCATATTTGCTCAAATATATCACAATTTTCAACCCCTCCTAAATAAATAAAAAATAAACCACTATATTTGACTCTATTAATCCATCAGTCAGGTAATTTCATTTATCATTTACTCACATATTACATTACATTCCTTTAAATTAGCCCAACATGTCCATGATATTCATAAGCTTTATCGACTCGATATAGTATCACAGTGGAGAAACATTTATAGTCCAATCACTATCATCTGAGCGCCGTGACCCATGGGTCCCTTGTTTTAATGTTAAATTAATTCTTTTTGTTCAGACTTGGACAATTTTAATTTTTTTAAAGATAAAAATGTTCAGGAATTGAATTCTAACATTCAAATGTGATAAAATATTATGATCTAACGTAAATGCTAATTGACTAGATTTAAGAAGATATAAATACTTTGTATATGTAGCATTTGTCTCTCTTAAAGTTGGCCGGGCCTAGGTGTGAATAATACTATTAAACTTAGTTTTAAAATCAGAAATATTGGTCAAACTTTGTGGGAATAATTTTAAAATCATATGGCCATATATTTAACTATTGAAAACTTAATTTCTTCACACATTCTTTGTTTATGAAATGTAACTCTCATATAACACTTACCGTTGGCCCATTTTTCCCTTGGTGCATCATAAAATGGTTTCAGGCCACAAGTTTGTAACACAGTGCATATGTTTTAGCTTATGTCCATTATTCTATAATCTACAGAGTTTAATTTTAGCAGCTCCATTTTCTCTTTGCTTTTGAAATGCTAATATACATAAACCAAAAGAAATAAGAATATTTTGTATTTGCTAATATTTTCCAAAATTCAGCTGAGCGATGTGACCCATGGGTCCCTTGTTTAATGAATTTTTATCGGATTTTTCAATTTTGGCCTTTTGTGCAGGATATCTCCAAAGGTATTCTACACAGGAACTTCATTTCTTCTGTGCTATTGCATGATATTTACAAAATCTTTGTCAAGTTTAAAGATGGGTGATCTTGACCTACTTTTCAAGGTCACAGAGCTTAGTATAGAAAAAAACTTAGGAGCTTATTTCTCAGGAAGCATTTGGTGGATTGTTATGAAACATGGTACATACCTCTCCAATTTAAATTTATAACTGATTATCAGCTTTTGCTAATATTCTAGTTTCACAATGCAATGCTTACAGATACTGGCCTAATGTTTGTTCTGTGGGCGCATAATGACTACTTACGGATAGAGTTCGCGTTTCATCCCAGTTGAACTATTTTTGACCATATGACAGATTCTGAACATAGAAAATTTCATGAAAGACAGAAATTTTTATGAAAAATGCACATGTATGGACTTCTTTTCACAATCCCTGCAGATAATGGCCTGATTTTTGGTGTGTTGCTTGATAATGACCTGTTACAGACCGAGTTTGCATTTTGCCCTTGTTGACCTACTTTTGACCATACGACACCTCCTGAACTTAAAAAATTTTACAAAATTTAACAAATATTTCTAATTTGCTCCAGGTGGGGGCATTCATGTCGTTCCAACACATCTAGTTTTTTAATATAAATAAAAGCCATAAAACCAGGTACTTATGATCATTATTTAAATTTGTGAATTTTTTATATTCTGAATTCTCAACATCATTGTTTGGCTAAAACTGAATAAATACTGGACATGGTGCGAATGCTTTGCAAATGTATTTGAATATGAATATGAATATGTACTGCATTAAAAAATTTTATTGCATAAGAATGGGAATTCAAGTAAAAATGAAAGTATTTGAATACCAGTGCAGATACTTTCAAAATGTATTCATGAATGCATTCATGAATATATTCTATAATATTATTTTAATAATCATTTCACTTATATTTTATTTTTAAAAAATCATATGATTTTCTTATTATTTTTTTTAATAAAAATTAGATTGGCACAATATTTGTTATTAAATTTGAATAAATAGTTAAACTCTTTTATTATATGTGCTGCTTATAAGTTGTATGGCCAAGTCAAAATCTGTGTGACAAAGCACTCCATTTGTTAATAAAATAAATGAAATCAATCCTCTTCCCTGTCTCCAAAGAAACTGTCAAAATCATACAAAAGCTAAACACCAACAACCCATAATAAAGCTTATATTTATTACCACACAAAACCAGCATGTGCCTCATTCCCAAATCATATTTTTAGCGAACCTGTGAGCTTATGCGATGGTGTGGCGTCGTCTGGCGTCCGTCGTCTGTACGTTAACCCATACTATCTTGAAAACGGAAAGAGTTAGCATCACCAAATTTTATACAAAAAATTAGTCATCTAAAAAACTCTATCAGATTTTGCTTATATTTTGGCTAACTGCATTTTTAGCGAACCTGTGAGCTTATGCGATGGTGTGGTGGCGTCCGTCGGCCGTCGTCCGTGGTCCGTCGTCTGTACGTTAACCCATACTATCTTGAAAACGGCAAGAGGTAGCATCACGAAATTTTATGCAAAAAATTAGTCATCTAAAAAACTATATCGGATTTTGCTTATTTTTTGGCTATCTGCATTTTCTTAGATTTTATAGGGAAAAAGCTAAAAAAGCTTTAAAAATCTTCTTCTCCAAAATGTTCAGCCAAATTGTCCAATATTTCACAGAAGTGATCCCCGGAACAACCTTTCTCAAGTTTGTTCGAATGGTTTAAGCTCGGTGATTTTTGGCCGAGTTACAGGAAGTTGAACTTAGTCTCCTGTCCAAAAAAGCATACTAAAATTACAATCTCAGAAAAGGCTGGACCTATCATCACCAAATTTTATGCCAATTTTGGTCAGATGAGTCATATCTGAAATTGAGATATTGGTGGGGCCACCTATATCAGCCTTTTTTGTACATGGGTCATCAGTGCCCGTATCATACTGACGTCTACAAAAAACTTCTTCTCTGAAACCATATGGCCAAATTGTTTAATATCGCACAGAAATGATCCTAGGGTAGTGCTTTCTGAAGTTTGTTCAAATGGTCTCAGTTCAGTGATTTTTGGCTGAGTTATGGGAAGCTGAATTTAGTCATATACTGTAACAGCCCATTTTAGCTCAGTTGCTACAAAGATCTTCTTCTCAAAAACCACTGGGCCTAAATCTTAAATCTCACACATTAATTATCCTTAGATGTTGATAATTCAAGTTTGTTCAAACGGTTTTGGTTCAGTGATTTTTGGCTGAGTTATGGGAAGCTTAACTGAGCCATTTTGCTTTATTTTCCCATATGAGTTATAAACCTGCAAAAAGTTTTTTGACTGACGCCACTGAGGCCAATTTGTTTAATATTTTACAAGAATAATCCCCTGAATAATTCTTATAATAATTGTCTTTTATGGTTCCAAAGAATGAATTTTGGCTGAATAATAAAGATTGAATTGAGTCATTTTACCATATATGTTAGCTGTGTGAAGCAGATACATCTAGCCTGGAACCAGTTTATCAGCATCCGTTACATCATGCCTCCAGACATTTAGATTTCAGGTTATCTTTGGTTAATATTGACAAGAATGGTTTTTAAAAACTTTTAAAAAATGTAGATTTATGATTTTAGATATTCCTCATGCCAGGTAATGTTTACAATCACAGGTATATGTTAACCCATACTATTTCAAAAACGACTGGATCTAGCATCATGAAATTTAATAAAAAAATTAGCCATCTGAAAAAAATCTGCATTTGTCAGATTTTATAGAGAAAAAGCTAAAAAACCTTTAAAAATCTTCTCCTCTGAAACGGTCAAGCCAATTTGTTCAATATTTCACAGAAATAATCTTTCATACCATCTCTCAATTTTGTTCAAATGGTTCAAGTTCTGTGAATTTTGGCCAAATTACAGGAAGTTAAACCTAGTCATCTGTCCAAAAAGCATACTAAAATGACAATCTGAGAAAAGGCCAGAGCTATCATCACCAAATTTTATGCCAGTGTTGGTCACATGAGTCATATATGAAATTCAGGTATTGGTGGCGCCACCTGCTTTGACCTTTTTTTTAACTGGGGTCATTGGTCATCTGTATATCAACCCATAATTTCTCAGGAATTGCAGGAGCTACCATCCCCAGATTTTATGCAATTATCTGTCACATATCAAATGTTGTGGGATTCAGCTTATGTTTTTGCTATCTGCGTTTACTTAGATTTTATAGGGCAAAAGCTGAAAAACTTTTAAAAGTCTTCTTGTAAACGGTCCAGCCAAATTGTTCAATATTTTACAGAAATGATCCCAGAGGCAAGCACTCTCAAGTTTGTTCAAATGGTTTGCATTTGATGAATTTTAGTGGTGTTAAATGAACTTGAACGGTCATTTGGCCAAGTAAGCATACTGACATAGTTATCTTAGAAATGACAGAAGCTAGCATTACCAAGTATTGTGCAAATGTTGGTCACATGACTCATATTTGAAGTTGCAGATATTGATGTGCCACCGACATTGACCTGTTTTTTACGGGCAAAAACCTCATAATTTTATCCTCTTTCAGCTTAAAATGTTTTTGATGAAACTGTCAAGTTGAATCGTTCAATTTTTCAAAAGAATTATCGTAGGACATGGTTCTTTCAATCATATCAGAAAATCTTAAGTTGGTCTTATGGCCATTATTATGTCTAACTCAAACTGAGGACTGCAAAAGTGTTCTTCTACAAAATTATTGTTTCAATTATAACTTCTGTTACATGGCACAAAAGTTATTCTTAGGTGGCCTTTGTTCAAGTTACTTGAATGATTTTTGGCAGAATTATTGGACCTTTAACAATGAAAGAACTGAATCTTTTATTTTCTAGATATTTTGATAAAAAGTTTATGAATATTTCAGCTTGAAAAAAGCATTTTAGCCAAAGTCTTCCAGTATGTGTAAAAAGATTTGCCAACAGGCCAAGATTGTGTCTGTATATTTACATAGGTTAAGAAACTGCCAACTGTTTCAGATTTGGCAATAGATCAAGAGTTCATATAGTGCAGCCAGATATAGGTCAAGAGTTCAATCAGTGCAGCTAAGCACAAGGCATGTGATCCCCTCATGGGTAACATGTGAACACCTCATGGGTGGATTTTTATGAATCATGGTACATACCTCTCCATTTTAAATTTATAACTGAGACATGTACAGATATACATCCATGTGAGAACAGATATTTAGTACTTGTTACTGTTACCACCTCTAAATACTGTTCTTTTGGCTGAGGGCTTTTGTCAGCTTCTGCTGATATTCTAGTTAAAAGATTGTTACAATAATCCTAATGCTGCAAGTTCAAGGATATTAAGTTCTAAGATTTTTTGGTTACATGGTAATTGGTTAAGGTCACAGAACTGTCATTCTGAAAAATTTCTTTCAAAATATCCTTATAGACAAATTCAACTGAGCGTTGAGACCCATGGGTCTCTAGTTGTGTTGTGTGCACCCATGCGAGAATTTCAGCAGTGATGTTTGTGTAATTGTTTCTTATTCAAAATGTTTAGTACCTGCATTGTTCATATACATGAGAAGTCATGGTCTAGCATTGAAGCATTATACCTGGTGTATTTCTCAATGCACAGGTTCGCATTAGGCCTGTAGGCCTTGTTTATCATATATAACAGATGAGCGCCGTGACCCATTCCTACCAAAATCTATACAACTATGGAACAAACTAGATGATAGACTTAAACACTGCCAGACCAGTAAATTGCTAAAAAATAATATATGAAGAGAAATTGCTAAAAACAAACCACCTAAATATTATAATTCAGGATCAAGAAGAGCCCAGATAATTCACACACGGCTAAGAACACAGTGCAGTAATCTAAACCATGATTTATATAGAAGACACTTATCAAACGACTCAAAATGCCAATGTGGATTCGAAACAGAAAACGCAGAACATTACCTACTGCAGTGTCACCTCCATGTCAACTCTATAAGTAAACATCTCCCCCTAAATATACCTGTAGAAGAACTTCTTTATGGAAATCCCTATGCAAGCCACATCAGAATTGAAGAAATTTTTAAAGCAGTATCTTCATACATAGAAGACACAAAAAGGTTCAAAATATAATATTCCCCACCATATTTTCCCCTAAAAGTGATATTTATAATTCATAGTCCTAATATACTAGGACCTGAAACAAAAATGAAACAAAAACAATTTTAAATACTTGTCTTCCAAATAATTAATTAAATTTAAAAAAAAGAATAAATGAACAATTTCTTTCATTCTTACTAAGAAAATTTACAACTTGCCTTCACCTACCCAACATCCATACCACTCTACCTCACCTAAACTCAATCACATCCAAACACTCTGAATACTGCCATCGTATATTGTTAATGGAAACATTCGGGAGAGAGTCGAGGTAAGCTTTAAGTAGCTTGCACTTAATCCCACTGATGCTTGTATTATGTGATTTATATGTGCATATTCAGTATCAATAAAATATCTAAAACAAAACCCATGGGTCCCTTGTTTTACTGTTGTTGTGTCTGCGAATCAATTAAATGCATGTCTCGCTTTTTGAGCAATTTTTTGGAACACCAGTTGATGCGTGATGAATGCAGCTGTAAACTATATTACACATTCTGTGGTTGCCTTTTTCTTAGCGAGGGTTTTAATTTCGCGATATTTGTGAATGGGATATAATTGCGAAAAAAAAACCCTCGGGAATAATTGGCCAATTGAGTATGTCCTTCTTATTTAGTGTAACCAATACTTGTATGAGAATATGTTAGAACAGTGAGAAATTTTATAATCAGTTACATCCATGCAGGTATAGGGAAAACGTTCCCTTTAACTACCTGTGCTGAATGTACGGGCCCATCTTTTTATGAAAAGAATATCACAAACTCATGACTTATTCTCATTTTATAATACACACAGGAAGGGCTTTACCAAAGATTTGGTATAAGTTCTGGTGAGATCGCGAAAATGAAACCCTCGTGAAACATTCAATATGGAGAAATCGCGAAATATCAGCCTTGCGAATATGAAGCCAACCACAGTTATTAAAAGCAGGCATAAGACCGTGGCATTCGGCTAATTCTCATGTGAGCAAGCCTCATTGAACGATGTATAAACTGACAGGTGCTTGCTGCACAAGTTTCCAAGAAAAGCTAATCATTATTGACACTGTGACACCTGATCCACAAGCCCATTGGCTGACATTGCATCAATGTCATTCGACCCATGTGTCCATTGGTTTACCTCAACCTTATTGTATCAGCCAAAACAGAGTTTTGCGGATACTATGTTTTCAGCTGCACGCCGCCGCCGCCGCCGCCGCGGCGTAGGTGTCCGGAGAACTCCTCCGTAATCGCTGGGCGGAACTTTACAAAACCCGGGATTATGTTCGGGTCACATGTGAACTGCTGCGCCCCGATTTTGTTTTGACCTCTGACCTTTCCTCTGCGCTCTGCGTCCGTTTGTGCGTCTGTTTCCACCATTAAACCCACATATCTCGGGAACCGTTTGACCGATCAGGAAAATTTTTTAACACAAATGTAGCTCTTGGAGAGCTTTATAACATACACAAAAAAATGGTGGCGCCACCTGCAACCATGTTTGCACAGTGTCCATCTGTTTGTCTGCCTTGGGTTAAAATCACTCATAGCTCTGCAGTGACTAGACTAATTCACCTGAAATTCGGCATGCGTAAACATCCTGGATAGCTTTTCTGATTTTATGACAGGTGGCGCCACCTACATTCACGTTTACGCTGCAGACATCCAAGCTCATATCTAGGGAACCGTTTGACCGATCAGGAAAATTTTTTTGCACAAATGTAGCCCTTTGATAGCTTTATAACATACACTAAAAATGGTGGCGCCACCTGCAACCACTTTAGGACAGCGTCCATCTTTTCGTCTGCCTTGGGATATTATCACTCATATCTCAGCAGTGGTTTGACTTTTCCACCTGAAATTTTGCAGGTTTATACATCCTGGAAAGCTTTCTCGATTTTGTGACAGGTGGCGCCACCTACATTCACTTTTACTCTGCAAACATCCAAGCTCATATCTCAGGAACAGTTTGACTGATTGGGCCAAAATTTTGCTTGTGTATAGATCTCACATAGCTCTACATCATAGGCAAGACTGGTGGCCCACCTGCAACAACTTATGCACACAGTCCATCTGTTCATCTGCCTTGGGATAATATCACTAATATCTCAGAAGTGGATTGACTTATCCACCTGAAATTATGCAGGTTTATACATCCTGGACAGCTTACTCGATTTTATGACAGGTGGCGCCACCTACATTCACGTTTACGCTGCAGACATCCAAGCTCATATCTCTGGAACTGTTTGACCGAACAGGAAATTTTTTTAGCACAAATGTAGCCCTTGGAGAGCTTTATAACATACACAAAAAATGGTGGCGCCACCTGCAACCATGTTTGCATAGTGTCAATCTGTTCTTCTGCCTTGGGTTAAAATCACTCATATCTCTGCAGTGACTAGACTAATTCACCTGAAATTCGGCATGCGTAAACATCCTGGATAGCTTTTCTGATTTTATGACAGGTGGCGCCACCTACATTCACGTTTACACTGCAGACATCCAAGCTCATATCTCGGGAACTGTTTGATTGATTGGGCCAAATTTTGCATGTGTATAGATCTCACATAGCTCTTCATCATACGCAAAACTGGTGGCGCCACCTGCAGCCATTTTTGCACAGCTCCTGTCTGTTTGTCTGCCATGGGATAAAATCACTCATATCTCGGCAGTGGTTTGACATATCTGCCTAAAATTTTGCAGGTTTATACATCCCCGACAGCTCTCTTGATTTTATGACAGGTGGCGCCACCTGCATTCTAGTTTATGCAGCAGACATCCAAGCTCATATCTTGGGAACCGTTTGACCGATTGGGCCAAAGTTTTGCATGTGTATAGTTCTCACATAGCTCTTTATCATACGCAAAACTGGTGGCGTCACCTGCAACCATTTTTGCTCAGCGTCCATCTGTTTGTCTGCCACGGGCTAAAATCACTCATATACATGTAGTGGTTTGACTTATCTGCCTTAAATTTTGCATATGTATACAACTTGGACGGCTTTCTGGATTTTGTGGTATGGGGGGCAACCTACATACACAATTTGGCTGCAGACATCCATGCTAATATGCAACACTCAATTTTCCCTTGCCACTCAATCCATGCCTCACTTCACCCGTTCCACTCTGATTTAGGCGGATACATGAGTCGCTTGTCGACTACCCGTATTCTAGTTTGAATAGACGTCATCTGACTCCGACCCCGCTGGTCATTGTGTTTGCACTGACAAAAAAGTTGCAGCTTGGGTGGACTGCACTGGACATGAAAGCTTTCACCAATAGGAATCAAAAAGCGTAATATTTGTAATCATTTTAGCAAAGCAAATTATCCACACTCAATAAACGGGCCGTATGCACTTTTATTGTGCCCGTTTTTACCGTTTCATCCCAATCATAACCAGGTCTGACAATGTGCCGTCAATATCAATCTTTTACATCGTCAGTGACAATACAACATTACAAGTCTGTCTAATTCCCTATAACAATTTTCATCGGAAAAATGCTGTGAAAAAATAAAAATAAATAATGTGTTCTTTTGTCTTCAACCCCTATTTTCTGGTCCGCTTTTCTGGATATTTTGTCCTGTTACAGATGATGACACACTCACATAGGTATACCCGCCCGTGGTACTGAGACGGGGAATAGCCATGAAAAAGTCCCACGCATGTATCAGGGAAAAAAAAAGTGTTTATGTTTTGAATTATATTTGGAAAGTTATCTGTTATATTATAAAAATATAAAAACAGCCCATAAGAATAAACCTCTCAAATGAACTGGTCATGTTTCTATAAAGCAGACTGAGTGACGCAATGTTATAGGGTGTACATAGTATTGATGTCAGCCGCACACCATGCTGTTAAACAATCATCTTTACTGTCTTCACAGCACATTTATATAGACTTTTACTCTTTGGTGGAAAATGCAAACATTTATAAAAGAAATATGATGAAAATATAGTTTTCAGTGTATTCCATGCAGAGTGAACAAGTATGTCTTCAGGTATCAAGAACCACATGTTTTTCTGGGACAAGATCAAAGACAGTCAGTTGTGACACGCGTGTTTACATGCAAGTGACCAGGGCTGCAGCCAGGCACTGAGCTGTTTGTCTGCTTTTACGTCACAGGTCATTAAGGCGACGGAGCCAGCTGAATGGCCATTTGAATGCAACAGTCACTTCTGGACAGTACAAAACCTCAAAATATTCATAATAATTTGAACAAGTAAATCAAACGTTTAGGGGTAATATGAAATTGGTAATCCAATTATGTGTTCGGTCAAATTGTTCATTTGAGCTTTAAGTTGAAATTTTGCACAGCCGTAGATCCTGGATAATGTAACCAGCATAGGTTCAATTTCAGACTCATGAGAAAAACAATATGGTTGCATGCACTGATCTTTGAATTCCTTTGTATGCATCTAAAAATTGTTTGAGCAATTGCTGCAGTATTATCCATGCCCTAATTGATGACCTTCATGGTCCCAATCAATTCTTGTTTAGAATTCATGAATTTTATCTTGGATTATTCTGAAATTTTGCATGTCTTCATGCTCTTCTTGTTTAGTTGCATCCATTTATACAAGACACCTTTTGATCCTGAAAACTCCTACCGTATTTATTCCAGTTTGGCGATCCCTCTTATTTCTCGACCCCAAAAAATATTTTGAAAGCTTAATTTCTAAAATGACTCTAATTTCTCGACTGCCGACGATGTTTTCTGTCGACGATGTTAAGGTGAAATGCCTCCGTCTCTCACGGGCACCGCAGTTTGTATCTGACTAGATTCTTATTACACTGGGCATCCACATCGAACTTGCTTCCAATAAAATTTATGAAGATACAAAGATGCGTTTTTCATAATATATAAACATGATAAAGCCTTCAAGAACCAAATGGGTGTCCGTGACGAAGCAAACTCGTGTACCATTCATGGTACGCACGTGCCTCGTGTGCAATTCACGTGGGATCTTCAGCAATAATATTTACAAAGTACTGCAAAGCACGCGTGATGGAACAACTGTAATACAGGTGGAACTGTCATCTTAGTTAAGTTTAAACGACCCCGGTTAGATTTTGGATGGGTGACCGCCCGTACCAAACGGGGCCCGATCGAGGGCACGCGAGCTAGGACCATTTCCGGTCGTATATATTTCAACGCACCTTTACTTTCCTACATTTATTACGTGTTATGCAAATAAAAGTTATCTGATAATAGGCAGTTATTTTTTATAAAGTCTTCTTCCAACTTGATGCAGCTGCTTGTCCCTTTTCGGCCCGCCGATATCGCCGCCTGGCGGGTTAACTTGAAACAATTGGTGGTTACATGAGTTGCCGTCTATGTCAGGTGATCGTACCTATACGCGAAGTAGTGATCATTTTGTAAAGTGATTGAGCTCAGTTTGATTAATCATTTGCGGACTGCGTATAATTTATGTGACGGTTGAAATCCCGTTTGTAGAAAATACTGTTAAGCTAACAAAACAAACTTATATACGACCAAATTATCACTCAATTCATATGACCGCTCGAGTGTCAGAGCGGCTCTGCGTCTCTACGGAAGGTTATCAAACCGTATGCCTCTAACATCTCGACCACCGCAAATTTTGCATGAAGATAATTTTCAAATATCCTCCATTATCTCGACCTCTGAGAAAATTAATTATTTTTAAGTGGTCGCCAAATTAGAATAAATACGGTATTTCACCCAGTCCCAAGGGAAAACATGTCACAGAAAATACCACACATTTGAGTTATGCATGGGGCAGGGGACTATTTGTGCCTCTTGGCCCATGTTTACATATTTTGAATATCTTGTTTGCGGTAGGTTTCAAATTTAAATATATTCATGTGTAAATTTGGTTGTTTGAATTTTATTCCAGAGTGTGAAAACGGTCAAACAGGAAATTGATGACACCACACTCAGCAGAGCAAGAATTTACAAAGCACCAGGTAGGTCACTTAGCTGGAAAACATTACTTTTATCCCCTAACCTCAGGGTCAAGTAAAGCCTAGGATTCATGATGGTTGCTGAAGGTGCAGACTGGACCACCAGGGAATGGTTTGGTCCACCATAATTGAAGTCTGGTCCTGGTCTGGTTCTGCTGTAGGAAGTCTTACACGATTGGTAACGGTGGACAGGTCCAAGCGATGTGGTCCATTTATTCAGTAATAATTGTATCCCGATACATAAACGTGGATACTATGGTTTTAGCACAGTCCCACTCCCACTGCAGAAAAAAACTTGTGAGCAAAATAACTAAAAAAATATTACACAGATCCTTACCAAACTATTGGTGAGAGGACGAAGCCTGTAAAAAATGAGGTCAAGATCTTTATTTGGAGAGTGATCTTGACCTGGAATAGTGTAATAGTGAATACTGTCCATTTTGAGTGAAAATGACACAAAAATTTATTATATCCAGTGCTTGGATTGTTGAGAAAATTACGTGCAGCAGAATTGCTAATCAAATTAAATTTTGATTAGCAATTACAGAATTTTGATAAGTAATTTATGTATTTATCAGATTTGATTCAAATAGTGTTAAAATGTTGTCATGTACACTATTTGGTAATATATATATATATAAATATATATATATATATATATATATATATATATATATATATATATATATATATATATATACCAGTCCAAAATTTCAGTGAACAAATCAGGCTTGATGAGATGTTTATCTTCAGGGGAAATCCAGGTGAAAAAGTCATGTTTCTTTATTTCATTACTGTCATTATAGAGAAAGTTACAACTGAGCATGATAAAAAAACATATGAGTAGCTAAGCATTAAACTCGAACTATATCATTGTCAGCTGTTTATTGAATAAATTTAATCAAATAAATAATAAATCCAAGCAGTGACAAAAAGTTGTCTTGGTTACTCATTTAATGAAGCAGTTACACATATATGTCAGAACAACAAAAGATCACTGGAATTTCATCCAGGCAGTATCATTAAATGATTTGTGTTGGACTGAATATCATGATGTAAAAAATAGATTACCTTAAGACTTTTAAAAGCCCAGTAACAAACCACTTAGACTATAAGTATCAGGGACATATCTACTGTCATGGCAAAATGTGAAAATGTCTCAAACTTGTCCTTATCTTAAGTGTTTTTTTAGCGAACCTGTGAGCTTATGCGATGGTGCGGCATCGTCCGTTGTGTGTCGTGTGTTGTGCAGTGTCTGTACGTTAACCATAGCTATCTCAAAAATGGTAGAAGCTAGCATCACCAAATTTTTTGCAAATAATCAGTCATCTGAAAAACTCTATCGGATTTTTTTTTTTTTTTTTCTAACTGCATTTTCTGAGAATTTATAGGGAAAAAGCTGAAGAAGCTTTAAAAATCTTCTTCTCTGAAACTGTCCAGCCAAATTGTCCAATATTTCACAGAAATGATCCCTGGAACAATCTCTCTCAAGTTTGTTCGAATGGTTCCAGTTTGGATATTTTTGGCCGAGTTACAGGAGGTTGAACTTAGTCGTCTGTCCAGAAAAGCACACTGAAATTGAAATCTCAGAAACGACTGGAGCTATAATCACCAAATTTTATACCAATGTTTGTCACATATGTCATATCAGAAATTGAGGTATTGGTGGCGCCACCTACATTGATGTGTTTTTTACTAGCGAAAATGTAATTTTAAACTCTTTTAGCTTATTCCCTGATTTATGATGAAACTGTTAAGCTGATTGGTTTAAACTTTACAAGAATTATTCTATGGTAGGTTTCTGCCAGTTTTATCAGAATAGATTGGGTAAATACAGCTTTAAAAAAGCATTATAGCCAATTGAAAAAGGCTTTCTTAGTTTGAAAACAGATTTAACAGCATGCTGAGTTTCAGCAGCCAAGTCAAGAGGTCACTCAGTACAAACAGGTGGGGTCCAGACATCACCATGGCAACTGACCTGGCTCTGGGGGGGTGTCTAGACAATGTGTCTAGACGTCTAGACACAGCGTCTAGACATATAGACACAATGTATAGATGCAGAATTCCCAGATAATTGGAACTATATCTTTCAGAAAAAACTTGGTTTGCATTTTAAGTGAATCGGGTTTATCATCAGGTCACATGTGAACTGCTGCGCGCTCATTTTTTGTTGACCTCTTACCTTTCCTTGCTGTCCAGCATCCATTTGTGCGTCTGTTTCCATACATAAACCCACATATCTTGGGAACGGTTTGACTGACCAGGCTAAAAATTTTACACAAATGTAGCCCTTTGATAGCTTTAGAACATACACGAAAAATGGTGGCGCCACCTGCAACCACTTTAGGACAGCGTCCATCTTTTCGTCTGCCTTGGGATATTATCACTCATATCTCAGCAGTGGTTTGACTTTTCCACCTGAAATTTTGCAGGTTTATACATCCTGGAAAGCTTTCTCGATTTTGTGACAGGTGGCGCCACCTACATTCCCTTTTACTCTGCAAACATCCAAGCTCATATCTCAGGAACAGTTTGACTGATTGGGCCAAAATTTTGCTTGTGTATAGATCTCACATAGCTCTACATCATAGGCAAAACTGGTGGCACCACCTGCAACAACTTATGCACACAGTCCATATGTTCATCTGCCTTGGGATAATATCACTAATATCTCAGAAGTGGATTGACTTATCCACCTGAAATTATGCAGGTTTATACATCCTGGACAGCTGACTCGATTTTATGACAAGTGGCGCCACCTACATTCAGGTTTACCTTGCAGACATCCAAGCTCATATCTCAGGAAACTTTTAACCGATTGGGCCAAAATTTTGCTTGTGTATAGATCTCTCATAGCTCTACATCATAGGCAAAACTGGTGGCGCCACCTGCAACCACTTATGCACAGCATCCATCTGTTCATCTGCCTTGGGATAAAATCCCTCATATCTCAGCACTGGTTTGACTTATCCACCTGAAATTTTGCAGGTTTATACATCCTGGACAGCTTTCTCGATTTAATGACAGGTGGCGCCACCTACATTCAGGTTTACTCTGCAGACATCCAAGCTCATATCTCAGGAAACTTTTAACTGATTGGGCCAAAATTTTGCTTGTGTATAGATCTCTCATAGTTCTACATCATAGGCAAAACTGAGGGCGCCAAGTGCAACCACTTATGCACAGCATCCATCTGTTCATCTGCCTTGGGATAAAATCACTCATATCTCAGCACTGGTGTGACTTATTCACCTGAAATTTTGCAGGTTTATACAGCCTGGACAGTTTTCTTGATTTTATGACAGGTGGCGCCACCTACATTCACATTTACTCTCCAGACATCCAAGCTCATATCATTGGAACCGTCTGACCGATTGAGCCAAAATTTTGCATGTGTATAGTTCTCACATAGCTCTTCATTATAGGCAAAACTGATGGCGCCACCTGCAACCA
This sequence comes from Sipunculus nudus, assembly GCA_026874595.1. Classification (NCBI taxonomy): domain Eukaryota; kingdom Metazoa; phylum Annelida; class Sipuncula; order Golfingiida; family Sipunculidae; genus Sipunculus; species Sipunculus nudus. The sequence goes on from CM049313.1 coordinate 29,318,050, forward strand.
CTTATTCACAGCATCCATCTGTTCATCTGCCTTGGGATAAAATCACTCATATCTCAGCAGTGGTTTGACTTATTCACCTGAAATTTTGCAGGTTTATACATCCTGGACAGCTCTCTTGATTTTTGACAGGTGGCGCCACCTATATTCAGGTTTACTCTGCAGACATCCAAGCTCATATCTCCGGAACCTTTTGACTGAATGGGCCAAAGTTGTGCACGTGCATAGATCTCACATAGCTCTTCATCATCGGCAAAACTGGTGGAGCCACCTGCAACCAATGATGCACAGCATCCATATGTTCATCTGCCTTGGGATAAAATCACTCATATCTCAGCAGTGGTTTGACTTATCCACCTGAAATTTTGCAGGTTTTTACATCCTAGACAATTTCCTCGATTTTATGACAGGTGGAACCACCTACATTCACGTTTACGCTGCAGACATTCATGCCATTATGCAACACACCTCACTCTGTTACCCTTGCCACTTTACCCATGCCTCACTTCACCCATCCCACACTGATTTCTGCAGATACACATAGTCGACTACCCATATTCTAGTTTTAAAATGACCTTGTCTGAAACTTGCAGGTCTGAAACGTCCATTTTGCTGAAATCATAATGACTAAGGTAGATATGCAGGACTTGAGAGGATCAATATTAAATTTAAAAAATAAACCTCCATTCATACTCCCAAACTTTGCACAGGTTCGCATTAGGCCTGTAGGCCTTGTTTTATAACAACGTTGTGAACCATTGGTAAACTCGGTGCTTTGTTCTCAAAACTATATTTCTTGTTTACCCACTTGCGCTTACCGAAAAAATCTCATGTACAAGCCGGACTTGGTATAAGCTGGTCCGGAGTTTTGAGGTGGAAGAGCATGGACAAATTTTTTTGGGGCTTTGGGATTGTGAGGAATTCCCAGCTAATGGCAGCTGGGCAGACGACGTCAACGTTTGTGGAGGCATGTGAATGGAAAAATTAACTATAACATAATCTTATTCTTTGTAGGTAAAGAAGGTAAAAACTAAGTAACGTTTAATAAAACATCTTTTTAGTATCAATTACTTAGTATTAATTATCATAGAAAAAATATGAAAAATTTAGTATATTGCAGAAATGAAGATTGTCTGACACTCAGAATTGGCAGGTATGCGATGATAGAAGAGCCACGGGTTTCTCATACTTTGTCATTGCTCATCGATTTAAACATCCGTTGATTGTTCATGTTTGATATAAATAAAACATGACTATTCATGTGTTAATAAAACATGACTGTTTTTGACTTGTTGTTGCTGATCTACATTTTATATAATCTTAGTGTTAAAATAGCACAAAGCTAGACCACGTGAATCACAACATAAGGCCACATGACAGGGCATTCTGTCCTCAGCTCAGCTTGTTTATATCCATGGATCAAGGGCAATAATATTTTTAGCTCAGCTGACTATAAGTTATCTGAGCTATAGTAGTGGTCCATTGTCCGTCCGTCTGTCTGTCTGTCTGTCTGTCTGTCTGTCCGTCCGTCCGTCCGTATGTCCGTTCGTAAGACTGGCACATTTCGACTCCATTGGACCTACGAATCTGAAATTCGGCATACAGTTAGATGTCCCCAAAATCTCCTACCATGCCGAAAATTGGGTCAATAGGACTTCGTTCCTTCGAGATATTAAGGAAAAACCTCAATTTTTTATTAGAAATCTATTTTTACACTTCAGGACGGCCTAATATCAAAACCAATCATCTGGTTTTCATCATATTTACCATAAATATTCCTCTATATAGTTCCTATGTACATGCCAGAAATTGAGTCAGTATAATTTAATTTAAAAAAGTTATGGGCCCAAACATAATGGACTTTGTAAAAAAATCAGGAAAGATATTTGGTCACTTTAGACCAAAAGTGTTAAAGGTAGGGACTTTTTTCAGTAATACAACTTTAATTAATCAAAATTTAATTGTATACCAAAAATTAGATCAAAATCTGTTAAATTTTGTTGAATATTGGCAAAAATATAAAATTGGTACCTTAAATTTTGCCCAAGTTTGACCATGGCACGTTTTTTCCCTGTAACTGCTGAGGATTTAATTTTCGAAGCATGTTTTTGTTACCATTTCAACTGTTAACACCAAAAATTTGAAACCAGTTGATCAAAAACTGTAGATTTTATTCAAGTTTTTAAGCACCATGTCACATATTGTTTACATCAAGCTAGTGTTATGCAGTTTGCTAGAGCTCAGCTCCCCAGCTTCAGCTCCAAGTTCCTTAAATTTGGCATACAGTTAGATGTCTCCAAAATCCCCTACCATGCCAAGAATTTGATTACTAGGACTTAATTCCTTCGAGATATTAATGAAAAACTTCATTTTTCCATTAAAAACCCATTGTTACACTGTAAGATTGCCTAATATCAAAACCACTGATCTGACTTTGATCATATATAATATACATATTTCTCTATACATTCGCTATGCACATACCAGAAATGATGTCAGTATTGCGTAATTGTTTTAATTTATTGGCCGAAACATAATGCACTTTTTAAAAAATCAAGAAATATATTTACCCTCTTAACAAGAGGATTACTGAAGCTAGAGATTTTTTGTCAGGGATGTAACATTATTTAATCAAGATTCAATTGAATACCCAAAAATTAGTTCTGAATTTTTCAAATTTTACAAGTTATTAGTATAAATATAAAATTAGTACCTTTAATTTTGCCCAACTTTGACCATGGCACGTTTGTTTCCTGAGAGCACTGTTGATATAATTTTCATATCATGCACACATAAGGATTTCATCTTTGTAGTTTAGAAAGCTGAAAGAAATTGGCCAAATATTGTAGCTTTTATTAATGTTTTTATGAGACCATGTCAGACCCAGGCTCAATCCAGCCCCTCTTCAGTCACCTGTATGTTGACCTTGTTGACCTTTCATCAGATTATGCACGCTTGAGGTGAGGCGTACACTGGGGCAGCCAGCGAGCTAATGCCCAGCCACAGTTGATCCAGGTGTCCAACCCAACTAATCTAGTAGTTGTTTTGAAAAACAACATAACAATAAACAATAAAGTTAAATTTTAATGATAAAAAAATAAATCATATTATTCATTACTCATCAGTAGGGATCATATGAAGGAAATTAATGATAGACAAAGATGCAGTTGATAATATTAATCTAGATTCCTACTGGGTCTAGTGTGTAGATTGATGTGAAAGTAGTCCAAAGTGAATATATTACATTTAATTTTTAGCTCAGCTGACTGAAAGTCATCTGAGCTATAGCGATCACCTGTCGTCCGTCCGGCCGGCCGTCCGGCCCTTAACAGGGCACAAATCGTAACCGCTGGACCTGGAATCTTCTTACTTGACATCCAGGCAGGTCCATGAAAAATCTCCTTGGAAACCTGAAATTAGGTCTCTGTTACCCATATTCACCGAGCTATGGGTCTCTGAAGTACCCCCCAGAATAATAAAAAATTTCATACAAAACCTTCAATATCTCATTAACTACATCCCTGATGGTCATGATTTTTGGCATACATATTGACCATGCGATGTTCCATCAGTTCCTGCAGACTGGTGGCGCCACCTGTATTTTTCGATTTTTTACAAATTTTTTTCTCTATTTTTGAGACCTTTAAAATGTGAACATCTGTTAACAGGGCACAAATCGTAAAGACTGGACCTAGAATCTTCATTCTTGAGATTCTGAGAGACCTATGAAAAGTCTCCATGGAAACCAGAAATTAGGTCTCTATTACCCATATCTTTCGAGCTATTGGGCCCCAAAGTACCCCCCATAATAGGGAAAAATTTCAAACAAAAACTTCAATGTCTCATTAACTATATCACTGATGGTCATGAATTTTGGCATACATATTGATCATGAGATGTTTCATCAGTTTCTGCAGACTGGTGGCGCCACCTTATTTTTCGATTTTTTACGAATTTTTTCTCTATTTTTGAGGCCTTTAAAAATGTGGACATCTGTTAACAGGGCACAAATCGTAAGACTAGACCTAGAATCTTCATTCTTGATATTCTGAGAGACCTATGAAAAGTCTCCATGGAAACCAGAAATTAGGTCTCTGTTTCCCATATCCTTCGAGCTATGGGGCCCCAAAGTACCCCCCAGAATAGTGAAAAATTTCATACAAAAACTTCAATATCTCATTAACTACATCAATGATGGTCATGATTTTTGGCATACATATTAATTATGAGATGTTTCATCAGTTTCTGCATACTGGTGGTGCCACCTGTTTTTTTTTCGATTTTTTTCTCTATTTTTTAGACCTTAAAAGATGCAGTCATCTGTTAACAGGGCACAAATCATAACAACTGGACCTAGAATCTTCTATCTTGACATGCGGGGAGGCCCATGAAAAGTCTCCTTGGAAACCTGGAATTAGGTCTCTGTTACCCAGATTCTTCAAGCTATGGGGCTCTGAAGTACCCCCCAGAATAATGAAAATTTGATACAAAAACTCAAATATCTGAACAACTCATGCATTGATCACCATGATTCTTTGCATGGATATTGATCATGGAGTGTTTCATCGGTTTCTGCAGACCAGTGGCGCCACCTGTATTTTTTCTATATTTTACAATTTTCTTTCTCTATTTTTGATACCTTAAAAGATGCGGTCATCTGATAACAGGGCACAAATCATAACGGCTGGACCTAGAATCTTCTTTCTTGACATGCAGAGAGGCCAATGAAGAGTTTCTGTGAAAACATGAAATTAGGTCTCTGTTACCCATATCCTTCGTAGTAAGTACCCCTCAGAATAATTAAAAATTTGATACTAAACTCCAGTATCTGAATAACCAATGCATTAATCTCCATGATTCTTCGCAGGCATATTGATCAAGGAGTATTCCATCAGTTCCCGAAAACTGGTGGCCCCACCTGTATTTTTTTCAATTTTTTAGGCATTTTTAGCTCAGCTGACTATAAGTCATCTGAGCTATAGTCGTGGTCCATTGTCTGTCGTCCGTCCGTCCGTCTGTCCGTAGATGTGGCACGTTTTGGAACCGTAAGACCTAGGAATCCAAAATTCGGCATAATGTTAGATGTCCCCAAGATCTTCTACCAAGCCGAAAACTGGGTCTTTGCGACTTTGTTCCTTTTAGAAATTAAGGAAAAACCTCAATTTTTATTAAAAACCTATTTTTACACTTCAGGACTGCCTAATATCAAAACCACTCATCTGTTTTTCCTCATATTTACCATAATTATTCCTCTATATAGTTCCTATGTACATGCCAGAAATTATGTCTGTATTATGTAAATTTAAAAAGTTATGGGCCCAAACATAATGCATTGTGTAAAAAATCAGGAATGATATTTGATCACCTAACACAAAATATGTTAAAGCTATAAACTTTTTTTCCAGTAATATAACTTTAATTAATCAAAATTAAATTGTATACCCAAAATTAGATCAAAATCTTTTAAATTTTTTAAAATATTAACAAAAATAAAAAATTGGTACCTTAAATTTTGCCCAACTTTGACCATGGCACGTGTTTTTCCTATAAGTACTGTGGATTTAATTTTCACAGCATGTTTTTTCTAGCATTTTGTCTGTAAACACCAAAAATTTGAAACCAGTTGATCAAAAACTGTAGATTTTATTCAAGTTTTCAAGCACCATGTAACATATTGTTTACATCAAGCTAGTGTCATGCAGTTTGCAAGTGCTCAGCTCCCCAGCTTCAGCTCTCAGTTCCTAAAATTTGGCATGCAATTAGATGTCTCAAAAATCCCCTACCATGCCAGGATTTGGTCACTAGGACTTAATACCTTCGAGATATTAATGAAAAACTTCATTTTTCCATTAAAAACCCATTGTTACACTTCAAGACTGCCTAATATCAAAACCACTGATCTGACTTTAATCAAATATAATATACATATTTTTCTATACATTCTCTATGCACTTACCAGAAATGATGTCAGGATTGCATAATTGTTTTAAGTTATGGGCCCAAACATAATGCACTTTGTAAAAAATCAAGAAATATATTTACTCCCTTAACAAGAGGATTGCTGAAGCTAGAGATTTTTTGTCAGGGATGTAACATTATTTAATCAAGATTCAATTGGATACCCAAAATTAGTTCTGAATTTTTCAAATTTTATAAGTTATTAGTATAAATATAAAATTAGTACCTTAAATTTTGCCCAACTTTGACCATGGCATGTTTGTTTCCTGAGAGCACTGTTGATATAATTTTCATATCATGCACACACAAAGATTTCAGCTTTTTAGTTTAAAAAGTTCGTCCGTCCGTCTGTAGATGTGGCACGTTTTGAAACCGTAAGACCTAGGAATCCAAAATTCAGCATAATGTTAGATGTCCCTAAGATCTCCTACCAAGCCGAAAACTGGGTCTTTGCGACTTTGTTCCTTTGAGAAATTAAGGAAAAACCTCAATTTTTGATTAAAATCCTATTTTCACACTTCAGGACTGCCTAATATCAAAACCACTCATCTGTTTTTCCTCATATTTACCATAAATATTCTTCTATATAGTTCCTATGTACATGCTAGAAATTAAGTCTGTTAAGTATGAATTCTTTAAGTTATGGGCCCAAACATAATGGACTTTGTAAAAAATCAGGAAAAATATTTACTCACTTAACATGAAAAATTTTGAAACTAGAGTCTATTTTCCCAAGTATATAACTATGTTTAATTAAGATTCAATTGTTTACCCAAAATTAGATCTGAATTTTGTAAATTTTTTAAGTAATTAGCATAAAAATAAAATCAGTACCTTAAATTTTGCCCAACTTTGACCATGGCACGTTTTTATCCTGTAAGTACCATTGATTTAATTTTCACAGCATGTAAACATAAATATTTAATTTGTTTAAATCTGAAATTTGGAAGTAAAAGCTTGAAAATTAAGCTAGTTATTGATTTTTTTCTTGAGGCACTATTGTAGTCATTTGCTTTGATTACAGATTACAAAGCAGGGTCCCACTCCAGGTCACTGGAAGTCAGCTATGCCAGGGTTTCTGATTTGTTACAGTCACTGGGGGAGATCACCTGCTGTGACAGGTGTACAGTTATTCTCATATCACCACCCCAATCACCCCCCCCCCCCCCCCCCCCCCCCCCCCCGCAAACCCAACCCAGCAAGTGTTATGCAGTATTGTTATTGTTTTCACTGTATCTCCTTAATTGTAATGCTGTTTCCACTCTGATATGCAAAAACTTTCCTTGAAAAAGTAATTCAAGGTGTAATCCAGAAGATGCAATGTTGTGTAATGTAGCATTTTTAAAGAAATCATTTTTCTTTTAAATGATTTTACCAATCATAATGGAACCCATCAGTATGCTTAAATTATGATAAAATATGAAGCACATTATGGATAAATAAAGACACAATTAAAATTGTGAAATCTAAATCAAGTATTTTTTTTAGATATTTATTGTTTTTCAGATTTAAAGATAAATTTTTGTGGTAAAAAATAAATAAACATTTGTATGCATGATGTGGTGTTATCTGACAAGATTGAGATTTATGATGATGCAATTGAGAATTATGAATCAACTTTTATATTCAGATATATATGTTATATTGAAAATGTATAGAAATATAAACTTAAATTAAAAAAAAAAATTGATGTGATAAAAAAATGAGGATTTATTACAAACATTTGTTCACTATTTTCCTGCATCAGCAGAATTTGAGATCAGGCTTTGTTTGCCATGTTTTATGTTGTTAATTAGTTATATTTCAGCTGTATACATTTCATAAAAAAAACATATATTTAAAAAAAATATATATATACAAAAAAAAGATTCGATTGAACAAATGTGTAAATTACTGAAATGTCAACAGTTAATCGAAAAGCCAACTAATGATCATGGTAATTGTACAGAGCATTTGTTCACAAACTGCTCACATGCTTCAGTTTCAACATTAGGAAACACATGGTCAGGTCACAAAATATTATTTGCAACAATTTCTTGCTCATCAATACAAACCAATCATATAAACCAACCATGGCCTTTATTACCTCTTCCTCTTACACTTTATCTCAATTTTCATATTATTTTAGATTTTTACCTTCAAGGTTTATGTCAGCTGAGCACAGTGACCCATAGGTCCCTTGTTTTTTAAATATAAACAAAAGCCATAAAACCAGGTACTTATGATCATTATTTAAATGTGTGAATTTTGTATATTCTGGATTCTCAGCATCAGGTAAAAATGAAAGTATATGAATACCAGTGCAAATACTTTCAAAATGTATTAATGAATGCATTCATGAATATATTCTTTAATATTATTTTAATAATCATTTCAGTTATATTTTATTTGAAAAAAATCATACTATTCTCTTATTATTTTTAATAAAAATTATATTTGGGACAATATTTGTAATTTTTTTAATAAATAGTTAAACTCATATTATATGTTCTGCTTATAAGTTATATGGCCAAGTCAAAATCTGTGTGACAATTTGTTAATAAAATAAATGAAATTAATACTCTTTCCTGTCTCCAAAGGTACTATCAAAATCATACATAAGCTAAACAACAACTCATAATACAGCTTATTTTTATTACCACATAAAACCAGCATGTGCCTCATTTCTAAATCATATTTTTTTATCATTATAACAGCTGAGCGTTGTGACCCATAGGTCCCTTGTTTTTCTTTTTATGAGACCTTCAAATGAAGTGGTCATCTGTTCACTTGCCACAAACTGTAACTGCTGTACCTAGAATCTTCTTACTTGACATCCAGGGAGACTAATGGAAAATCTCCTTGAAAACCTGAATTTAGGTCTCTGTTACCCATATCCTTGGAGCTATGGGGCTCCGAAGTACCCCCCAGAATAATGCAAAATTTGATACAAAAGCTCCAGTATCTGAATAACCACTGCATTGATCACCATGATTCTTTGCATGAATATTGATCATGGGATGTTCCATCATTTCCTGCAGACTGGTGGTGCCACCTGTATTTTTTCGAATTTTTACAAATTTTTTTCTCTTTTTTTTTCAGACCTCAATGAAACTGTCATCTGTTAACAGGGCACAAATCGTAACCACTATACCTGTAATCTTCAAACTTAATATCCAGGGAGGTCCATGAAAAATCTCCTTGAAAACCTGAAATAAGGTCTCTGTTACCCATATCCTTGGAGCTATGGGGCTCCGAAGTACCCCCCAGAATAATGCAAAATTTGATACAAAAGCTCCAGTATCTGAATAACTACTGCATTGATCACCATGATTCTTTGCATGAATATTGATCATGGGATGTTCCATCAGTTCCTGCAAACTGGTGGCGCCATCTTTATTTTTTTTTCAATTTTTATAAAATTTTTCTCTATTTATGAGACCTTCAAATGAAGTGGTCATCTGTTCACATGCCAAAAACTGTAACTGCTGTACCTAGAATCTTCAAACTTAATATCCAGGGAGGTCCATGAAAAATCTCCTTGAAAACCTGAAATTAGGTCTCTGTTACCCATATCCTTGGAGCTATGGGGCTCCGAAGTACCCCCAAGAATAATGCAAAATTTGATACAAACAAAAGCTCCAGTATCTGAATAACCACTGCATTGATCACCATGATTCTTTGCATGAATATTGATCATGGGATGTTCCATCATTTCCTGCAGACTGGTAGTGCCACCTGTATTTTTTCGAATTTTTACAAATTTTTTTCTCTTTTTTCAGACCTCAATGAAACTGTCATCTGTTAACAGGGCACAAATCGTAACCACTAGACCTGGAATCTTCAAACTTAATATCCAGGGAGGTCCATGAAAAATCTCCTTGAAAACCTGAAATTAGGTCTCTGTTACCCATATCCTTGGAGCTATGGGGCTCCGAAGTACCCCCCAGAATAATGCAAAATTTGATACAAAAGCTCAAGTCTCTGAATAACTACTGCATTGATCACCATGATTCTTTGCATGAATATTGATAATGGGATGTTCCATCAGTTCCTGCAAACTGGTGGAGCCATCTGTATTTTTTTTCAATTTTTATGAAATTTTTTCTTTATTTTTGAGGCCTTCAAAGAAGCTGTCATCTGTTAACAGGGCACAAATCGTAACCGCTGGACCTAGATTCTTCTAACTTGACATCAAGGGAGGTCCATGAAAAGTCTCTGTGAAAACATGAAATTAGGTCTCTGTTACCCATATCCTTCGTAGTAAGTACCCCTCAGAATAATTAAAAATTTGATACAAAACTCCAGTATCTGAATAACCAATGCATTAATCTCCATGATTCTTCACAGGCATATTGATCAAGGAGTGTTCCATCAGTTCCTGCAAACTCGTGGCGCCACCTGTATTTTTTTCAATTTTTTAGGCATTTTTTTTCTATTTATGAGACCTTCAAATGAAGTGGTAATCTGTTCACATGCCACAAATTGTAACTGCTGTACCTAGAATCTTCTTACTTGACATCCAGGGAGACTAATGAAAAATCTCCTTGGAAACCTGAAATTAGGTTTCTGTTACCTATATTCTCCGAGCTATAGGGCTCAAAAATACCCCATAGAATAATTAAAAATTTGATACAAACAAAAGCTCCAGTATCTGAATAACTAATGCCTTGATAGCCATGATTCTTTGGATATATATTGATCATGGAGTGTTTCATCAGTTCCTGCAGACTGGTGGCACTACCTGTATTTTTTTTCAAATTTTTACGCATTTTTTTTTCTATTTATGAGAACTTCATTTGTTGTCATCTGTCCAAAAGCCCACTGAAACCCATTTCTAAGGACTTTTCACAAAATTCATGATTTGTTTGCACTCTGGCAGTCATTTTGCTCATTGTTCAACATTCCTTGAAATCAGCTGAGCGTCATAGCCCATGGGCCACTTGTTTTAATATAAATAAAAGCCATAAAACCAGGTACTTATGATCATTATTTAAATTTGTGAATTTTGTATATTCTGGATTCCCAACATCATTGTTTGGCTAAAACTTCTAGACATGGTGCGAATGCTTTGCAAATGTATTTGAATACAAATATGAATATGTACTGCATTAAAAAATTTTATTGCATAAGAATGGGAATTCAGGTTAAAATGAAAGTATTTGAATACCAGTGCAGATACTTTCAAAATGTATTCATGAATGCATTCATGAATATATTCTATAATATTATTTTAATAATCATTTCAGTTATATTTTATTTTTAAAAATCATGATTTTCTTATTTTTTTTAAAATAAAAATTATATTTGCACAATATTTGTTATTAAATTTTAAGAAATAGTTAAACTCTTTTATTATATGTGCTGCTTATAAGTTATATGGCCAAGTCAAAATCTGTGTGACAGTAGCACTCCATTTGTTAATAAAATAAATGAAATCAATCCTCTTCCCTGTCTCCAAAGATACTATCAAAATCATACATAAGCTAAACATCAACAAATCATAATAAAGCTTATATTTATTACCACACAAAACCAGCATGTGCCTCATTCCCAAATCATATTTTTTATCATATATAACAGCTGAGCGTCGTGACCCATAGGTCCCTTGTTATTATTCTGGGGGGTACTTTCAAGCCCCATAGCTCTGAGGATATAGGTTGCAGTGACCTAATTTCAGGTTTCCAAGGAGATTTTTTATGGACCTCCCTAGATTTTTAGTTACATTTTTATGAAAGTTTTCATGTGTTAATCCTATAATCCATAATGTGTGGAGTACTAATTCTTGAAGTTGTTGTGTCCTTTTGTCCAATAACATTGTGATATCAGTGTCACGTTGAACTCATATCTGTTTTAGCTAGGGCCACAGTCATTCACCAGGAATTGAGGTAATTTTTAGCTCAGCTGACTGTAAGTCAACTGAGGTATAGGTATGCATGGCGCTTTGTCCGTCGTCCATCTGGCTGTCCGGCCGTCCGTTAGCAGGGCACAAATCGTAACTACTGACCCTAGAAGCCTGTAACTTAAAATCTAGGGAGGTCCATAAAAAATCTTCTTGAAAACCTGAAATGAGGTCACTGTGACCTATATCCCCCGAGCTATGGGGCTTGTAAATATTCCCCAGAATAATAAAAAATTTGATACAAAACCTCCAATATCTTGATAATTGTATCCGCCAAAACAAAGTTTTGCGGATACTATGTTTCTGACCGGGTTCCGCCGCCGCATTTGTTTCCGGAGAACTCCTCTGAGACTACTGGACGGATTTTTCCGAAACTTACACAAATTATCGGGTCACATGTGAACTGGTGCCTAACCAAGTGACCTTGACCTCTGACCTTTCCTCTCTGCCCAGCGTCCTTTTGTGTGTCTGTTTCAACACATAAACTCACATATCTCGGGAACTGTTTGACCAATCAGGAAAAAAAGTTTACACAAATGTAGCCCTTGGATAGCTTTATAACATACACAAAAATGGTGGCGCCACCTGCAGCCATTTTTGCACAGCGTCCATCTGTTTGTCTGCCTTAGGTTAAAATCCCTCATATCTCTGCAGTGGTTTGACCAAATTACCTGAAATTCCGCATGCGTATACATCCCGCATAGCTTTCTTGATTTTATGACAGGTGGCGCCACCTACATTCACGTTCACGCTGCAGACATCCAAGCTCATGTCTCGGGAACTGTTTGACCAACCAGGAAAAAAAGTTTACACAAATGTAGCCCTTGGATAGCTTTATAACATACACAAGAATGGTGGCGCCACCTGCAGCCATTTTTGCACAGCGTCCATCTGTTTGTCTGCCTTAGGTTAAAATCACTCATATCTCTGCAGTGGTTTGACCAAATTACCTGAAATTCCGCATGCGTATACATCCCGCATAGCTTTCTTGATTTTATGACAGGTGGCGCCACCTACATTCACGTTCATGCTGCAAACATCCAAGCTCATGTCTCGGGAACTGTTTGACCAATCAAGAAAAAAAGTTTACACAAATGTAGCCCTTGGATAGCTTTATAACATACACAAGAATGGTGGCGCCACCTGCAGCCATTTTTGCACAGCGTCCATCTGTTTGTCTGCTGTGGGATAAAATCACTCATATCTCTGCAGTGGTTTGACTTTTCTGCATGAAATTTTGCATGTGTATACATCTTGGATAGTTTCTCGTTCACATAACAGGTGGCGCCACCTACTGTCATGTTTATGTGGCAGAGATCCATTCTAATATGTAACACATGTAACTGTATTTCCCCTTGCCACTCAATCCATGCCTCACTTGACCCGTCCTTCTCTGATTTTGGCAGATACACGTAGTCGCTTGTTGACTACCCGTATTCTAGTTAATGCATGGATTGTCATGAATCTTGCCTTGAATATTGACCATGGCTAGTTTTGTCAGTTCGTGAAAAGTGGTGGTGCCAGCAGTATATTTTCTTATTTTTACAAATATTTTTAGCGAACCTGTGAGCTTATGCGATGGTGTGGCGTCGTCCGGCGTCTGTCCTCTGGCGTCCAGCTTCTGTACATTAACCTATACTATCTTGAAAATGGCAAGAGTTAGCATCACGAAATTTTATGCAAAAAATTAGTCATCTGAAAAACTCCACAGATTTTGCTTATTTTTTGGCTAATTGCATTTTCTTAGATTTTATAGGGAAAAGGCTAAAAAACCTTTACAAATCTTCTCCTCCGAAACTGTTCAGCCAAATTGTCCAATATTTCACAGAAATGATTCCTGGAACAATCTCTCTCAAGGTTTGGTGATTTTTTGCCGAGTTACAGGAAGTTGAACTATGTCATCTGTCCAAAAAAGCATACTAAAATTACAATCTCAGAAGTGGCTGGAGCTATCATTACCAAATTTTATGTCAATGTTGGTCATATGAGTCATATCTGAAATTGAGGTATTGGTGGTTCCACCTGCATTGACATTTTTTTTGGCAGGGGTCATTGGTCATCTGTACATTAATCCATAATTTCTCAGGAATAGCAGGAGCTACCATCCCTAGATTTTATGCAATAATCTTTCACATATCAAATGTTGTGGGATTCAGCTTATTTATTTGCCATCTGCATTTACTTAGATTTTATAGGGAAAAAGCTGAAAAACTTTTAAAAGTCTTCTTCTTGTAAATGGTCCAGCCAAATTGTTAAATATTTTACAAAAATGATCCCAGAGGCAAGCCCTCTCAAGTTTGTTCAAATGGTTTGCATTTGATAAATTTTAGTGGTGTGACACGAATTTGAACATTCATTTGGTCAGTTAAGCATACTGACATAGTAATCTCAGATAATGACAGAAGCTAGCATTACCAAGTATTGTGCAAATGTTGGTCACATGACTCATATTTGAAGTTGCAGATTTTGTGGTGACACCTACATTAATCTGTTTTTTATGGGCAAAAACTCATAATTTTAGCCTCTTTCAGCTTAAAATGTTTATGATGAAAATTTCAAACGTTCAATTTTTCAAAGGAATTATCCTAGGACATAGTTCTTTCAATCATATCAGAAAAGCTTAAGTTGGTCTTATGGCCATTACTATGTCTATTGCAAACTGAGGACTGCAAAACTGTTCTTCTACAAAATAATTGTTTCAATTATAACTTCTGTAACATTGCACAAAAATTATTCTTAGGTGGCCTTTGTTCAAGTTTACTTGAATGATTTTTGGCAGATTTATTGGACCTTTAACAATGAAAAAACTGCATCTTTTATTATTCTAGATATTTTGATAAAAAGTTTATGAATATGTCAGCTTGAAAAAAAAAAGCATTTTAGCCGAAGTCTTTCAGTATGTGTAAACAGATTTACCAACAGGCCAAGTTTGTGTTTCTATCTTTAAATAGGTTGAGAAACTGCCAACTGTTTCAGATTTGGCAACAGATCAAGAGTTCATTCAGTGCAGCCAGATATAGGTCAAGAGTTCAGTCAGTGCAGCCAAGCACAAGGCATGTGATCACCTCATGGGTGACATGTGAACACCTCATGGCCACCATGTGATCACCTCATGGGTTTCATGCCCCTCAAGGCTGCATGTGGACCACCAAGTGTGTCAGATTATGCAACAGGTCAAGAGTTCACTCAGTGCAGCCAGGTACAGGTCAAAAGTTCACTCAGTCTAGCCAGGTGCAGGTCATGAGTTCACTTAGTGCAGTAGCCTGAGCCAGCAAATTTTTCACAGTTCACTCGGGGCAACTGCCTTTCTCACCTAAGCCTGGTCAGCCCCATGCACCAGACTCAAGGTAAGTTTGATGTATTGGCCTGATATTTTGACCTGATGGCTTTCTCGTTCACAAGACAGGTGTCGCCACCTACAATGACTTTTGCACAGTGTATGTGCCTGCTTATTTCTACAGAGGAATTTGATATATCAGCCTGAAATTGGGCATATGTATATATCTCTGATGGCTTTGTTGTATACGAGACTGGTGGTCCCAGCTACAATCATTTTTGTGTTGTGTGCACCCATGCAAAAATTTCAGCAGTGATGTTTGTGTAATTGTTTCTTATTCAAAATGTTTAGTACTTGAATTGTTCATATACATGAGAAGTAATGGTCCAGCATTGAAGCATTATACCTGGTGTATTTCCCAATGCACAGGTTCGCACTAGGCCTGTAGGCCTTGTTCTATTTTTAGCTCAGCTGACTATAAGTCATCTGAGCTATAGTCATGGTCCATTGTCCGTCGTCCGTCCGTCTGTCTGTCCGTCCGTCCGTCCGTCTGTCTGTCTGTCCGTCTGGATGTCCGTCCGTAAGACTGGCACGTTTCGACACCGTTGGACCTACGAATCTGAATTTCGGCATACAGTTAGATGTCCCAATAATCTCCTACCATGCCAAAAATTGGGTCAATAGGACTTCGTTCCTTTGAGATATTAAGGAAAAACCCCAATTTTTTATTAGAAATCTATTTTCACACTTCAGGACTGCCTAATATCAAAACCACTCATCTGGTTTTCTTCATATTTACCATAAATATTCCTCTATATAGTTCCTATGTACATGCCAGATATTAAGTCAGTATTATATAATTTAAAAAAGTTATGGGCCCAAGAATAATGGACTTTGTAAAAAAATCAGGAAGATATTTGGTCACTTAAGACCAAAAGTGTTAAAGGTAGGGACTTTTTTCCAGTAATACAACTTTAATTAATCAAAATTTAATTGTATACCAAAAATTAGATCAAAATCTGTTAAATTTTTTTAAATATTGGCAAAAATATAAAATTGGTACCTTAAATTTTGCCCAACTTTGGCCATGGCACGTTTTTTTCCTGTAAGTACTGTGGATTTAATTTTCACACCATGTATACATAAGGATTTAATCTGTTAAAATCTGAAATTTGAAAATAAAAGCTGCAAAATTAGGCTAGTTATTGAATTTTTTTGGAGGCTCTTGTTGTATTCCCTTACATTGTCAAGCAGTCCACTTTGATGACTGTAGGTCATTCAGTGCACATCTCTATGCTCCACAGGCTGTTGACATAATTTTAGATGTCCCCAAAATCTCCTACCATACCGAAAATTGGGTCATTAGGACTTTGTTCCTTCGAGATATTAAGGAAAAAAACTCTGTTTTCCAAAAAATAAGCCATTGTTACACTTCAAGGCTGCCTAATATCAAAACCACTGATCTGTTTTTGATCGTATTTAGTATTCACATTCTTTTATACATTTTCTATGAACATACCAAAAATTCGGTCAGTATTGGGTATTATTTTGAAGTTATGGGCCAAAACATAATGCAATTTTTAAAAAAATCAGGAAATATATTTACTCACCTAACATGAGAATTGCTGAACCTAGAGACTTTTTTTCAGGAATATATCTTTATTTAATCAAGATTCAATTGTTTACCCAAAATTAGATTTGAATTTTGCAAATTTTTCAAGTTATTAGCATAAATAAAAAATCAATACCTTAAATTTTGTCCAACTTTGGCACTGTTGATTTAATTTTTCCAGCATATATGCATAAGGATTTAATCTTTTAAAATCTGAACTTTCAAACGAAATTGATTGGAATGAATAGCTTTTATTCATGTTTTCATACACCATGTCAAGTGTTGTTTACATCTAGCCCACCTAGTAGTACAGCCTTCACTTGCATTATGTAACCCACCCCAGGCAGCTTACCTTGGCCCAGCTTGGCCACTACTAGCAGGCTTCCCCTCTGCCCTGCACTCATCCCCCAGCTGGTGCATAAACTAGATGAATGTTATAATTTTCTGTATTTTATTTTATTCTTGGACATGCTACATTTTAGATTTTGTATTGAACCACCAGGGTTACAATGATTAAAGTGTACATTTAATTGTGTCCACAAAGTGGTGTATTGCTGTGAAAGTGTGGATGTTCATGAGATAAGTAATCCCTTACTTCAGAAGAGTAAAAACTTCACCAGGTGTGAAATTGACTATTAATTCCAGTAATTAATTAAAACTGGGATAGTAATTAGCGCAATGATATTGTTTGTCCCTCATTCAACCAACAGTGTGTATACTTTATTTGAAAAGATGTTTTATTTTATCAAATTTACTTTTATTTTATTTTGGTGAATAAAATTAAGCATGTCCTGAAAACTCCAATGTGCAAAACTTTTTAATAGTGATTCAAAGAATATTCTTGTAGATGCCATGTTGTGGCATTATTTTCTTTTAAAATCAGTTTAAACATTTATGATTTAAAAATAATAAAATATATGTGTATGCATAATATGACCCAATGCTTTTTACTCTGTATATATAATGATTGCAACTTTTGCAACAATTCTAATATTTTAACTTATATTTTCAGGTTTTTTAATTAAAAATTTATTAACCTGTAATTAAAAAAATGATTCAGATAAAAACTTCTTAATGGAAAAGTGGATCTGCTTAAAAAAATAGGATTATATATAAACTTAAATGCATTATCCTCTTGAAAGTGAAATAAAGGTATTAGTCCATTCTGTCCACTTGCCTGTCCATCTGTAAATTTTCGTATGCAACACAGTATCTCAAAACTTTTACTGTTTTTCTTCATGACAGTCTTGTCAGATTATTAGTTTGCAATCATATATTTAGAACTTTACTATAACCAAGTAGGAGGGCCCCTTTCCTCTTAGCTTTTCATATTCTTATATAAATGAAAAACATTACAATAGAATATTTCTACATCCACCTTCGTGCTGCCCTCACTTAATTTCCCTTCTTCGAACCCCATCCCAAAGTTAGCCTCAGTAAGCAAGAACAAGATGAATCAGATATATTCATACTTTAATATTTTGTATAACTATTCGTCCATAGGTACCTATGTACATGCCAGAAATTATGTCAATATTGTGTAATATGTAGACATAGTGGGCATCACAATAATGTACATTGTCAAGACTAAAGAGATATTGTGTCATACAGTCACATATTCATAAATCACTTCATCAGCATAGTTAATCATAACATCATATCTGTCAAATTGAACGCTTGCAGACTACCATACACTTTAGATCCTTCAACAAATAGCCTTATCATCATTCTACTACTGCTTATTACTGCTGTCATTGCATTCATATTTGCTCAAATATATCACAATTTTCAACCCCTCCTAAATAAATAAAAAATAAACCACTTTATTTGACTCTATTAATCCATCAGTCAGGTAATTTCATTTATCATTTACTCACATATTACATTACATTCCTTTATAATAGCCCAACATGTACATGATATTCATAAGCTTTATCGACTCGATAAAGTCGATATAGTATCACAGTGGAGAAACATTTATAGTCCAATCACGATCAGCTGAGTGCCGTGACCCATGGGTCCCTTGTTTTTTACTATAAAATGACAACAATCATGTCAGTTTCTCAACTGTGATTCCATCTAGTGTCCCAAAACCTGGTGTGTTTATTGATCACAAGTGATTGCCAAATAGTAATCACCCTGCTTGTCTGTCTGTTCATCTGTCTGTCTGTCTGTCCAACGGTCCATCATAAAAACAACTTGTTTCCAGATGATAACTTTTCATCCCAAACTTTCCATCCTGCACATTTAGCTGACTTGCCAGTATGGAGAGAGCATAAATGAATTTGGGGTCACAAGGTCAAAGGTCAAGGTCACAGGGCCCATCTGTTCACAAATTAGTTTCCAGATGATAACTTAGTTTAGTTTGACATATTTAAAGTGACTGTGGATGCACTGTAAATCATTCCATCTTTCACACATGGCTTACTTGCCCAAAGTGGAAGAAATCTGTAGATTTTGAGGTTACCTAGTCATAGGTCAGGGTCACTGGGCCCACTTTTTTAAAAGATTGTTACAATAATCAAAATGCAGCAAGTTCATGGATAATAAATTCTCAGATCTTTTGGTCACAATGTCACAGGACTGTCATTCTGAAAAAAAATTTCTTTAAAAATATCCGTAATGACATATTCAGCTGCGCGTCGAGACTCCAGGTTAAGTAGGAACTTCCAAACGGAGTGATAATATTCCCCCGCCTGTGTCAGTACACAGGTGCAAAGCGTGACCTATTTTAGGGCTCTTTGCTACAGGCTGCTACCCAGTACCCACGTACTGGATGAACTCTGATCGAGGTTGTAGTCAGGCAATCGTTGAACTGATGAACCGTAACACACCAACTCTGAATGATTCTGCACATATCCTGTGCTGTTTTGCTCCAGTGAAGCCATCTTTGGTTTTTAGCTCAGCTGACTGAAAGTCTTCTGAGCTATAGCGATCACTCTTTGTCCGTCATCCGTCTGTCCGTCTGTCCGTCCGTTAACCAGGCACAAATCGTAACCGCTGAACCTAGAACCTTGTAACTTTGGATTCTGAGAGTTCCATGAAAAATCTCCTTGGAAACCAGAAATTAGGTCTCTGTTACCCATATCCTTCGAGCTGTGGGGCCCCAAAGTACCCCCCAGAAAAGTAAAAAAATTTCATACAAAAACTTCAATATCTCATTAACTACTTGACTGATGGTCATAATTTTTGGCATACATATTGATCATGAGATGTTCCATCACTTCCTGCAGACTGGTGGCGCCACCTGTATTTTTCTATTTTTTACAAATTTTTTTCTCTATTTTTGAGACCTTTAAAAATGTGAACATCTGTTAACAGGGCACAAATCGTAAAGACTGGACCTAGAATCTTCATTCTTGATACACTGAGAGATCCATGAAAAATCTCCTTGGAAACCAGAAATTAGGTCTCTGTCACCCATATCCTTTGAACTATGGGGCCCCAAAGTACCCCCCAGAATTGTAAAAAATTTCATACAAAAACTTCAATATCTCAATAACTACAACACTGATGGTCATGATTTTTGGCATACATATTGATCATGAGATGTTCCATAAGTTCCTGCAGACTGGTGGCCCCACCTTTATTTTTCGATTTTTTTACAATTCTTTCCTCTATTTTTGAGATGTTTAAAGATGCTGTCATCTGTTAACGTGGCACAAATCGTAACCGCTGGACCTAGAATCTTCATTCTCGACACACTGAGAAACCTATTAAAAGTCTCCATGGAAACCATAAATTAGATCTCTGTTACCCATATCCTTCGAGCTATGGGGCCCCAAAGTACCCCCCAGAAAAGTAAAAAATTTCATACAAAAACTTCAATATCTCATTAACTACTTGACTGATGGTCATGATTTTTGGCATACGTATTGATCATGAGATGTTCCATCACTTCCTGCAGACTGGTGGTGCCACCTGTATTTTTTCAAATTTTCACAATTTTTTATTCTCTATTTTTGAGACCTTTCAGGATGTAGTTATCTGTCAACAGGGTACAAATCGTAAGGACTGGACCTAGAATCTTCATTGTTGACACACAGGGAGACCCATGATAAGTCTCCATGGACACCTGAAATTAGGTCTCTGTTACCCATATCCTTTGAGCTATGGCACTCCAAAGTACAGCTCAGAATAATGGAAAATTTGATACAAAAGCTGAAGTATCAGAACAACTAATGGGGAGATCACCATGATTCTTTGCATGGATATTGATGTTTGTAAGTGTTTTTATTAGTTTCTGCAGACTGGTGGAGCCACCTGTATTTTTGTACCCGCCAAAACAAAGTTTTGTGGATACTATGTTTTTGACCGGGTTCCTCCGCCGTTGCCGCGTTCATTTCCGGAGAGCTCCTCTGGGACTTGATTTTACAAGCTCATATCTTGGGAACCGTTTGACTGATCAGGAAATAAAATATATACTAATGTAGCCCTTGGATAGCTCTATAACATACACAAAAATGGTGGCGCCACCTGTAACCATGTTTGCACAGTGTCCATCTGTTCATCTGGCTTTGGTTAAAATCACTCATATCTCTGCAGTGAATTGACTAATTCACCTGAAATTCGGCATGCGTATACATCCTGGATAGCTTTCTTGATTTTATGACAGGTGGCGCCACCTACATTCTCATTCACGCTGATGACATCCAAGCTCATATTTCGTGAACCGTTTGACCGATCAGGCCAAAATTTTGCATGTGTATAGATCAAACATAGCTCTTTATCATACTCTAAACTGGTGGCACCACCTGCAACCATTTTTGCACAGTGTCTGTCTGTTTGTCTGCCGTGCAATAATGTCACTCATATCTCGGCAGTGGTTTGACATATCTGCCTTAAATTTTGCAGTTTTATACATCCTGGATAGCTTTCTTGATTTTATGACAGGTGGCGCCACCTTTATTCTAGTATATGCTGCAGACATCCAAGCTCATATCTCGGGAACCGTTTGAACGCTTGGGCCAAAATTTTGCATGTGTATAGATCTCACATAGGTCTTTATCATACACAAAACTGGAGGGGCCACCTGCAACCATTTTTGCACATTTTGCACAGCGTCTGTCTGTTTGTCTGCCGTGGCCTAAAATCACTAATTTTTCTGTAGTGGTTTGACATAACTGCCTAAAATTTTGCAGGTTTATACATCCTGGATAGCTTTCTTGATTTTATGACAGGTGGCGCCACCTACATTCTAGTTAACGCTGCACACTTCCAAGCTAATATCTCAGGAACCATTTGACCGATTGGGCCAAAATTGTGCTTGTGTTAAGATCTCACATAGGTCTTTATCATACACAAAACTGCAACCATTTTTGCACAGCGTCTGTCTGTTTGTCTGCCGTGGGCTAAAATCACTCATATCCATGTAGTGGTTTGACTTTTCTGCCTAAAATTTTGCATATGTATTCAACTTGGACAGCTTTCTGGATTTGTGGTAGGTTGCACAACCTACATACATATTTAGGCTGCAGACATCCATGCTAATATGCAAAATACCTCACTCTGTTTCCCCTTGCCACTCAATCCATGCCTCACTTCACCCGTTCCACTCTGATTTTGGCAGATACACGTAGTCACTTGTCGGCTACCCGTAATCTAGTTTTTAAAGTTTAGACATTTTTTCTCTATTTTTCAGATATATAAATACAGACTAAATCTTGGCCTGTTGGTTACTCTGTTTGATGCTTCAGTTGAATGGGTATCTACCATTCTGATGATAAAATTTCCTTTTGTGAATCTCTTCCCAGTCAGCTGAGCGTCATGACCCATGGGTCACTTGTTCAGATAATATGTCACCTCGTCTTTTGAAATGGAGATATGTACAGAGATTTTTTTTCAATTTGGTCATGACAATATTGTTCTGCACAGAAAACAATCTTTTTTTGGCAGAGCGATTTATGTTTATTCAGGAGTGTGCTAGGTTCGCAGAGCCCGCTCAGTGAAATGCAGATCGTTAAATTCTTGAGTGTTTGTCGGTCAAACACACCTAGGAATATGGCGGGCATCCTCATTATCCCTTATGGTCAGTCTCAACTTTTCTGGTCAATTCTGTTGTAACACTGTATAAAATTATAACTATTTATTTATTGAGAAACAAAAACAGTAGTATTATATACAATAATTTTATTGCCAGAACTATATATTATTCACGCTGTAGGCTGTTGGCTGTTGACACAAGAACAAAATTTTTGCCTCCCAGTGACAGGACCGGTCAGACAGGTCGGTTGGTTGTCCATGGCAGATTGTGGTCAGTTTTTTAGGCCCTTGTATAAGCCATTATGGATTTTTGACATTGATATTTAGGAATAAATTTTCCAGCTTGTACACAAGACTTAACGGTACATTTACACATAGTGTCCATATGTAATGACCTACCCTGCAAAGCACTCAGCTTATCAAACATATTCATCAAACCAGCCATATCATGAGTCTTTTTTGAGATTTGATTAAATGGAAATAATATCATTAATACGCTCCTGAGGCAGTGGAAATCTTGCGCTTCAAAAGAAGCTACTGATTTTCCCGCTGACTGGTTTGACTGTAGATGATACATTTATACACTAGGTGGTGGGTCGTAGTCTGGCAACCAACCAAATGCCAGTTAAAAAACACTCAACAGGCATCATGGCTCCGCCGATAGCTGCGCTTCAAGTGCGTTTCAGTGGTTACTCTTAGTAAAACAAGTGACCCATGGGTCATGACGCTCAGCTGCCAAGCATGACCTGTGACATCATGGACTGAGATTCACAACTTCCAGTCAAATTTTGAAGAACCAATTTGCCAATTTGTTGAAAATTTTCCATGACAACAGAATTATATATCACCTATGTCTGGTTATAACACAGTGAATTGATGGTCTGAGGAAAATGCATGATTGTTAAGCTATCAGGAACTATTCCAACAGCTTGCTTGAAACCTGTCAGTCTCAAAAGGAACACCACAAAGGGCAAATATAAGATCAAAATATATAGCAAAAATCAAGGAAATACATGCAAGAATTATTGAGAAACAGGTGCTTCTTTGTGAATTTTTATTCAATACAAGCCAACTGTACTGCACTTTTATAAATGATGGTAATATTTATTCAGAAATATTTGACCCAATCCTTTACAAGATTACATAAATATACATCCAACTGCATTCACTTCAACTGTTCTTGAGATAAACTGATCAAAAGGAATTAAAAGATGGTTGCCTGGTGTCCATATTGGACTTCTGACAAGTCTGAAATCAGACAACAAACATTCTCTAAATCGGACCAAACATTAAAGAAAAATTACTGAAACTGCACTGAAGAAAGAATTTCTAAGGTGGCTAACTGGCAGACATAATGGATTTCTGACAAGTATGACATTTGATATCCCACATTCTCCAATAAGAGACCAAACTTGGGGCAAATTATCCAGTAATGGATGCCCAAAATAATTCAAAAGGCATGTCCAGGCCCTCATATCAGATTTATAGATATGCAATTGTAAAAAGTGTAAGTCCAATATTTTTAGCTCAGCTGACTAAAAGTCATCTGAGCTATAGTCGTGGTCCATTGTCCGTCGTCCGTCCGTCTGTCCGTCCGTCCGTCCGTCCGTAGATGTGGCACGTTTTGAAACCGTAAGACCTAGGAATCCAAAATTCAGCATAATGTTAAATGTCCCCAAGATCTCCTACCAAGCCGAAAACTGGGTCTTTGCGACTTCATTCCTTTGAGAAATTAAGGGAAAACCTCAATTTTTTATTAAAAACCTACTTTCACACTTCAGGACTGCCTAATATCAAAACCACTTATCTGTTTTTCATCATATTTCCTATAAATAATCCTCTATATAATTCCTATGTACATGCCAGAAATTAGGTCTGTATTATATAATTTAAAAAAGTTATGGGCCCAAACATAATGCATTTTGTAAATAATCAGGAAAGAATTTTATCACTTAACACAAAACTTGTTAAGGCTAAGCACTTTTTTTCCAGTAATATTACTTTTATTAATCAAAATTAAATTGTATACCCAAAATTAGATCAAAATCTTTTAAATTTTTTAAAATATTAGCAAAAATAAAAAATTGGTACCTTAAATTTTGCCCAACTTTGACCATGGCACGTTTTTTTGCTGTAACTGCTGTGGATTTAATTTTCACAGCATGTTTTTGTTAGCATTTCAACTGTTAACACCAAAAATTTGAAACCAGTTGATCAAAAACTGTAGATTTTATTCAAGTTTTCAAGCACCATGTCACATATTGCTAGTGTTATGCAGTTTGCTAGAGCTCAGCTCCCGAGCTTCAGCTCTAAGTTCCTTAAATTTGGCATACAGTTAGATTTCTCCAAAATCCCCTACCATGCCAAGAATTTGGTCACTAGGACTTGATTCCTTCGAGATATCAATGAAAAACTTCATTTTTCCATTAAAAACTCATTGTTACACTTTAAGACTGCCTAATATCAAAACCACTGATGTGACTTTGATCATATATAATATACATATTTTTCTATACATTCGCTATGCACATGCCAGAAATGATGTCAGTATTGTGTATTTTTTTAAGTTATGGGCCCAAACATAATGCACTTTGTAAAAAATCAAGATATATATTTACTCCCTTAACAAGGGCATTGCTGAAGCTAGAGATTTTATTGTCAGGGATGTAACATTATTTAATCAAGATTCAATTGAATACCCAAAATTAGTTCTGAATTTTTCAAATTTTATAAGTTATTAGTATAAATATAAAATTAGTACCTTAAAATTTGCCAAACTGTGACCATGGCACGTTTGTTTCCTGAGAGCACTGTTGATATAATTTTCATATCATGCACACATAAGGATTTCAGCTTTTAATTTAGAAAGCTGAAAGAAATTGGCCAAATGTTGTAGCTTTTATTAATGTTTTTTATGAGACCCTGTCAGACTTTGGCTCTCTCCAGCCCCTCTTGAGTCACCTGTATGTTGACCTTGTTGACCTTTCATCAAATTATGCACGCTTGAGGCGAAAATCCAGGCAGCTTATGGCCAGCCACAGTTGATCCAGGTGTCCAACCCAACTCATCTAGTAGTTTTAACCAACAACATAACAATAAACAATAAATTAATAAATTTTTCTTGGTTTTTAATAACAAATTGAAGAAAAATAGAAAAGGAATTTGTTAGTTTATAATAACAGGAAATTAACTTGCAGTTACTGATGATATAAGAATCTTGTATCGATGGGTAGAATGTCACATATTCCAAATAACACCATGCAGTCACCTATGGCATTTTTCAGTTCATTTTTAATGATAAAGAAGTAAATCATATTATTCATTACTAATCATTAGGGATTATATGAAGGAAATTAATGATAGACAAAGATGCAGTTGATAATATAAATGTAGATTCCTACTGTGTCTAGTGTGTACATTGATGTGAAATTAGTTCAAAATGAATTTTTTACAGTTATTTTTTAATATAAATAAAAGCCATAAAACCAGGTACTTATGATCATTAGTTAAATGTGTGAATTTTGTATATTCTGGATTCTCAAAATCATTGTTTGGTGAAAACTGAATAAATACCAGACATGGTGCAAATACTTCGTAATTGTATTTAAATACGAATATGATTATGTACTCCATTATAAAATTTCTTGCATAAAGAATGGGAATTCAGGTAAAAATGAAAGTATATGAATACTCGTGCAAATACTTTCAAAATGTATTCATGAATGCATTCATGAATATATTCTTTAATATTATTTTAATAACCATATCAGTTATATTTCATTTTAAAAAATCATATGATTCTCTTATTATTTTTAATAAAAATTATATTTGGGACAATATTTGTAATTTTTTAAATAAATAGTTAAACTCTTATATTATATGTTCTGCTTATAAGTTATATGGCCAAGTCAAAATCTGTGTGACAATAGCACTCCATTTGTTAATAAAATAAATGAAATCAATCCTCTTCCCTGTCTCCAAAGATACTATCAAAATCATACATACAACTCATAATACAGCTTATATTTATTACCACACAAAACCAGCATGTGCCTCATTTCTAAAAAATATTTTTTTATCATATATAACAGCTGAGCGTCGTGACCCATAGGTCCCTTGTTTATTATCACTCTGCTTTTCAATGGGGTCAGCAGGGTAGGTAAACTGCCAAACCTGAAAGAAAAGAAATGCAGAAAGCATGACTAAGAGTCTTGAAATAAAACAAAAAGCCATCCTAAATCAAGGTACACATCCACATATTATGAGAACAAACACTTGCTTTTATATGTGGTGATATATATTAAAATATTCAGATATCTAGGAAACTAAGTTTATTGCTAGGATTCTATAAAATAAACTGCAAAATGTTCCCATCATCTTATAAATCAGTAGCTAAACCTTAATACTATACTCTCATAGTCTTAATGCCTGGCTGAAGCATTCTGACAACAGTGTTTTTGTTATGAAGTAACAAGGTACTTATCACTGAGCCTTATCACTTAATAGGCTGATACAAAAGGGAGTCATATGTCACCAGTGTCACTCACAATTACAGCCACACAGGGAGATGTACCAGCTGGAGTGGGATGGTTATATATACAAGAAAAATAGAGATGGTCTATAAAATAAGTAATTGTGAACATCCCTGACCTATGACCTTGGCCTTTTGCCCATATATCAACTGGATTCTTTCTAAATGATGGGTAACTACTAACCACTTAAATCTGGTGTAATTACTTGGCAACCAATGGGTGAATAACTTTGACCTGCAACCTTTAACCTGCTGACCAGCTGACCCCAAAATCAATAAGTTATTTATTCAAGCAAAAAGACCCATAAATATGAAGTTTGAGTCAAACTGAGTGATGCATAGATGTGGCATATGTGAAAGACTGAAGGTTTGGATTGAACAGTTACACTTGAAATATGCTCACAAGCATTTAGAACAATTAAATATTGTGACCTTGACCTTTGACTTTTTTACCTCAACATCAATAGGCTTCTTCCCTTATTGGTAGGTAAGCCATATATGACAGATTGAAGGTACAGATTGAAAAGTTTGCCTGAAAAAGACTCCACGCAAGAAGTGGGTGCTGTGAACTTGACCTTTGACCTCAAAATCAACAGGTCTTTTCCCCTGTTGGCAGAGAAGCGATATCAGTGCTGGAAGGTTTGGAATGAAAAGTCTAGCTTGAAATGTGTCCACAACCTTTTCAAAGTAGTGGATCCTGTGACCCTGACCTTTGACCTTGTGACCTCAAAATCTATAGGATTCTTCTCCAACTTAGTAGGTGAGCTATATGTGAAAGATCAAAGAATTCGGATGAAAGGGTTGGCTAAAAATGCATCCACAGGCATTTCAAAGAAGAGGCCCCTGTGACCTTGACCTTTGACCTTTTGACCTCAAAAAAATTATGTTCTTACCCTGTTGGTAGGTGAGCTGTATGTGAAAGATGGAAGGTTTGGGATGAAAATTTTGTCTCAAAGAATTATTTCTGGGGGGTGCAAACACACCCCATAACTTCGAAAAAAATATAGGTCGCAGTGACCTTATTTCAGGTTTGCAAGGAGATCTTTTTATAACCTCTAAGACTGCATAGGGTTCATTGCCCTAGCCCCTACGGTTACGATTTGTGCCCTGCGGCCGGCCGGACAGACGGAAGGACGCCGGACAAAGACCCATCGCTATAGCCCAGCATGACTGAAAGTCAGCTGAGCTAAAAAATAGTCAAATATTCATTGCTTCCTCTACGATCTCGTATCATCGACCGATTTGATTATGACATTACGACTATGTAAGCGTATCCATGTATCTGTTTGCCAGCAAAACAGAAACCAGCCGGTAGGGTGTGTACAGAACCTATGTTGTTTCATTTCGTTTGAATTACAGCTCACCGGCCGAGCATCCTATGTACACAATTGCAAGGACCTGTGAAAACCACATGTGGGGCCATTCTCTCTGAGCCTGTGGCCTGTTTTAATGGGTGCCTGGGTGATGGGCTGTCACTCAAAAGAAATAAACAACATTTGCTCCATGTATTCCTCCCTTGGCTGGTAAACAGTTTTGTGCTTCCAGCACAGGGTCTCATCTGATTAGACCAAATTACAGGGCTCCCCTCTGGTGTAGCAATTCAGGATACGGGGTCAAAACAAACAGCGCTTATGATATAGATAGTAGGCCTATAGGTTTCCTCCATTCACAAATTAGTTAACAGATGATAACCTCAGTTTGGGTAGACAGATTAGCTTCAAACGTGATTACAGGGCCCACATTTTGAAAAAGCTCATAAACATATCCTTATAGACAAATTAGCTCATTATAAAAAAAGATATTCTCATACTCAATTTAAGCTGAGTGCCATGAACCATAGGTCCCTTTTTAGTGAACCTGTGAGCTTATGCGATGTGCGGTGTCGTGCATCGTGCGTCGTCTGTACATTTACCATGGCTATCTCAAAAACGGCAGAAGCTAGCATCACCAAATTTTTTTGCAAATAATCAGTCATCTGAAAAACTCTATCGGATTTTGTTTATTTTTTTTCTAACTGCATTTTCTTAGATTTTATAGGGAAAAAGCTAAAAAAGCTTTAAAAATCTTCTTCTCCAAAACTGTCCAGCCAAATTGTCCAATATTTCACAGAAATGATCCCTGGAACAATCTTTCTCAAGTTTGTTGGAATGGTTCCAGTTTGGAGATTTTTGGCCGAGTTACAGGAGGTTGAACTTTGTTAACTGTGCAAAAAGCATATTAAAATTTATATCTCACAAATGGCTGGAGCTATAATCTAGCATTTTAAGCGAATCGGGTTTATCATCAGGTCACATGTGAACTGCTGCGCCCTCATTTTTGGTTGACCTCTGACCTTTCCTCGCTGCCCAGCGTCCATTTGTGCGTCTGTGTCCACACATAAACCCACATATCTTGGGAACCGTTTGACCAATCAGGCTAAAAATTTTGCACAAATGTAGCCCTTTGATAGCTTTATAACATACACTAAAAATGGTGGCGCCACCTGCAACCATTTTTGCACAGCGTCCATCTGTTCATCTGCCTTTGGATAAAATCACTCATATCTCAGCAGTGGTTTGACTTTTCCTCCTGAAATTTTGCAGGTTTATACATCCTGGACAGCATTCTCGATTTTATGACAGGTGGCGCCACCTACATCTACGTTTTCTCTGCACAAATCCAAGCTCATATCTCGGGAACCGTTTGACCGATTGAGCCAAAATTTTGCATCTGTATAAATCTCACATAGCTCTTCATCATAGGCAAAACTGGTGGCGCCACCTGCAACCATTTATGCACAGCGTCCATCTGTTCATCTGCCTTGGGATAAAATCACTCATATCTCAGTAGTGGTTTGACTTTTCCACCTGAAATTTTGCAGGTTTATACATCCTGGACAGCTCTCTCGATTTTATGACAGGTGGCGCCACCTACATTCAGGTTTACTCTGCAGACATCCAAGCTCATATCTCGGGAACCGTTTGACCGATTGGGCCAAAATTTTGAATGTGTATAGATCTCACATAGCTCTTCATCATAGGCAAAACTGGTGGCGCCACCTGCAACCACTTATGCACAGCGTCCATCTGTTCATCTGCCTTGGGATAAAATCACTCATATCTCAGCAGTGGTTTGACTTATCCACCTGAAATTTTGCAGGTTTATACATCCTGGACAGTTTTCTCGATTTTATGACAGGTGGCACCACCTACATTCACATTTACGCTGCAGACATGTATGTTAATATGCAACACACCTCACTCTATTCCCCTTGCCACTTAATCCATGCCTCACTTCACCCGTCCCACTCTGATTTCTGCAGATACACATAGCCGCATGTCGACTACCCATATTCTATTTAGCTCAGCTGACTATAAGTCATCTGAGCTATAGTCCTGGTACATTGTCTGTCGTCCGTCCGTCTGTCTGTCTGTCCGTCTGTCCGTAGATGTGCCACGTTTTAAAACTGTAAGACCTAGGAATCCAAAATTCAGCATAATGTTAGATGTCCAAAAATCTCCTACCAAGCCGAAAACTGGGTCTTTGCGACTTTGTTCCTTTGAGAAATTAAGGAAAAACCTCAATTTTTAATTAAAAACCTATTTTCACACTTCAGGACTGCCTAATATCCAAACCACTCATCTGTTTATCCTCATATTTATCATAAATATTCCTCTATATAGTTCCTATGTACATGCCAGAAATTAGGTCTGTATTTTATAATTTAAAAAAGTTATGGGTCCAAACATATTGCACTTTGTAAAAAATCATAAAAAATATTTCATCACTTTACACAAAAAATTGTTAAAGCTAGGGACTTTTTTCAGTAATATAGCTTTAACTAATCAAAATTTAATTGTATACCCAAAATTAGATCAAAATCTTTTAAATTTTTTAAAATATTAGCAAAAATATAAAATTGGTACCTTAAATTTTGCCCATATTTGACCATGGAACGTTTTTTTCTCGTAATTATATTCAATTTATTTTTCACAGCTGGGATACATATGGATTTAACCTGTTGAATTCTGAAATTTGAAAGTAAAAGCTTAAAAATTAATCTGATTATTGAAGTTTTTCAGATGCTCTAATGTATTTGCATTTTGTATATCCAAGACCCCACTCTTGCTCACTACAGCCTTGCCTAGGTAACCTTATTAGTGATGCAGCACTGGCAGAACACCCCTGCTGTAATAAACATATAATTATTCTCATGGGCCCATGAAGAATATCCACACCTTGTGAACACTTAGTTCTCCTTACTTCATGGGTTTGAATATAATACAAGCATTTCAACCAGTGGTTTTGAATATGTGACTTGGTCAGTCAAACATGTTAATACCAGAACGTACCAGGGTAATACCAGAACGTACCAGGGACTCATTGAGAATCATGTTAAGCCACTTGGATCACTGGTGTCCAGGTGAAACTTGTATATTCCAGTTATGTTATGAATATTCATATGATTATATATTAAACTGTATGTCTATAAATATGAGCCACTTGGCATGACTAGCCAGATCACACCGGTACATCATACAACCATCACCGATAGAACATCAACTACAGAAAGGTGTGGTCTCAGCTACTTCATCCAGTGTCACTTGTAATAGTTAACAGAATAAAACGTCTAACATCATCCCGGACTGCTTGTTATCGTGAGTGTGCAACAACTGCTGTCTTCAACAACAGCACCATTACTCGCACCCACGTAACAGTATATACAGAGGTGCTGTAACTCCCACCAGTCCCTGTAAGCACCATTGAATTTAATTCCATATTCTGTATTTATATCTAAAAGTGTTGTAACTCTCCCCCCCCCCCCCCCCCAACCCCAGTCATTGAGCTCTAGTTCCTGAGCACTGAGGATTGTATTTTTATTGCAACTTCAAAAAATCTATGGTGATGCAGTTATAACTGTCACAATCAGCTGAGCGCCGTGACCCATGGGTCCCTTGTTTTAAAATGTCCTAGTCTGAAACTTGCAGGTCCGAAACGTCCATTTTGCTGAAATCATAATGAATAAGGTAGATCTGCAACACTTAAGAGGATCAATATTAAATTTAAAAAATAAACCTCCATTCATACTTCCAAACTTTGCACAGGTTCGCATTAGGCCTGTAGGCCTTGTTTAATTTACAATCTGCGAAAAAGTAATGGCTTCAACAATGTTTAAAATGGGTCTTGACTGTCAGCTCTGACCCAAGCTCTTTGGAAACCTATAAATTAATTAATTTCAACTATCTTACCTGTATCTTAAATGAAAACAAATCAGAATTGACTATTTTAGGAAAGCTAAGAAAGAGGGATGAAGGAACCTTGAAGGCAAGTGATGCCAAGCCCATTGAAGCAGACACGTGAGTTGAATTGTTTTATTAGTCATCTGAGCTATAGCAATAATGAATACTAGTCCGTACATGGACCTTCATGTCCTCTGTTACATCTCTGCTGGATCAACATTAGGGTCCATTGGCTGTATGTAAATTAATTGTGGAACTCTCACAACACATATGTGCACAAGGTCCAGAGGCCCTTAGCTGAAATTGCATTTGCAGCATGTGTGTGACCCATTCTTTCAGGTCCCTGAGGCACCACAACAACCAATGTTTCAGCCAGTGGGAACATTTATTACATTAATTGGGCAAAATCAGTCAGGGCATCTCCTGATTGACAGGTGTTTTGGCCCAATACACGGGGTGCCACAAGTGCTGTGCACTCCATTTTTAGCTGGACCCTGTTGCGATAGTTTCTATAAAGAATTTACATTCGGCCCATGGACAGTAAAGTCCATCCAGCATAGATATATAACAGGGCATGAAGGTCCATGTATAGACTTGTAAAGTCCAACCATGGACCCGCACTGTTCTAAACACCAGTTGTAGGCCTGACAAGAAAACGGAAAATGCAGGTGGCATTCCCCCCATGTTTATGTTGGCTCCACTATTTGTGCCTGAACCACTTTTATTAACACCCGCACTTTAACACACTACAGGAGTAAGCCAACAGTTTTAAGCTCAAAAATAAGGCAAGTATTATTTTATTAGCTCTTCTGAGCTATAGCAATGGTCCTTTGTCCGTCAGCTGTGTGTCCATTTGGGTCATTCCATGTCAAACAGACAAAAATTAAGAAAAATGGTTGCACCCACCATCTCAGATTTGCTCAAAATTTTTTTATGCATTCCTTGATACATTTGACTGAGAATCCAAAAATATCCTATCATTTTTATAGGCCTACAAAGTTAGAAGGGTCACCTTTTATTAATTTCTGTCTGTAATATTTCCATTTTTAGCGAACCTGTGAGTTTATGTAATGGTGTTGCGGTGTGCGGCGTCTGTCGTCTGTACGTTAACCCATATTATCTCGATAACGGCAGGAGCTTGCATCACCAAACTTTAGCAAAAAAAAAGTCATAAAAAAAACTCTATCGGATTTTGTTTAGTTTTTTGCTATCTTCATTTACTTAGATTGTATAGGGGAAAAGCTTAAAAACCTTTGAAAATCTTCTTCTCCGAAACTGTCCAGCTAAATTGTCCAATATATCACAGAAATAATCCTAGAAACAATCTCTCTCAAGTTTGTTCCAATTGTTCAAGTTCAGTTTTTTTTGGCCAAGTTACAGGAAGTTGAACTTTAAGTCATCTGTCCATAAAAGCCTACTAAATTTTCAATTTCAGAAACGGCTGGAGCTATCATCACCAAATTTTATGCCAATGTTAGTCACATGAGTCATATCTGAAATTGAGGTATTGGTTGTGCCACCTGCAACAGCCTTTTAAGCTCAGCTGACTATAAGTCATCTGAGCTATAGTCCTGGTCCTTTGTCCATCGGCTGTCCGTCTGTCCCTCCGTCCGTCCGTTAAACTGGCACTTTTTGAAACCGTTGGACCTACGAATCCAAAATTTGGCATACAGTTAGATGTCCCCAAAATCTCCTACCATACCAAAAATTGGGTCATTAGGACTTCATTCCTTTGAGATATTAAGGAAAAACCTCCATTTTCCATAAAAAAAACCATTGTTACACTATAAGACTTCCTAATATCAAAACCACTGATCTGATTTTGATCATAGTGAATATGCATATTCTTCCATACATTTTCTATGTACATACCAAAAATTAGGTCAGTATTGCCTAATTTGTTGAAGTTATGGGCTGGAACATAATGCACCCCATAAAAAAAATCAGGAAATATATTAACTCACTTAACATAAAAATGGCTGAAGCTAGAGACTTCTTTTCAGGGATATAACTCCATTTAATCAAGATTCAATTGTATACCGAAAATTAGATCTGAATTGTTCAAGTTATTCGCATAAATATGAAATCAGTACCTAAAATTTTGCCCAAATTTGGGCATGGCACATTTTTTCCCTGTAAGTACTGTTGGTTTAATTTTCATATCATGAACACGTAAGGATTGCAGCTTCTAAATTCTGAAATTTGACAGGAATTGACCAAAAACTGTAGCTTTTATTACATTTTTTATGAGACCATGTCACACCTAGGCTGTACTGAAGCCCCTCTGTATGTCCCCATATTGACCTCACATGCTTGAAGCGAGGCAAGCCAGCTCTTGGGTGGCCTCAGCTGGATATAGCTATTCAACCCCCCTCCTCTTGTAATTGTTTGGCCAAAAACATAACAATAAACAATAATTTAAAAAAAAATTATTGGTTTACAATAAAAACTTCAAGAAAAATAAATGGAAAAGGAATTTTATGGTTAATGTGTAACAGGGACCTTGCAATTACTGATGTTTTATGGATCTTTCATGGATTGCTGAAAATATATTTCAAATGACACCATGCAGTCACCATTGGGTATTTTTTAATTTCAGTCATAAAAATGAAAAATAAATAATTAAATAAAATTGTTGTTTACTATAAGGGATTATGTGAAGCAAGTTAATGATAGACAAGGATGCATTTGATCATATTAAATATTCTAAATTTTCAGGTCTTTCCAGGTGTTTAATTTGTTGAGGTTTTTTTTATTACAAAATTAAAAAAATAATGTCAAAATTTAAAAAATTACTCAGACAAGTGCTCATTAAAGATAAAATATGTTTGAATAATAACATTCAGACTCATGGCTGTATCAGCTGTTACATGATACTGGGTAAATAATCAAAATTTATATTTCTGATAACTTTATTTCAGTTAATAAAGTTAAACATTCCCAACTCCAGTTTGCTCCTTGTATAATATATTGGTTTGTTTTGATCCTTGGGTTATTTTTAACACGATGTATTAGTTTTGTAGTAGAGATTATTTTCTTTAGCGAACCTGTGAGCTTATGCGATGGTGCGGCGTCGTGCGGCGTCGTGTGCCGTGCGTCGTGCATCGTCTGTACATTAACCATAGCTATCTCAAAAACGGCAGGAGCTAGCATCACCAAATTTTTTGCAAATAATCAGTCATCCAAAAAACTATATCGGATTTTGTTTATTTTTTTTTCTAACTGAGTTTTTAGCTCAGCTGACTATAAGTCCTCCAAGCTATAGTCGTGGTCCATTGTCCGCCGTCCGTCCGTCTGTCCGTCCGTCCGTCCGTCCGTCTGTCTGTCCATCCGTAGATGTGGCACGTTTTGAAACCGTAAGACCTAGGAATCCAAAATTCAGCATAATGTTAGATGTTCCCAAGATCTCCTACCAAGCCGAAAACTGGGTCTTTGTGACTTCGTTCCTATGAGAAATTAAGGAAAAACCTCAATTTTTTTTTTTAAATCCTATTATCACACTTCAGGACTGCCTAATATCAAAACCACTTGTCTGTTTTTCCTCATATTTACCATAAATATTTATCTATATAGTTCCTATGTACATGCCAGAAATTAAGTCTGTAAAATATAAATTCTTTAAGTTATGGGCCCAAACATAATGGACTTTGTAAAAAATCAGGAAAAATAATAACTCACTTAACACGAAAAATTTTGAAACTAGAGTCTTTTTTCAAGTATGTAACTATGTTTAATTAAGATTCAATTGTACCCAAAATTAGATCTGAATTTTGTAAATTTTTTAAGTTATTAGCATAAAAAAAAAATCAGTACCTTAAATTTTGCCCAACTTTGACCATGGCACGTTTTTTTCCTGTAAGCACCATTGATTTAATTTTCACAGCATGTAAACATAAATATTTAGTTTGTCTAAATCTGAAATTTGAAAATAAAAGCTTGAAAATTAAGCTAGTTATTGATTTTTTTTTCTGTAGTCACTTGCTTTGATTACAGATGCAGGGTCCCACTCCAGGTCACTGGAAGTCAGCTATGCCAGGGTTTCTGATTTGTTACAGTCACTGGGGGAGAGCCCTGCTGTGACAGGTGTACAGTTATTCTCATATCACCACCCCAGGAAATGTATAGAAATATAAACTTAAATTTGAAAATAATTGATGTGATAAAAAAATCAGGATTTAAAACAAACATTTGTTCATTATTTTCCTGCCTCAGCAGAATTTGAGATCAGGCTTTGTTTGCCCTGTTTTATGTTGTTAATTAGCTATATTTCAACTGTATACATTTCATAAAAAAATACATATATGTTTAATAATATATATTATACAAAAAAATAGATTCAATTGAACAAAGGTGTAAACTACTAAAATGTCAACAGTTAATCGAAAAACCAACTAATGATCATGGTAATAGTACAGATCATTTGTTCACAAACTGCTCACATGCTTTAGTTTCAACATTAGGAAACACATGGTCAGGTCACAAAATAGTTTTTGCGACAATTTCTTGCTCATCAATACAAACCAATCATATAAACCAACCATGTCCTTTATTACCTCTTCCTCTTACACTTTATCTCCATTAGATATTATTTTAGATTTTTACCTTCAAGGTTAAAGTCAGCTGAGCACAGTGACCCATAGGTCCCTTGTTTTAGATTTTATAGGGAAAAAGCTCAGAAACGGCTGGAGCTATCATCACCAATTTTTATTCCAATGTTGGTCACATAGGTCATATCTGAAATTGAGGTATTGGTGGCGCCACCTGCATCGGCATTTTTTGTATGGGGTCATCAGTGCCTGTATCACACTGAGGGCTACAAAAACTTCTTCTCTGAAACCATATGGCCAAAATGTTTAATATTGCAGAGAAATGATCCTAGGGTAGTGCTTTCTCAAGTTTGTTCAAATGGTCTCTTTTCAGTGACTTTTGGCTAAGTTATGGAAGCTGAATTTAGTCATAGGCCGCAAAGGTTTCCGGACAACTCCTCCATAACAACTGGGCAGAATTTTTTAAAATTCGGAATTATGTTCGGTCACATGTGAACTGCTGCGCCCTCATTTTTGGTTGACCTCTGACCTTTCCTCTCTACCCAGCATCCATTTGTGCATCTGTTTCCACACATAAACCCACATATCTCGGGAACTGTTAAACCGATTAGGCTAAAAATTTTGCACAAATGTAGCCCTTTGATAGCTTTATAACATACACTAAAAATGGTGGCGCCACCTGCAACCATTTTTGCACAGCGCCCACCTGTTCATCTGCCTTGGGATTAAATCACTCATATCTCAGCAGTGATTTGACTTTTCCACCTGAAATTTTGCAGGTTTATACATCCTGGACAGCTTTCTCGATTTTATGACAGTTGGCGCCACCTACATTCAGGTTTACTCTGCAGACATCCAAGCTCATATCTCGTGAACCGTTTGACCGATTGGGCCAAAATTTTGCATGTGTATAGATCTCACATAGCTCTTCATTATAGGCAAAAGTGGTGGCGCCACCTACAACCATTTTTGCACAGCATCCACCTGTTCATCTGCTTTGGGATAAAATCACTCATATCTCAGCAGGGGTTTTGACTTTTCGACCTGAAATTTTGCAGGTTTATACATCCTGGACAGCTTTCTCGATTTTATGACGGGTGGCGCCACCTACATTCAGGTTTACTCTGCAGACATCCAAGCTCATATCTTGTGAACCGTTTGACCGATTAGGCCAAAATTTTGCATGTGTATAGATCTCACATAGCTCTTCATTATAGGCAAAAGTGGTGGCGCCACCTGCAACCATTTATGACAGCGTCCATCTGTTCATCTGCCTTGGGATAAAATCACTCATATCTCAGCAGTGGTTTGAGTTATCCACCTGAAATTTTGCAGGTTTATACATCCTGGACAGCTTTCTCGATTTTATGACAGGTGGCGCCACCTACATTCAGGTTAACTCTGCAGACATCCAAGCTCATATCTCGTGAACCGTTTGACCGATTGGGCCAAAATTTTGCATGTGTATAGATCTCACATAGCTCTTCATCATAGGCAAAAGTGGTGGTGCCACCTGCAACCAATTATGCACAGCGTCCATCTGTTCATCTGCCTTAGGATAAAATCACTCATATCTCAGCAGTGGTTTGACTTTTCCACCTGAAATTTTGCAGGTTTATACATCCTGGACAGCTCTCTTGATTTTATGACAGGTGGCGCCACCTACATTCAGGTTTACTCTGCAGACATCCAGGCTCATATCTCGGGAACCGTTTGACCGATTGGGCCAAAATTTTGCATGTGTATAGATCTCACATAGCTTTTCATCATAGGCATAATTGGTGGTGCCATGAGCAACCATTTATGCACCGCGTCCATCTGTTCATCTGCCTTGGGATAAAATCACTCATATCTCAGCAGATATATCTCACCTGAAATTTTGCAGGTTTATACATCCTGGACAACTCTCTTGATTTCATGACAGGTGGCGCCACCTACATTCAGGTTTACTCTGCAGACATCCAAGCTCATATCTCCGAAACGGTTTGACCAATTGGGCCAAAATTTTGCATGTTTATAGATCTCACATAGCTCTTCATCATAGGCAAAACTGGTGGCGCCACCTGCAACCACTTATACACAGGGTCCATCTGTTCATCTGCCTTGGGATAAAATCACTCATATCTCAGCAGTGATTTGACTTATCCACCTGAAATTTTGCAGGTGTATACATCCTGGACAGCTTTCTTGATTTTATGACAGGTGGCGCCACCTACATTCAGGGTAACTCTGCAGACATCCAAGCTCATATCTTGTGAACCGTTTGACCGATTGGGCCAAAATTTTGTATGTCGATAGATCTCACATAGCTCTTCATCATAGGCAAAAGTGGTGGTGCCACCTGCAACCAATTATGCACAGCGTCCATCTGTTCATCTGCCTTGGGATAAAATCACTCATATCTCAGCAGTGGTTTGACTTTTCCACCTGAAATTTTGCAGGTTTATACATCCTGGACAGCTCTCTTGATTTTATGACAGGTGGCGCCACCTACATTCAGGTTTACTCTGCAGACATCCAGGCTCATATCTCGGGAACCGTTTGACCGATTGGGGCCAAATTTTGCATGTGTATAGATCTCACATAGCTCTTCATCATAGTCATAATTGGTGGCGCCATGAGCAACCATTTATGCACCGTGTCCATCTGTTCATCTGCCTTGGGATAAAATCACTCATATCTCAGCAGATATATTTCACCTGAAATTTTGCAGGTTTATACATCCTGTACAGCTTTCTCGATTTTATGACAGGTGGCTCCACCTACATTCAGGTTTACTCTGCAGACATCTAAGCTCATATCTCGGGAACCGTTTGACCGATTCGGCCGAAATTTTGCTTGTGTATAGATCTCACATACCTCTTCATCATAGGCAAAACTGGTGGCACCACCTGCAACCACTTATGCACAGCGTCCATCTGTTCATCTGCCTTGGGATAAAATCACTCATATCTCAACAGTGGTTTGACTTATCCACCTGAAATTTTGCAGGTTTATATATCCTGGACAATTTCCTCGATTTTATGACAGGTGGCACCACCTATATTCACGTTTACACTGCAGACATCCATGCTAATATGCAACACACCTCACTCTATTCCCCTTGCCACTTAATCCATGCCTCACTTCACCTGTCCCACTCTGATTTCTGCGGATACACATAGTCGCTTGTCGACTACCCATATTCTAGTTTTAAAATGTCCTAGTCTGAAACTTGCAGGTCCGAAATGTCCATTTTGCTATAATAATAATGACTAAGGTAGATATGCAAGACTTAAGAGGATCAATATTTACTTTTAAAAATAAACCTCCATTCATACTCTCAAACTTTGCACAGGTTTGCATTAGGCCTGTAGGCCTTGTTCTGATTCAAATTTAAAAAAAAAATAAAATTTTTAAAATGTGATAAAAAATATCAGGTCTTAAAGACAAGTTCTCATTTTGATGTCCAAAATGTTAATAATTGTCATAAGTGTCTTGACAGTGAAGTGAAAGTATTCAAAATGAATATAATATTTATTTTTTTTTCATAAATTAAAGCCATAAAACCAGGTAGTTACAATCATTATTAAAATTTGTGAACTTTGTATATTCTGGATTCTCAACAGTGTCCTTCGACTGAAACTGAATAAATATGAGACCTTGAGTGAATACTTAATAATTGTATTCAAATATGATTAAAAAAAAATCAATAGTTCAATAATGAAAATTAATACAAATACTAATACAGGTAAAAAGAAAGAATTTGAGTGCAAATACTTTCAAAATGTATTCATTGATGCATTCATGAATATATTTTATAATTTTATTTTAATCATTTATTTCAATTATATTATTAAAAGAAATCTTTTGAAATGTTACTGATAATATTTTTTAATTAAAATTTTATTTTGCCCAATAATTCCAATTAATTTTTACTGAATAGTTTAACTCTCATATCATTTGTGCTAGTGGTACTTTTGGCTATGGGCAACCTGAAATTATTGAATAACAGTTAACTCCTTTGTAAAAAGCATGCTTGATAATTAACATGACTTACAGTGGACATTTATTTCCTGTTACTAGTGTTAGTGCTGTGGATTTCATTTTCACAGCATGTACACATAAGCATTTCATCTGTTAAAATCTGAAATTTGGAACCAGTTGATCAAAAACTGTAGATGTCATTCAAGTTTTCAAGCACCATGCCTTGATTGTTTTCATCTAGTCCGTGAAATGTGTGCTTGGGCAGTATTACATAACCGGTTCAACTTCTGACCTAACCACTGCCTCTGTGATTGTCTGGGTCAGGCTGGGTCAGGCAGTAATTACCAGAGAGCCTCTCTCTCTTTCTCTCTCTGGCAGTCGATATCTCTTTCTCTCATGCTCTCTCTCTCTTTCTCTCCATTACAGTCTAAGTGACTCTCTCTCGCTCTCTCTCTTTCTTTCTCTCTCTCTCTATCTTTCTCTCTCATTCTCTCTCACCCCTGAGCCTCCCATTCTCCCTGCACCCCATTCTGTTGACAGGTACTATAAACCAGATTAATTAGCTATGAATGTTGAAGCAATTTATAAATGTGAATCAACTGAAATATTCATTTATATATATATATATATATATATATATGTTATACTGTAAATGTGTAGTTACATTTTTAAACCTGGAAAAAAATGATGTATTGAAAAAAAGGAATAAAGGCAAATATTGTTAATTTTTCCTGGCTCAGTAGAATGGGAACAAAAATGATTTGCTTTGTTTCTCCACCTTTCTGTCTGCTTAAATATCTATTAATTATGAATAAACATTTTTCTCTGTAAGCACTTGAATTCAGTTTAATATCCTGTATGAATATGCAAAGGTGCTGTAACTCACACCATCCCCTTCCCCCACCCCATAGAGTCCTTGCTCTTTGGCACTGTGAACAATAGTTCTGTTGCTTTTCCATAAAATTTAATAATTAAAGATAATATATACAGAAAGACTGAGGCGTTTTAACTCCCATCATAACCCCCTCCCCCCCCCGTCAATCCTTCCACCTTGTTAAGTGGGGAATTGGATCTCATTAAACAAATCTGTAAACTGTTGAACTGTCAACAGCTCATCAAAAAGGTAAACCAATGGAAACACATGGTCAGATCTCAAAATATTATTTGCAACAATTTCTTCAATCATATCAACCAATGATTACCTTTTCCGATCAGACTTTATCTGCTTTTCATAATATTTTATATTTTAACCTTCCAGGTGTTTAAGTACTGTAGAATGCTCCATCCCCTCTCTCTTTCTCTCTCTCTCTCTCTCCTTTTCTCTCTTCATCCACCTCATAGCTGCCCTCACTGTTCCCTTCTCTGAGCCCCATCCCAATGTCAGCCTCAGTAAACAAGAACAAGATGAATCAGATATATTTATACTTAAATATTTTGTATAACTATTCGTCCATAGGTACCTATGTACATGCCAGAAATTATGTCAATATTGTGTAATATGTAGACATAGTGGGCATCAAAATAATGTACATTGTCAAGATTGAAGAGATATTGTGTCATACAGTAACAAATTCATAAATCCCCTCATCAGCTTAGTAAATGATAACATCATATCTGTCAAATTGAAATCTTGCAGACTTCCATACACTATAGATCCTTCAACAAATAGCCTATTCATCATTCTACTACTGCTTATTACTGCTGTCATTGCAGTGTCATTGTTACTGCTTGTTTGTACAGGGTCATCAGTGCCTGTATCATACTGACGGCTACAAAAAACTTCTTCTCTGAAACCATATGGCCAAATTATTTAATATCGACAGAAATGATCCTAGGGTAGCCCTTGTTCAAATGGTCTCTGTTCAGTGACTTTTGGCTGAGTTATGAGAAGCTGAATTTAGTAATATGCCATAACAGCCTGTTTTATCTCAGTGCCTACAAAGATCTTCTTCTCAAAAACAACTGGGCCAAATTCTTAAATCTCACACTAAATTATCCTCAGATGTTGATAATTCAAATTTGTTCAAATTGTTACAGGAAGCTGAACTGAGCCAGTTTGCTGTATCTTCCTATATGAGTTATAAACCTGCAAAACGTTTTTCTACTGACGCCACTGAAACCAATTTGTTTTAATAATTTACAAGAATAATCCCCACAATAATTCTAATATTCTTGTATCGCCAGACAATGTCTGGAGATATATTATGGTTTAGGCATGGTTGCACCATCTCTGCCGCGCCGCAGCCGCCGCAGAGATTTCGTTTGGATGCGAAAACTCAGAAAATATTTTACGGATCTTTACCAAACTTGACATGTGCATATATATGGGTGAGAGGACGAAGCCTATTAAAAATGGGGTCATGACCTTTACAAGGAGAGTGACCTGGACCTTGAATATAGATCCATTTTGGGGGGAAAATCTCACAAATTCTTAAATATCTCTAGAAATTTTGCATGGATTGATCCAAAAATCAACTTGACCGAAGATCTTAGATAGTGTTGTCATGTACCAGGAAGTGGTGGTGCCATCTGTTATCCTTTTCTTGTTTTGTGGCATTTAATACTCCCATCATTGCCACTTTACAGTACCTTGAGCATTATAAGTCAAAAACTAATGGACAGATTTCTTTCATATTATGCATATACATGAACATTGGTTATGGGATGATGTATATTAAAATTGGGGTCATGACTGTTCCTATGAGAGTGGCCTTGACCTTGAATATTGCCTTATATGGTGAAAATCACACTAAATCATAAATATCTCAATAAGAGATGCATGCATTGGTCCAAAAATCAAATTGACCAAAGATCTTGGATAGCTTTGTCTTTTGGCGAAGACAGGTGGTGCCACCTTCTGTCTTTCTCTTGTTTTTGTGCCTTTTATTACCACATCATTGCCACTTGACAGTACTGTGAGCATTATAAGTCTAAAACTAATGGACAGATAGGGCTGATATTGTGCATGTACATTGATCTTCTATACATCCATCTTGTATTCAAGACTGGTGGCGCCATCTGCAGTAGTTTGCTATGGCATCCATCTGTACATGTGCTTTCGGTGATAATTGCTTTTTTCTCCAGAGTGGTTCAAGGTATTGCTCAGAAATTTGGCATGTCTATCCATCTTGGAAAGTTTTCTCATAAAACAGACAGGTGGTGCCACCTACCTTCCCTTTTTAGCGAACCTGTGAGCTTATGTGATGGTGTGGCATGGTCCATCTTCTGTACGTTAACCCATACTATCTTGAAAGCGGCAAGAGTTAGCATCACGAAATTTTTTTGCAAAAATTAGTCATCTAAAAAACTCTATCGGATTCTGCTTATTTTTTTGCTAACTGCATTTTCTTAGATTTTATAGGGAAAAAGCTTAAAAACCTTTAAAAATCTTCTTCTCCGAAATTGTTCAGCCAAATTGTCCAATATTTCATAGAAATGATCCCTGGAACTATCTCTCTCAAATTTGTTCAAATGGTTTAAGTTCGGTGATTTTTGGCCGAGTTACAGGATGTTGAACTTAGTCATCTTTCCAATAAAGCATACTCAAATTACAATCTCAGAAACGGCTGGAGCTATCATCACCAAATTTTATGCAAATATTGGTCATAGAGTCTTATCTAAAATTGAGGTATTGGTGGCGCCACCTTCATTAGCCTTTTTTGTACAGGGGTCATCAGTGCCCGTACCATAATGAGGGCTACAATAAACTTCTTCTCTGAAACCATATGGCCAAATTGTTTAATATCACACAGAAATGATCTTAGGGTAGTGCTTTCTGAAGTTTGTTCAAATGGTCTCAGTTCAGTGACTTTTGGCTGAGTTATGGGAAGCTGAATTTAGTCATATGCCATAACAGCCCATTTTAGCTCAGTGGCTACAAAGATCTTCTTCTCAAAAACCACTGGGCCAAATTCTTAAATCTCACACATTAATTATCCTTAGATGTTGATAATTCAAGGTT
Organism: Sipunculus nudus; assembly: GCA_026874595.1. NCBI lineage: Eukaryota > Metazoa > Annelida > Sipuncula > Golfingiida > Sipunculidae > Sipunculus > Sipunculus nudus. The sequence continues at coordinate 29,362,981 of CM049313.1, forward strand.
TTGGTTCAGTGACTTTTGGCTGAGTTATGGGAAGCTTAACTTAGCCATATTGCTGTATTTTCCTATATTAGTTATAAACTTCCAAAACGTTTTTTGACTGACACCACTGAGGCTAATTTGTTTAATATTTTACAAGAATAATCTCCTGAATAATTCTTAAAATCATTGTCTTTTATGGTTGCAAAGAATGAATTTTGGCTGAATTATAAAGATTGAATTGCCAGTCATTTTACCATATATGTTAGCTGTGTGAAGCATTTACATCTAGCCTGGCATCAGTTTATCAGCATTGGTTACATCATGCCTCTAGACATTTAGGTTTCAGGTTATATATAATTAACATTGACAAGAATGTTTTTTAAAAGCTTTTAAAAAATGTAGATTTATGATATTACATATCATCTGTACACTATTTATAATTTCTCAGGAATAGCAGGAGCTACCATCTCCAAATTTTATGCAGTTTTAAGCTGAAAAAACTTCTTCTTGTAAAGAGTCCAGCCAAATTGTTCAATATTTTACAGAAATGATCCCAGAGGCGAGCCTTCTCTTTTAGCAGAGTTACATAACAGGCCAAGATTGTGTATGTTTCTTGAATAGGTTGAGAAACTGCCAACTGTTTCATATTTGGCAACAGATCAAGAGTTCATTCAGTGCAGCCAGATTTAGGTCAAGAGTTCAATCAGTGCAGCCAAGCACAAGGCATGTGATCACCTCATGGGCAGCATATGATCATTTCATGGGTAGCATGTGATCACCTCATGAGTATCATGTGATCACCTCATGTTCATTCAGTGCAGCCAGGTACAGGTCAAAAGTTCACTCAGTCTTCTAGCCAGGTGCAGGTCAAGAGTTCACTTAGTGCAGAAGCCTGAGCCAGTAATTTGTCACAGTACACTCGGGGCAACAGCCTTTCTCACCTTAGCCTGGTCAGCCCCGTGCATCAGACTCAAGGTAAGTTTGATGTATTGGGCTGATATTCTGACCAGTCTATGTGTCTTTAATGGCTTTCTCGTTCACAAGACAGGTGTTGCCATCTACAATGACTTTTGCAAAGTGTATGTGCCTGCTTAATTCTACGGAAGAATATGATATATCAGCCTGAAATTGGGCATATTTATACATGTCAAATAGCTTTGTCATATACAAGACTGGTGGTGCCACCTACAATAATTTTTGTGTTGTGCACCCATGTGTATTGTTTCTTGTTCAAAATGTTTAGTAGCTGCATTGTTCATATATATGAAAAGTAGTGGTTCAGCATTGAAGCGTTATACCTGGTGTATATCCATATGCACAGGTTCGCATTAGGCCTGTAGGCCTTGTTTTGTACAGGGGTCATAGGTCATCTGTACATTAACCCATAATTTCTCAGAACAGCAGGAACTACCATCCCCAGATTTTATGCAATAATCTGTCATATATCAAATGTTGTGGGATCCAGCTTATTTATGAAAAAAAACTGCATCTTTCTTATTCTAAATATTTTGATAAAAAGTTTATGAATATGTCAGCTTGAAAAATGCATTTTAGCCAAAGTTTTTCAGTTTGTGTAAACAGATTTGCCAACAGGCTAAGATTATGTCTGTATATTTAAATAGGTTAAGAAACTGCCAACTGTTTCAGATTTGGCAATAGATCAAGAGTTCATTCAGTGCAGCCAGATATAGGTCAAGAGTTCAGTTAGTGCAGCCAAGCACAAGGCATGTGATCCCCTCATGGGTGACATGTGAACACCTCATGGGCACCTTGTGATCACCTCATGGGTGTCATGCCTCTCAGGGCTGCATGTGGAGCCAGTCTATTTATAGCTTTGGCAGACTGCCAACTGTGTCAGATTAGGCAACAGGTCAAGAGTTCACTCAGTGTAGCCAGGTACAGGTCAAAAGTTCACCCAGTCTAGCCAGGTGCAGGTCATGAGTTCACTCAGTGCAGTAGCCTGAGCAAGCAAATTTGTCACAGTTCACTCGGGGCAACTGCCTTTCTCACCTAAGCGTGGTCAGCCCCATGCATCAGACTTAAGGTAAGTTTGATGTATTGGCCTGATATTTTGACCTATCTATGCGTCTTTGATGGGTTTCTCGTCACCACCTACAATGACTTTTGCACAATGTGTGACTTTAGTGCCTGCTTATTTCTATAGAGGAATTTGATATATCATCCTGAAATTGGGCATATTTATACATATCAAATAGCTTTGTCGTATACAAGACTGGTGGTGCCACCTACAATAATTTTTGCACTGTGTGTCCCTGCTTATTTCTCAGGAGGGATTTGATATATCAGTCTGAACTTGGGCATATGTATATATCTCTGATAGCTTTGTTGTATACAAGACTGGTGGTGCCAGCTACAATCATTTTTAGCTCAGCTGACTGTAAGTCAACTGAGGTGTAGGAATGGCGCTTTGTCCGTCGTCCATACGGATATCTGGCTGTCCGTTAGCAGAGCACTAATCGTAACAGCTGGTCCTAGAAATTTCTGAGTGATAATCCAGGGAGGTCAATAAAAAATCTCCTTGGAAACCTGAAAGTAGGTCACTGCAACCTACATCCTTTGAGCTACGGGGCTTGAAAGTACCCCCCAGAATAGTAAGAAATTTGATACAAAACCTCCAATATCTTGATAATTAATGCATGGTTTGTCATGAATCTTGCCTTGAATATTGACCATGACTAGTTTTGTCAGTTCCTGAAACATGGTGGCGCCACTTGTATTTTTTCTATTTTAACAAATATTTTTCTATTTATTTACTAAAAATAAACTGGCTTCAAACTTGATTTAATAATGACCAACCACATAAGTAAATTCATTTTGATTACCAGGGTCCAGCGATCTAAGTTGAAGGTCACAGGAGCCACATCTTTAAAAAGATTGTGGATGCACTGTAAATGAAACTTTTCATCCTGAACTTTCCAACGTTCACACATGGCTTACTTGCCTAAAGTAAGGAAACCTGTAGTATTTAAGGTTATCTGGTCAGAGGTCAAGGTCACTTTTTAAAAGATTGTTACAATAATCCTAATGCTGCAAGTTCAAGGATATTAAGTTCTGAGATTTTTTGGTCACAAGGTCATTGGTTAAGGTCACAGGACTGTCATTCTGAAAAATTTCTATAAAAATATCCTTATAGACAAATTCAGCTGAGCGTTGAGACCCATGGGTCCCTAGTTGTGTTGTGTGCACCCATGCCAGAATTTCAGCAGTGATGTTTGTGTAATTGTTTCTTATTCAAAATTTTTAGTACCTGCATTGTTCTTATACATGAGAAGTAATGGTCCAGCATTGAAGCATTATACCTGGTGTATTTCCCAGTGCACAGGTTCGCATTAGGCCTGTAGGCCTTGTTAATTTAAAATGTTCCAATTTTAGTAATTTCTCATTACATTTCATATGGTAAATATACTGTTTAGCCAAGAGGATAATGATATTATCTATAAACCTATCTTTCCTATCAAATATTCCAAATAAAATGTTTACAGTATCAAATGAATTTCTATAATGTATTCTACTGTTCAACCATGTTTCTAAATCCTTCCAAAATGACTGACTATAATAACAATAAAACATCAAGTGTTCTAATGACTCTGTTTCATTTTTACAAAAAGTACATTGATTATCATCAATTAAACCACATTTGAATAACCACTCCTCAACAATTAATGTTTTTGTTAAAATCTTGTATTGTATTTCTTGCAGTTTCTTATCTCTTGTATTTCGTCTTGCAAGCATAAAAATGTTAAGCCACTTTTCTTCTTGTATGTTATAAACCTTTGAGTAATATTGTTTTGGCTTATTTTCCCCAATTGAAACCTGATTTGAAAGATATTCATATATGTCTTTTGATGTTAAAGCATTGAGTTGTGTTGTTACCTGATCATGTCTACATGTTATTTTATAAGAATGATCATGGTCCGTATCAATCTCCATTATATTATTTAAGTTAGACCTTATACCTGCTATTATACCCCTCCAAAAGGTATACATAAGCTTTGGTGCCCTTTTCTTAATCCATATATTAAATGTTATAATATCTCCTGATTCATCATATAAATCTGATACATATATCATTCCCAAGTTGAACAAAGCTTCATTATATACAGATTTTCCTTCTATTGTAATATAGCTATTGTTCCATATGGGTGCTGGGCCTTCAAATTTATAAACAACCCTCCAAACTTTCAAAATCTCTCTATAGAAAGCTGGTATTTTATTTAATGTTAGGTCATTAAAATTACTGCACATTAATAATGATAATCCTCCACAAGGTGAACATAATATATTTTATTAACTATATTAATCCAGTCTTTGTTAAAAGCTTTAGTATATCTCTTCAGCCACATAATCTTCTGGGCATTGATCATACATGCTACATTTATCATTTGTTGTCCTCCTTCCTCGTATTTGCGGCATAAGATCTCTCTTTTTATCCTGCCTTTAGGATTACCTTTCCATATAAATTTATACAAAAGATTTGTTATTTCATTAATATATTCTTTGGGTATAAGTAATACTGTAAAAATATACTGAAAGACAGAAAATCCAAGATTTTTTGCAAGTAGGATTCTTCCATTAAGTGTAAGTTTCCTAGTTTTCCACATGTTTAAGGTCTGCTTAATCTGCTCTATCTTTGGTCTTAAATTTTCCTCAATTAAATTATGTTCATCATGAGTAATTATAATTCCTAATATTTTAATTGTATCCGCCAAAACAGAGTTTTGCGGATACTATATTTTCAGCCCGCCGCGGCGGCGGCTTAGGTGACCGGAGAACTCCTCCGTAACCGCTGGGCAGAATTTTACGAAACCCGGGATTATGTTCGGGTCACATGTGAACTGCTGCGCCCCGATTTTGTTTTGACCTCTGACCTTTCCTCTGCGCTCTGCGTCGGTTTGTGCGTCTGTTTCCACACATAAACCAACATATCTCGGGAACTGTTTGACTGATCAGGAAATTTTTTTTGCACAAATGTAGCCCTTGGAGAGCTTTATAACATACACAAAAAATGGTGGCGCCACCTGCAACCATGTTTGCACAGTGTCCATCTGTTCGTCTGCCTTGGGTTAAAATCACTCATATCTCTGCATTGGTTGGACTTATCCATCTGAAATTTTGCATGTCTGGACAGCTTTCTAAATTTTATGACAGGTGGCGCCACCTACATTCATGTTTAAGCTGCAGACATCCAATCTCATATCTCGGGAACTGTTTGACCAGTTGGGCCAAAATTTTGCATGTGTTTAGATCTCTCATAGCTCTTTATCATACGCAAAACTGGTGGTGCCACCTGCAACCATGTTTGCACAGTGTCCATCTGTTCGTCTGCCTTGGGTTAAAATCACTCATATCTCTGCAGTGGTTTGACATATCTGCCTAAAATTTTGCAGGTTTATACATCCCCGACAGCTCTCTTGATTTTATGACAGGTGGCGCCACCTGCATTCTAGTTTATGCAGCAGACATCCAAGCTCATATCTTGGGAACCGTTTGACCGATTGGGCCAAAGTTTTGCATGTATATAGTTCTCACATAGCTCTTTATCATACGCAAAACTGATGGCGTCACCTGCAACCATTTTTGCTCAGCGTCCATCTGTTTGTCTGCCACGGGCTAAAACCACTCATATACATGTAGTGGTTTGACTTATCTGCCTTAAATTTTGCATATGTATACAACTTGGACGGCTTTCTGGATTTTGTGGTATGGGGGGCAACCTACATACACAATTTGGCTGCAGACATCCATGCTAATATGCAACACTCTATTTCCCCTTGCCACTCAATCCATGCCTCACTTCACCTGTTCCACTCTGATTTAGGCGGATACACGTAGTCGCTTGTCGACTACCCGTATTCTAGTTAATACATATACTTAATTCCATTAATTGGGGTATACCTTCTTATTCAACAAGTATATATATATATATATATATATATATATATATATATATATACACACACACACACACCCGTACATACATACATACGCGCACAATGCATATATATACATACATACACATACACACACATATATATATATATGTACCTTCTGGAACTGGATTTACCTACATAACTATAAAGCACATACACTATTTAATAGAGAACCACCCACAAGGTTGATCACCAACAGAAATTGTGATATCTCATCTCATATTCTGAATAGTGAAAGCTTTAGCCGAGTTGGTTTATTATTATTGTATCCGCCAAAACAGAGTTTTGCGGATACTATGTTTTCAGCTGCACGCCGCCACCTCCGCTGCCGCCGCGGCGTAGGTGTCCGGAGAACTCTTCCGTAACCGCTGGGCAGAATTTTACGAAACCCGGGATTATGTTCGGGTCACATGTGAACTGCTGCGCCCCGATTTTGTTTTGACCTCTGACCTTTCCTCTGCGCTCTGCGTCCGTTTGTGCGTCTGTTTCCACACATAAACCCACATATCTCGGGAACCGTTTGACCAATCAGGAAAATTTTTTTGCACAAATGTAGCCCTTGGAGAGCTTTATAACATACACAAAAAATGGTGGCGCCACCTGCAACCATGTTTGCACAGTGTCCATCTGTTCGTCTGCCTTGGGTTAAAATCACTCAAATCTCTGCAGTGATTTGACTAATTCACCTGAAATTTGGCATGCGTATACATCCTGGATAGCTTTTCTGATTTTATGACAGGTGGCGCCACCTACATTCACGTTTACGCTGCAGGTGTATAGATCTCACATAGCTCTTTATCATACGCAACACTGGTGGCGCCACCTGCAGCCATTTATGCACAGCTCTGGTCTGTTTGTCTGCCATGGGATAAAATCACTCATATCTCGGCAGTGGTTTGACATATCTGCCTAAAATTTTGCAGGTTTATACATCTCCGACAGCTCTCTTGATTTTATGACAGGTGGCGCCACCTGCATTCTGGTTTATGCAGCAGACATCCAAGCTCATAGCTTGAGAACCGTTTGACGGATTGGGCCAAAGTTTGCATGTGTATAGTTCTCACATAGCTCTTTATCATACGCAAAACTGGTGGCGCCACCTTCAACCATTTTTGCACAGCGTCCAACTGTTTGTCTGCCATGGGCTAAAATCACTCATAAACATACAGTGGTTTGACTTATCTGCCTCAAATTTTGCATATGTATACAACTTGGACAGCTTTCTGGATTTTGTGGTAGGTGGCGCAACCTACATACACCATTTGGCTGCAGACATCCATGCTAATATGCAACACTTCACTCTATTTCCCCTTGCCACTCAATCCATGCCTCACTTCACCCGTTCCACTCTGATTTAGGCGGATACATGTAGTCGCTTGTTGACTACCCGTATTCTAGTTACTTATTGCATTAACCTTATTAATGGAGATTTTTGGTTTTAACTTCAACATCTACAAAACAATCTCTAACAATACCCTGGATTTTTCTCCTGACAGCACTGTAAAGTTAAAGTTGCACTTCTAATCTCTCCCCATCAACATGATAGGGGCCTCACTAAATGTTCATGTGCTGACAGAATTAAAACTTAGAAAACTCAAGACCTCGTACTCTTTTAGTACCTGCAAACTAGACTGTGCCACATCCTGCCTACCATAGTTAGAATTTGAGTGTTTACATTATATTTAGAAGTGTTACACATGTACATAAGAAGATTTACACGTGAAGATTATTATTGCATGGAATACATACAAATCGTCTTATTTATTTCCATTAAATAAGAATCCATAGCCTTTTGTGAGTTACTTGTTTTTCGTTTTGGTTTCCCCATCACTGTTTTGAATCACTCTGAGGATGTTTTTCGATGTTTTTCGAAATTTATCTGTTCTTTTCCGTAGTTTTCTTTTATTTTGCAGGAGCTCCTCCCAGTCACGCCTCACAAGTTGCGCATGCGCATTTCTCCTCGTATTTTTCAGCTAATAAAATTAAACTTGCCCATCTCTAGTTTACTCCTTGTATAATTTATAGGGTGTTCTTATCCTTGGGTTATTTTTTCACATATATTGGTTTCATAGCTGAGATACTTCAAATTTTTTTCTGATACATTTTTTTTAATTAAAAAAATTTGAATATGATAAAAAATCAGATCTTAGACAAGTTCTCATTATGATTTCTGTAATGTAAATAATTGTCATAAGACTCTTGCTATTTCTAGTGTGTAGATTGATGTGAAGGTAGTCCAAAGTGAATATTAAAGTTTTATTTTTTTAATATAAATAAAATTCATAAAACCAAGTACTTATGATCATTATCTAAATTTGTGATATTTGTTTATTCTGGATTCTGAAGAACTTTGTTTGGCTGAAACTGAATAAATACCAGACATGGTGCAGTACTTTGCAAATGTATTTGAATGCAAATATGAATATATTCTCCATAATTTCATGTATAAGGATAGGAATACAGGTAAAAATGTAAGTATTTGAATACAAATGCATTCATGAATATATTCTATAATATTATTTTAATAATCATTTATTTCGACAATATTATTAAAAAATCTTTGATGAAAAAAACAGGTGATACTGTTATCATTTTTAATTTAAATTATACTTGACACAATACTTGTTATTAATTTTTAATAAATAGTTTAACTTTTCAAATAATTCTGCTGCAAAGTAGGTAAAGTTTTATGGCCAAGTCAAAACCTGTGTGATGAAAGGACACCATTTCCAACTGTAAATAATATTAATGACATCAATCCTCTTCCCTGTCTCAACGGATATTATCAAAATCTTACATAACTTGAGTTAAACACCATCAACTCATAATAGAGCTTATATTACCTCACAAAACCAGCCTTTGCCTACCTCCTCTTCCAAATCATATTTTGTGATCATATATAACAGCTGAGCGCCGTGACCCATGGGTCCCTTGTTTTTTTACCTTCAAAGATGTGTGGTTTTCTGTTAACAGGGCACAAATCGTAACCATTGGACCTAGAATCTTCTATCTTGACATCCAGGGAGGTCTATGAAAAATCTCTTTGGAATACTGAAATTAGGTCTCTGTTACCCATATCCCCCGAGCTATGGGGCTCAGATGAACCCCCCCCCCGGGAAAAAAATTGTTACAAAAGCTCCAATATATGAACAACTAATGCATTGATCACAATGATTCTTTGCATGCATATTCATCATGGAGTGTTTCCTCAGTTCCTGCTGACTGATGGTGCCACCTTGATATTTTTAGCAAACCTGTGAGCTTATGCGATGGTGCGTCGTGTGTCGTGCGTCGTGCATCGTACATCATTTGTTGTGCGTTGTCTGTACGTTAACCATAGCTAACTCAAAAATGGCAGGAGCTAGCATCACCAAATTTTTTGCAAATAATTAGTCATCCAAAAAACTGTATCAAGATTTTATTTTTTTTTTTCTAACTGCATTTTTAGCTCAGCTGACTATAAGTCATCTGAGCTATAGTCGTGGTCCATTGTCCGTCGTCCGTCCGTCTGTCCGTCCGTAGATGTGGCACGTTTTGAAACCGTAAGACCTAGGAATCCAAAATTCGGCATAATGTTAGATGTCCCCAAGATCTCCTACCAAGCCGAAAACTGGGTCTTTTCGACTTCGTTCCTTTGAGAAATTAAGGAAAAACCTCAATTTTTTATTAAAAAACTATTTTCACACTTCAGGACTGCCTAATATCAAAACCACTCATCTGTTTTTCCTCATATTTACCATAAATATTCCTCTATATAGTTCCTATGTACATTCAAGAAATTATGTCTGTATTATGTAATTTAAAAAAGTTATGGACCCAAACATAATGCATTTTGTAAAAAATCAGGAAAGATATTTGATCACTTAACACAAAACATGTTAAAGCTATGGACCTTTTTTCCAGTAATATAACTTTAATTAATCAAAATTAAATTGTATACCCAAAATTAGATGAAAATCTTTTAAATTTTTTAAAATATTAATAAAAATAAAAAATTGGTACCTTAAATTTTGCCCAACTTTGACCATGGCACGTTTTTTTCCTGTGAGTACTGTGGATTTCATTTTCACAGCATGTTTTTGTTACCTTTTCAACTGTTAACACCAGATCAAAAACTGTAGATTTTATTCAAGTTTTCAAGCACCATGTAACATATTGTTTACATCAAGCTAGTGTTATGCAGTTTGCAAGAGCTCAGCTCCCCAGCTTCAGCTCTTAGTTCCTTAAATTCGGCATACAGCTAGATGTCTCCAAAATCCCCTACCATGCCAAGAATTTGGTCACTAGGACTATATAAGAATCTTGTATGGATGGATAGAATGTCACGTATTCCAAATAACACCATGCAGTCACCTATGGTATTTTTCAGTTCAATTTTAATGATAAAGAAGTAAATCATATCATTCATTACTAATCATTAGGGATCATATGATGGAAATTAATGATAGACAAAGATGCAGTTGATAATATTAATCTAGATTCCTACTGTGTCTAGTGTGTACATTGATGTGAAATTAGTCCAAAATGAATTTATTACAGTTATTTTTTAATATAAATAAAAGCCATAAAACCAGGTACTTATGATCATTATTTAAATGTGTGAATTTTGTATATTCTGGATTCTCAGCATCATTGTTTAGTGAAAACTGAATAAATACCAGTCATGGTGCGAATACTCTGTAATTGTATTTAAATACGAATATGATTATGTACTCCATTATAAAATTTCTTGCATAAAGAATGGGAATTCAGGTAAAAATGAAAGTATATGAATACCAGTGCAAATACTTTCAAAATGTATTCATGAATGCATTCATGAATATATTCTTTAATATTATTTTAATAATCATTTCAGTTATATTTCATTTTAAAAAATCATATGATTCTCTTATTATTTAAAAAAAAAATAATATTTGGGACAATATTTGTAATTTTTTTAATTAATAGTTAAACCCTTATATTATATATTCTGCTTACAAGTTATATGGCCAAGTCAAAATCTGTGTGACAATAGCACTCCATTTGTTAACTAGACATTTCTTGGCACCGCAGGTGCCAGAGTATCCCCAGACATAGTAGGCCCCCCTCCTACAAGAACAGACCCCCATTTTTAGCAGCATATACTGACACTTGGCATATTTATTGTTTATTCCATCTAACGATCCACAATCTTGTTGAAGATGTTGGTCCTGTGACCTTGATCTTTTTAAAGATGTGTCCTGTGACCTTGACCTTTGATCTCATAACCCCAAAATCAATTTGGGTCTTGCTTTTCCAATGGGACATATGCAAGTCAAGTTTGAAATCTATACATCAATAAAGCAGGAATTATCATCCAGAAACTTATTTTTGGACAGATGGCTCCTGTGACCTTCACCTTTGACCTTGTGACCTCAAAATTGATAGTGTTCTTCCTCTCTTGGCAGGAGAACTATATGTGCAAGATGAAAGATATGAGATGAAATGTTTGGCTGAAAATGCATCCACATCTTTTTAAAGATGTGTCCTGTGACCTTGACCTTTGACCTCATGACCCCAAAATCAATTTTGGTCTTACTTTTCCAGTGGGACATATACAAGTCAAGTTTGAAATCCATACATCAATAAAAGCAGGAATTATCATCCAGAAACTAATTTTTGGACATATGGCTCCTGTGACCTTCATCTTTGACCTTGTGACCTCAAAATTGATAGGGGTCTTCCTCTCTTGGCAGGTGAACTATATGTGCAAGATGAAAGATCTGAGATGAAATGTTTGGCTGAAAATGCATCCACATCTTTTTAAAGATGTGACCTTGACCTTTGACCTCATGACCCCAAAATCAATTTGGGTCTTGCTTTTCCAATGGGACATATATAAGTCAAGTTTGAAATCCATACATCAATAAAAGCAGAAATTATCATCCAGAAACTAATTTTTGGACATATGGCTCCTGTGACCTTCACCTTTGACCTTGTGACCTCAAAATTGATAGGGGTCTTCCACTCTTGGCAGGTGAACTATATGTGCAAGATGAAAGATCTGAGATGAATTGTTTGGCTGAAAATGCATCCACAATATTTTTATAGAGGTTTCCTGTGACCTTGACCTTTGATCTCATGACCCCAAATTCAATTCCGGTCTTCCTTTTCCAATGGGTCAAATACAAGTCAAGTTTGAAATCCAAACATCATAAAAGAAGGAATTATCATCCAGAAACTAATTTTTCTACACCTCCTGAACTTAAAAAATTTTACAAAATTTAAAAAATGTTTCTACTTTGCCCCAGGCGGGCGCATTCGTGTCGTTCCGACACATCTAGTTTTCTTCATATTTTCATAAATAATTGTCTATATATAACCTATGTACAAGCCTGAAATTAGGTCCGTACTATATAATTTAAAAAAGATATTAGCCCAAACATTTAAAAAAAGTTATTAGCCCAAACATAAGCAATTTTAAAATTTTGCCCAACTTTGACCATGGCACGTTTTTTTCTAATAAGTACATTTGATTTAATTTTCACAGCCAGTTTACAAATGGATTTAATCTGATGAATTTTAAAAATTTGAAAGTATAAGCTTAAATATTAGTCTAGCTATTGAAGTTTTTTAGAGGCTTTAATGTATTTGTATTTTCTACCATCATGACCCTACTTTTTTAGCTCAGCTGACTATAAGTCATCTGAGCTATAGTCGTGGTCCATTGTCCATCGTCCGTCCGTCTCTCTGTCCGTCCGGATGTCCATCCGTAAGACTGGCACGTTTCGACACCGTTGGACCTACGAATCTGAAATTTGGCATACAGTTAGATTTCCCCAAAATCTCGTACAATGCCGAAAATTGGGTCAATAGGACTTCGTTCCTTCGAGATATTAAGGAAAAACCTCAATTTTTTATTAGAAATCTATTTTCACTCTTCAGGACTGCCTTATATCAAAACCACTCATCTGGTTTTCTTCATATTTACCATAAATATTCCTCTATATAGTTTCTTTGTACATGCCAGATATTAAGTCAGTATTATATAATTTAAAAAAGTTATGGGCCCAAACATAATGGACTTTGTAAAAAAATCAGGAAGATATTAGGTCACTTAAGACCAAAAGTGTTAAAGGTAGGGACTTTTTTCCCGTAATACAACTTTAATTAATCAAAATTTAATTGTATACCAAAAATTAGATCAAAATCTGTTAAATTTTTTTAAATATTGGCAAAAATTTAAAATTGGTACCTTAAATTTTGCCCAACTTTGGCCACGGCATGTTTTTTTCCTGTAAGTACTGTGGATTTAATTTTCACAGCATGTATACATAAGGATTCAATCTGTTAAAATCTGAAATTTGAAAATAAAAGCTGCAAAATTAGGCTGGTTATTGAATTTTTTTGGAGGCTCTTGTTGTATTCCCTTACATTGTCAAGCAGTCCACTTTGATGACTGTAGGTCATTCAGTGCACATCTCTATGCTCCCCAGGCTGTTGGCATAATTTTAGATGTCCCCAGGAATATAACTTAATTTAATCAAGATTCTATTGTTTTCCCAAAATTAGATCTGTATTTTGCAAATTTTTCAAGTTATTAGCATAAATAAAAAATCAATACCTTAAATTTTGTCCAACTTTGGCACTGTTGATTTAATTTTCATAGCACATATACATAAGGATTTAATCTTTTAAAATCTGAAATTTCAAAGAAATTGATTGGAAAGAATAGCTTTTATTAGCCCTCAGCCCTTAGGCTGATGGGCTATTGTCGTCACCCAAGCTGTCCGTCCGTCTGTCCGTCCGGCGTCCGTTAACTTTTACCTTGTGAGCGGGATATCTTGAAAAGGATTCGCCGTCAGAATTTCATTTCCTCGGTAAAGATGTATATCGACAAAATCTCGGTCAAGTTCGAAGATGGGTGACCTTGACCTATTTTTCTACATTTTAGAGCTGATTATAGAAAAACACTTAGATGCTTAATACTCAGGAACCATTTGGTGGATTTTCACAAAACTTACTATGGTTATTGGGACTGATAGTCTGTACCTGCTACACAAGTTTGGTGGCGCCACCTACAATTTCTGATTTTTAATGAATTTTTATCGGATTTTTCAATTTTGGGCTTGTGAGCAGGATATCTCTAAAAGAATTCATCGTAGGAATTATATTTTTTGGTGAAGATGGATATTGACAAAATCTCGGTCAAGTTCGAAGCTGGGTGACCTTGACCAATTTTTCTACGTTTTGGAGCTAATTATAGAAAAAAATTTTGAAGCTTATTTCTTTGGAACCATTGGCTGGATTCTCACAATATGTACTATGATTGTAGGGACTGATAGTCTGTAACTACTGCACAAGTTTGGGGGCACCACCTGCAATTTCTGATTTTTAATGAATTTTTCTTGGATTTTTCAATTTTGGCCTTGTGAGAGGAATATCTCTAAAAGTATTCACAATAGGAATTTTATTTCTTTGGTGAAGATGTATATCGACAAAATCTCGGTCAAGTTCGAAGATGGGTGACCTTGACCTACTTTTCAAGGTCACAGCTTATAATAGAATAAAACTTAGAAGCTTATTTTTCAGGAAGCATTTGGTGGATTGTTATGAATCATGGTACATCCCTCTCCATTTTAAATTTATAACTCAGACATGTACAGATATACATCCATGTGAGAACAGATATTTAGTACTTTTTACTGTTACCACCTCTAAACACCGTTCTTTTGACTGAGGGCTTTTGTCAGCTTCTGCTGATATTCTAGTTCATGTTTTCATACACCATGTCAAGTGTTGTTTACATCTAGCCCACCTAGTAGTACAGCCTTCACTTGCATTATGTAACCCACCCCAGGCAGCTTGCCTTGGGTCAGCTTGGCCACTACCAGCAGGCTTCCCTCTGCCCTGCACTCCCCCCCCCCCCCCCCCCAGATGGTGCATAAACTAGATGAATGTTATTATTTTCTGTATTTGATTCATTCTTATTCTAGGCTATGCTACATTTTAGATTTTGTATTGTACCACCAGGGTTACAATGATTAAAGTGTACATTTAATTGTGTCCACAAAGTGGTGTATTGCTATGAAAGTGTGGATGTTCATGAGATAAGTAATTCCTTACTTCAGAGGAGTAAAAACTTCACCAGGTGTGAAATTGACTATTAATTCCAGTAATAAATTTTAACTGGGATAGTAATTAGCACAATGATATTGTTTGTCCCTCATTCAACCAACAGTTACTTTATTTGAAAAGATGTTTATCAAATTGTTTTATCAAATTTACTGAATCTTTTATTTTATTTTGGTGAATAAAATTAAGCATGTACTGAAAACTCCAATGTGCAAAACTTTTTAATAGTGATTCAAGGAATATTCTTGTAGATGCCATGTTGTGGCATTATTTTCTTTTAAATTCAGTTTAAACATTTATGATTTAAAAATAATAAAATATATGTGTATGCATAATATGACCCAATATGAGCTACACTCTGGATATATGATGATTGCAACTTTTGCAACAATTCTAATATTTTAACTTATAGTTTCAGTATTTTACTCTGTATATATACTGATTGCAACTTTTGCAACAATTCTAATATTTTAACTTATGTTTTCAGGTTTTTTTTATTAAAAATTTATAAAACCTTTAAATAAAAAAATGATTCAGATTAAAACTTCTTAATGGAAAAAGTGGATATGCTTAAAAAAAAATAGGATTATATATAAACTTAAATGCATTATTCCCTTGAAAGTGAAATAAAGGTATTAGTCCATTCTGTCCACTTGCCTGTCCATCTGTAAATTTTCATATGCATCACAGTATCTCAAAACCCTTACTGTTTTTCTTCATGACAGTCTTGTCAGAGTATTAGTTTGCAATCATATATTTAGAACTTTACTATAACCAAGTAGGAGGGCCCCTTTCCTCTTAGCTTTTCATATTCTTATATAAATGAAAAACATTACAATAGAATATTTCTACATCCACCTTCGTGCTGCCCTCACTTTTCCCTTCTCCGAACCCCATCCCAATGTCAGCCTCAGTAAGCAAGAACAAGATGAATCAGATATATTCATACTTTAATATTTTGTATAACTATTCGTCCATAGGTACCTATGTACATGCCAGAAATTATGTCAATATTGTGTAATATGTAGACATAGTGGGCATCACAATAATGTACCTTGTCAAGACTAAAGAGATATTGTGTCATACAGTCACAAATTCATAAATCACTTCATCAGCATAGTTAATCATTACATCATATCTGTCAAATTGAAAGCTTGCAGACTACCATACACTTTAGATCCTTCAACAAATAGCCTTATCATCATTCTACTACTGCTTATTACTGCTGTCATTGCATTCATATTTGCTCAAATATATCACAGTTTTCAACCCCTCCTAAATAAATAAAAAATAAACCACTATATTTGACTCTATTAATCCATCAGTCAGGTAATTTCATTTATCATTTACTCACATATTACATTACATTCCTTTATAATAGCCCAACATGTCCATGATATTCATAAGCTTTATCGACTCGATATACCGTATTTATTCCAGTTTGGCGATCCCTCTTATTTCTCGACCCCAAAAAATATTTTGAAAGCATAATTTCTAAAATGACTCTAATTTCTCGACTGCTGACGATGTTTTCTGTCGACGAAGTTAAGGTGAAATGCCTCCGTCTCTCACGGGCACCGCAGTTTGTATCTGACTAGATTCTTATAACACTGGGCATCCAATCAAACTTGCTTCCAATAAAATTTATGAAGATACAAAGATGCGTTTTTCATAATATATAAACATGATGAAGCGTTCAAGAACCAAATGGGTGTCCGTGACGAAGCAAACTCATGTAACATTCCTGGTACGCACGTGCCTCGTGTGCAATTCACGTGGGATCTTCAGCAATAATATTTACAAAATACTGCAAAGCATGCTTGGTGGAACAACTGTGATACAGGTGGAACTGTCATCTTAGTTAAGTTTAAACGACCCCGGTTAGTTTTTGGATGGGTGACCACGCGTACCAAACGGGGCCCGATCGAGGACACGCGAGCTAGGACCATTTCCGGTCGTATATGTTTTAACGCGCCTTTACTTTCCTATATTTATTACGTATTATGCAAATAAAAGTTATCTGATAATAGGCAGTTATTTTTTATAAAGTCCTCTTCCAACTTGATGCAGCTGCTTGTCCCTTTTCGGCCCGCCGATATTGCCGCCTGGCGGGTTAACTTGAAACAACTGGTGGTTACATGAGTTGCCGTCTATGTCAAGTGATCGTACCTATACGCGAAGTTGTGATCATTTTGTAAAGTGATTGAGCTCAGTTTGATTAATCATTTGCGGACTGCGTATAATTCATGTGACGGTTGGAAGCCTGTTTGTAGAAAATACTGTTAAGCTAACAAAACAAACTTATATACGACCAAATTATCACTCAATTCATATGACCGCTCAAGTGTCAGAGCGGCTCTGCGTCTCTACGGAAGGTTATCAAACCGTATGCCTCTAATATCTCAACCACCGCAAATTCTGCATGAAGATAATTTTCAAATATCCTCCATTATCTCGACCTCTGAGAAAATTAATTATTTTTAAGTGGTCGCCAAATTAGAATTAATACGGTAGTATCACAGTGGAGAAACATTTATAGTCCAATCACGATCAGCTGAGCGCCGTGACCCATGGGTCCCTTGTTTTACTACAGCTTTGCCTGGTAAAACAAAAACTGGCATAATGTTAGATGTCATAGTAAATATTCATATTCTTCCATACATTTCCTATGTACATACCAAAATTTAGGTCAGTATTGCATAATTTGTTGAAGTAATAGGCCCAAACATAATGCACCATGTGAAAAATCAGGAAATATATTTACTCACTTAACATAAGAATTGCTGATGCTAGAGACTTTTTTCAGAGATATAACTTCATTTAATCAGGATTCAATTGTATACCGAAAATTAGATCTGAAATTTGCAATTTTTTAAAGTTATTAGCATAAATATAAAATCAGTACCTTAAATTTTGCCCAACTTTGGCCACGGCACGATTTTTTCCTGTAAGTACTGTGGATTTAATTTTCACAGCATGTACACATAAAGATGTAATCTGTTAAAATCTGAAATTTGAAAATAAAAGCTGAAAAATTAGGCTAGTCATTGAATTTTTTTTTTAGGCTCTTGTTGTATTCCCCTACATTGTCAAGCAGTCCACTTTGGTCTGTAGGTCATTCAGTGCAGCTCTATGCTCCCCAGGCTGTTATGTAATCCCATCACTCCAGCAAGCCCTCTCTCTTTTGGAGCTTGATCAGGCTGCCAGTGTTAATACCACAGGGAGCCTTTCTCTCTTCCACCCCCCCCCCCCCCCCCCCCACCGCATTCTGTTGACAGACCTGTACTCTAAACAAGATGAATCTTATAAGTTCACATTTTTTTTAGCGACGAGCAGTAACAACAGGGACCCCTCCCCCACCCACCCCTTCAATACACAGGATTAATAAACAACACGAATCTTATACTTTTAATGTTAAATAAATTCTTTTTATTTAGACTTGGACAATTTTGATTTTTTTTAAAGAAAAAAATGTTCAAGAGTTTAATCCTATTATTCAAATGTGATAAAATATTAGGAACTAATGTAAGTGCTTACTGACAAGATTTAAGAAGATATAAATACTTGGTAGCATTTGATTCATATCTCTTTAAAGTTGGCGGGGCCTAGGTGTGAATAACACTGTAAACCTAGTTTTAAAATTAGGCATATTGCTCGAACTTTGTGGGATTAATTTTTACTCATATGGCCATATATTTAACTTGTGAAAACTCAGTTACCTTCACACATTATTTGTTTATGAAATGGAACTTTTATATGACACTTACCACAGGCCCATTTTTTCCCTTGGTGCATCACTAAATGGTTTCAGGCCAAAGGTTTCATTTATTACACAGTCCATATGCTTTAGCTCATGTCCTTTATTCTATAATTTACCGAGTTTCACTTTAGCTGGGCCATTTTCTCTTAGCTTTTCAAATGTAAATATATACATGAAAAACCATAAGAAATAAAAATATTTTGCAGTTACTAATATTTTCCAAAATTCAGCTGAGCAACGTGACCCATGGGTCCCTTGTTTGACAGGTGGCACCATCTACATTCACATTTAAGCTGCAGACATCCAAGCTCATATCTCAGGAACCATTTGACTGATTGGGCAAAAATTTTGCATGTTTATAGATCTCGCATAGCTCTTAATCATACGCAAAAGCGGTGGCGCCACCTGCAATCATTTTTGCACAGTGTCCGTCTGTTTTTGCCATGATATAAAATCACTCATATCTCGGCAGTGGTTTGACATATCTGCCTAAAATTTTGCAGGTTTATCCATCTTGGATAGCTTTCTGGATTTTTTTGCAGGTGGTGCCACCTAAATTTATGTATACGCTGCAAACATTCAGGCTTATATCTTAGGCCTGATTTTCATATCCCCCTGAAATTTTGCATGTGTATAGATCTCACATAACTTTTAATCATACACAAAATTGGTGGTGCCACCTGCCACCATTTTTGCACAGCGTCCGTCTGTTTGTCTGCCATGGGCTAAAATCACTCATATCTCAGTAGTAGACTTATCTGCCTAAAATTTTGGATGTGTAAAAACATCTTTGATAGCTTTCTCGATTTTGTGGCAGGTGGCACCACCTATATTTATGTATATCCTGTACACATTCAGGCTTATATATCAGGACTGGTTTGACATATCCCCCTGAAATTTCGCATGTGTATAGATCTCACCTATCTCTTAATCATACACAAAACTGGTGGCGCCATCTGCCACAATGTTTGCACAGTTACATCTGTTTGTCTGCCATGGGCTAAAATCACTCATATCTCAGTAGTGGTTTGACTTATCTGCCTAAATTTTGCATGTTTATACATCTTGGACAGCTTTCTGGGTTTTGTGGTAGGTGGCACAACCTACATACACATTTCGGCTGCAGACATCCAGGCTATTATGCAACACATCTCACTCTATTTCCCCTTGCCACTCAATCCATGCCTCACTTCACCTTTCCCACTCTGACTTTGGAGGATACACGTAGTCGCTTGTTGACTACCCATATTCTAGTTTTTGTGTTGTGTGCACCCATGCCAGAATTGCAGCAGTGATGTTTGTTTAACTGCTTCTTGTTCTAAGTGTTTAGTACTTGCATTGTTCATATACATTTTACACATGTCCTTGAAAAGTAATGATCCAGCATTGAAGCATTATACCTGGTGTAATCTCATTGCACAGCTTCGCATCAGGCCTGTAGGCCTTGTTCAAATTTTACAAATTTTTTTCTCTATTTTTTAGACCTTTGAAGAGGTGGTTGTTTGTTAACAGGTCACAAATTGTAACCGTTGCAACTGGAATCTTCTTACTTGACATCCAGGGAGGTCCATGCAAAATCTCCTAAGAAACCATAAATTAGGTCTCTGTTACCCACATCCTCCTAGCTCAGTTGAATGGGGATACCACCTAAAAAATGTGGCAATAAGATGACAAAATTCCTTTTGTGAATGTCTTCTTAGTCAGCTGAGGGTCATGACCCATGGGTCACTTGTTAACTTGTGAAACTAGCATTTTGTGAATTGTTAAAATTTTGCCAACCCTTAGATATATGACCACCTGCAATTAACAACCATTTTTCTTTGGCAGAAAGGGTAGTTGTAAAAAGGAGGGTCTACTGTACTTGCTTTGAACATGTATATGTCACACATGTACTTTAATAGTAATAAAGTACTTTTCAAATAATGGTCAAGTGTGTTATCAGGAAAGTATTATATCTGATGATTATTCCATTGCACACATTTACTATAGGCCCGTAGGCATTGTTTATAATTATGTAAGAAAAGAAGTTAAAATTTAAAACATGTTTACTGTACATACAACAGGATAGCCCAGCATGATTAAAAATGGCATCCTCCCTGAGCTGTTACAGCAGGTTTACTTTGTATTTGAATAAGTTAACAAAAGAAAGGATGGTCTTTCAGAGAAGCAACAGGAATGGTGATGCACAAAGACTCCAAATGGTTTCAAAGCTGGCAGAATTTCAAAGACAACAACCAGTTTGTCCATAGTAAGTCCATTTTGTTATCCGTAATTTTATTTTATTAAATATCTCATTATAAACCTTTCAAAGAAATTTAAACATCATTTGGTAAACCCATGTTTGAATTTGAATTATTTTTAGCTCAGCTGACTCAGCTTACTTGTCCAAAGAGCTCAAGTATCTGAACAACTAATGCATTGATCACCATGATTCCTTGCACTGATATTGATCATGGAGAGTACCATCAGTTTCTACAGACTGGTGGCGCCACCTTTATTAGCAAACCTGTGAGCTTATGCAATGGTGCGCTGCCGTGCGTCGTGCGTCATACGTCGTGCGTCGTCTGTACGTTAACCATAGCTATCTCAAAAATGGCAGGAGCTAGCATCACCAAATTTTTTGCAAATAATCAGTCATCCAAAAAACTATATCGGATTTTGTTTATTTTTTTTCTAACTGCATTTTCTTAGATTTTATAGGGAAAAAGCTAGAAAAGCTTTAAAAATCTTCTTCTCAGAAACTGTCTAGCCAAATTGTCCAATATTTTACAGAAATGATCCCTGGAACAATCTTTCTCAAGTTTGTTCGAATGGTTCCAGTTCGGAGATTTTTGGCTGAGTTACAGGAGGTTGAACTTTGTTAACTGTGCAAAAAAGCATATTAAAATTTAAATCTCAGAAACGGCTGGAGCTATCATCACCAAATTTTATGCCAATGTTGGTCACATAGGTCATATTTCAAATTGAGGTATTGGTGGCGCCACCTGCATCGGCCTTTTTTGTACAGGGTCGACAAAAAACTTCTTTTCTGAAACCCTATGGCCAAAATGTTTAATATCGCACAGAAATGGTCCTGGGATAGTGCTTTCTTAAGTTTGTTCAAATGGTCTCTTTTCAGTGACTTTTTGCTAAGTTATGGGAAGCTGAATTTAATCATATGCCATAACAGCCCATTTTACCTCAGTGGCTACAAAGATCTTCTTCTCAAAAACCACTGGGCCAAATTCTTCAATCTTGCACATTAATTATCCTCAGATGTTGATAATTCAAGTTTGTTCAAATGGTTTTGGTTCAGTGCTTTTTGGCTGAGTTACAGGAAGCTGAACTTAGCCAGTTTGCTGTGTCTTCCTATATGAGTTATAAACCTGCGAAACGTTTTTCGACTGATGCCACTGAAGCCAGTTTGTTAAATATTTTACAAGAATAATCCCTACCAAAATTCTTATAATAATTGTCATTAATGGTTCCACATGAATGATTTTTGGCTGAATTATGGAGATTGAATTGAGTCATTTTACCATATATGTTAGCTTTGTTATGCTGTTACATCTACCCTGGCACCAGTTTATCAGCATCTATTACATCATGCCACTAGACATTTAGATTTCAGGTTATCTTTAGTTAATATTGACAAGAAAGTTTTTTTTAAAAGCTTTTAAAAATTTTAAATCTATGATTTAAGTTATTCATCATACCAGGCAGTGTTACAATCAAGGATATTCAGCTCTCTGTGGCTATATGAAGACAACTGAACGTGGAATATAAATTATTGGTATCCCTACTCAACTTAATTCAGGTATTTGCCATCAGTGAGATATATCTGTATTTTAATTTTGCATTCAGTATGCATCCGTAATAATTTTACATATATTCCTGATTTCTTTTTTATAAAAAGTCAGCTGAAAAGCATTTTGTATTGGAAAAATAAATTTCAAAGTTATTTCAAGTAGGGACCACTTTTGTGTACAGATGGCAGCACTTGGTTTACCATTGGCAGATTGCCAGTGCCTTGATGTTGGCCATTAGCCAAGATGATGTCAGCTCTATAAATAATTTTGGCACAGTGCCAGGATTGGAAGAACTGCAGCCAGGTATAGGTCAAGAGTTCACTTAGTGCAGTAGCTGCATTCTATTTATAGCTTTTGCTCACTGCATCATATTTGGTACCAAAGTTCAGCCTAAATCTATTTATAGCTTTGGCAGACTGCCAACTTTGTCAGATTATGCAACAGGTCAAGAGTTCACTCAGTGCAGCCAGGTACAGGTCAAAAGTTCACTCAGTCTAGCCAGGTGCAGGTCAAGAGTTCACTCAGTGCAGTAGCTTGAGGCAGCAATTTGTCACAGGTCACTCGGGGGGAACTGCCTTACTCACCTAAGCCTTGTCAGCCCAGTGCATCAAACTCTTGGGAAGTTTGATGTATTGGACTGATATTTTGACCTGTCTATGTGTCTTTGATGGTATTCTCATAAGACATGTTGGTATTCTTATAAGACAGGTGGTGCCACCTACATTGACTTTTGCAGTGTATGCGCCTGCTTATTTCTACAGAGGAATTTGATACATCAGCCTAAAATTTGGCATGTTTATACATATCGGGTAGCTTTATAGTGTACAAGGCTGGTGGCCCCACCTACAATAATTTTTGCACAGTGTATGTCCCTGCTTATTTCACAGGAGGGGTTTGACATATCAGTCTGACATTGGGCATATTTATATATCTCTTGGTTGTATATAAGACTGGTGGTGCCAGCTACAATCATTGTATCCGCCAAAACAGAGTTTTGCGGATACTATGATTTCGGTCAGACGCTGACGCTGCCGCCATCGCTGCATAGGTTTCCGGAGATCTTCTTTATTACCACTGGGCAGAATTTTTTAAAATTCAGAATTATTATCAGTCACATGTGAACTGGTGCCCCCTCATTTTTCATTGACCTCTGACCTTTCCTCTCTGCCCAGCGTCCATTTGTGCGTCTGTTTCCACACATAAACCCACATATCTCAGGAACCGTTTGACCGATAAGGCTAAAGATTTTGCACAAATGTAGCCCTTGGAAAGCTTTATAACATACACTGAAAATGGTGGCGCCACCTGCAACCATTTTTGCACAGCGTTCATCTGTTCATCTGCCTTGGGATAAAAACACTCATATCTCTGCATTGGTTGGACTTATCCATCTGAAATTTTGCATGTGTTTACATTCTGGACAGCTTTCTAGATTTTATGACAGGTGGCGCCACCTACATTCACGTTTAAGCTGCAGACATCCAATCTCATATCTCGGGAACTGTTTGACCAGTTGGGCCAAAATTTTGCATGTGTTTAGATCTCTCATAACTCTTTATCATACGCAAAACTGGTGGTGCCACATGCAACCATTTTTGCACAGCGTCCGTCTGTTTGTTTGCCGTGGGATATAATCACTCATAATAGGCAGTGGTTTTGACATATCTGCCTAAAATTTTGCAGGTTTATACATCTTGGATAGCTTTCTGGATTTTGTGGCAGGTGGCGCCACCTACATTTATGTATACGCTGCAGACATTCAGGCTTATACCTCAGGACTGGTTTGACATATCCCCCTGAAATTTTGCATATGTGAAGATCTCACATAACTCTTAATCATACACAAAATTGGTGGTGCCACCTGCCACCATTTTTGCACAGCGTCCGTCTGTTTGTCTGCCGTGGGCTTAAATTACCCGTATATCAGTATCGGTTCGACTTATCAGCCTAAAATTCTGCAGGTTTATACATCTTTGATAGCTTTCTGGATTTTTTTGGCAGGTGGCGCCACCTATATTCATGTATGCGCTGCACACATTCAGGCTTATATATCAGGACTGGTTTGACATATCCCCCTGAAATTTTGCATGTGTATAGATCTCACATATCTCTCAATCATACACAAAATTGGTGGCGCCACCTGCCACCATTTTTGCACAGTGTCCATCTGTTTGTCTGCGGTGGGCTAAAATCACTCATATCTCAGTAGTGGTTTGACTTGTCTGCCTAAAATTTTGCATGTTTATACATCTTGGACAGCTTTCTGGATTTTGTGGTAGGTGGCGCACATACACATTCCGGCTGCAGACATCCAGGCTATTATGCAATACACCTCACTCTATTTCCCCTTGCCACTCAATCCATGCCTCACTTCACCTTTTCCACTCTGATTTTGGAGGATACACATAGTCACTTGTTGACTACCCATATTCTAGTTTTTGTGTTGTGTGCACCCATGCCAGAATTGCAGCAGTGATGTTTGTTTAATTGTTTCTTGTTCTAAGTGTTTAGTACTTGCATTGTTCATATACATGTTACACATGTTCTTGAAAAGTAATGGTCCAGCATTGAAGCATTATACCTGGTGTAATCTCATTGCACAGGTTGGCATTAAGCCTGTAGGCCTTGTTTTTTCAATATTTTACGATTTTTTTTCTCTATTTTTGAGACCTTAAAAGATGTGGTGATCTGTTAACAGGGCACAAATCGTAACCGCTGGACCTGGAATCTTCTCACTTTACATCCAGAGAGGTCCATGAAAAGTCTCCTTGGAAACCTAAAATGAGGTCTCTGTGATCCATATTTTTTAAGCTATGGGGCTCCGAATTATCCCCCAGAATAATGAAAACTTTGATACAAAAGCTCAAGTATCTGAACAACTAATGCATTGATCACCATGATTCTTTGCATGGATATTGATCATATTAACCGCTGGACATAGAATCTTCTGTCTCGACATGCAGGGAGGCCTATGAAAAGTCTACTTGGAAACCTGGAATTAGTTCTCTGGTACCCATATTCTTCATGCTATCGGGCTCCGAAGAACCCCCACAGAATAATGAAAAATTTGATACAAAAGCTCAAGTATCTGAACAACTAATGCATTGATCACCATGATTCTTTGCATGGATATTCATCAGGGAGTTTTTCATCAGTTTCTGCAGACTGGTGGTGCCACCTGTATTTTTTCAATTTTTCACTATTTCTTAATCTTTTTTTGAGACCTTAAAAGATGCGGTCATCTGTTAACAGGGCTCAAATCATGACAACTAGACCTAGAATCTTCTCACTTTACATCCAGAGTGGTACATGAAAAGTCTCCATGGAAACCTGAAATTAGGTCTCTGTTACCCATATTCTCTGAGCTATTGGGATTATAAGCACCCCCCATCATAATTAAAAATTTGATACCAAAGCAGGGCACAAACATTAAACATTGGACCTGGAATCTTCTAACCTAAAATCCAGGGAGGTCTTTGAAAATCTCCTTGGAAACCTGAAATTGGGTCACAGTGAACTATATTCTCAGAGTTTTGGGGTATGTTTGAGCACCCTAGAAATAATGCAAGATACACACAAATTACCAGATTCCTCATGAAAGGCCGGTTGGTTTGTCATCAGATTTGTTGTGCTAATGGGTCTTGGTGAACTTAAGCTAATATGCATGAACAATGATGCAACCTGCATAATCTTAATTAGTTGTCTGTGCAAGGACATATTGTCAACATGTCAGTCGGCTGAGCTTCATGGCCCACGGGTCACTTGTTCTATAAAGAAATTTTACATGCCAGTTTACATGCAGACCTTATGCTTAAAACAGTGTATTATGAAGTAAAATGAAGGGGCCTGGACAGCTAAGTTGTAAAACGCTCGGCCTTCTTCACTGGGGAAATGGGTCCACAAACAAAAATTAACAGCTCTACCTACATTTTTAGCGAACCTGTGAGCTTATGTGATGGTGTGGCGCCGTCCGGCGTCCAGCGTCTGTACGTTAACCCATACTCTCTTGAAAACGGCAAGAGTAAGCATCACAAAATTTTATGCAAAAAATTAGTTGTCTAAAGAACTCTGTCGGATTTTGCTTATTTTTTGGCTATCTGCATTTTCTTAGATTTTATAAGGAAAAAGCTAAAAAATCTTTAAAAATATACTTTTCCGAAACTGTTCAGCCAAATTGTCCAATATTTCACAGAAATGATTCCTGGAACAATCTCTCTCAAATTTTTTCGAATGGTTTAAAGGCCCAGTTCCGGTATAAAAGGAGAAGTGGAGCCACAGCTGAGCCAGTATACAACCTGTCACTGCAGTGTTCAAATAAACCTGGCTTCAGGAGCTTTAATGCAGATTTTATCAAAAATTACTTACCTGTTTGTCCCCAAAATTGTCTGTGAGAAACATCTCTTGGGAAGATATCAATTTTTCTTCATTAAGCACAAATGATTAATTTTAAGTGGAAATTCCAAAGTTTTGTACACAACAGCCAACACAAATTTGAATTTACCGGTCCTAGCTTTGGGGTATCTAGTATCACAACACAGGCACACATGTGACAGCTTGAAAATCCTCTTTCCCCTGCTAACTGCACATACCACAGGCCAGACACTGAGACAGGCCTTGCTCTGACCCAGCCATCATCTTATCACAACAGACAGCACAGCTGCTGATAAGGCTGGCTACTACTGTTTATATAACAGTCACGATGGCATGATAATGCAGACAGTGTAGTACTTGATGAATTAATGTGTTATTAGGCAAAAAACATATGTCTTTGATATTGGCAGTTTATATTCTGTATTAGATCCATTTTTGACCCATATAGGGTACCCCCTTTGGGTTAGGATATAATCTTCTTAGTAGTTTTAACACACATTCATGCATAATTTCTCAGACACTTGGCAACCAAGCCCCATCCAGTGTTGCCCCTTGAGCCTCTGCCTTTTTGTTTATATACCTATGGTCCATCCAGCCTCCCCTGTCTGAGATCATCTTCCATAATTTTTTGTACCTTTCTTTCCTGAGTAAATTATTGCCAGCCCTAGGTGGCTGGCCAGCTCCGAGCGAGCCACCGTGGTCTGTTTGCTGTGACACATGGTGTACAAAACAGTATGGGCACTCGGCTTCCCCTGGTATGGGGGGTATCCTCACTACAGCTTGTGTTTCACTGTGCCTGATATCAGTCCCATATGCCTCTGAGCTCTCTCTTACAGTATTAGTGACACTTGTTTCCTCATTCGGTGTACCTGTACTGATACACACTTCACTGGTATTTCCAGCCTCATGACTTTTTCCAGCAGGGTCCTGTATTTTATTCCATGACCAGTTATTTTGTATGAATAAAACTTTAATGGCTTGCTCCTGTGTGGGAGTTACTCTAATGCACAAAAGTTTACCACCAGTTTCATTGTATCATCCATGATGAACAGAAATAAAACAACTGATCTGAAAGTTATCTGAATCCCAGCTTGACTGTTTACCCTGGTAGTCATTAGTGGCAATACTGGAGTAACCCTAATCCCAGCCTGAACTCCCCTACCTGTTGACAGGGCTTGACGGATGATATGCAATTCCATACCACTCTATCCAAATCTTTCAACAAGTATGTCAGTATTTTCTAAGACTGGGCAGATACTGAAGTGTCAGTTCACCAGCAGTCATCTGGTTGATTAATCCCTTTTGTTCAGGCATAGTTCATTATAAGCTTGAAGCTTGGTACAATTTTATCACAGTCATTTGATTATGTCTTACAGACAATACAGCTAGCTCATACAGAACTGTATAATTACACCTGTTAAAAAGAAAATGCCTCAGGCTTAGTACAAGAGCAATGAAATCAAACAAGCCTAAAGACATGGAAATCTATAAATCTACTAGAAATAAGTTCAACACAGAAGCAAGAAAAGCCAAAGCTAATTACCCATCAAAAGTTGCAGCTGAACTTAAAAATAACCTACATAATGAAAAACGGTGGTGGAAAACTGTAAATATCTTAATGAAGGGTAATAACCAACAACTCATACCTCCACTTATCAATAAGGATGGAACATTTGCAACAGAGTCAAAGGATAAGGCAAATTTATTAAATGAACAATTTATTAAACAAACAATAATTCAAGAAAACAATTCATCCACACCATTTCTAGCTAGTAAAAATAGAAATAGACTTGACAACGTCATTATTGATATTAATGAACTAAAATCAATAATGAAAGGTCTAAACTGTAACAAGTCCCAAGGTCCTGATGAAATGCCCCCAATCGTCCTTCAGGAATGCCACAAAGAACTGGTTTATCCACTATGGAAATTTTTTACCTTGTCAATGGAAAAAGGGCAACTTCCCTCACTATGGAAAAAGGCTAACGTATCACCAATCTATAAAAATGGAGAAAAACATATGCCAATTAATTACAGACCTATATCACTGACATCCTGTATTTGCAAACTTTTTGAAAAAATAATCTTTGCCCAAATGTACAACTTTTTAAAAGAGAATAACATAATAAGCCCATATCAGTCTGGCTTTATCCCAGGAGACTCGACAGTATACCAACTGTCTGACCTATACAATTCAATCTGCCAAGACGTTGATAAAGGCAAGGAAGTACAGGCTGTATTCCTAGATATGAGTAAAGCTTTTGACAAGGTCTGGTCTGAAGGTCTCCTCACCAAATTGTCATCAGTTGGAACTGAAGGAAAATTACTTCGGTGGTAAGCACAGTATTTAAAAAATAGGAAACAAAGAGTAATAATTGAAAATGAACTTGCTGATTGGGGATCACTTCATGCAGGAGTACCCCAAGGGTCCATACTGGGACCCCTATTATTTTTAATATTCATCAACGACATCACAGAAAACATAGTGAGCAATATTAGATTATTCACTGATGATACTATGTTATATCTCACCATGGAAAATCCATCATTAGCAGAAAAAATATTAAACAATGACTTGGATAAAATATTTAAATGGTCCACAAAATGGTTAGTCACTTTTAACGCAAAGAAAACCAAATCCTTAATATTTTCATCTAAATCATCTAAAACTTCGCACCCAGACCTATATTTAAATGGCATTAAAATAGATAAATTTAACAGTCACAAACATCTAGGATTAACATTCAGAAAGGACTGTAAATGGAATGATCACATAGAAAATATAAAAGCCAAAGCAAACTCTAAAGTATTAATACTAAGCAAACTGAAATATATGCTTGATAGGAAAACTCTTGAAAACATATACTTCACTTATATAAGGCCAATATTGGAATATAGCAATGTTGTGTGGTGTAACTGCACACAAGAGCAAAGTGATACATTGCAGGCAGTGCAGCTACAAGCTGCAAGGATTGTGACAGGCTGTGTCAGAGGAACTAGCCATGCCAAACTATACAAAGAAACAGGCTGGCCCCAATTAAATAAAACGTAGGGAAAACTCTGTGGTCATCCAACTACACAAAATGTTAAAACAAGAAACTCCAAAGTACCTTTATCTTCTATTACCTCCACCAAGAAACTATACTAAATACAAGGTCAAGTGCTCTACTCTTTACACAAAACATTTTCTCTAGAACAGAGCTGTACTACAACTCATTCCTACCAAAATTTATACGACTATGGAACAAACTAGATGATAGACTTAAACACTGCCAGACCAGTAAATTGCTAAAAAATAATATATCAAGAGAAATTGCTGAAAACAAACCACCTAAATATTATAATTCAGGATCAAGAAGAGCCCAGATAATTCACACACGGCTAAGAACACAGTGCAGTAATCTAAACCATGATTTATATAGAAGACACTTATCAAACGATTCAAAATGCCAATGTGGATTCGAAACAGAAAAAGCAGAACATTACCTACTGCAGTGTCACCTCCATGTCAACTCTAGAAGTAAACATCTCCCCCTAAATATACCTGTAGAAGAACTTCTTTATGGAAATCCCTATGCAAGCCACATCAGAAATGAAGAAATTTTTGAAGCAGTATCTTCATACATAGAAGACACAAAAAGGTTCAAAATATAATATTCCCCACCATATTTTCCCCTAAAAGTGATATTCATAATTCAGTCATAAAATTAGTCCTAATATACTAGGACCTGAAACAAAAATGAAACAAAAACAATTTTAAATACTTGCCTTCCAAATAATTAATTAAATTTAAAAAAAAAAGAACAAATGAACAATTTCTTCCGTTCCTACTAAGAAAATTTACAACTTGCCTTCACTTACCCAACATCCATACCACCCTACCTCACCTAAACTCACTCACATCCAAACACTCTGAATACTGCCATAGTATATTGTTAATGGAAACATTCGGGAGAGAGTCGAGGTAAGCTTTAAGTAGCTTGCACTTAATCCCACTGATGCTTGTATTATGTGATTTATATGTGCATATTCAGTATCAATAAAATATCTAAAACAACTGTATAATTATACAAGGATGTATCATCAGAGAATCAGAGAAGCTCAGCGCCAGCTTCATTCAAAGAAAAGATATGCATCAGATGATAATAAAGAGTCCCAGAAGATCCGAAATGAGAGAAAGAAGGCACGCCATGTGACAGGAGAGGGGAAACTAGAAGCCAGGATTAAATTCTGTGTCAGCGATGAGCAGGAAAAATTGGACTTATTAAATAAAATTGATAAAGTGAAGATACTGGTAGGTGGTGGCAATACTTCACTTGTGTCTAATTACCAAGTTCTTGATAGTGTCTTGGATTTCTACATATCCATGAAGGAACCAAGAGAAGATGAAGGATGTGATCACCAGCCAGGATCAAGCCAGACAAGTAATGAAGGAGTCACCACTGGTGCATACCAGTATATATCAGGTGAGCAGATATACCTGACCACAAGGTCCAGCCTTGAATATCTCCTTATGCAAGTACATCAGCACCTTGAAACATGCGATAATACTATTACTGTTGATCAAATTGAAAGTTTCAGTCATGCAGGCAGAGTTGAATTAACTTGCAACAGAAACTGTAAAATTGTGGATGGGAACACCTCACCACACCTGGAAGGTGGACGGCTTCTAGTGAACTGGAGGTTGCTGCATGGCTTCTTTATGTCGGGTCTTTGTAAACACCGAAAAGTACTGAAAAGTTACCGAAAAGTACTGAAAAGTTACCGAAAAGTACTGAAAAGTTACCGAAAAGTTACTTTATCTCAGGTGTCCTGCCTGTTCAGTATAAACGATTTTGCAAAGCAGCAAATTTAGGCCATGTGGGTCACAGTGTGTTTGATTTGGCAAAAAACATTTATAATCAGGCAACAAACAGTGTTTATAAAAAATCAGTAGAAGCAGCACTGATGGAGGAAATTGCAAGTGGTTACCTCCAAGGGATCAACATCATGACAGATGCAAGACATGGCTGGAGACGGAATGCTGAAAGATACTGATGTTGTGTGTATTGGCGAAATCACTCACAAAGTATTACAGAGCATTCATGTCAAATGCACTGAAGACCCCAGCAGTCAAAGACATGTTCTACATGGCATCAAGAAGCTGTACGAATATTTTCATCAGCAATCGGTTCCAATTACTACCCATATTCATGACAATAATCTATTTCAAAATATGTTAATGAAGAACAGACACCAACAATGAACAGCATTGATACCTGGCACACAGCAAAGGCTGTCACAAAAGAAATAAAAAAAATTACATCAGGCCCAAGGAAGAGTGAAGGTATAACCTGGCACCCCCCTGCTCAGTGACAAGGCTGCAAGTGTCCGTACTCATATACACTGGAGCATGGAGCACTGTGATGTGTCTGCTGACAAACTGAGGGCAAACATGCGAGGCCTTGTAGAACATTATATAGGGAACCATGCTAACTGCTTTCCAACTGCTAGATGCAAGTGTAGCACGGGCTGTATGCACACAAAGAAGACAGGCTGGCTGTTGATCACATTTAATGTTTACTCATCAGATACAGATAGCTGGACTCTCTCTGCCTGCGACCCAGCAGGACGGGTCATTAAATAAGTGCTGTGCGGACCTGAAGGGACCTGAATGAAGCACCCCCTGCTGAGGGCCACATGGCTAACCTAATAACATAAAGTTGTGTTTCTAAAAACAAATAATTATATATATCATCTGAACTACTTGATGAAAACTCATAAAACTTACAATACTTAATGTAATCTGGTTTATGTTTATGTATCTCAAATTTAAAAGCTGAACATTCAAGGACTAATGAGATATTACAAATAATCTAGATTTTATTCCTGGAAAAAGCATAATCATTTATAATACTGAGAAATAATAAAATCTAGATATGAAAAGACAGTAGATACTTTAAATATATATAGGATAGCTTGTATGTGTAAAATTTGGTGTGTATATGACATTCCCTTCCCTGTGATCTAAGCTTTTGAATTCAACCCGGAAACACAGGGCCCAGAACAAAGAACTATAGCCTAACAGTTAAGTTGAGCCTGCTACAATTTCCTACGGCCCCTCCAAATTTGGACCCCAAATTAAATTAAAGTAATAAATATACGGTAGCTAATGAGAGATTACTTATGTATCTAGCAGAACATTTATGATAACATAATAGAATAATGAAAAAAGATATTAGATGCAAGGATTGCTAACCCACATATTAATCAGTCTTAACATTAAACATCTTACCATGCAGCAGAACCCTTAATCATCAAGAGTAGTCCATTGACACATGTATACACATTAATCCATTTGTAAGCACTCAATAAGTCCCAGCGAAGAGTATAATCAAAAATCTGTTATGCAAATAGATAGAATGTTCATTGACTTTGGTTCATTGACTTTGGTTGTTTCAGTAAGACCATATTACTAAGCATTCAGTAGTACACATATATATTGAAAATTTATAGAATGTTCACGGTCACTGCCGTCTGTGTCGCCTTTTTCTGGCTTTGCCTGCTTGAGTCCTGTGGATCTGGTATTCCCTCACCATGAACTGGGGTAGGTTCTCTGCTGGCTGCCATGTGGTCTGGCTCTGGTCTGTCAACTTGACCTTAAACAGCAGATGACCTTTGTACCTGCTTGATGAAAGCAGTTTTTCAACCTCAGCCCACTCCACAGTATCACTATTATCATTATCACTTTGGGTATGTCCCTCTGTGTCACCATTATCACTTTGTCTATGTTCCGGTGCATTATCACCTTGGTTATGTTCCACGGTATCACCATTATCACTTTGGTTATGTTCCAGTGCATTATCATTTTGTTTAGGTTTCCCTGTATCACCATTATCACTTTTGTTATGTTCTACAGTATCACCATTATCATTTTGTTTAGGTTTCCCTGTATCACCATTATCACTTTGGTTAGGTTTCACTGTATTACCATTATTATTGTCACACTGCTCACTATGGGTTGACACCTTTTCAGGGCTTGAATTTTGTTCACTATGATCACTTGGGTTCTGGTCCGTGTCTGACTGCGCACTATGGTTATCTGGTTTGCGAACAGCAGGCTCTGGCTGCAAGTGACTCCGACGCCCTTCAGGATCATTGTATGGTTTTAAACGATTTGCATGCACTAATGATTTCAGAGCCTGATGGCTTCCACAGCTGTGTATTTTGTAGGTATGGTTGGGTCCGAGGTCACTGATGATGTAATATGGACCTTGCCAGTACTTGTGAAGCTTGCTGGATTTACCTTTTGGGATGGCAGGGTTAAACATCCAGACTCGATCTCCTAATTTAAATGCTGGCTCCTGTGCACTTCTATTGTAGTACTTCTCATAGTGAGACTGTGCTTTCAGTATGTTTTCCTGAGCTGTTTGGTGTATTATGTCCAGTTTCTCCTGTAATTCGGTGACATAATCACTGAATGCATTTGGCAAACTTTCTGGCATATCCAACATTGTGTCCACTGGTGCGCGCATTTCTCTGCCAAATAATATTTCAAAAGGTGAAAACTGTGTTGAGTTTACAGCAGGTGCCTATCTGTAAGCCATGAGAATGTCAGGTAGAATATCAGACCAGTTCCGTTGTTCTTTGTCAACATTAGCTTTCAGTGCCTGTGCAAGGGTACAGTTTAATCGCTCACACGTGCTGTTTGTCTGTGGGTGATATGCAATTGTAAAGTGATGTTTGATCTCCAATCGCTTGCATAATTCATTTATCAGTCCTGACATAAAATTACTGCCTCTGTCTGACACTAGGGTGGTGGGGGCTCCATAACGTGCTATGATGTTGGTAAACAAAACATCTGCTATTTCTGCTGCAGTTTGACCTTTTAGTGGGAATGCTTCTGGCCATCTGGAGAAGCTGTCCACTATTAAGAGAATATAACGGTTACCTTGGTGATCTGGGTTCACAGGCCAAAAAATGTCGATATGCCAGCGTTGGAACAGTTGTGCAACAGGAAGTGGTTGGAGTGGTGCTGGATATTTGTATGTTGGCTGTTTCACAGCCTGGCAGACTTCACAGGTCTTGACTTAGTTTTGTGTATCGGCATACATTCCAGGCCAGTAATATTTTGAGGTCAGTGCAGCATAGGTACGCTCAAATCCCTGGTGAGCCCCACCTGCCAGACACAGACTGTCATGGTGTCCTGCCAATAATTCCTTCCTCAGGACTTGTGGGATGGCTAACTGCTGCTTAATCTTAATGTCTTATGGGAGTTTCTTAGCTTGGCGATCCCATAGATGATAAAGAATCCCATCTATAACTGTGTATTGCTGGCTTACGGCGACCACTTGGTTTGCATTTTGTTGGTTATCAGGTAACTGCATATTCACCAGGTATTGCCAGATGGGACCTAGATCAGGACAATCATGTTGTTGCATAACTAGAGCATCATGCCTTCCTTTGACAAACTCGTTTTTTTCTAGGTCAGCTGATGCCTGCTCCGTCACACTAAATACTGTTTGTGCTTGACTATAATTATGGCTGTCATCTTGTAAACACAGGTTTACTTCCACTATTTCACATCCTGGTCTTTCCTCATGCTCTATGACTATGTCAGTTTGACACACTTGCATCTCTCCAGGACCGTTGTCTATCTCTTTTTGCATGTCTCTTCGTCTCGATAGAGCATCCGCGTTCTGGTGTTTACATCCAGGTTTATGCTCTATATCAAACTAGTAACCTTGCAGCTGCAGAGACCATCTCAGTAATTGTCCTGTGGATTGCTTTATTTCCTTCAACCATTTTAATGCCACATGATCCGTGAGCACAGTGAAATGCTGGTTTGCCAAGTAGGGATGGAATGCTTTGACACCTTCAATGATAGCTAGTCCTTCTCTTTCAGTTATTGTATCCGCCAAAACAGAGTTTTGCGGATACTATGTTTTCAGCTGCACGCCGCCGCCGCGTAGGTTTCCGGAGAACTCCTCCGTAACCGCTGGGCGGAATTTTACGAAACCCGGGATTATGTTCGGGTCACATGTGAACTGCTGCGCCCCGATTTTGTTTTGACCTCTGACCTTTCCTCTGCGCTCTGCGTCCGTTTGTGCGTCTGTTTCCACACATAAACCCACATATCTCGGGAACCGTTTGACGGATCAGGAAAATTTTTTTGCACAAATGTAGCCCTTGGAGAGCTTTATAACATACACAAAAAATGGTGGCGCCACCTGCAACCATGTTTGCACAGTGTCCATCTGTTCGTCTGCCTTGGGTTAAAATCACTCATATCTCTGCAGTGACTTGACTAATTCACCTGAAATTTGGCATGCGTATACATCCTGGATAGCTTTTCTGATTTTGTGACAGGTGGCGCCACCTACATTCACGTTTACGCTGCAGAAATCCAAGCTCATATCTCGGGAACCGTTTGACCGATCAGGAAAATTTTTTTGCACAAATGTAGCCCTTGGAGAGCTTTATAACATACATAAAAAATGGTGGCGCCACCTGCAACCATGTTTGCACAGTGTCCATCTGTTCGTCTGCCTTGGGTTAAAATCACTCATATCTCTGCAGTGACTTGACTAATTCACCTGAAATTTGGCATGCGTATACATCCTGGAAAGCTTTTCTAATTTTGTGACAGGTGGCGCCACCTACATTCACATTTACGCTGCAGACATCCAAGCTCATATCTCGGGAACCGTTTGACCGATCAGGACAATTTTTTTGCACAAATGTAACCCTTGGAGAGCTTTATAACATACACAAAAAATGGTGGCACCACCTGCAAGCATGTTTGCACAGTGTCCATCTGTTTGTCTGCCTTGGGTTAAAATCACTCATATCTCTGCAGTGACTTGACTAATTCACCTGAAATTCGGCATGCGTATACATCCTGGATAGCTTTTCTGATTTTATGACAGGTGGCACCACTTCATTCACGTTTACTCTGCAGACATCCAAGCTCATATCTCAGGAACCGTTTGACCGATCAGGAAAATTTTTTTGCACAAATGTAGCCCTTGGAGAGCTTTATAACATAAGCAAAACTGGTGGCGCCACCTACAGCCATTTTTGCACAGCTCCTGTCTGTTTGTCTGCAATGATATAAAATCACTCATATCTCGGCAGTGGTTTGAGATATCTGGCTAAATTTTTGCAGGTTTATACATCCCCGACAGCTCTCTTGATTTTATGACAGGTGGAGCCACCTGCATTCTAGTTTATGCAGCAGACATCCAAGCTCATATCTTGGGAACCGTTTGACCGATTGGGCCAAAGTTTTGCATGTGTATAGTTCTCACATAGCTCTTTATCATAAGTAAAACTGGTGCCGTCACCTGCAACCATTTTTGCTCAGCGTCCATCTGATTGTCTGCCACGGGCTAAAATCACTCATATACATGTAGTGGTTTGACTTATCTGCCTTAAATTTTGCATATGTATACAACTGGGACGGCTTTCTGGATTTTGTGGTGGGGGGGGGGGGGGGCAACCTTCATACACAATTTGGCTGCAGACATCCATGCTAATATGCAACACTTCACTCTATTTCCCCTTGCCACTTAATCCATGCCTCACTTCACTCGTTCCACTCTGATTTAGGCGGATACAAGTAGTCGCTTGTCGACTACCCGTATTCTAGTTGATCATTGTTTTTCAGCTGGGTGCAATGACCGACCTCCATATGCTATGGGGTGCTCCAAACCACTATCATCTTTCTGCCCCAGGATATATCCGATTGCTTCACCTGAAGCATCAGTTGACAGGAGAAAGGGCTTGCTTAAATTGGGATACGCTAGGACAGGTCTAGATTTTAGAGCCTGTTTTAGTTGTTGAAAGGCTAGCTCACAGGTATCAGTCCATTTGAACATGGTATTTTTCTGCAGCAGTTTGTTGAGGGGGGCAGCGATTTCAGCAAAACCTTTAACAAAACATCAATAGTAATTGCACATTCCGAGAAAGCTGCTAACATCATGCTTGTATGTTGGAACTGGAAAGGTTTGCACCAGGTTTGTCTTGTCAGTGTCCACTGTTATGCCATGAGGGGTAATCACATGTCCCAGGTACTTGATGGTTTTTAGCCCTCAGCCCTTAGGCTGATGGGCTATTGTCGTCACCCAAGCTGTCCGTCCGTCCGTCCGTCCGTCCCTCCGGCGTCCGTTAACTTTTACCTTGTGAGCGGGATATCTTGAAAAGGATTCACCGTCAGAATTTTATTTCCTCGGTAAAGATGTATATCGACAAAATCTCGGTCAAGTTCAAAGATGGGTGACCATGACCTATTTTTCTACATTTTAGAGCTGATTATAGAAAAACACTTAGATGCTTATTACTCAGTAACCACTTGGTGGATTTTCACAAAACTTACTATGATTATTCGGACTGATAGTCTGTACCTGCTACACAAGTTTGGTGGCGCCACCTACAATTTCTGATTTTTATTTAATTTTTATCGGATTTTTCAACTTTGGGCTTGTGAGCAGGATATCTCTAAAAGGATTCACCGTAGGAATATTATTTTTTCGGTGAAGATGTATATTGACAAAATCTCGGTCAAGTTCGAAGCTGGGTGACCTTGACCTATTTTTCTACGTTTGAGAGCTGATTATAGAAAAAACATTTAGAAGCTTATTTCTCAGGAACCATTTGGTGGATTTTCACAAAACTTACTATGATCATAGGGACTGATGGTCTGTAACTGCTGCACGAGTTTGGAGGCACCACCTACAATTTCTGATTTTTAATGAATTTTTCTTGGATTTTTCAACTTTGTCCTTGTGAGCGGGATATCTCTTAAATGATTCACAATAGGAATTTTATTTCTTTGGTGAAGATGTATATGGACAAAATCTCGAAGAATCAAGTTCGAAGATGGGTGACCTTGACCTACTTTTCAAGGTCACAGAGCTTATAATAGAATAAAACTTAGAAGCTTATATTTCAGGAAGCATTTGGTGGATTGTTATGAATCATGGTACATCCCTCTCCATTTTAAATTTATAACTGAGACATGTACAGATATATATCCATGTGAGAACAGATATTTAGTACTTGTTACTGTTACCACCTCTAAACACTGTTCTTTTGGCTGAGGGCTTTTGTCAGCTTCTGCTGATATTCTAGTTCTTGCAAAGTGACACTTGCTTGGGTTCATCCTCAGTCCTGCTCCTCTGAGACGACTAAACACCCCATTTAAGTGTTGCAGGTGCTCTTCAAATGTTTTACTAAACACTAAAATGTCATCTGTGTAGACCAAGGCATGTTTCCAATTTAGTCCCTGTAACACTTTATTTAATACCATTTGGAATGACATTGGGGCGTTCATTAAGCCAAACTCGAGTTTCTTGAATTGAAAAAGTCCATGGTGTGTTATGAAGGCACTTTTGTGTTTAGTTTCAGGGTCCAAGGGGATTTGCCAAAATCCTGAGGCTAAATTTAATGAGGCAAAGCACTTTGCAGAAGACTCACCCACAGTATCCAACAGATCATCCAACCTAGGCAGCGGAAATATTTGCGGCTTGGTGACTTTATTTAGATGACCATAGTCCACAGCAAAGCGAAAACCGGTCCCCTTTTTGACTAGCACAACAGGGCTGTACCAGTCAGACATTGATGGTTCTATGATGTCGTTTTGAAGCATCTCCTCCACTTGTCACTCTATTTCAGCTTTTTGTGCAGTGGTTGTTCTGTAAAATCGCTGGCATTGTGGTAAGGCATCTCCAGTTTCAGTACAATGATGGAAAAGATCAGTACATCCCAGTTCTGATAAATTTGTTGCAAACAAATCTCTGTTTTTGCCAAGGAATGCCTTGAATTTAGTTCTTTCTTGCTCTGATAAGTCTGTGTCTGACAGCGTAAACCTCAAACTTTCAGCAGCCTGTATCCACTGACTCTCTTCAGTGTCCTCGCATGACCTGTTGACTGGGGACAAGTTGACCTGGCCATCTGCTTGTTCTTGACCTGGCATAGCCCCCATATTGCAAAACACCAGCTTAGGAATAATCACATTATCAGCTAGCCTTGACAACATGACATTCAGGCCTTCAGTAATAAACTGATAGGGCCTGGAGTCATGATGGCAGTCACAACAGAACGCCCATTCTAAGGGTCGGATCAAAATATTTACTGTCTGGTATTATTTGGCATCACAGGCTTATAAAGTCATATTATATGTCCTTAATATCGAAGAAGAAATGTTGTTTCACAAAAATAATTACATTTTATACCTCCTTTCATCACTGTGGCACCGATTCACATGAAGTGGTACTTCTCATTCAAAACTAAAGGTGTCATGGCGCGGTCTTGTATGTAAACTTGTAAGTCGGAAGCCGGAAACCAAGGAATGTCTTATAAATAAAGCAGTTCAAAGCATGTACAAAATGCTAACGCTTCAATACTGTTTTGTTTTTTGTATATATAACCATCCCACTCCAGCTGGTACATCTCCCTGTGTGGCTGTAATTGTGAGTGACACTGGTGACATATGACTCCCTTTTGTATCAGCCTATTAAGTGATAAGGCTCAGTGATAAGTACCTCGTTACTTCATAACAAAAACACTGTTGTCAGAATGCTTCAGCCAGGCATTAAGACTATGAGAGTATAGTATTAAGGTTTAGCTACTGATTTATAAGATGATTGGAACATTTTGCAGTTTATTTTATGGAATCCTAGCAATAAACTTAGTTTCCTAGATATCTGAATATTTTAATATATATCACCACATATAAAAGCAAGTGTTTGTTCTCATAATATGTGGATGTGTACCTTGATTTAGGATGGCTTTTTGTTTTATTTCAAGACTGTTAGTCATGCTTTCTGCATTTCTTTTCTTTCAGGTTTGGCAGTTTACCTACCCTGCTGACCCCATTGAAAAACAGAGTGATAATAAAAAAAAATTGGACTTACTTTTTACAATTGCATATCTATAAATCTGATATGAGGGCCTGGACATGCCTTTTGAATTATTTTGGGCATCCATTACTGGATAATTTGCCCCAAGTTTGGTCTCTTATTGGAGAATGTGGGATATCAAATGTCATACTTGTCAGAAATCCATTATGTCTGCCATTTAGCCACCTTAGAAATTCTTTCTTCAGTGCAGTGTCAGCAATTTTTCTCAAATGTTTGGTCCGATTTAGAGAATGTTTGTTGTCTGATTTCAGACTTGTCAGAAGTCCAATATGGCCACCAGGCAACCATCTTTTAATTCCTTTTGATCATATTATCTCAAGAACAGTTAAAGTGAATGCAGTTGGATGTATATTTATGTAATCTTGTAAAGGATTGGGTCAAATATTTCTGAATAAATATTACCATCATTTATAAAAGTGCAGTACAGTTGGCTTGTATTGAATAAAAATTCATACAGAAGCACCTGTTTCTCCATAATTCTTGCATTTATTTCCTTGATTTTTGCTATATATTTTGATCTTATATTTGCCCTTTGTGGTGTTCCTTTTGAGACTGACAGGTTTCAAGCAAGCTGTTGGAATAGTTCCTGATAGTTTAACAATCATGCATTTTCCTCAGACCATCAATTCACTGTGTTTTAACCAGACATAGGAGGTATATATTTCTGTTGTCATAGAAAATTTTCAATAAATTGGCAAATTGGTTCTTCAAAATTTGACTGGAAGTTGTGAATCTCAGTCCATAATATCACAGGTCATGCTTGGCAGCTGAGCGTCATGACCCATGGGTCACTTGTTAAAATATGCAATGTAAAGAGGACATTT
This sequence comes from Sipunculus nudus, assembly GCA_026874595.1. Lineage (NCBI taxonomy): Eukaryota > Metazoa > Annelida > Sipuncula > Golfingiida > Sipunculidae > Sipunculus > Sipunculus nudus. The sequence goes on from CM049313.1 coordinate 29,404,648, forward strand.
TGAGGCACCTTAAACAAATGATTATGAGGATTTTCTGTTCCGCAACTATTCTCCTACATGTTTTTGAACAATATATTCAAACCTGATGTTGTTGGGCTTTAATATTTATATTTCTATAAAATTACGGTATAAACTGGAAAGTCCAAATATTCAAAAGTTCGTAACATGTTAATGTCAATGATGAAACGCCCGTCTATACATTTATAACTTGTAAAATATCACTATTTAAAGGTAGTCCTCGTTGTCAAATAATTAATATGTTTAAATCTTATGACAATCTTTGCATTTTACCGACTTTTGTGATCTGTGAGCGCCCAGGCTCGGGCAGCAGAGCACAGTGCATGAGTCTGAGTATCAGCCGAGGAGGCGTGAGATTCAGCTCTGTGGGGAGACCGTGCATGACTCGCACGGTAATGCGATGGGGGGGGGGGGGGGGGGGGGAGATTCCTCAATATACTAGTATATATTTGGATGCTCTCATAGTGGAGTAAATCACAAACTTATGAATTGGAAAGTAAGAAATATAATAATGAAATTGCTGGGGAATAAAAAAGTAATCTGAAAAAGAAAGGAAAATTAATTACGAATTAATTGGAAAATAAATCGATAAAATGAGAGATATTACGTCTGAACGGGCTTGCGCCCTCTATGGATGCACCACTGAATAATAAATATGGTATAATAAACCCTAATACGGCATAAAAATAGTAATAAATTACAATGTCATTCAAAATAAAAACAGTTATATATTTCCCATACGTTGAACAAATATGAAAATTCAATATATTTTGATCCTTATAAAAATCTTTATCTGAATATTCCGTGTATACTCACTATTTTTATTTGATTCTTATATTTTTATCCTCAGAAAACAAAATTAACTGGACTATAGTCGGAATTCTCGATACAGTAGCTTTCGGACATCCTTCTCTCCGAACTAAATAGTTGCTGGTACCAGGTTCTTAATTAAACAGAATGTGTTATATCTATAATATTTGCTGTGTAACAATTTATTTTTAAACATTTACTAAACTTTCCCCCAATATAAAATATGTAACAGCGTAAAATATTGATGAGTTAATATAATCTTGTTTTACAAATGAAATAAAATATCAATATAATATGTTATAAAAAACAGCATCATGAATGTTAAAAAACATATTGAGTTTATGAAATATATGTCATATTGAAATAATTGAAAATGCTTGACACCTTTGCTGACGATATGATGACCAGTGCATTAGCCAATACTGGCTTCCGAGTTTTACACATCTGGACCATAACCGGGCATTTCCGAGAAAAAAATAGTCTATAACTTCAGATGGATAACTTTGATTTTTGCATTATAGAAAAAAACCTTATTCTATCAATAAACATAAAATGGTACTTTCCATTGATGTAGTAGCATTTTAATTATGCTTCGATCATTGCTTTTATTTTAAAAAATCCTTGCTTCCGACTTCCGAGTTTTACACTTAGCCGTTTGGGAATCCCCTACCAGAAGTTATGGTTCTCCCGCTGACAGACGTGGAGACGAGTTTTTCAAGTAAAACTAGCCTTGGTATTAAAAACTGCCGCACGAATGCACGTAAGTCAACCGTGGATGTAATAATTATTATTTTTGCCAACAGAATAACGTAACTTTTTGTCTTAACTCAGGAAAATGACAGCTCAAAGAGGTAGATGAAAATGAAAAATTAGTGTCAGAAATGGCGTGCACATCTGCACATACTAGAATTGATGCGAACCCAATAGCTTGTACTGTCACCCCATCGTCTTCAGTATATCTAAAATCGACGTTTGGGGTGACAAGCTGTCGCTAATTATCAGCAGGAATAGGTTGTGCTACTGCTACTGTCTGCCCCGGTCTAATGTGTACATCTTCTTTTGTAGGATTGAGTATTTTATAAACTGTTTTTCCTCCCCTAATTTTGGCTAAGCATCTGGCTCCCATCAAGTTCAGTTTTTTAGCTAAGCTGACTGAAAGTCATCTGAGTTATAGCGATCACTCTTTGTCCGTCATCCGTCTGTCCGTCTGTCCGTCCGTTAACCAGGCACAAATCGTAACCGCTGGACCTAGAACCTTGTAACTTGGGATTCTGAGAGTTCCATGAAAAATCTCCTTGGAAACCAGAAATTAGGTCTTTGTTACCCATATCCTTTGAGCTATGGGGCCCCAAAGTACCCCCCAGAATAGTAAAAAATTTCATACAAAAACTTCAATATCTCAATAACTACATCACTGATGGTCTTCATTTTTGGCATACATATTGATCATGAGATGTTCGATCAGTTCCTGCAGACTGGTGGCGCCACCTGTACTGTTTGATTTTTTACGATTTTTTCCTCTATTTTTGAGACCTTTGAGGATGCTGTCATCTGTTAGCGTGGCACAAATCGTAACGACTGGACCTAGAATCTTCATTTTCAACACACTGAGAGACCTATGAAAAGTCTCCATGGAAACCAGAAATTAGGTCTCTGTTACCCATATCCTTTGAGCTATGGGGCCCAAAATTACCCCCCAGAATAGTCAAAAATTTCATACAAAAACTTCAATATCTCATTAACTACATCACTGATGGTCATGATTTTCAACATACATATTGATCATGAGATGTTTCATCAGTTTGTGCAGACTGGTGGCGCCACCTGTATTTTTCAATGTTCACGAATTGTTTTCTCCATTTTTGAGACCTTTAAGGATGTAGTTATCTGTCAACAGGGTACAAATCGTAACGACTGGACCTAGAATCTTCGTTCTTGACACACAGGGAGACCCATGATAAGTCTCCATGGAAACCTGAAATTTGGTCTCTGTTACCCATATCCTTTGAGCTATGGCACTCCAAAGTACAGCTCAGAATAATGGAAAATTTGATACAAAAGCTAAAGTATCTGAACAACTAATGCAGAGATAACCATAATTGTTTGCATGGATATTGATCATGGAGTGTTTCATAAGTTTTTGCAGACTGGTGGCACCACCTGTATTTGTTCGTTTTTTTTTACGAAATTTTTCTGTATTTTTGAGACCTTTAAAGATATGAACATCTGTTAACAGGGCACAAATCATAAAAACAGGACCAAGAATCTTCACTCTTGACACACAGGGAGACCCATGAAAAGTCTCCATGGAAACTTGAAATTAGGTCTCTGTTACCCATATTCTTTAAGCTGTATGGGTCCAAAATACCCCCCCCCCCAGAATAATGGAAAATTTGATACAAAAACTGTAGTATTTCAATAACTACAACACTGATGGTCATGATTTTCGGCATACATATTGATCATGAGCTGTTCCATCAGTTTCTGCAGACTGGGTGTGCCACCTCTATTTTTTTTTCAAATTTTTACGAATTTTTTTCTTTTTTTTGAGACCTTTAAAGATGTGGTTATCTGTCAACAGGGTACAAATCGCAACAACTGGACCTAGAATCTTCATTCTTGTCATGCAAGGAGGCCCATGAAAGGTGCCTGTGGAAACTTGAAATTAGGTCTCTGTTACCCACATCCTTCAAGCTATAGGACTCCGAAGTATCCCTCAGAATAATGGACAATTTGATACAAAAACTGAAGTATCTGAACAACTAATGCAGAGATCACCATGATTTTTTGCATGGATATTGACCATTAAGTGTTTTTATTAGTTTCTGCAGACTGGTGGAGCCACCTGTATTTTTGTATCCGCCAAAACGAAGTTTTGCGGATACTATGTTTTTGACCGAGTTCCTCCGCGGCGGCGGCATTGGTTTCCAGAGAGCTCCTCGGAGACTAATGGACCGATTTTTCCCAAACTTACACCTATTATCGGGTCACATGTGAACTGGTGCCTAACCAATTTGCATTGACCTCTGACCTTTCCTCTCTATCCAGTGTCCATTTGTGGGTCTGTTTCCACTCATAAACCCTCATATCTCGGGAACCGTTTGACCGATCAGGAAATAAAATTGATACAAATGTAGCCCTTGGATTGCTTTATAACATACACAAAAAATGGTGGCGCCACCTGTAACCATGTTTGCACAGTGTCCATCTGTTCATCTGCCTTGGGTTAAAATCACTCATATCTCTGCAGTGAATTGATTAATTCACCTGAAATTCGTCATGTGTATACATCCAGGATAGCGTTCTTGATTTTATGATAGGTGGCGCCACCTACGTTCACGTTCACGCTGATGACATCCAAGCTTATATCTCGGGAACCGTTTGACCGATCAGGAAATAAAATTTATACAAATGTAGCCCTTTGATAGCTCTGTAACATACACAAAAAATGGTGGCGCCACCTGTAACAATGTTTGCACAGCGTCTGTCTGTTAGTCTGCTGTGGCCTAAAATTACTCATTTCTCTGTAGTGGTTCGACATAACTGCCTAAAATTTTGCAGGTTTATACATCGTGGACAGCTTTCTTGATTTTATGACAGGTGGCGCCACCTACATTCTAGTTAACGCTGGACACATCCAAGCTCATATCTCAGGAACCATTTGACCGATTGGGCCAAAATTGTGCATGTGTTTAGATCTCACATAGGTCTTTATCATACACAAAACTGGAGGGGTTACCTGCAAAGATTTTTGCACAGTGTTTGTCTGTTTGTCTGCCATGGGCAAAAATCGCTCATATACATGTAGTGGTTTGACTTTTCTGCCTAAAATTTTGCAGGTGTATACAACTTGGACAGCTTTCTGGATTTGTGGTAGGTGGCACAACCTACATACACATTTAGGCTGCAGACATCCATGCTAATATGCAACATACCTCACTCTATTTCCCCTTGCCACTCAATCCATGCCTCACTATCCAATTTTGGCAGATACATGTAGTCACTTGTCGGTTACCCGCATTCTAGTTTTAAAAGTTTACACATTTTTCTCTATTTTTGAGATATATAAATACAGACTAAATCTTGGCCTGTTGGTTAATCTGTTTGATGCTTCAGTTGAATGTGTATATACTACCATTCTGATGATTCTTGTTTGGTTAGTGTGACAGGGGCTGCAGTAGTACCTCTTGTCCTGGCCGCCCTCTTACCTTCACTGGTAGATCACATTCTGAGTTTGCAGGTATAGTGACTGAAGATACAGTTCTTACCATGGAGCCTGGTAAAACGGGGTCCTCTAAAACATGTTCAGATAGTCCACCCTGGAGAGAGAGATGACCAGTGGCCAGGTCAATTTTAGCCTTGTTTGCCTCAAGAAAGTCCATGCCTAGTATCATTTGGCAGTGAAGCTTCTCAAATACATGGAACTGTTGAGGTATTTGAAGTACACCAATTGACATAGTAAGATTTACTGCGCCTAAAGCTGATTGCATAATGCCACTTACACCAATAATAGCAGGTATCCTTGCTGCACTGAGCTGTCCATAAAGTTTTAGGTTTCTTAATAGTCCCATTTAAATGCATGAGACTGAGGCACCATTGTCCACCAGGCCATTAACAGTATGTCCCCCTTACTTCCTATACAAGTGTATTATGGCACAGTGGGGCTACAAGTCCTGTGCAATGGCTTGTATGTTCTGTGATGCTGTAATTGTCATTGCTGGTAGGGTCTTGGTGCTGAATGACACATCCTGGCATAACGGTTTAATTTCCCACACCTGTTACATTCTAATCCATTAGCTGGACAATCACTTCATGCATGTGCTTCCCTTCCACAATTTTGACACTGCTCCGAAAAATACTGTCTACACCTAGCCCTGAGGGAAGGGGCAGGCCTTTGGCTACTAACATACCTTGTATTGGGTGAGGCTGCGTTGGGGTGAACTGCTGTTGCTGCTTGAACTTGTGCTTATGTCTGTAGCATCTGGACAGACATGTCCTCTAGCTGTTTTTCCAGGCGCTGGATAGCTTTGATCACCCCACATGAAAAAGTGTCAGCACCGCAGGTGGCTTCAGCCATGGCTGCTGCTGAGTTGAACTCTTGCAGGGTCTTACATCCCTTCTGTAGCACAAACTGATGAACTGCTGGTTTCAGTCCCTGGAGAATGGCTTGCTTGGTTTGTTCTTCAGGGAGGCCTACTGATGCAGCTTCTGATGTTATTTTGATGATGAAGTCTTGGGCTGTCTCTCCCTCCTGTTGCTGCACGGTGAACAAGGCAGCTGTTCGTGACCACTGTGTGTTTTCATCTGGACCATAACGCTGCAGGAAAGCTGACTTCAGTTGTTGCAGGTCTGTCTTTGCTGATCCAGGCAGGGCCATATACCACCTGAGAGCCCCATCACTGAGGTGCAGTGGCAGAGTACTTTTGGCTCTGTTGTCATTCAGTTCCTTGCTGGCCACCATGAGCTCAAATTTGGTAAGCCACAGCTTGGCATCCTCTGTGGCTAGGCCCTTGAATGGAGTCAACAGGCTTTCGGTGTTCATCTCTGACTGTGACTGTTCTTGATATTGTCTGCTTGTAGCTCTTGTGTTGTAAGGCATTGGACGTACTTCGGATTCTCTCCACCAATTTGTAGCACGGGCTGTATGCTATACACAAAGAAGACAGGCTGGCTGTTGATCACATTTAATGTTTACTCGTCAGATACAGATAGCTGGACTCTCTCTGCCTGCAGCCCAGCAGGAAAGGTCATTAAATTAGTGCTGTGTGGACCTGAACAAAGCACCCCCTGCTGAGGGCCACATGGCTAACCTAATAACATAAAGCTGTGTTTCTAAAAACAAATAATTATATGTATCATCTGAACTACTTGATGAAAACTCATAAAACCTACAATACTTAATGTAATCTGGTTTATGTTTATGTATCTCAAATTTAAAAGCTGAACATTCAAGGACTAATGAGATATTACAAATAATCTAGATTTTATTCCTGGAAAAAGCATAATCATTTAAAATACTGAGAAATAATAAAATCTAGATATGAAAAGACAGTAGATACTTTAAATATATATAGGATAGCTTGTATGTGTAAAATTTGGTGTGTGTATGACATTCCCTTCCCTGTGATCTAAGCTTTTGAATTCAACCCGGAAACACAGGGCCCAGAACAAAGAACTATAGCCTAACAGTTAAGTTGAGCCTGCTACACAAGGAAGAAGGTGCCCTTTATGAACCAACAAAATGTTTGATTACAGACCAAAAAGCAGAGCAGATGCTAATGAAAGCCATCACAGGCCTCAGGGTGTACAAGAATGCTGAAGACTTTATATTGTGTCAGAACACCCATTATGTTGAGTCCTTTAACAATGCGTGCTTAATTTACCATGATAAAAGGATCGGAAGTGCGGTTTTAAGTGGAGATTTTACGGTAATTTGGCTATGATGAGTATCAACGTCTCAGCAACATGTCAGTAATTGAGTGGAATTAAAACGTGGACAGAGCAAGTACATCAGTGTCTAACAGAATGTCTGTTAAAAACCCACAAAGACAACAGGGACAGAAAATTTTAAAAGAAAAACAACTTGCATTCTTTGACACAATTTGGGAACATGTGATAATGTAAACACACTTATTATGACAGTTGTATGCATAAACAATGAAGTTTTACACTTGGAATATATCTATAAAAAATGTTAAAAAATGTCCACACATTAAATCCACATGGTTCAGGTATGTGGTTATTTTTACTTCTTCTAAACAGCTTGCAATCAGAGCAAACAATATCCACTTCATTAGTTTGTCCTCAGTTTTACTCTGATACACAGAGGTGACATTGATATACCCCATGCAGCCAGGCTGGGAAATTCCCTAAGCTGCCCCAAGGCATTAATCACATGGTGAGTCTCAACTAGCTTCACTTGCGATGGGATCACTCCGATGGGGTCCCACCGGAATTGGGCCTTTAATTTTGGTGATTTTTGGCCGAGTTACAGGAAGTTGAACTTAGTCATCTGTCCAAAAAAGCATACTAAAATTACAATCTCAGAAACGGCTGAAGCTATCATCACCAAATCTTATGCCAATGTTAGTCACATGAGTCATATCTGAAATTGAGGTATTGGTGGCACCACCTGCATCGGCCTTTTTTATGTGGGGGTCATCAGTGCCTGTTTCATACTGATGGCTACAAAAAACTTCTGCTCTGAAACCATAAGGCCAAATTGTTTAATATCGCACAGAAATGATCCTAGGGTAGTGCTTTCTCAAGTTTGTTCAAATGGTCTCAGTTCAGTGACTTTTGGCTGAGTTATGGGAAACTGAATTTAGTCATATGCCATAACAGCCCCTTTTAGCTCAGTGGCTACAAAGATCTTCTTCTCAAAAACCACTGGGCCAAATTCTAAAATCTTACACATTAATTAGGGCCCCGCTTGAAAAGCGGTTGCCCTATAGTAATCGACCTGTCAGTCTGTCTGTCTGGGCACATAGGCATGCCTTAGGGGCTATATTATTTGTCCATCCGTAACCTAGGGGTTTATTCTGAATTAGGGGCTTAAGACCCTAAGTATTTTCAGAAGTGTGTTCAAACGATACTTGAGGGGTTTTCCTGTCTTTTGAACACCCATCTTAAACTACCCCCTAAGGAACGGACTTCACTATTTTGTCCTTTGTCCATATTTTTGCAATGCCACATTGTACAGGTATGCCCCCTGGTGTGTCTTTTGGTAATTAGTTGGCAAACTCGTCTTTTGTCCTTAGGGGCTCATTTAGTATGTGAACACATTTCAGTATTTGGGGGCTTTTGTTTTTGGACAAAAACACATCTTCAGTACTTGGGAGCTTTTGTTTTTGGACAAAAACACATCTTCAATACTTGAGAGCTTTTGTTTTTGGACAAAAACGCATCTTCAGTACTTGGGGGGCTTTTGTTTTTGGACATAAACACATATTCAGTACTTGGGGGCTTTTGTTTTTGGACATAAACACATATTCAGTACTTGGGGGCTTTTGTTTTCGGACATAAACACATCTTCAGTACTTGGGGGCTTTTGTTTTTGGACATAAACACATCTTCAGCACTTGGGGAGCTCGTTATATTTGGACATATATACATCTTCAGTACTAAGGGGCTTTTTTTTTTACAAAAACATATCTTCATTACTTGTGTTTTTTTTACACAAACACATCTTCAGTTCTTTATTTTTTATGCCCCTGCCACAAAGTGGCCGGGGCATATAGTTTTACCCATGTCCGTCATTCCGTCCTTCCGAAATCTAACAGTTGTACAGACTTTTTTCGCAATGCCTGCAGATATTGGCCTGATTTTTGGTGTGTGGGCAGATAATGACCAGTTACAGATCGAGTTCGCTTTTCGTTCTGGTTGACCTACTTTTGACCGTTTTATGGCTCCTAAACTTAGAAAATTTTATGAAAACTAGAAATTTTCATGACAAATACACATGTACAGATTTTTTTTCACAATGCTTGCAGATATTGGCCTGATTTTTGGTGTGTATGCAGATATTGACCAGATACAGATCGAGTTCGCATTTCCTTCCAGTTGACCTGCTTTTGACTGTTTTACGGCTCCTTAGCTTAGAAAATTTCATGAAAAATAGAAATTTTCATGACAAATACACATGTACGGACTTTTTTTCGCAATGCCTGCAGATATTGGCCTGATTTTTGGTGTGTATGCAGATATTGACCAGTTACAGATCGAGTTCGCGTTTCCTCCCGGTTGACCTACTTTTGACCATTTACGGCTCCTTAACTTAGAAAATTTCATGAAAAATAGAAATTTTCATGAAAAATACACATGTACGGACTTTTTTTCGCAGTGCCTGCAGATATTGGCCAGATTTTTGGTGTGTATGCAGATATTGACCAGTTACAGATCGAGTTCGCGTTTCCTCCCAGTTGACCTACTTTTGACCATTTACGGCTCCTTAAGTTAGAAAATTTCATGAAAAAAGAAATTTTCATGACAAATACTCATGTACGGACTTTTTTTCGCAATGCCTGCAGATATTGGCCTGATTTTTAGTGTGTATGCAGATAATGACCAGTTACAGATCGAGTTCGCGTTTCGTCCCGGTTGACCTACTTTTGATTGTTTTACGGCTCCTAAACATAGAAAATTTCATGAAAAATATAAATTTTCATGACAAATGTACATGTACAGCCATTTTTCGCCCTAAGCTCATAGGCTGATGGGCTATTGTCGTCACCCAAGCTGTCCCTCTATCCGTCCATCTGTCTGTCAGGTGTCCGTCCGTCCGTTCCGCGTCTGTTAACTTTACCCTTGTGAGTGGGATATCTCTAAAAGGATTCACCGTTGGAATTTTATTTCATCAGTGAAGATGTATATCGATAAAATCTCGGTTAAGTTCGAAGATGGGTGACCTTGACCCATTTTTCTACATTTTAGAGCTGATTATAATAAAACACTCAGAAGCTTATATCTCAGGAACCATTGTGTGGATTTTCACAAAACTTACTATGATCATTGGGACTGATGGTCTGTACGTGCTGCACAATTTTTGTGGCGTCACCTGCAATTTCTGATTTTTTAATGAAATTTTATTGGATTTTTAGCTCAGCTGACTATAAGTCATCTGAGCTATAGTCGTGGTCCATTGTCCGTCGTCCGTCCGTCTGTCCGTCCGTCCGTCCGTCCGTCCGTCCGTCCGTAGATGTGGCACGTTTTGAAACCGTAAGACCTAGGAATCCAAAATATAGCATAATGTTAGATGTCCCCAAGATCTCCTACCAAACCGAAAACTGGGTCTTTGCGACTTCGTTCCTTTGAGAAATTAAGGAAAAACCTCAATTTTTTATTAAAAACCTATTTTCACACTTCAGGACTGCCTTATATCAAAACCACTCATCTGTTTTTCCTCATATTTACCATAAATATTCCTCTATATAGTTCCTATGTACATGCCAGAAATTAAGTCTGTAAAGTATAAATTCTTAAAGTTATGGGCCCAAACAAAATGGACTTTGTAAAAAATCAGGAAAAATAATTACTCACTTAACATGAAAAATTTTGAAACTAGAGTCTATTTTCTCAAGTATATAACTATTTTTAATTAAGATTCAATTGTTTACCCAAAATTAGATCTGAATTTTGTAAATTTTTTAAGTTATTAGCATAAAAAAAAATCAGTACCTTAAATTTTGCCCAACTTTGACCATGGCACGTTTTTTTCCTGTAAGCACCATTGATTTAATTTTCACAGCATGTAAACATAAATATTTAGTTTGTCTAAATCTGAAATCTGAAAATAAAAGCTTGAAAATTAAGCTAGTTATTGATTTTTTTTCTGTAGTCACTTGCTTTGATTACAGATGCAGGGTTCCACTCCAGGTCACTGGAAGTCAGCTATGCCAGGGTTTCTGATTTGTTACAGTCACTGGGGGAGATCCCCTGCTGTGACAAATGTACATTTATTCTCATATCACCACCCCAATCACTCCCCCCCCCCCCCCCCCCTGCAAACCCAACCCAAAGTGTTATGAGGTAATTGTTATTGTTTTCACTGTATCTCCTTAATTGTAATGCTGTTTCCACTCCGATATGAAAAAAACTTTCCTTGAAAAAAAATTCAAGGTGTAATCCAGAAGATGCAATGTTGTGTAATGTAGCATTTTTAAAGAAATCAATTTTCTTTTAAATGATTTTAACAAATCTAATTGAACCCATCAGTATGCTTAAATTATTATAAAATATGAAGCACATTATGGATAAATAAAGACACAATTAAAAATTGTGAAATCTAAATCAAGTATTATTTTTAGATATTTATTGTTTTGCAGATTTAAAAGATATATTTTTGTGGTAAAAAATAAATAAACATTTGTATGCATGATGTGATGTTATCTGACAAGATTGAGATTTATGATGATGCAATTGAGAATTATGAATCAACTTTTATATTCAGATATATATGTTAAATTGGAAATGTATAGAAATATAAACTTAAATTAGAAAATAATTGATGTGATTAAAAAATCAGGATTTAATACAAACATTTGTTCATTATTTTCCTGCCTCAGCAGAATTTGAGATCAGGCTTTGTTTGCCCTGTTTTATGTTGTTAATTAGCTATATTTCAACTGTATACATTTCATAAAAAATACATATATATTTAATAATATATATTATACAAAAAAATAGATTCAATTGAACAAATGTGTAAACTACTGAAATGTCAACAGTTAATCAAAAACCAACTAATGATCATGGTAATAGTACAGATCATTTGTTCACAAACTGCTCATATGCTTTAGTTTCAACATTAGGAAACACATGGTCAGGTCACAAAATATTTTTTGCAACAATTTCTTGCTCATCAATACAAACCAATCATATAAACCAACCATGGCCTTTATTACCTCTTCCTCTTACACTTTATCTCCATTTGATATTATTTTAGATTTTTACCTTCAAGGTTAACGTCAGCTGAGCACAGTGACCCATAGGTCCCTTGTTCAATTTTGGCCTTTGTGCAGGATATCTCCAAAGGTATTCAACTAAGGAACTTCATTACTTCAGTGCTTTTGCATCATATTTACAAAATCTTGGTCAGGTTCAAAGATGGCATAAAAAAACTTAGGGGGATATTTCTCAGGAAGCATTTGGTGGATTGTTATAAAACATGGTACATACCTCTCCAATTTAAATTTATAACTGATTACCAGCTTTTGCTAATATTCTAGTTTCGCAATGCAGTGCTTACAGATACTGGCCCAATGTTTGGTCTGTGGGCGCATAATGACCACTTACAGGTCGGGTTCGCGTTTCGTCCCAGTTAACCTATTTTTGATCCTGAACATAAGGTCCTAATATGGCAGCTACTGAGCTTTGCCAAATTCCAATCATTGGTCACTCTACTAAGTATGTGACAATGTCTTTTTGTACCAAGCTCCATAATGGCCCTTCTGCTCTAAGCCAATCATAGATTAGGTTAGGGTGGAATAGAGCAGGGTACCAGGCTATCCTCAACCTGCCCCATTATAACTCAGAGGAGCAAATTTACCATCAGTACCTACATTTGGGACATTTTGGAAAAATAATACTCCAACCTGAAGTCTTTTCTTTTATTTCTTACTGTGGCAGTATCTGTTGATGAAGCATGTAGTATTGTATATAGTAAATGTGTCAGTACATGTATAATTTATAAATCATGAATATCAAATGAAAGAGCACAGCTTGGGGAAACTATGGTTTAGGCACGGTTGTTCCGCTGTTTTCTCCACAGCTGCCACTGAGAATTCTTTCAAGTTCCAGCAAAATCCACACATTTAACGAGGTCAGTGGTCATTGCACTTTGGAGGCACCATGGTGAGTGAACAAAAATCCTATGGATTTTCATTAAACTCTTTATACATATTTACCAATGCAGTTCCTCACCTCAAGTAAACTCAGCAGATTTCAAGCATATTTAATGAGGTCAGAGGTTACCATGCTGCTTTGTACAGGCCACTTGGTGGTGTCACCATGATAACTTACAAAGAATATGAAGATGTTGATCAAACTCATCAGAACTATTACTCAATAAAATATCTTGCCTAAATTAGATTTCCAGCGAAACCAACACACATTTAATGAGGTCAGAGGTCACCAGATTCGTGACAAGAGTATTATGCACTTTTGTGGTGCTCTTTTTATAGTGTTAAAGTTCACATATGTCTTGCAAAGAGGTAGAGGATTAGGAATCCCCCTTCTAATTTGGGATCAAAGGGTCAAGGTGGCTGGCCTAAGGCCAGTTCTTCATAAACAGGTCTGGTTAAAGGGTTTTTGTTAGGCTTTTTCCTCCATTAGCTGATGAAGATATTTTGATTGAACTTGGTAGACTGATGTACCACAACTTTTTGTGAGCACAGCTTTTAAAACTTTCTCTATATTTTTTTCTGAACTAGTAATTAGCACTTTGTACAGATCCCAACCAAGCTCAGGTTAAAGAATAGGGATATATGAACAACCTTGTATATGTGGTTAGGAATCCCACATATAATTTCTGGGTGAAAGGTCAAGGATTGCAATGTACAGGCGAGCTCTGTAGTCCTCGCACAACTTATTTGATTTAAGCCTCTAAATTTTAGACAATACCAATGTAAAATTAAGCCCAATAGATACATGCAGACACACAAAAGCTGTTAATCTTGGACCCTAAGTATGTGGATTATTCAGTATGATAGTTTTACTTGTTATTAAATTAAGCACCTCATTATTAGACAATACCATGATATAATAAAGCCCCTTAGATATATGCAGACACGCAAAAGGCCTTTATTATAGGACCTTTGGTATATCGAATATTCAGTATAATAGTTTTACTTGTTATTAGATTAAACCCCTAATTATTAGACAATACCATGATATAAAAGCCCCTTAGATATATGCAAACACACAAAAGCCCTTAGTTCTTGGACCCTATTTTTGTTGATTGTTCAGTATGATGGTCTAACTTGTTATAAGATAAAGCACCTTATTAAAAGACAATATCATGGTATAATTAAGCCCCTTAGATACATGCAGACATACAGAAGCCCTTAATTCTTGGACCCTAAGTATGTTTATTATTCAGTATGACAGTCTTACTTGTTACTAGATTAAGCCCTAAATCATTGGACAATGCCAGAGTATAATAAAGCCCCTTAGATACATATGTACAAAAGTCCTTTATTATGGGACCCTTATTATGTTCATAATTCAGTATGATAGTTTTACTTGTTATTAAGATTAAACCCCTAATTATTAGACAATACCATCATTATAAAAGCCCCTTAGATATATGCAAACACACAAAAGCCCATTATTATTGGACCCTTATTATGTTGATTATTCAGTATGACAGTTCTACTTAAGTGTTATAAGATAAAGCCCCTTGTTATAAGACAATACCATGGTATAATTTAGCCCCTTAGATACATGCAGACACACAAAAGCCCTTAATTCTTTGACCCTCAGTATGTTTATTATTCAGTATGACAGTCTTACTTGTTACAAGATTAAGCCCTTAATCATTGATCAGTGCCAGAGTATAATAAAGCCCCTTAGATAAAGAGGTACAAAAGTCCTTTATTATGGGACCCTTATTGTGTTGATTATACAGTATGATAGTTTTACTTGTCATTAGATTAAGCCCATAATTATTTGACAATACCATGATTATAAAAGCCCCTTTGATATATGCAAACACACAAAAGCCCTTAATTCTTGGACCCTTAGTATGTTGGTTATTCAGTATGACGATCTTATTAGTTAATAGATTAAGTCACTAATTATTGGACAATGCCAGATTATAATAGGGCCCCTTAGATACAGACACACATGAGCCCTTTATTATGGGATCCTTAATATGTTGATTATTCAAATAATTAATTTTTACAGGTGTAGAAAACCTTGAGAGCTAGATAACTAAAATAATATTTCTCAGAGCTGTATCAAACATTACATGTGTATAGATATGGGTAGGAGGCAGACATTGGGTAATCTAATCAGTAATCATAATCAATTACATTTTTTTAAGTAATCGTAATTGTAATCAGTTATATTTATTTTAAAAAGAAAGTAATTGTAATCGTAATCAATTACTCTCCCAATGTAATCAAAATCATGACAATTAGATATGATTACATTGATTACTTTTGTATTTTCCAATTTTAAACAGTTACAGTTAATGTTTCCATGTTTAACACTGATGAAAACATCATTAAGAGTGAAGAAAGCAGCTGATGGGACTTCTGATAGCCATCAAAGCCGGAGTTGGGTCCAAAAGTAATTGTATTTGAAGTAATTGTAATTACAATTACTTTTTAGCCCTCAGCCCTTAGGCTGATGGGCTATTGTCGTCACCCAAGCTGTCCGTCCGTCCGTCTGTCCGTTCATCCGGCATCCGTTAATTTTTACCTTGTGACCAGGATATCTCGAAAAGGATTCACCGTCAGAATTTTATTTCCTCGGTAAAGATGTATATGGACAAAATCTTGGTCAAGTTCGAAGATGGGTGACCTTGACCTATTTTTCTTTATTTTAGAGCTGATTATAGAAAACACTTAGACGCTTGTTACTCAGGAACTATTTGGTGGATTTTCACAAAACTTACTATGATTATTGGGACTGATAGTCTGTACCTGCTACACAAGTTTGGTGGCACCACCTACAATTTCTGATTTTTAATGAATTTTTATCGGATTTTTCAACTTTGGGCCTGTGAGCGGGATATTTCTAAAAGGTTTCACCGTAGGAATTGTATTTCTTTAGTGAAGATGGATATTGACAAAATCTTGGTCAAGTTCGAAGTTGGGTGACCTTGACCTATTTTTCTACGTTTTAGAGCTGATTATAGAAAAACACTTAGAAGCTTATATCTAAGGAACCATTGGGTGGATTTTTACAAAACTTAATATGGTCATTTGGACTGAAAGTCTGTACCTGCACCACAAGTTTGGTGGTGCCACCTACCATTTCTGATTTTTACGAATTTTTAGCGAATTTTTAGCGAACCTGTGAGTTTATGCAATGGTGTGGCGTCGTCCGTCGACTGTACGTTAACCCATACTATCTTGAAAACGGCAAGAGTTAGCATTACAAAATTTTATGCAAAAAATTGGTCATCTAAAAAACTCCATCGGATTTTGCTTATTTTTTGGCTAACTGCATTTTCTTAGATTTTATAGGGGAAAAGCTTAAAAAAACTTTAAAAATCTTCGTCTCTGAAACTGTTCAGCCAAATTGTCCAATATTTCACAGAAATGATCCCTGGAACAATCTCTTTCAAGTCTGTTCAAATATTTAAGTTTGGTGATTTTTGGCCGAGTTACAAGAAGTTAAACTTAGTCATCTGTCCAAAAAAGCATACTAAAATTACAATCTCAGAAACTGCTGGAACTGTCATCACCAAATTTTATGGGAATGTTTGTCACATGAGTCATATCTGAAATTGAGGTATTGGTGGCGCCACCTGCATCAGCCTTTTTTGTACGGGGGTCATCAGTGCCCTTATCATACTGAGGGCTACAAAAAAACTTCTTCTCTGAAACCATATGGCCAAATTGTTTAATATCGAAGAGAAATGATCTTAGGGAACTGCTTTCTGAATTTTATTCAAATGGTCTCAGTTCAGTGACTTTTGGCTGAGTTATGGGAAGCTGAATTTAGCCATATGCCATGACAGCCCATTTTAGCTCAGTGGCTAAAAAGATCTTCTTCTCAAAAACCACTGGGCCAAATTCTTAAATCTCACACATTAATTATCCTTAGATGTTGATAATTCAAGTTTGTGGGAAACCTACATCAGCAACAAGGAGACTGATAATAATAATAATGAAATTTATTAAACAAATTACAATGCCTTGTTCCTCATAGTACGACGTGTCAACATACAATCATCCATATCATGATGATATGACCACTTATCATGAGAACATTTAAAAAACTTGCACTTAGAAGAACGATGACGTAGCACACATAATGTGCTATGTCACAGATAATTGAGTACAATTGGAAAAAAAATAAAACTCTCCTTGTGCTGACTACAGTTTGTTCAAATGGTTTTGGTTCAGTGATTTTTGGCCGAGTTATGAGAAGCTTAACTTAGCCATTTTTCTGTATTTTCCTATAAGAGTTATAAACCTGCAAAACATTTTTGAAGGACACAACTGAGGCTAATTTGTTTAATATTTTACAACAAGATGAGCTAGCATTATGAAATTTAATGTAAAAAATTAGCCATCTGAAAAACTCTGCATTTTCTTAGATTTTATTGAGAAAAAGCTAAAAAATTGTTTAAAATCTTCTCCTCCAAAACTGTCAAGCCAAATTGTTCAATATTTCACAGAAATAATCTCTTATAACATCTCTCTCAAGTTTGTTCAAATGGTTAAATTTGGGTGAATTTTTGCCAAGTTACAGGAAGTTGAACTTAGTCATCTGTCTAAAAAAAGCATACTAAAATGACAATCTCAGAAACGGCCGGAGCTTTCATCACCAAATTTTATGCCAGTGTTGGTCACATGAGTCATATATGAAATTCAGGTATTGGTGGCGCCACCTGCCTTGACCTTTTTTTGAACTGGGGTCATTGGTCATCTGTATATTAACCCATAATTTCTCAGGAATAGCAGGAGCTACCATCCCTAGATTTTATGCAATAATCTCTCACATATCAAATGTTGTGGGATTCAGCTTATTTTTTGTTATCTGCATTTACTTAAATTTTATAGGGAAAAGGCTGAAAAACCTTAAAAAGTCTTCTGCTTGTAAACAGTCCAGCCAAATATTTTACAGAAATGATCCCAGAGGCAAGCCTTCTCAAGTTTGTTCAAATGGTTTGCATCTGATGAATTTTAGCAGAATTACTCAAATTTGAACTTAGTTATTTAGCCAAGTAAGCATACTGACATAGTAATCTCAGAAATGACAGAACCTAGCATTACCAAGCTAGGTTCAATGTTGGTCACATGACTCATATTTGAAGTTGCAGATTTCGTGTTGCCACCTACATTGACCTGGTTTTTATTTGCAAAAACCTCATTATTTGCAAAAACCTCATAATTTTAACCTCTTTCAGCTGATAATGTTTATGATGAAACTGTCAAGTTGAATCGTTCAGTTTTTCAAAAGAATTATCCTAGGACATGGTTCTTTCAATCAAATAAGAATAAATTGAGTTTGTTGATGTTTGGTTGAGTCGTGAAAAGCTTAAGTTGGTCTTATGGCCATTATTATGTCTATTTCAAACTGAGGACTGCCATAGTGTTCTTCTACAAAATTGTTGTTTCAATTATAACTTCTGTGACATTGCACAAAAATTATTCTTAGGTGGCCTTTGTTCAAGTGTACTTGAATGATTTTTGGCAGAATTATTGGACCTTAGCAATGAAAGAACTGCATCTTTTATTATTATAGATATTTTTGGTAAAAAGTTTATGAATATTTCAGCTTGAAAAAAAAAGCATTTTAGCCAAAGTCTTTCAGTATGTGTAAACAGATTTTCCAACAGGCAAAGATTGTGTCTGTGTCATTAAATAGGTTGAAAAACTGCCAACTGTTTCAGATTTTGCAACAGATCAAGAGTTCATTCAGTGCAGCCAGATATAGGTCAAGAGTTCAGTCAGTGCAGCCAAGCGCAAGGCATATGATCACTGCATGGGTGTCATGTGAACACCTCATGGCCAGCATGTGATCACCTCATGGGTAGCATGTGATCACCTCATGAGTATCATGTGATCACCTCATGGGTGTCATGCCCCTCAGGGCTGCATGTGGAGCCAATCTGTGAGCTTATGCAATGATGTGGCTACTATTTCAGATTTAGCAACAGGCCAAAGGTCAGTCTGGATCTATTTATAGCTTCGTCAGACTGCCAAGTGTATCAGATTAGGTAACAGGTCAAGACTTTACTCAGTGCAGCTAGGTACAGGTCAAAAGTTCACTCAGTCTAGCTAGTTCACTAAGTGCAGTAGCTGCATTCTATTTATAGCTTTGGCAGACTGCCAACTGTGTCCGATTATGCAACAGGTCAAAAGTTCACTCAGTGCAGCCAGGTGCAGGTCGTGAGTTCACTTAGTGCAGTAGCCTGAGCTAGCAACTTGTCATAGTTCACTTGGGGCAACTGCCTTTCTCACCTAACCCTGGTCAGCCCCATGCATCAGACTCAAGGTAAGTCTGATGTATTGGCCTGATATATTTGCCTGTCTGTGATGGCTTTCTTGTTCACAAGACAGGTGTTGCCACCTACAATGACTTTTGCACAATGTATGTGCCTCCTTATTTCTACAGAGGAATTTGATATAATCAGCCTGAAATTTGGCATATTTATACATATCGAATAGCTTTGTCATATACAAGACTGGTGGTGCCACCTACAATCATTTTTGCACAGTGTTTCCCTGCTTATTTCTCAGGAGGGGTTTGATATATCAGTCTGAAATTGGGCATATGTATATATCTCTGATAGCTTTGTTGTATACAAAACTGGTGGTGCCAGCTACAATCATTTTTGTGTTGTGTGCATCCATACGAGAATTTCAGCAGTGATGTTTGTGTTATTGTTTCTTATTCAAAATGTTTAGTACTTGCATTGTTCATATACATGAAAAGTAATGGTCCAGTATTGAAGAATTATACCTGGTGTATTTCCCAATGGACAGGTTCGCATTAGGCCTGTAGGCCTTGTTCAAATTTCACCTTGTGAGCAGGATATCACTAAAAGGATTCACCACAGGAATTTTAATTCTTTGGTGATGATGTATATCGACAAAATCTTGGTCAAGTTCAAACATGGGTGACCTTGACCTAATTTTCGACATTTGACCTAATTTTCGACATTTTAGAGCTGATTACAGACAAAGACTTAGAAGCTAATTTCTCAGGAACCATTGAATCTTACTATGATCATAGAGACTGATGGTCTGTACCTGCTGCACAAGTTTGGGGGCACCACCTACTGTTTCTGATTTTAAATAAAATTTTATCGGATTTTAACTTTTGGCCTTTTGTGCGGGATATCTCCAAAGGTTATAATTCAACACAGGAACTTCATTTTTTCAGTGCTATTGCATATTAACAATATTTTGGTAAAATTTAAAGATGGGTGTTCTTGACTGACTTATCGAGGTCACAGAGCTTAGAATAGAAAATAACTTAGGAGCTTATGTCTCAGGAAGCATTTGGTGGATTTTTTATGAAACATGTCATGTACCTCTCCAATTTAAATTTATAACATGTACAGATATACATCTGAATGACAACAAATATTTTGTACTTGTTACTGTAACCACCTTTTAACACTGTTCTTTTGGCTGAGGGCTTTTATCAGCTTTTGCTGATATTCTAGTTCAAGTAATTGTAATTGTAATCAATTACATTTTCCAATCCTTGAAAGTAATTGTAATTGTAATCGATTGCTTTTGAAAAGTAATTGTTTACTTTTCAATTACTTTTGGGTATATTTGTCTTATATGAATAATTCCATCAAACTCTTAAATTTAATAAGCATACCTGGCTATTAACCAGTTTCCCATGGTTGTTCCTCATGTATATTTCAGAGGCATATATGCATTTTAAATAAAATTTTTATTTTCTCAAGCTACCAGTTAATAATTTTGACTAAATAAAAAAGTTTCCCATCAAACCTATCCCAATGTAAAGGTTACTCCCAGTTATCTGAAATCACTTTCAAGTTATTTCTGGGAGTAGCCTGAACCTAAGTTCAGGTTAACCCACACTGTTTAAATTAACGTCTTGCTGATTTAATTAAATGATAAATTTTAATGCTTTTAACCAATGATATATTATATCATTAGAGCAATAAACTCCATGAAAGACAAAATCTAAAAGGTTGAATCAGTCTTATAAGAGTTGTCGCAAATTTTAAACAATGTTATAAAGTGTATTTTTATTTACTCGTACACATTTCCAAAGCGCATGACAAATTACTTGCAAAAAAAGGATATGCAAGGTTCATATGAATATTATGTAATAAACATACAAAAACAGCTGTTTTGAAATGTCATGCTTTTTATCCATTTAGTGGTAACCAAAAGCAACATATTTCCGAGTTTGTCTACATAATAATGTTAAACAAATTTTCATTCCCTTCTTTTACCATATACCTACACTGAAATGGCTCAGTTAATATCCATTTAGTGGTAACCCAAAGCCAAATACACACATTTGTGTCTTTATAATAATCTTTATTTGATATGTTTTTTCCTTTTTTAGTGAACCTGTGAGCTTAAGCAATGGTGCGGCGTCGTCCGTCGTGTGTCGTGCGTTGTGCATCGTCTGTACGTTAACCATAGCTATCTCAAAAATGGCAGGAGCTAGCATCACCAAATTTTTTGCAAATAATCAGTCATCCAAAAAACTATATCGGATTTTGTTTATTTTTTTTCTAACTGCATTTTCTTAGATTTTATAGGGAAAAAGCTAAAAAAGCTTTAAAAATCTTCTCCGACGAAACTGTCCAGCCAAATTTTTCAATATTTCACAGAAATGATCCCTGGAACAAACTTTCTCAAGTTTGTTCGAATGGTTCCAGTTCGCAGATTTTTGGTCGAGTTACAGGAGGTTGAACTTTGTTAACTGTGCAAAAAAGCATATTAAAATTTAAATCTCAGAAATGGCTGAAGCTATCATCACCAAATTTTATGCCAATGTTGGTCACATAGGTCATGTCTAAAATTGAGGTATTGGTGGTGCCACCTGCATCGGCCTGTTTTATACGGGGTCATCAGTGCCCTTTATCACACTGAGGGCTACAAAAAACTTCTACTCTGAAACCATATGGCCAAAATGTTTAATATTGCACAGAAATGATCTTAGGGTAGTGCTTTCTGAAGTTTGTTCAAATGGTCTCTTTTCAGTGACTTTTGGCTAAGTTATGGGAAGCTGAATTTAGTCATATGCCATAACAGCCCATTTTAGCTCAGTGGCTACAAAGATCGTTCTTCTTCTCAAAAACCACTGGGCCAAATTCTTAATTTTAATTATTTTTAGATGTTGATAATTCAAATTTGTTTGTTCAAATGGTTTTGGTTCAGTGATTTTTGGCCGAGTTACGGGAAGCTGAACTTAGCCAGTTTGCAGTATCTTCTTATATGAGTTATAAACCTGCGAAAAGTTTTTCGACTAATGCCACTGAACATTTAGATTTCAGGTTATCTTTGGTTAATATTGACAAGAAAATTTTTTAAAAGCTTTTAAAAAATTTAGATTTATGATTAAAGTTATTCATCATACCAGGCAATGTTACAATCATGGATATTCAGTTCTCTGTGGCTATATAAAGACAACTGTACGTGGATTATAAATTATTGGTATCCCTACTCAACTTAATTCAAGAATTTGCCATCAATGAGATATATCTGTATTTTAATTTTGCATTCAGTATGCATCCGTAATAATTTTACATATATTCCTGATTTCTTTTTTATAAAAAGTCAGCTGAAAAGCATTTTGTATTGGGAAAATAAATTTCAAAGTTATTTCAAGTAGGGACCACTTTTGCTTACAGATGGCATCACTTGGTTTAACATTGGCAGATTGCCAGTGCCTTGATGTTGGCCATTAGCCAAGATGATGTCAGCTCTATAAATAGTTTTGGCACAGTGCCAGGATTGGAAGAAGTGCAGCCAGGTATAGATCAAGAGTTCACTCAGTGCAGTAGCTGCATTCTATTTATAGCTTTGGCAGACTGCTCACGGCATCATATTTGGCACCAAAGTTCAGCCTGAATCTATTTATAGCTTTGGCAGACTGCCGACTGTGTCAGATTATGCAACAGGTCAAGAGTTCACTCAGTGCAGCCAGGTACAGGTCAAAATTTCACTCAGTCTAGCCAGGTGCAGGTCAAGAGTTCACTCAGTGCAGTAGCTTGCGGCAGCAATCTGTCACAGGTCACTTGGGGGCAACTGCCAAACTCACCTAAGCCTTGTCAGCCCAGTGCATCAAACTCTGGGGAAGTTTGATGTATTGGACTGATATTTTGACCTGTCTATGTGTCTTTGATGGTATTCTCATTTACAAGACAGGTGGTGCCACCTACATTGACTTTTGCAGTGTCTGCACCTGCTTATTTCTACAGAGGAATTTGATACATCAGCCTAAAATTGGGCATGTTCATACATATCGGGTAGTTTTATAGTGTACAAGACTGGTGGCGCCACATACTATAATTTTTGCACAGTGTATGTCCCTGCTTATTTCACAGGAGGGGTTTGACATATCAGTCTGACATTGGGCATATTTGTATATCTCTTCGTTGTATATCAGACTGGTGGTGCCAGCTACAATCATTGTATCCGCCAAAACAGAGTTTTGCAGATACTATGTTTTCAGTCGGATGCCGACGCTGCCGCCATTGCCGCATAGGTTTCCGGAGAACTCCTCCATAACCACTGGGCAGAATTTTTTAAAATTCAGAATTATGATCGGTCACATGTGAACTGCTGCACCCTCATTTTTGGTTGACCTCTGACCTTTCCTCTCTGCCCATTGTCAATTTATGCGTCTGTTTCCACACATAAACCCACATATCTCGGGAACCATTTGACCGATAAGGCTAAAGTTTTTGCACAAATGTAGCCCTTGGAAAGCTTTATAACATACACTGAAAATGGTGGCGCCACCTGCAACAATTTTTGCACAGCGTCCATCTGTTCATCTGCCATGGGATAAAAACACTCATATCTCTGCATTGGTTGGACTTATCCACCTGAAATTTTGCATGTGTATACACCCTGGACAGCTTTCTTGATTTTATGACAGGTGGCACCACCTACATTTACATTTAAGCTGCAGACATCCAAGCTCATATCTTGGGAACCATTTGACCAGTTAGGCCAAAATTTTGCATGTATATAGATCTCACATAGCTCTTTATCATACGCAAAAGCGGTGGCGCCACCTGCAATCATTTTTGCACAGCGTCCATCTGTTTGTCTGCCGTGGGCTAAAATCACTCATATCTCAGTAGTGGTTTGACTTATCTACCTAAAATTTTGCATGTTTATACATCTTGGACAGCTTTCTGGATTTTGTGGTAGGTGGCGCAACCTACATACACATTTCGGCTGCAGACATCAAGGCTGTTATGCAACACACCTCACTCTATTTCCCCTTGCCACTCAATCCATGCCTCACTTCACATTTCCCACTCTGATTTTGGTGGATACACCTAGTCGTTTGTTGACTATACATATTCTAGTTTTTGTGTTGTGTGCACCTATGCCAGAATAGCAGCAGTGTTGTTTGTTTAATTGTTTCTTGTTCTAAGTGTTTAGTACTGCATTGTTCATATACATGTTACACATGTTCTTGAAAAGTAATGGTCCAGCATTGAAGCATTATACCTGGTGTAATCTCATTGCACAGGTTTGCATTAGGCCTGTGGGCCTTGTTTAAACAAGCTTTATTGATATAACACAATCTGAATCCATTTTGTGGCGACTATGAAATGTTTAATTTTAATATGACAATACCACTAAAAAATGACTTTTTGTACATATCTTACTGCGATTCATGTTAAAATATAGATTTTGTAGGTTGTGCCTTTATTAAATTTGTTACGACTGTTAAAAATGTTAAGAGCTCAAACCATTCTCTAACCCAGTTGCTGTTTGTTCATGAGGTGAATGGTCCTAAAACACAAAAGTAATTGCAAAATTAATTGCGATTACTTTGAAAAGTAATTGTAGTTGTAATAGATTATTTTCTGAAAACACAAAAGTAATTGTAATTGTAATCGATTACTTTTGAAAGTAATTGTATTGGTAATAGATTACTTTAAAAGTAATTGGACCCAAGTCTGATCAGAGCATACTTAGGTAGTAGATGACCAGATGTATCATATGGAAGCTAGGTGGATTCTGTGTGTGAGCATTTTGAGATGAAATAAGAGAGGAATAAAATCAGCATTTTAAATTTAATTTCTATCATATTTAGTATAGTCATTATAACTTTATTAAAGACCATGGTGAAGTGCTCACTATTATAGTTCCTAGCTAAACTTGTAAGTTTGTGTAATTGGTACTGCAAAATGAGTAGTTATAGTAGCCAGGTAACATTCACCTGTCAGTTACCTCCTGAGCAAATCATTAGTATATGAGCATAAACAGATACCTTTGTTGTATCTGGACTACGCAAACTAATATATGTTCAGTAGCATACATGGCTTAAATGCATAAAACAACATATCACACATCATACCTTAAATGGTCAGATTTTACATTTTAATGGGCAAAATATGATACTGCTCTTGAAGAGAATGACCATTTTATCACTACTTACCAGTAGCTGACTCTCTCTAATACTACAAGGTTCATGTACAGATTCAAGCCTCACATATAATAAGGCCAATTCAACATACAAATACTGGAAAAATATTTGACACAGCCCAGCCAAGACTTCAACCAAGAATAATTGGCACAGGTAATACACAAATACAGAAACTAAAAATGCATGCATTTCTTTTATATCATACGCTCTTTACACAGCGCTTTACCTTATAGGGCTACTTCCTATATCGTAAGGCGCTGTTTGTTATGACCTCGTATCCTGAATTGCAACACCAGAGGGGAGCACTGTATTTTTGTCCAATCAGATGAAACTTTGTGCTGGAAGACAAAGCCAAGCGAGGAATACACGGAGCCAATCATATTAATTTCATTTTGAGTGACAGCTCATCCCCCAGCGTAACCGTCTAAACAGGCCACAGGCTCAGAGAGAATTGCCCCTGACGTGGTTTGCTTAGGGCCTTGGGCACATAGGATGCTCGGCCGGTGAGGTGTAATTCAAACGAAATGTAACAACAAAGGCTGCATGCACACCTCGCTGGCTGGTTTCAGTTCTGCAGACAACAGATACATGGCTACGCTAACACAGTCAAAATGTCATAATCGAATCGGTCGATGATGCGAGAATGCAGAGGGAGCAATTTAAATTCGACCGGAAACTCATCAAACGGCGCTTGAAGCGCGGCAATGGGCGGAGCCAGGATGCCTGTTGAGTGTTTGTTTATTGGCATCTGATTGGCTGCTTGTCACATCGTACGCACGTTTATTTCAGTGGACAACAAACCGCCATCTGGTGTCTAAATATATCATAAACGGTCAAAGCTGGCAGCGTGAAAATCAGTTGCTTCTTTAGAAGCGCAAGATTTCCGCTGCCTCGGGAGCGTATTTATATCATTATTTTGATAGCTTTGAACATTTTCACTTTACCATATCTTTTCTTCCAGTTTATACATGTCAGCTGTTCTTTACAGGTTCTTTAATTTTCAAATATCACTCTATCAGCCCATGCTACCAAAGTACACCAAGTTCACAGTACTTCAATTTATAAGACTGCATCTTTTGCGGGGCCCATACTGACCTGTCAGTTTTCTAGTTGAGGCATGTTTTGGACTTAGCAGATTTTGGAGTTTACTTCCAAGTATGTTATTCATGTTCAAAGTACTTCTGAATCACACTTGAAGCATGGTCCTACTTTGTCATATTCCATGCTCTATCAAGGAGCACAATTTAAGCAAAGTAGGACTCATATATTACATTTGAAAACAAAGCATTTTGGTTGCTCATTTGTAAAAGAAAATTTTTGAAGTACAAAATAAGTTCTAATGAAGCATATTTTAAGTACATTTTGAACTTTTTAGTTTTTGTTTTTGATGATGAAGTATGACTGGAGCAGTTTACGAAGCACAAATTAAGTACAATTTAAGCACATAATAGGTAAGTTTTATACTTGAACAGTTTGTGGTGCTCATTGAAAGTACAAATGAGGTACATTTAAAACATAGTTCAAACATCCAGTAAAATTTCTAAGTTCTCAAAAAGCACACTTAAAGCACTTTTCAAGACTGAATTTTGCTAAAAAGCACATAATAAGCACTGATGAAGCACACTTTAAGCATACTCCATGTCCAAAAATTTCTGTAAGGAATCAATATATCCCTGCTTATATCGCAGGAGAGGTTTGACATATCAGCCTAAAATTGGGCATATGTATAAATCTCTGATAGCTTCATTGTATACAAGACTGGTGGTGCCAGCTACAATCAATTTTAGCTCAGCTGACTAAAAGTCATCTGAGGTATGTTACCATTTGTTGCTGTTAACCAGCAACAAATGGTAACCACTGGACCTTGACATGCTGGGAGGTCCATAAAAAATCTCCTTGGAAACCTGAAATTATGTCTCTGTTACCCATATTTTCCGAGCTTTGGGGCTCCAAAAGTTCTAGTGTCTGTAAACTAGTGCATTGATCCCCATGATCTTTGCATGCATATTCATCATGGAGGGTTTCATCAGCTCCTGCAGACTGGTGGACTTTTTAGCTCAGCTGAGCTATAGTCGTGGTCCATTGTCGGTTGTCCGTCTAGCTGTCTGTCTGTCCGACTGTGTGTAGATGTGGCACGTTTTGAAACCGTAAGACCTAGGAATTTTTTTCAGGGGCCCATTGTATTGGGCTCATTGTCATGAAAGGTCCAGGCTTCTTACTTTTGGTCACTACAGCAAGTGTATTGTAATTATTGTTTTTGTTTGAACTGATTCTTACAATTGTAAAGCTGTTTCCAGTCCAATGTACAAAACAGTTTTGAAATAGTAATTCAAGGAATAATCCAGAAGATGCCATGTGATGGTAATGTAGCATTTTTAAAGAATTTAATTTCCATTTAAATCATTTTATTAAAAGATAATTAAACCCATCAATAGGCATAATTTGATAATATATGAACCAAATCATGGATAAATAAAGGTGCGATTTAGAACTGTGAATTCTGAATCAAGTGTTCTTTTCAGAAATGTTTTTTTTTATTGCAATTCAAAAAATATATTTTATAGAAAAATTAATACTTCTGTGTGCATAAAATGATGTCACTTGACCCTATTAGCTACAGATTCTGGTGCAGTATAGAATCAGATGTGTTCTTCAGGTCAACTTTATAAAGCATTATGTAAAAAAATCAGTAAAAAAAATTAGATATCATAATGTAATCTGAACATCTGTTCAGGATTTTCTGCCTCAGTAATATGAAAATTAAACTGGTTCATTTGTTTTCCATCTCTCTGCCTGTTTTAAATTTTTAATAATCGTAAATCTACTTGTGCTCCTTTTAGCACTGTTGTACTATTTCTTCAAATCTGTATGTACATGCATGGTACCAAACTGTGATCATTCTTCACCCAGCCCCCCCCCCCCCTTCCCTTATAGTCTTTGCATCTAAGTACTAGATATTGTCATGACAACCTGGGGCTCGTACAATTTTGTCTAAGGGAAATCAACACAAAACCAGACCTCAGACAAAAAACACACCAATCAAAAGACTGAAAGTAAAATATACAGAAAATTTTACTTCAACTCAAACATGACCAGACACATGTGCATACGAAGACAAATATATTTAAACTGATACAAATGAATATACAGAAATATTTACTGAACTGAATAGTGCAGAGGTTCCTGTGATGGTGCTACTTGAAAAGGAAATTGAATTAGACATACAAAATACACATGACACAGTACAAAATTGAGAGGGACTTAACCCTAGCTACACTAACATTGTACATGACTATAACAACTGTTAAGGCTGACTCTTACAAGAATATTCCTATCTGGACCAGGTTTGAGCTCTGAATACCAGCTCCCTTTTAACTATAAGAAATAAAAAAGTATCTATATGTAAGAATACTGAAGAATGAAGATGTACAGTTATGGAACAATTTTGTTTCACTGACAAAGAGAGAAATGAATATAGAGATGTAGTCCAGAAAAAAAAACAATTACTATAGACCTCTTATACACCTGGCCAAAGTGTAACTGATAGAACAAAGTATATGGCTTAGAGTTGCTTTACGAAGTATTTATGGTTTTACCAGCATGACGAAACATACATGACAGCAGTTATAACAATCTTGGCCTTATGGCACCCAAGCTCTTTACACAGCGCTTTAACTATAGGCCTACTACCTATATCGTAATCGCTGTTTGTTATGACCTTGTATCCTGAATTGCTACACAAGAGGGGAGCACTGTATTTTTGTCCAATCAGATGAGACCTTGTGCTAGAAGACACAGCCAAGCAAGGAATACACGGAGCCAATGTTGTTCATTTCGTTTTGAGTGACAGCTCATCGCCCCCGTAACCATCTGAACAGGCCACAGTCTCAGAGAGAATGGCCCCAGACGTGGTTTGCTTAGGGCCTTGGGCACAAAGGCTGCGTGCACACCTCGCTGGCTGGTTTCAGTTCTGCAGATAACAGATACAAGGCTTCACTAACACAGTCATAATGTCCTAATCGAATCAGTCTATGATGCGAGAAAGCAGAGGGAGCAATTAAAATTGGACCATAAACTTCATCAAGCAGCGCTTGAAGTGCAGCTATGGGCGGAGGCCAGGATGCCTGTCGAATGTTTGTTTATTAGCATCTGGTTGGCTGCTTGTCACATCATATGCACATTTTTTTCAGCGGACAATGAACTGCCATCTGGTGTCTAAATGTATCATAAACGGTCAAAGCAGGCATCGTGACAATCAGTTGCTTCTTTCGAAGCGCAAGATTTCCGCTGCCTCGGGAGCATATATGGCACCTTGAAATTACATTGTTCACAAAAATCCAGGGCTTAAGACCCTATATAAACAGAATAGAAGTAACATTACAAAGTGTTATTTATTACATGGCTCAGGTGACGTTTTATAGTATTTACAAGAATATAAAGACGAGATGAGCCAGCCTTACCTTAGTCATTTTCGGCTGATTAAAATATGTATGGCGGCAAACAAAATTATCTTCCCTCTAAAAGAAGGTTCCAATGAAACCCCTATATATAACTTAATATGACTTAAAAAGAGGCGGGTAAAATCAGCTGGTCCCTTTCATAGGGAGCGCAAAACCTTGTATTTGTCATTCAATAGGGGCAGTGGTGCCTCACCGACTGCACTACTGTACACGTGCCCACCTGTGTCGTAAACACGTCCAATTAACCACCTTCGAGCTGTCACAATACACACAAAGATCTAACTCTGGAGAAAAACAACACTAAAAATTCACAACAGTCTGTTTCATGGGATGTGACCTGATCGCTTTACATCGGAGGGGAACACTACCTTCTACACAAAGATCTAGATATATATTGTAGATTAATATTCACTAACTGCCTTCATGCTTAAGTTTTATCCTTAAAAAACCACATGGTCAGTTCAAACAATATTATCACAATAATCCTTAAACATATCAACCATCCATAACCTATATTACCTGTACCTTCACTCTTTATCTCCATTTGATATGTCTGTCCGTCTGTCCATCCGTTAAATTGGCAGGTTTTGAAACCGTTGGACCTACGAATCAGAAATTCAACATTCAGTTAGATGTCCCCAAAATCTCCTACCAAACCGAAAATGGGTCACTAGGACTTTGTTTCTTTGAGATATTAATGAAAAACTTCTGTTTTCCATTAAAAACCCATTGTTACACTTCAGGACTGCATAATATCAAAACCACATCTGTTCTAGATCATATTTAGTATGCAAATTCTTCCAAACATTTCATATGTACATACCAACAGTTAGGTCAGTATTGCATAATTTGATGAATTTATGGGCCCGAACATAATGCACCTTTTAAAAAATCAGGAAATATATTTACTCACTTAAATCACTTACTCAGAATTGCTGAAGCTAGAGACTTTTTTTTCATAAATATAACTTCATTTAATCAAGATTCAGTTGTATACTGAAAATTAGATCTGAACCCCCTAGTGGCCGTCGGCTGATGATTGTTCATCCGGACTATTATTTGTTAGCAAGTATGACGAAATATATTCAGAATGGGCCATCAATTCAAACGATATGGACTGTTTAATCATTTCATTTAAGTCATCAAAGAGGGTTCAAGTGCATCAAGACCCCAAACATACCCTTATGGACTGATGATTGTCCACTTGAACTTATGTTTTCGATTAGAACCTAAGCTTTAATTTGATACCAAAAAGTACACTTTTGCATCAGTTTGAAATGACTGGTTGCCAGGTCACCCCATTGTAATAGTCCAATCCAACGATGGTGTTATTGGTCATTATCTGCATGGGAAGTGTCATCACCATCCATCCAATTTGGTACACAAAAGACAAGTAGCCTTTAGAAACCTTTATTGTTCCCCGAAGCAGCTGTCAGGGTGGGGACATAGAAATGGTGAGCGTCCATCTTTACGTCTGTCTGTCCATTACAAATATGTTAACGCAATAATTCGAAAGAATTTGAGGTACAATCATTAACCTTGCATCTTTGATGCACCTTGTCAAGGCTAGGTCAAGTTCAAACATGGATGACTTTGATGCAGTTTTCAGAGTCACAGCAGCGATAATGCTAATGGTGTTAACACAATAACTCAAAAAGAAATTGAGGTACAGTCACCAATCTTGCAGCATTGATGCACCTTATCAAGTCTAGGTCAAGTTTGAACATGGATGACCGTGACACACTTTTCAAAGTCATAGCAGTGATAATCCTAAAGTGAAATAAACACAATAACTGGAAAAGAATTTGAGGCATGGTCACTAAACTTGAAGAATTGATGCAGCTCATTAAAGGCTAGGTCAAGTTCAAAAATGGATGATCTTGACGCAGTTTTCAAGGTCACAGCGGTGATAATGCCAATGGTGGTAACGCAATAACTCAAAACAAATTTGAGGCACGGTCACCAAACTTGCAGCATTGATGCAACTCTGAAAGGCTGGGTCAAGTTTGAACATGGATGACCTTGATGCATTTTTAGCTCAGCTGACTATAAGTCATCTGAGCTATAGTCGTGGTCCATTGTCCGTCGTCCGTCCGTCCGTCCGTCCGTAGATGTGGCACGTTTTGAAACCGTAAGACCGAGGAATCCAAAATTCGGCATAATGTAAGATGTCCCCAAGATCTCCTACCAAGCCGAAAACTGGGTGTTTGCAACTTCGTTCCTTTGAGAAATTAAGGAAAAACCTCAATTTTTTATTAAAAACCTATTTTCACACTTCAGGACTGCCTAATATCAAAACCACTCATCTGTTTTACCTCATATTTACCATAAATATTCCTCTATATAGTTCCTATGTACATGCCAGAAATTATGTCTGTATTATTTAATTTAAAAAAGTTATGGGCCCAAACATAATGCATTTTGTAAAAAATCAGAAAAGATATTTGATCACTTAACACAAAAATGTTAATGCTATAGACCTTTTTTCCAGTAATATAACTTTAATTAATCAAAATTAAATTGTATACCCAAAATTAGATGAAAATCTTTTAAACTTTTTAAAATATTAATTAAAATAAAAAATTGGTACCTTAAATTTTGCCCAACTTTGACCATGGCACGTTTTTTTCCTGTAAGTACTGTGGATTTAATTTTCACAGCATGTTTTTGTTAGCATTTCAACTGTTAACACCAAAAATTTGAAACCAGTTGATCAAAAACTGTAGATTTTAATCAAGTTTTCAAGCACCATGTAACATATTGTTTACATCAAGCTAGTGTTATGCAGTTTGCAAGAGCTCAGCTCCCCAGCTTCAGCTCTAAGTTCCTTAAATTCGGCATACAGTTAGATGTCTCCAAAATGCCCTACCATGCCAAGAATTTGGTCACTAGGACATTCGAGATATTAATGAAAAACTTCATTTTTCCATAAAAAACCCATTGTTACACTTCAAAACTGCCTAATATCAACACCACTGATCTGACTTTAATCATAAATAATACACATATTTTTCATTCTCTATGCACGTGCCAGAATGATGTCAGTATTGTGTAATTGTTTTAAGTTATGGGCCCAAACATAATGCACTTTGTAAAAAATCAAGAAATATATTTACTCCCTTAACAAGAGCATTGCTGAAGCTAGAGATTTTTTTGTCAGGGATGTAACATTATTTAATCAAGATTCAATTGAATACCCAAAATTAGTTCTGAATTTTTCAAATTTTATTTAGTATAAATATAAAATTAGTACCTTAAATTTTGCCCAACTGTGACCATGGCACGTTTGTTTCCCGTGAGCACTGTTGATATAATTTTCATATCATGCACACATAAGCATTTCAGCTTTTTAGTTTAGAAAGCTGAAAGAAATTGGCCAAAAATTGTAGCTTTTATTAATGTTTTTTATGAGACCCTGTCAGACTTTGGCTCTCTCCAGCCCCTCTTGAGTCACCTGTATGTTGACCTTGTTGACCTTTCATCAAATTATGCACGCTTGAGGCGAGGCATACATGGAATCCAGGCAGCTTATGGCAAGCCACAGTTGATCCAGGTGTCCAACCCAACTCATCTAGTAGTTTTAACCAAGAACATAACAAAAAACAATAAATTAATAAATTTTTATTGGTTTTTAATAACAAATTAAAGAAAAATAGAAAAGGAATTTGTTAGTTTATAATAACAGGAAATAAACTTGCAGTTACTGATGATATAAGAATCTTGTATCGATGGGTAGAATATCACATATTCCAAATAACACCATGCAGTCACCTATGGCATTTTTCAGTTCAATTTTAATGATAAAGAAGTAAATCTTATTATTCATTACTAATCATTAGGGATCATATGAAGGAAATTAGACAAAGATGCAGTTGATAATATTAATCTAGATTCCTGCTGTGTCTAGTGTGTACATTGATGTGAAATTAGTCCAAAATGAATTTTTTACAGTTATTTTTTAATATAAATAAAAGCCATAAAACCAGGTACTTATGATCATTATTTAAATGTGTGAATTTTGTATATTCTGGATTCTCAACATCATTGTTGGTGAAAACTGAATAAATTCCAGACATGTTGCAAATACTTTGTAATTGTATTTAAATACGAATATGATTTTGTACTCCATTATAAAATTTCTTGCATAAAGAATGGGAATTCAGGTAAAAATGAAAATATATGAATACTCGTGCAAATACTTTCAAAATGTATTCATGAATGCATTCATGAATAAATTCTTTAATATTATTTTAATAATCATATCAGTTATATTTCATTTTAAAAAATCATATGATTCTCTTATTATTTTTAATAAAAAATTATATTTGGGACAATATTTGTATTTTTTTTAATAAATAGTTAAACTCTTATATTATATGTTCTGCTTATAAGTTATATGGCCAAATCAAAATCTGTGTGACAATAGTACTCCATTTGTTAATAAAACTAGACGACCATAGGTCGGGACTTGCCGGAAGTAGAAATTAGAAAGTCAAACTAACAGACAACAAACAGCAGAAAGGCAAAAAACATATGGAACAGGTCAAATGACCAACCCCTATTGTTTGGAAAACATAAACACAACTTCAAAAGTCGCAGACGAGTAGACAGACAAACAGACAGACAGACAGAAAAAAAAACTCCAGGTGAAGGTCGTGTACTCATGCCATACAAAATTGAAAGCATGAATAAAATAAGCCACAGTCTATTCGAATAATTCTTCGTACTTTGAATTTCATGAATTGTAACCTACATAAGGTCACCATGGTAAGGGAAGAATATGAAAGAGCAACCAAGAGGATAAACGCATTAAATCTAGTTTCAGATGCTACAATCAAAGTTGTGACACAGTTTATAGTTTTGGAGATATGGTACAATAATGATTACTGCAGCGCCATTTTCCAAAATGATAAAAGTAAGCTTCGCGAAATTTTATTAGTATGTTATTTTTATTATTATTATTATTATTATTATTATTATTATTATTATTATTTTTATATGATGTATAATTTATATTTAACCCCTACCCCCAATTGCAAACCGGATATCCGTCCCTGTTTGACACACCCAACTGCAAATCGGGATCCGCCCCTGATATTATAGTTGTGATTGTGCTTACCAGCAACACTATCTCTGCATTCAGTAACATTTCGGGGAGCCTCTCTCTTTGTTTTTTTTTTTTTAAGGGACTATCCTTTACAACAGGTCATTAAGCTCTCAATGCATTGAAATCCTCAAAGTGCGGCCATACAAAGCATGAAAAGAGGCCACCACCAAAAGCACAGGTGGGATCAATCCGAATTGTGTCTTTTCATGGACCATCGCACATCCATAGAACAAAGCTCCAACTGTCAAATGTAATGCCCCTGCCGACATTTACTATCACATACTGCCATCGCTTATGGTCATGGCAATTGGATGTAATTTTTTTATTTGAAGAAAAACGATGCAAGATTTGAAGAAACTTACAATATAATCATATAATGTGACCGAGAATGTTAGACGCTATCAAATGCTGAAAACTATAAGTCTTCCACATAAAAATAACACAATTATAGGCGTTTCTTTGAATGGTCCAATGTTCTCGTTTGACGAGAAATGGTGCGAGATATGACGAGATATTCACTTTTGTCACTTAAAACTAGTCAAATGATTCTTGAACAATAGAAAAATAAAATATCTAGCATGAAAATGACCGAGATAAAGACATTTGTTTGAAATCTAAAATATTCTCGTTTGGCGGGAGATGATACGAGATGTGGCGAGATTTGCAGTGTAATCATGTCCAGCTTCTGAAATGCTACCAAATGCTGAAAACTACTCCATTTTAGCTATAACCGTGATCAAGCTATAAGCATTTCTGTGAAATCTCGTAATTTCTCGTTTGGCAATAAACCGAGCGAGATTTGACGAGACTTGCAATTAAATGGCTTAGAACCAAGAGAAAGCAGCCTTATGCAAAAAACTAGACCCTTAAAACATAAATATTAACCGAGATAGAAGCCAAAAACTACATATTTTCAGATCGTCAAGTTTAACCCAAAAATTTGGTAACCATGGCAACGGCCGCACAAGGCTATATGTCGGATGGAATAAGGCAATGATCCTAGTTTTAGATGCGACCAAAAAAATTGTTATTTGCTTAATATTTTTTTAAGATATTGCGGAAAAATGATAAGTTGTAGTGTTTCCAGTACCACGCCCCCTGGTGGCTATTTTTGAAAAATGAAAAAACAAGTTCGAGATAATACAGAACAACAGAAAATTTGTCACTTTCAGAACCTCAGCTGTAAAACTGCGACCTCTAAGTCGTATTTAATGAAATCTCGAAAAGTCTCATTTGACGACAAATGGCACGAGATTTTGCGAGACTTGCATTAATTTAGCACAGAGCGTATAAAATGCTACACAATGCAAAAAACTAGAGGTCTCTAACTTAAAAAATGAGAAATTTGGAGGGAAATTTTCGAATTTTCTGATTTTCCCCCAAAAATACGTTACCATGGTAACCATTGACCGGACATATTTGCTAGCACATGGAAAGCTAACATAATGTGGAATAAAATGAGCTACAGATTTAGCAGCTACGATTATTATTGACGAAGATATGTAGAAAAATCTGTTTTAAGGGTTTTTGGTAACCCTGACCTTGACCTTTGAACGGTCATGGCCAAAAACAATAGGCTCCGAGAAGAACCGATTTTACACTTAATGTAAAAGTTTCAGAGCGATTGCTTTAAAATTGCGGCTTGTAGCGCGCAGACATACAGACAGACAAACAAACAAACAAACAAACAAACAAACAAACAAACATACGGAACTGACCAACATACTTGCCGAAATCTTTGATTCCGGCAAGTAACAAACAGACATACGCAACTGAGGAATATGCTTGCCGAAATCGAAGATTTCCGGCAAGCAATAAAGTTGTGACTGTGCCTCCAACATGTATGATAGTAGACAGGGCCTGGAAAGGCCGTCACGCACCGCTGCACACGCCGGCCGCCCACCGTAGGGACCCTGCCGGCACTTGCGGCGACGGCACGTGACTTCGTGGTTTGGTGAAACACGGCGCGAGATTTGACGAGACTTACAATGCGACCCCTGAATGTGACTGCGAGTGTCCGACGCTATCCGGCGCTGCAGACCATGTGTCTGTGGCGTAAAAATGACAGAATTATAGGCATTTCTTTGAATGGTCACGTGTTCTCGTTTCACGAGAAACGGTGCGAGATATGACGAGACTTGCGATTGAATGACTAAGAACTAGACGGATGCTGTCTAACGCCGAAAACCAGACCTTTCTATGGCAAATATCAACAGAGATAGAAGCAGGTAAACTTCGTATTTTCAAGTTGTCACGTTTTACCCCAAAATTTGGTAACCATGGTAACGGCAGTACAAAGCTACATGTGCGGAGGAATAAGCCAATGTTCCTAGTTTCAGATACCACAAAAAAAATGGTGTCACGTTTAATATTTTTTGAGATATTGCAGAAAAATGATATGTTACAGTGTTTCAGGTACCACGCCCCCTGGTGGCTATTTCCAAAAAAATGAAAAACTGATTTCGAGATATTTATAAATAACACAAAATATATCAATTTCAAAGCCATTGTTAAAAAAATGCAACCTGTAGGTCATATTTAATGAAATCTCGAAGACTCTCGTTTGACGAGAAACGGTGCGAGATTTTGCAAGATTTTTGATTGGACCACCGAGAACTCACCAAGGGCTACAAGATGCAAAAAAAATGACCTCTCCAGCATAAAAACTGACAGAGTTAGAAGCTGAAAACTGCGTATTTTCAAAATTCAAAAGTTTTACCCCAAAAATAGAGAAATCTGGCAATAGCGCACTTTGGCACCTATGCGCAAAAATAAGCCCATGGTACCCAGTTGAAGGTGCTGTGATGGAAATGGCCCAATGTTTAATAGTTCTGGAGGTATAGCACGAAAACAAATTTTCATGTTTTTTCATCTGCAACGCCCCCCGGCGGCCATTTCCAAAATCTGAAAAAACAATTTCGAGATATTCTTGTGTTACATAAAATATCTCAGAATCAGTACGATTGCTGCAAATTTGAAAAATATCACGAAATTCCATGATTTCTCCCCAAAATTGCGTAACCATGGTAACAGCAAATTTAAGTTAGCTACATGTCAAAAGAAAGGCCAGGTGATGACGAAAAAAATGAGCTATTGCAGAAGTGGATAAGCCTATTTATGGCGAAGTTATAGTGCAAAAACCGTTAACCATACCTGTCGTGACCTTGACCTTTGACCTTTGACCTATTTTAACCAAAAACAATAGGGCACCTAGAAATTATGTTTTTCATCATCCCTGCAAGTTTCAAGGTGATTGTGGCAAAATTGTGGCCAGGAGAGTGCAGACAAACAAACAAACAAACAGACAAACAGACATACGCAACTGAGCAATATGCTTGCCGAAATTGAAGATTTCCGGCAAGCAATAAATGAAATCAATCCTCTTCCCTGTCTCCAAAGGTACTATCAAAATCATACGTAAGCTAAACAACAACAACTCATAATACAGCTTATATTTATTACCAAACAAAACCAGCATGTGCCTCATTTCTAAATAATATTTTTTTATCATATATAACAGCTGAGCGTCGTGACCCATAGGTCCCTTGTTCAAGGTCACAGCGGCAATAATACTAAAATGATGTTAACACAATCACTCGAAAAATATATAAGGCTTGGTCACCAAACTTGCAGCTTTGATGCACCTCATTAAGGGCTAGGTCAAGTTCGAATATAGATGACCTTGCTGCATTTTTCAAGGTCACACAGGTGATAATGCAAACAAATTTGAGGCACAGTCACAAAACTTGCAGCATTGACGATCCCTTATGAAGGACTACATCACGTTCCAATATGGATGTTCTTGATGCATTTTCCATATTTGAACTTGACCTAGCCCTTCATAAGGTACCTTGGTCACATAGAGGTAATCTTGGTGGGTGACATTGACCCATATCAGATTTCATACAGGTTTCACAACTTTTTTCCAGCTATTTCCACAACACGTGGGGGACAAACTAGATCTGTTTCACAGATCAACTTTTCCCTTGTTCATCTCATGAATAAGAACAGAAAGAGTGAGAAAACACGTGTGAGTTTTTGGAGTGTCTGTCAGCAGTCTTTTAAATGTATATGAATGTATTTACAAGGTTAATATTAATTATAGTGGTGATAAAATACAATTATAAACACAAAGTACCGTAATGTCTACATCAGTTCGTATCCTTCATTAGTTCGCACACTATAAATTTCTTGAATCATATTTTTCTATATTACATATATGAATTCGTACACCAACACACTGTGCCAATATTAGCTATTGCCGGTGATCACCGGCGGTCCGTATGAACAGTAATTGTAGCTATGATTAAAACGGCTTTGCATGCGGAGATGAATCAAATGTCTACGCTGTTCACCTGATAACAACACATCTTTATGTCTTAGTGCGAGGAAGTAACATGATAATTTATCGGAACAATTTTATCAGGTTTGCAACTTCATGTATGTAAATAGGAAAAACTGTCGCTTAACTGATACCGATGGGCCATCTTTGCTTCAGACTTGTTACAGCATGAATGTGATTTGAACAATAGAACTCGAGGTAAAAAATGTGTCTTAATCGATGATATTTTGTTACTTAATATAATATAATAAGAAGGATTTGTAAGTGGGACGAAAATCACATTAGCTGATGATCATATACTAGTAATCCACCTGGGACAAACCTCGAACGGACCACTGATCACAGGCATGACCTGGTGCTACAAGACATCAAAGGTTAAATGGAGATCGTCAGAGTGCTTTGAACCGCAGCTACACAAGGATATACCGCTATCTTCAAGGGTTTTAATTTGATAAATCCCGGTTATGTCCATGAAATAATTTATTTTTTTCCCGCTGTATAAATCTTATTAGAATCTGCCAAATAAAAACTTCCGTGTAATTCGTTGGTTACTGTGGCCATTTGGTTAAAGGCGCATGAACTGCTTTACTGTGAACTATGTGCCCCTGGTTCAAACCTGCCATCTTTTTTCCCCCTTTTATGTTACTCCCCCGTCCCAGTTTAAAAATATGATAAATATATATTTTTTTCATTTATTTCTTTCCACTGAAATTACCAAACCGGTAAAATAAACAATTGATTGAAATATATAAATAAATCTGCTGAGATTACATATTCACGGCTGTAATAAGTTCACTTGCCACCAGGTGGCACCCTGAATAAATTTCATTAACGCCGTAAGAAAATCACCATTACCATTTTATTAGGGCTTATTCTGCAATCCATACAAATAATGTTTGTAAATGAATTAAATGTTGCCATGAAGTATTTCAAAACAATAGCCCATTTTCTTACCACTAATGATGCTACGCACCGCTGTAGGCCGTGAGAGACCCCTGGTTAATGATGTTTTCCTTTCATGTCCAAACTGTGAAACACTTCGTTGCTTGTTTGTTTACCAATAATTTATTTGATGTGTAATATTAAGGTGATCAGTGACTCCTGTCAATTTTGTTTGCACCACAGCCGTGATCAAATAAATTTGTTAACATACTAATGAGGTACAAATTTAACAGTTTGGGGTAATGAATTACTGAAGTTCTATTGCCGGTTGCTGGATTTTTGACGATCTTTATGATCTTTTGTGCCGGTCTGTGGGTTACGAATGTTAAGTTTGTTACGGCCGGCAGTACAGGCCGTCCCGGTTACCCCCAACCGGCGCGGCTAAAACCCTGTATATTTTATATATATATATATATATATATAAACACCGGTTTATAAAATGCCAGTTACGGGATAAACTGGATATCTTTTTCGTCACCAGCAGCGCTCACATATATTCCCGAACAAGTGTTAAATAATAATTAACATGGGAGTTGCCGTACATCGTCTATTATCGCCCATCACCGGTTCTCAGGTGTCAAACGATCTTCTCTCCTGCAATATCTAATTTTTCATATTTTACATATAATAATTCACACACTGAGAAAAATAATTATTTTTTCCTGTACAAATTCAAGTAGACATTATGGTATACAAGTTTTAAACCTTCCAAGATAATATTAAACTGTTAATGTATTTTACCCCGATATGCACATTATATAATAATGAGAAGAAAAAGAATACAGCCGGATTTCATCAAGGCAACATGGACAGCAAGGCACCATAAAATGATAGTTTCACCTGAATACAGACAGAAAGAGTGAGAAAATGGGTGTGGAATTTTGGAGCATCCGTTGTTAGAGTTACAGGTGAACAGACTTCTTGTCCGGGGTTTTCACCACTCTGCACAGTGTCAGGTGGTGACCTAGCTGTTAATTTGAATGACTAAGGTGTTAACTTAAATAGCTTTAGACTAGAAAACAAACATGTGGGTCGTTGATGACCCAGTACAAATGGGCCTTGCATTCTTGATATGTAAGCAACCAGTTTTAGAACTTAAACCCTGTTTATGGTCCTGTTCTCTTGTAATCTGCGTTTGTATGGAAAAAATCTGTAACATATATATATATATATATATATATATATATATATATATATATATATATATATATATTGTACCATCTACCTTACCATGAAATATGCTGTATTGAATATGATACCTTAAATATTGACAGAGTCAGTACAGTCAGTATAACTTGTACATCACGCTGAAACATCATGATAATGGCTGGGTTGTTGACACTCATTGGTTGCACAAGACTATGTTTTCATGCTGTCAGCTATTTTGGTGTGTTGTTGTTGACCCATTATTTTATTTTTCAGGGCTCTTCGACTTAAAAACCAAGTATGATGAGAGTGACAGTATGGTTGCCAGAGCCACTCGAACATTCACAGATAAAGTAACTGACCTTTTTGGTAAGTATCCACAATGTAAGTGGCTTTAAAGATTCCATGCCAGATGCGCCACTCCTGAATGCGCACCTGTCAGTTACGCTACTGCCAGATGCGCAACTGCCATATGCGCCAAATTCCAGTTGCGCCTCATGCCATATGGGCAACAAAGCTATACTAAGCCATATGGAGTCATATTACGTTATGTTTATAGTAAGTGTGTATCTGTATCACACGGCCTCTTCATAATTTTATCGAATGCGGTATATTTTTGCTACAAAATACGAGCTAAGAAACCCTTTCCATTTTGAGCGACAATTAATGTGCGGTCACGACACGTGCGGTCGATCACCATGACTAACACAGTCGCGTTATCTGTCAATATAAATTTATGAACATTGAATATTTTTATTTAATCGTCTCCGTTACTTAAGAAACGCTACCAATGAACTATCATATAGAAAAGAGAAATATATTAATATAAAGGGCGATATTTATTGTGTCATATTGTCCGGACTTCATGGGTGATAGTACATGTTGACGTACAAACGTGATATGTGTAAATGACCGGTGTTGTTATCATTACTAATGTGGTCTTATTTGATATGTGATTTCATTTATGCCATATTTGACATATAAAATAAAGTATTATGTCAAATTTGATATAACATAGACACTGGTGTATTACTGATTTACAGGAAACCACTCACCACTATGGCTTAATTGACCGGGAAAACCCGCCCGGGTTTGGTCTCCAAACTTCAAAGGGAAAGTGTTGCGGCGGTGCATTGTTAATGAGCTCATCAAAAGAATTATGAGCTGTTTTATACCAGCACTTGCATGTTAAAACTGCAATATAATAACATCGTTGTCGTTAGATTTCCATTGCTTCTATCATGGTGGTTTTTTTTCATTTTCATTAATTATATCCCATGTTACGTGAAAGCAAACGTGGGATATAATTAACGAGAATGTAAAAGTGGAAATATTTAAATTTAATGACATTATTATTATTATTATTATCACAAAGTATATAAATAATGATATTATTTCTGTACTGCATACCGTCGTTTCCAGAATATCTTCAGGATTATATCGTTGCTAATAATCCATTCTACATTTCAGATATTTTATGTACCTATGTCTTGATTTATATTGTTTAAATACGGAAAATAGAATGATACCCTATGGAATCAAATGCTGATTTGATGTTTGGCAATATATTTGTTTTCTGAATTGTATTATATTTTAATCACATTAACAAGGAAGGTAGTGCCATAGAGTTTTTTTTTTATACATTTATTATGTACAGATGAATATCTGTTTGAACACTGTACACAAAAACATAAATATCATGCAATACATGCATCGTCTTACCCACAGATTAATGAATAAAGGCATCATGCAAAAGCACATACATAATATCATACAATGTTACTAGAGATTTATTATATACATACAAAAGAGTATCTATAATATACAGTATGTACTAAAAAAACATGAACACTGTTCACTGTTGTAGAGTCTCCAAAGACGGTAAATATTATTGTAGAACTAAATACTATCTCTTTCGAATACGGTCAGGATTTCCGTTGCTAATAAGTCATTCTACATTCCAGACAGACATTGATACCACACTTTTATTGTACTTATGCCTGGATTTATATCGTTAAATTACAGAAGACAGAATTATAATACCCAGTGGATTCAGATGCGGATTTGATGTTTTGCAATATATTTGTTTTTTGTGTTGTATTATATTTTAATCTCATTAACAAGGAAGGTAGTGCCATTGAGTTTTTAGCGAACCTGTGAGCTTATGCGATGGTGTGGTGTCGTCCGGC
The DNA here is from genome assembly GCA_026874595.1 of Sipunculus nudus. Taxonomy (NCBI): domain Eukaryota; kingdom Metazoa; phylum Annelida; class Sipuncula; order Golfingiida; family Sipunculidae; genus Sipunculus; species Sipunculus nudus. Next base: position 29,448,457 of record CM049313.1, read on the forward strand.
GTCCGGCGTCCGTACGTTAACCCATACCATCTTGAAAACGGCAAGAATTAGCATCACGAAATCTTATGCATAAAATTAGTCATCTAAAAAACTCTATCGGATTTTGCTTATTTTTTGGCTAACTGCATTTCTTAGATTTTATAGGGAAAAAGCTAAAAAAGCTTAAAAAATCTTCTTCTCCGAATCTGTTCAGCCAAATTGTCCAATATTTTACAGAAATTATTCCTGGAACAATCTCTCTCAAGTTTGTTCGAATGGTTTAAGTTCGGTGATTTTTGGCCGAGTTACAGGATGTTGAACTTAGTCATCTGTCCAAAAAAGCATACTAAAATTACAATCTCAGAAATGGCTTGAGCTATCATCACCAAATTTTATGCCAATGTTGGTCACATGAGTCATATCTGAAATTGAGGTATTGGTGGCGCCATCTGCATCGGCCTTTTTTGTACAGGGGGTCATCAGTTCCCGTATCATACTGACAGCTACAAATAACTTCTTCTCTGAAACAAAATGCCAAATTGTTTAATATCGCACAGAAATGATCCTAGGGTAGTGCTTTCTGAAGTTTGTTCAAATGGTCTCAGTTCAGTGACTTTTGGCTAAGTTATGGGAAGCTGAATTTAGTCATATGCCATAACAGCCCATTTTAGCTAAGTGGCTACAAAAATCTTCTTCTCAAAAATCACTGGGCCAAATTCTTAAATCTCACAGATTAATTATCCTTAGATGTTGATAATTCAAGTTTGTTCAAATGGTCTCAGTTCAGTGACTTTTGGCTGAGTTAAGGGAAGCTGAATTTAGTCATATGCCATAACAGCCCATGTAAGCTAAGTGGCTACAAAAATCTTCTTCTCAAAAACCACTGGGCCAAATTCTTAAATCTCATACATTAATTATCCTTAGATGTTGATAATTCAAGTTTGTTCAAATGGTCTCAGTTCAGTGACTTTTGGCTAAGTTATGGGAAGCTGAATTTAGTCATATGCCATAACAGCCCATGTAAGCTAAGTGGCTACAAACATCTTCTTCTCAAAAACCACTGGGCCAAATTCTTAAATCACATACATTAATTATCCTTAGAAGTTGATAATTCAAGTTTGTTCAAATGGTTTTGGTTCAATGATTTTTGGCTGAGTTATGGGAAGCTGAACTTTGCCATTTTGCTGTATTTTCCCATATATGTTATAAACCTACAAAACGTTTTCTCGACTGATGATACTGAGGCCAGTTTGTTTAATATTTTGCAAGAATAATTCCCTGAATCATTCTGATAATAATTGTCTTTTATGGTTCCAAAAAATGAATTTTGGCTGAATTATAAAGATTGAATTGAGTCATTTTACCATATATGTTAGCTGTGTGAAGCAGATACATCTAGCCTAGCACCAGTTTATCAGCATCCATTACATCATGCCTTTAGACATTTAGATTTCAGAATATCTATGGAAAATATTGACAAGAATGTTTTTGAAAAGCTTTTAAAAAATGTAGATTTATGATATTACATATCATCTGTACACTATTCATAATTTCTCAGGAATAGCAGGAGCTACCATCTCCAAATTTTATGCAATTATCAGTCACATATCAAATGTTGATGTTGAAAAAACTTTTTCTTCTTGTAAAGAGTCCAGCCAAATTGTTCTATATTTTACAGAAATGATCCCAGAGGCGAGCCGTCTCAAGTTTGTTCAAATGGTTTGTGTTGGATAAATTTTAGCAGAGTTACATAACAGGCAAGATTGTGTATGTTTCTTGAATAGGTTGAGAAACTGCCAACTGTTTCAGATTTGGCAACAGATCAAGAGTTCATTCAGTGCAGCCAGATTTAGGTCAAGAGTTCAATCAGTGCAGCCAAGCACAAGGCATGTGATCACCTCATGGGCAGCATGTGATCATTTCATGGGTAGCATGTGATCACCTCATGAATATCATGTGATCACCTCATGTTCATTCAGTGCAGCCAGGTACAGGTCAAAAGTTCACTCAGTCTAGCCAGGTGCAGGTCAAGAGTTCACTCAGTGCAGTAGCCTGAGCCAGTAATTTGTCACAGTACACTCGGGGCAACAGCCTTTCTCACCTAAGCCTGGTCAGCCCTGGCATCAGACTCAAGGTAAGTTTGATGTATTGGGCTGATATTCTGACCTGTCTATGTGTCTTTGATGGCTTTCTTGTTCACAAGACAGGTGTTGCCATCTACAATGACTTTTGCAAAGTGTATGTGCCTGCTTAATTCTACGGAAGAATTTGATATATCAGCCTGAAATTGGGCATATTTATACATGTCAAATAGCTTTGTCGTATACAAGACTGGTGGTGCCACCTACAATAATTTTTGTGTTGTGTGCACCCATGCCAGAATTTCAGCAGTTATGTTTTTGTATTGTTTCTTGTTCAAAATGTTTAGTACTTGCATTGTTCATATATATGAAAAGTAGTGGTTCAGCATTGAAGCATTATACCTGGTGTATATCCATATGCACAGGTTTCGCATTAGGCCTGTAGGCCTTGTTTATTTTATACATTTATTATGTATACAGATGAATATCTGTTTGAACACTGTACAAAAAAACATAAATATCATGCAATGCTCTCTATGCATTGTCTCACCCACAGATAAACGAATAAAAGCATCATCTACATTTAAAGCACATACACAATATAATACAATGTTACTAGAGATTTATTATATACATACAAAACAGTATCTATAATATACAATATGTACAAAAAATCATGAGCACTGTTCCATATTGTAGTCTCCAAAGACATTTAACAACTAATAAGATTCCGTAATAAAAAATGATGTATGATGTGCCTAATCTTCCTTAGAAATGTGTTGGTGCTGATTCTCCTGCTCCTAAACACAACCAAGCGGTGACGCTAAAGGCGGTTTCACACCAAACCCAAACAGTATTTTTGGTTACCGACCGAGGAATTTTCGTATCCGAAAGTCGTATTGGACAGCCACATCAGCAATATATCGGATGCTCTACAATATAGGTTTTGTTGGCCCCACGGAAATGTTGAATATTTCTGAACTTGTAAATGATTTTCTCATTCATTTGAAGTTTATCTCTGAGTTACTGTTTAATTCCTCCCTTAAATGTTATAAAAAATAATCTACTATCTTAATTTTAATATCTTGCCTTGCTGGTATAATGGCAGGGTTATACACCCAGGGAAGGATTGTTTGATTTAAATAATTTGATTTACATCACTTATCAACGTTATGATTAAAAAGGCTAAAATAAATATTTTTTTTTCTTTTCCAGAAATATACATTATGTAATTCATGAAAAAATTCTTGTTTGAAAATATATTCCATTCAGGTATAATTTAAAATTAATTGGACTTATTAGTTTTGGTACCAGGCTATGGTTCTGTTCACATTTTATATATTTACCACTGACTGGACCCAGACTCCCGTTTATACATGCCTTTAAAAATAATTGTGCAACCTGTTGTTTCAACAGAAAAAAAAATCCACGGCTCCTATTGAGATTGAATAAATAGTTCAGTTTGATCTATATATGATTTCAAATCTGTCTATATGATTTAGACGGTCTGCGCACATGCACCTTAGAAATGTCCGTTTATATGCAAAACATAGAACTAAAAAATATACTGATTAACAACACATAAAAAAGTTTATGTTCCATGAATTGTTCTATATTTATCGCAGATTATATTGTTTTGGGGGGAGGGGTGGGGGAATGAACACCAAGTCATAGATAGTGTTGCTAAAAGTGGTTCCACACCGGATGCGTGAGAACGAATATGGCACGAACAAAAATTCTGTGCCTCCGACCAAAATTCTGCCGCATCCGAAATGATCATTCACACCAAACCCGAATGATGTTTTTGGTTTCCGACCAAGTAATTTTCGTATCCAAAATTCGTATTAGAGAGTCATATGAGAAATCTATCGGATGCCAAATACAAAAAAGGTTTTTCAGTCCCTACAGAAAAATGTTGAATATTTCTGAACTTGTTAAATGATTTTCTTCATTTGAAGATTATCTCTGAGTGTAACGACTGTTATTTTCCCTCCCATTGATAAAATCCTTATAGAGGGAAGAGGGCTCATGTAATTTATATTATTTACATGTATTCATGAATGCATTCATAATAGATTTTAAAAGTATTTGCACTCACATTCAAATTCTTTCTTTTTGCCTGATCCTGTTTTAGTATTTGTATTCATTTTTATGATCAAACTATTGAATTTTTGTATTCATATTCGAATACAATTATAAAGTATTCACTCAATGCCAGTATTTATTCAGTTTCAGTCAAACGCAACTGTTGAGAATCCTGGATATACAAATTTCACAAATTATAGACATCATAATGAGAACTTGTCTTTAAGGTCTAATTTTTTTATCACATTTTAAAATTTTTATTTTTTAAACCATGTTTCAGAAACAATAAGAAAAGTAATCTCAACTATGAAGCTAATTCCTTCTAGAATCGTCGAACCGTGCTGCTTCTCTCAAGCCAGATGCTATGTTCAGTTGTAAATAGAATTACACAAAATGAAAATATGTCGGTTAAATCTGATTATTTACAGTTTATAGTGAATTCCATTAAAAGTCTAACAAAACATTACGATGTTGTTATTATATCGCAGTTATGACGTGCAAGTGTGGGTATATAATGGCTCATAATCCTTTGAATGAGCTCATTAACAATGCACTGCCGCAACACTTTCCCTTTGAAGTTCGGAGACCAAACCCGGGCGGGTTTTCCCGGTCAATTAAGCCATAGTGGTGAGTGGTTTCCTGTAAATCAGTAATACACCAGTGTCTATGTTATATCAAATTTGACATAATACTTTATTTCATATGTCAAATATGGCATAAATGAAATCACATATCAAATAAGACCACATTAGTAACGATAACAACACCGGTCATTTACACATATTACGTTTGTACGTCAACATGTACTATCACCCACGAAGTCCGGACAATATGACACAATAAATATTGCCCTTTATAATAATATATATCTCTTTTCTATATGATAGTTCATTGGTAGTGTTTCTTAAGTAATGGAGACAATTAAATAAAAATATTCAATGTTCATAAATCTATATTGACAGATAACGCGACTGTGTGTGTCATGGTGATCGACCGCACGAGTCGTGACCGCACATTAATTGTCGCTCAAAATGGAAAGGGTTTCTTAGCTAGTATTTTGTTGCAAAATATACCGCATTCGATAAAATTATGAAGAGGCCGTGTGATACAGATACACACTTACTATAAACATAACGTAATATGACTCCATATGGCTGATTATAGCTTTGTTGCCCATATGGCATGAGGCGCAACTGGACTTTGGCGCATATGGCAGTTGCGCATCTGGTAGTAGCGTAACTGGCAGGTGCGCATTTGGGAGTGGCGCATCTGGCATGACACCGCTTTAAAGAGGGCATTCTCTTTAGCCGTATGTCCTTGTATTACATGTACGCAGCATACCACTAAAATAAAGGAAAAGCATAAATGCCTTTTCAAAATTGAGAGCACATTCACAAGTTAACAAACAACATCTAGGCCCTACTTGGAAAATTTGAAACCAGTTTAAAAAACAAGGTTTCACCTTGTATATATAGATGGACGGTTTTGGTTTTAATATAAAAAGTATACATAACATTGTAAATAAATAAGTAATATTAAATTAAATGTGAATATGTTAACAAAAGTTAGAAATTGATGTGGGGGCAATTTGAGACCATATAACTGAGAGTATGTTATTAAGGCCCCACTTGAAAAGCGGTGCCTAATAGTGATCACTGTGTCAGTCTGTCCTTCTGTACATCAGTCCATCAATCACGCTTTCTTTTGTGCTTGATATCTCAACAAGAACATGCTTGATCTTAAATTCTCAATTTTACATTGATGATTGGCACCCATGGGGGCTCCAGACATCTCCAGTTGCAGACCAGTCAGAATTCCAATACGGCTGCCAGAGCACAGTCGGTGATTTTTAGCTCAGCTGACTGTAAGTCATCTGAGTTATAGTTGTGGTCCTCTGTCCGTCAGCTGGCCATCCGTCCGTCCATCAAACTGGCACATTTTAAAACCGTTGGATCTATGAATCTGAAATTTGGCATACTGTTAGATGTTCCTAAGATCTCCTACCAAACTGAAAATTGGGTCACTGGGGTTCATTCATTTGAGAAATTAAGGAAAAACCTCAAATTTCAATAAAAATCCTATTATCTAACTTCAGGACTGCCTTTTATCAAAACTACTGATCTGTTTTTCTTAATATTTACCAGAAGTATTCTCCAATATATTTCCTATATACATGCTAGAAATTTGGTCTGTTAAGTGTAATTTCTTGAAGTAATGGGCCTGAACATAATGCACTTTGTAAAAAATCAGGAAAAATATTTTCTCAGCAAACATGAAAATTTTTGAAGCTAGAGACTTTTTTTTCCAAGTATATCACTTTGTTGAATTAAGATTCAATTGTATACCCAAAATTAGTTCCAAATTTTGTAATTTTTTTTAAGTTATTAGCATAAAAATAAAATCAGTACCTTAAATTTTGCCCATCTTTGACCATGGCACCTTTTTTAGCTCAGCTAACTAAAACCACTCATCTGTTTTTTCTCATATTTACCATAAATAATCTTCTATAAAGTTCCTATGTACATGCCAGAAATTAGGTCTGTATTATATAATTTAAAAAAGTTATGGGCCCAAACATAATGCATTTTGTAAATAATCAGAAAAGAAATTTGATCACTTAACACAAAACTTGTTAAAGCTAAGCACTCTTTTTCCAGTAAAATAACTTTTATTAATCAAAATTAAATTGTATACCCAAAATTAGATCAAAATCTTTAAAATTTTTTAAAATATTAGCAAAAATAAAAAATTTGTACCTTAAATTTTGCCCAAATTTGACTATGGCACATTTTTTTCCTGTAACTGCTGTGGATTTAATTTTCAAAGCATGTTTTTGTTAGCATTTCAACTTATAACACCAAAAATTTGAAACCAGTTGATCAAAAACTGTAGATTTTATTCAAGTTTTCAAGCACCATGTCACATATTGTTTACATCAAGCTAGTGTTATGCAGTTTGCTAGAGCTCAGCTCCCCAGCTTCAGCTCTAAGTTCCTTAAATTTGGCATACAATTAGATGTCTCCAAAATCCCCTACCATGCCACGAATTTGGTCAGTAGGATCTAATTCCTTTTATATATTAATGAAAAACTTTCATTTTTCCATTAAAAACCCATTGTTACACAAGACTGTCTAATATCAAAACCACTGATCTGACTTTGATCATATATAATATACATATTTTCTATACATTCACTTTGCACATGCCAGAAATAATGTCTAGTGCGTAATTGTTTGAAGTTATGGGCCGAAACATAATTCACTTTTTAAAAAATCAAGAAATATATTTACTCCCTTAACAAGAGGATTGCTGAAGCTAGAGATTTTTTGTCAGGGATGTAACATTATTTAATCAAGATTCAATTGAATACCTAAAATTGTTCTGAATTTTTCAAATTTTATAAGTTATTAGTATAAATAAAAAATTAGTACCTTAAATTTTGCCCAACTTTGACCATGGCACGTTTGTTTCCTGTGAGCACTGTTGATATGATTTTCATATTATGCACACAAAAGGATTTCAGCTTTTTAGTTTAGAAAGCTGAAAGAAATAGGCCAAAAATTGTAGCTTTTATTAATGTTTTTATGAGACCATGTCAGACCCAGACTCTCCTCAGCTCCTCTTCAGTCACCTGTATATTGACCATATTGACCTTTCAGCAAATTATGCACGCTTGAGGCGAGGCATACATTGGGGTAGCCAGGCAGCTTATGGCCAGCCACAGTTGATCCAGGTGTCCAACCCAATTTATCTAGTAGTTGTTTTGACCAACAACATAAAAATAAACTGTAAATTAATAAATTTTTATTGGTTTTTAATAACAAATTAAAGAAAAATTAATAGGAAAGGAATTGTTAGTTGTTGAGTAACAGGAAATTAACTTGCAGTTACTGATGATGTATGAAAATTGTATGGATGATTGAATGTCAAGTATTCCAAATAACACCATGCAGTAACCTATGGTATTTTTCAGTTCAATTTTAATGATAACAAAAATAAATCATATTATTCATTACTAATCATTGGGGATCATATGAAGAAAATAATGATAGACACAGATGCAGTTGATAATGTTAATCAAGATTCCTTCTGTTTCTAGTGTGAAAGTAGTCCAAAGTGAATATATTACATTTATTTTTTTTAATATAAATAAAAGCAATAAACCTGGTACTTATGATCATTATTTAAATTTGTGAATTTTGTATATTCTGGATTCTCAACATCATTGTTTGGTGAAAACTGAATAAATACCAGACATAGTGCAAATACTTTGCAAATGTATTTGAATACGCATATGAATCATAACAAAATTTCTTGCATAAGAATGGGAACTCAGGTAAAAATGAAAGTATTTGAATACCAGTGAAAATACTTTCAAAATGTATTCATGAATGCATTCATGAATATATTCTATAATATTATTTTAATAATCATTTCAGTTGAATTTTCTTTTAAAAAATCATATGATTCTCTTATTATTTTTAATAAAAATTTTATTTGGCACAACATTTGTTATTATATCTTAATAAATAGTTAAACTCTTATATTATATGTGCTGCCTATAAGTTATATGGCCAAGTCAAAATCTGTGTGACAGTAGCACTCCATTTGTCAATAAAATAAATGAAATCAATCCTCTTCCGTCTCCAAAGATACTATCAAAATCATATATAAGCTAAACACCAACAACTCATAATACAGCCTTTATTTATTTCCACACAAAACCAGCATGTGACTCATTTCCAAATCATATTTTTTTATCATATATAACAGCTGAGAGCCGTGACCCATGGGTCCCTTGTTTTATGTAATTAATCTCATATTTTGTTTTTAAGCATATATATATAGTCATCTAAATCATTTTGTATATTTTTGTGCTTAAAGTGTGAATAAATTATGTATATTTGATAACTGAATTACTATTTCAACAAAATTACCTAGTTTTTAGCTCAGCTGACTATAAGTCATCTGAGCTATAGTCGTGGTCCTTTGTCGGTCGGCTGTCCGTCCGTACGTTAAATTGGCACGTTTTGAAACCGTTAGACCTACGAATCTGAAATTCGGCATACAGTTAGATGTCCCAAAAATCTCCTACCATACCGATTTGGTCATTAGGACTTTGTTCCTTCCAGATATTAAGGAAAAACCTCCATTTTCCATAAAAAAACATTGTTACACTCTAAGACTGCCTAATATCAAAACCACTGATCTGATTTTGATCATAGTGAATATGCATATTCTTCCATACATTTTCTATGTACATACCAAAAATTAGGTCAGTATTGCTTAATATGTTGAAGTTATGGGCCGGAACATAATGCACCTCATAAAAAATCAGGAAATATATTAACTCACTTAACATAAGAATGGCTGAAGCTAGAGACTTCTTTTCAGGGATATAACTCCATTTAATCAAGATTCAGTTGTATACGGAAAATTAGACCTGAATTTTTTCAAATTTTATAAGTTATTCGCATAAATATGAAATCAGTACCTAAAATTTTGCCCAAATTTGGGCATGGCACGTTTTTTCCCTGTAAGTACTGTTGGTTTAATTTTCATATCATGCACACGTAAGGATTTCAGCTTCTAAATTCTGAAATTTGAAAGGAATTGACCAAAAACTGTAGCTTTTATTACATTTTTTATGAGACCATGTCGCACCTAGGCTGTACTGAAGCCCCTCTATATGTTCCCATATTGTCCTTTCATGCTTGAAGCGAGGCATATACTGCAGCCAGCCAGCTCTTGGGTGGCCTCAGCTGGATATAGCTTTTCAACCCCCCCCCTCCTCTTGTAATTGTTTGGCCATAAACATAACAATAAACAATAATTTTTTAAAAATATTGGTTTACAATAACAACTTTAAGAAAAATAAATGGAAAAGGAATTTTATGGTTAATGAGTAACAGGGACCTTGCAGTTACTGATGTTTTATGGATCTTTCATGGATTGCTGAAAATATATTTCAAATGACACCATGCAGTCACCTTTGGGTATTTTTTAATTTCAATCATAAAAATGAAAAATAAATAATTAAATAAAATTGTTGTTCACTATATGGGATTATGTGAAGCAAGTTAATGATAGACAAGGATGCATTTGATCATATTAAATATTCTAAATTTCCAGGTCTTTTCCATGTGATTAATTTGTAGGGTTTTTTTTATTACAAAATTTAAAAAAAATGTAATATGTCAAAAATTTAAAAAAATTACTCAGACAAGTGCTCATTAAAGATGTCAATATGTTTGAATAATAACATTCAGACTCATGGCTGTATCAGCTGTTACATGATACTGGGTAAATAATCAAAATTTATATTTCTGATAACTTTATTTCAGTAAATAAAATTAAACATTCCCAACTCCAGTTTGCTCCTTGTATAATATATTGGTTTGTTTTGATCCTTGGGTTACTTTTAACACATGTATTAGTTTCGTAGTAGAGATTATTTTCTTTTTTTTCTGATACAAATTAAAAAAAAAAATGTTTAAATGTGATAAAAAATCATGTCTTAAAGACAAGTTCTCATTATGAAGTCTATAATGTTAATAATTGTCATAAGTGTCTTGAAAGTGATGTGAAAGTATTCAAAAGTGAATATAATATTTTTTTTTTTATAAATTAAAGCCATAAAACCAGGACGTTACAATCATTAATTAAATTTGTGATATTTGTATATTCTGGATTCTCAACAGTTTCTTTCGACTGAAACTGAATAAATATGAGATCTTGAGTGAATACTTAATAATTGTATTCAAATATGATTAAAAAAAATTCAATAGTTCAATAATGAAAATTAATACAAATACTAATACAGGTAAAAAGAAAGAATTTGAGTGCAAATACTTAAAATTTATTCATTATTGCATTCATGAATATATATTTTATAATTTATTTTAATCATTTATTTCAATTATATTATTAAAAGAAATCTTTTCAATAGTTACTGTTAATATATTTCAATTAAAATTATATTTTGCCCAATAATTCCAATTAATTTTTAATGAATACCGTAGTTTAACTCTCATAAAATTTGTGCTAGTGGTACTTTTGGCTATGGGCAACGTGAAATTATTGAATAAGAGTTAACTCATTTGTAAAAAGCATGCATGATAATTAACATGACTTCCAGTGGACATTTATTTCCTGTTACTAGTGTTAGTGCTGTGGATTTAATTTTCACAGCATGTACACATAAGCATTTCATCTGTTAAAATCTGAAATTGAAACCAATTGATCAAAAACTGTAGATGTCATTCAAGGTTTTCAAGCACCATGCCTTGATTGTTATCATCAAGTCAGTGAAATGTGTGCTTGGGCAGTATTACATAACTGGTTCAACTTCTGACCTAGCCACTGCATCTGTGATTGTCTGGGTCAGGCTGGGTCAGGCAGTAATTACCAGAGAGTGTCTCTCTCTCTCTCTCTCTCTCTCTCTCTCTCTCTGACAGTCTCTCTCTCTCTCTCGCTCTCTCACTCTCTCCCTCTCTCTCTCTCCATGACAGTGTAGCTCACTTTCTCTTGCTCTCTCTCTTTCTCTCTCTCTCTCTCTCTCTCTCTCTCTCTCTCTCCCATTCTCTCTCATCCCTAAGCCTCCCATTCTCCCTGCACCCCATTCTGTTGACAGGTACTTTAAACCAGATTAATTAGCTATGAATGTTGAAGCAATTTATGAAATATATATATATATATATATATATATATATATATATATATATATATGTTATACTGTAAATGTGTAGTTACATTTTTAAACCTGGAAAAAACGATGTATTGAAAAAAAAGGAATAAAGGAAAATATTGTTAATTTTTCCTGGCTCAGTAGAATGGGAATAAAAATGATTTGCTTTGTTTCTCCACCTTTCTGCCTGCTTAAATATTTAATAATTATGAATAAACATTTTTCTCTGTAAGCACCTGAAATCAGTTTAATATCCTGTATGAATATGCAAGGGTGCTGTAACTCCCACCATCCCCTTTCCCCACCCCATAGAGTCCTTGCTCTTTGGCACTGTGAACAATAGTTCTATTGCTTTTCCATAAAATTTAATAATTAAAGATAACATATACAGAAAGACTGAGGCGTTTTAACTCCCATCATAACCCCCTCCCCCGTCAATCCTTCCACCTGTTAAGTGGGGACTTTATGGCTACTGTATACTTATGATAAAATAAAAAATAGGTTTATTAAAATAATTGGATCTCATTAAACAAATCTGTAAACTGTTGAACTGTCAACAGCTTATCAAAGAGGTTACTAATGGAAACACATGGTCAGATCTCAAAATATTATTTGCAACAATTTCTTCAATCATATAAACCAACCATAGCCAAGATTACCTTTTCCGATCAGACTTTATCTGCTTTTCATAATATTTTAGATTTTAACCTTCCAGGTGTTTAAGTACAGTTGAATGCTCCATCCCCTCTCTCTTTCTCTCTCTCTCTCTCCCCCCTTTTCTCTCTACATCCACCTCATAGCTGCCCTCACTGTTCCCTTCTCTGAGCCCCATCCCAATGTCAGCCTCAGTAAACAAGAACAAGATGAATCAAATATATTCATACTTTAATATTTTATATAACTGTTCGTCCATAGGTACCTTTGTACATGCCAGAAATTATGTCAATATTGTGTGATATGTAGACAATAGTGGGCATCAAAATAATGTACATTGTCAAGACTGAAGAGATATTGTGTCATACAGTAACAAATTCATAAATCCCCTCATCAGCATAGTAAATCACATCATATCTGTCATATTGAAATCTTGCAGACTTCCATACACTATAGATCCTTCAACAAATAGCCTATTCATCTTTCTACTACTGCTTATTTGCTGCTGTCATTGCATTCATATTTGCTCAGATATATCGCAGTTTTCAACCCCTCCTAAATAAATAAAAAATAAACCACTATATTTTACTCTATTAATCCATCAGTCAGGTTATTTCATTTATTATTACTCACATATCACAATAAATTCCTTTATAATAGCCCAACATGTCCATAATATTCATAAGCTTTATCGACTTGATAAAGTATCACAGTGGAGAAACATTTATTTTCCAATCACAATCAGCTGAGCGCCGTGAGCCATGGGTCCCTTGTTTAATCATAATACATTATTTTTTTAATTGGTACCTTTATACCCATTTATTCATATCTAGTGTTTATGATCATTTGTAATTTTTATACACTTGTGATTTAGTATAAAATTTAAATATATATCTTGAACCATGTTTTATTGTAATTTTTGTGTTTAATAAAGCAACATATACACTAATTTACTGTGCTGAGTTTACCAAATATACCAATGATACAATATCATGCTGTGCTAGGTTCACATGTGATTGTGTGGAACAGCCCTTAGTACTACCAGCAACACAGCCAGCTCTCATTGGATAAAACTCCAGCCAATTAGTCACAGGCAGTACCCCTCCCCAGGCCCTGGGTAAATTAGCCCTGCCCTGCCCTCCACTTCCTATCCAGCCTGCAGGTCACAAGAAATGGGGCTGATTTTGTCCACACTTTTGGATGCTCAGTAAGGAATGTAAAAACCCATAATTATTTTGTTTTTAATGATAATTTCAAAATTCAAACAGATTCTGAAACCGCACTTCAAAAGCCATCAGATGATGTAATTTAATTTAATTTTTGTTTATTCTGAATTTTATTCTGATATACCTACCTTGATGTTGGCCATTAGCCAATATGATGTCAGCTCTATAAATAGTTTTGGCACAGTGCCAGGATTGGAAGAAGTGCAGCCAGGTATAGGTCAAGAGTTCACTCAGTGCAGTAGCTGCATTCTATTTATAGCTTTGGCAGACTGCTCACTGCATCATATTTGGCACCAAAGTTCAGCCTGAATCTTTGGCTTTGGCAGACTGCCAACTGTGTCAGATTATGCAACAGGTCAAGAGTTCACTCAGTGCAGCCAGGTGCAGGTCAAAAGTTCACTCAGTCTAGCCAGGTGCAGGTCAAGAGTTCACTCAGTGCAGTAGCTTGAGGCAGCAATTTGTCACAGGTCACTCGGGGGCAACTGCCTTACTCACCTAAGCCTTGTCAGCCCAGTGCATCAAACTCTGGGGAAGTTTGATGTATTGGACTGATATTTTGACCTGCCTATGCGTCTTTGATGGTATTCTCATTTACAAGACAGTGCCACCTGACTTTTGCAGTGTATGCGCCTGCTTATTTCTAAAGTGGAATTTGATACATCAGCCTAAAATTGGGCATGTTTATACATATCGGGTAGCTTTATAGTGTACAAGACTTGTGGCGCCACATACAATAATTTTTGCACAGTGTATGTCCCTGCTTATTTCACAGGAGGGGTTGGACATATCAGTCTGACATTGGGCATATGTATATATCTCTTGGTTGTATATAAGACTGGTGGTGCCAGCTACAATCATTGTATCCGCAAAAACAAAGTTGCGGATACTATGTTTTCAGTCAGATGCAGACGCTCCCGCCATCACCGCATAGGTTTCCGGAGAACTCCTCCATAACCACTGGGCAGAATTTTTTAAAATTCGGAATTATGATTGGTCACATGTGAACTGCTGCGCCCTAATTTTTGGTTGACCTCTGACCTTTCCTCTCTGCCCAGCGTCCATTTGTGGGTCTGTTTCCACACACAAATCCACATATCTCAGTAACCGTTTGACCGATAAGGCTAAAGATTTTGCACAAATGTAGCTCTTGGAAAGCTTTATAACATACACTAAAAATGGTGGCGCCACCTGCAACCATTTTTGCACAGCGTCCATCTGTTCATCTGTCTTGGGATAAAAACACTCTCTGCATTGGTTGGACTTATCCACCTGAAATTTGCATGTGTATACATCCTGGACAGCTTTCTTGATTTTATGACAGGTGGCGCCACCTACATTCACGTCTAAGCTGCAGACATCCAAGCTCATATCTCAGGAACCGTTTGACCGATTTGACCAAAATTTTGCATGTGTATAGATCTCTCATAGCTCTTCATCATAGGCAAACCTGGTGGCGCCACCTGCAACCATTTATGCACAGCGTCCGTCTGCTCATCTGCCTTGGGATAAAATCACTCATATCTCAGAAGTGGTATGACTTATCGACCTGAAATTTTGCAGGTTTATACATCCTGGACAGCTTTCCTGATTTTCTGACAGGTGGCGCCATCTACATTCAGGTTTACTCTGTAGACATCCAAGCTCATATCTCAGGAACCGTTTGACCGATTGGGCCAAAATTTTGTACCTGTATAGATCTCACATAGCTCTTCATCATAGGCAAAACTGGTGGCGCCACCTGCAACCACTTATGCACAGTGTCCATCTGTTCATCTGCCTTGGGATAAAACTACTCATTTCTCAGCAGTGGTTTGACTTATCCACCTGAAATTTTGCAGGTTTATACATCCTGGACAATTTTCTCAATTTTATGACAGGTGGCACCACCTACATTCACGTTTAAGCTGCAGACATCCATGCTAATATGCAACACACCTCACTCTATTCCCCTTGCCACTTAATCCATGCCTCACTTCACCCGTTCCACTCTGATTTCTGCGGAAACACATAGTTTACATAGAATAAATACATAGCTTATCGACTACCCATATTCTGGTTTTAAAATGTCCTAGTCTGAAATTTGCACGTTGGAAACGTCCATTTTGCTGAAATCATAATGACTAAGGTAGATATGCAGGACTTAAGAGGATCAACATTAAATTTAAAAAATAATTTCTCTATTTTTGAGACCTTAAAAGATGCGGTCATCCGTTAACAGGGCACAAATCATAACAACTGGACCTAGAATCTTCTCTCTGAATAATCAAAGAGGCCCATGAAAAGTCTCCTTGGAAACCTAAAATTAGGTCTCTGTTACCCATATTCTTCAAGATATGGGACTCCGAAGTACCCCCCAGAATAATGGAAAATTTGATACAAAAGCTCCAGTATATGAACAACTAATGCTTTGAAAACCATGATTTTTTGCATGGATATTGGTCATGGAGTGTTTCATCACTTTCTGCAGACTAGTGGTGCTACCTGTATTTTTAGCGAACCTGTGAGCTTATGCGATGGTGTGGCGTCATCCGGCGTCCGTCGGCCGTCGTCTGTACGTTAACCTATACTATCTTGAAAACAGCAAGAATTAGCATCATCTAATTTTATGCATAAAATTAGTCATCTAAAAAACTCTATCGGATTTTGCTTATTATTTGGCTAACTGCATTTTCCTAGATTTTATAGGGAAACTAAAAAAGCTTAAAAAATCTTCTCCGAATATGTTCAGCCAAATTGTCCAATATTTTACAGAAATGATTTCTGGAACAATCTCTCTCAATTTTTTTCGAATGGTTTAAGTTCGGTGATATTTGGCCGAGTTACAGGAAGTTGAACTTAGTCATCTGTCCAAAAAAGCATACTAAAATTACAATCTCAGAAATGGCTTGAGCTATCATCACCAAATTTTATGCCAATGTTGGTCACATGAGTCATATCTGAAATTGAGGTATTGGTGGCGCCACCTGCATCGGCCTTTTTTGTACAGGGGTCATCAGTGCCCGTATCAAACTGAAGTCTACAAATAACTTCTTCTCTGAAACGATATGGCCAAATTGTTTAATATCGCACAGAAATGATCCTAGGGTAGTGCTTTCTGAAGTTTGTTCAAATGGACTCAGTTCATTGACTTTTGGCTAAGTTATGGGAAGCTGAATTTAATCATATGACATAGCAGCCCATTTTAGCATAGTGGCTAAAAAATCTTCTTCTCAAAAACCACTGGGCCAAATTCTTAAATCTCACACATTAATTATCCTTAGATGTTGATAATTCAAGTTTGTTCAAATGGTCTCAGTTCAGTGACTTTTGGCTAAGTTATGGGAAGCTGAATTTAGTCATATGCCGTAACAGCCCATTTTAGCTAAGTGGCTACAAAAATCTTCTTCTCAAAAACCACTGGGCCAAATTTTTAAATCTCACACATTAATTATTCTTAGATGTTGATAATTCAAGTTTGTTCAAAAGGTCTCAGTTCAGTGACTTTTGGCTGAGTTATGGGAAGCTGAATTTAGTCATATGCCATTACAGCCCATTTTAGCTAAGTGGCTACAAAAATCTTCTTCTCAAAAACCACTGGGCCAAATTCTTAAATCTCACACATTAATTATCCTTAGATGTTGATAATTCAAGTTTGTTCAAATGGTTTTGCTTTAATGATTTTTGGCTGAATTATGGGAAGCTGAACTTTGCCATTTTGCTGTATTTTCCCATATGAGTTATAAACCTACAAAACGTTTTTTGACTGATGATACTGAGGCCAGTTTGTTTAATATTTTGCAAGAATAATTCCCTGAATAATTCTTATAATAATTGTCTTTTATGGTTCCAAAGAATGAATTTTGGCTGATTTATAAAGATTGAATTGAGTCATTTTACCATATATGTTAGCTGTGTGAAGCAGATACATCTAGCCTAGCACCAGTTTATCAGCATCCATTACATCATGCCTCTAGACATTTAGATTTCAGGTTATCTATGGAAAATATTGACAAGAATGTTTTTTAAAAGCTTGTAAAAATGTAGATTTATGATATTAGATATCATCTGTTCACTAACTCATAATTTCTCAGGAATAGCAGGAGCTACCATCCCCAAATTTTATGCAATTATCTGTCACAAAATAAATGTTGATGGATTCAGCTTATTTTTGCTATCTGTATTTACTTAGATTTTACAGGGAAAAAGCTGAAAAAAACTTTAAAAGTCTTATTCTTCTAAACCGTCAGAAATTTACAGAAAGTTTGTTCAAATGGTTTGTGTTTGATAAATTTTAGCAGAGTTACATAACAGGCCAAGATTGTGTATGTTTCTTGAATAGGTTGAGAAACTGCCAACTGTTTCAGATTTGGCAACAGATCAAGAGTTCATTCAGTGCAGCCAAATATAGGTCAACAGTTCAATCAGTGCAGCCAAGAACAAGGCATGTGATCACCTCATGGGTGTCATGTGAGCACCTCATGGGCAGCATGTGATCATCTCATGGGTAGCATGTGATCACATCATGAGTATCATGTGATCACCACATGGGTGTCATGCCCCTCAGGGCTGCATATGGAGCCAATCTGTGAGCTTATGCAATTGTGTGGCTACTATTTCAGATTTGGCAACAGGCAAAAGGTCAGTCTGGATTTATTTATAGCTTTGGCAGACTGCCAACTGTGTCAGATTATGCAACAGGTCAAGAATTCACTCAGTGCAGCCAGGTACAGGTCAGAAATTCACTCGGTCTAGCCAGGTACAGGTAAAGAGTTCACTCAGTGCAGTAGCCTGAGCCAGTAATTTGTCACAGTACACATGGGGCAACAGCCTTTCTCACCTAAGCCTGGTCAGCCCCATGCATCAGACTCAAGGTAATTTTGATGTATTGGCCTGTTATTCTGACCTGTCTATGTGTCTTTAATGGCTTTCTCGTTCACAAGACAGGTGTCGCCATCTGCAATGACTTTTGCAAAGTGAATGTGCCTGCTTAATTCTACGGAGGAATTTGATATATCAGCCTGAAATTGGGCATATTTATACATGTCAAATAGCTTTGTTGTATACAAGACTGGTGGTGCCACCTACAATTATTTTTGTGTTGTGTGCACCTATGCCAGAATTTCAGCAGTGATGTTTGTGTATTGTTTCTTGTTCAGATGTTTAGTAATTGCATTGTTCATATATATGAAAAGTAGTGGTTCAGCATTGAAGCGTTATACCTGGTGTATATCCATATGCACAGGTTCGCATTAGCCCTGTAGGCCTTGTTTTTATTTTTACAAATTTTTCTGTCTATTTTTGAGACCTCTTAAGTTGCGGTCATCTGTTAACAGGGCACAAATCCTAAGGACTGGACCTAGAATCTTCTCTCTTAAAATGCAGGGAGGCCCATGAAAAGTCTTTGTGGAAACCTGGAATAAGGTCTCTGTTACCCATATTCTTCATGCTATGGGGCTCCGAAGTACCCCCCCAGAATAATGGAAAATTTGATACAAAAGCTCAAGTATCTGAACAACTAATGCATTGATCACCATGATTCTTTGCATAGATATTAATCATGGAGTGTTTCATTATTTTCTGCAGACTGGTGGCGCTACCTGTATTTTTAGCTCAGCTGACTATAAGTCATCAGAGCTATAGTCGTGGTCCATTGTCCATCATCCGTCTGTCTGTCCGTCCGTCCGTAGATGTGGCACGTTTTGAAACCGTAAGACCTAGGAATCCAAAATTCAGCATAATGTTAGATGTCCCCAAGATCTCCTAGCAAGCTGAAAACTGGGTCTTTGCGACTTCGTTCCTTTGAGAAATTAAGGAAAAACCTCAATTTTTTATTAAAAACCTATTTTCACACTTCAGGACTGCCTAATATCAAAACCACTCATCTGTTTTTTCTCATATTTACCATAAATATTCTTCTATATAGTTCCTATGTACATGCCAGAAATTATGTCTGTATTGTATAATTTAAAAAAGTTATGGGCCCAAACATAATGCATTTTGTAAAAAATCAGGAAAGATATTTGATCACTAAACACAAAACATGTTAAAGCTATGGACTTTTTTTCCTGTAATATAACCTTAATTTATCAAAATTAAATTGTATACCCAAAATTAGATCACAATCTTTTAAATTTTTTAAAATATTAACAAAAATAAAAAATTGGTACCTTAAATTTTTCCCAACTTTGACCATGGCACGTTTTTTTCCTGTAAGTACTGTGGATTTAATTTTCACAGCATGTTTTTGTTAGCATTTTGTCTGTTAACACCAAAAATTTAAAACCAGTTGATCAAAAACTTAAAAATCTTTTAAAAAAAGATTTTATTCAAGTTTTCAAGCACCATGTAACATATTGTTTACATCAAGCTAGTCATATGCAGTTTGCAAGAGCTCAGCTCCCCAGCTTCAGCTCTCAGTTCCTAAAATTTGGCATACAATTAGATGTCTTCAAAATCCCCTACCATGCCAAGAATTTGGTCACTAGGACTTAATACCTTCGAGATATTAATGAAAAACTTCATTTTTCCATTAAAAACCCATTGTTACACCTCAAGACTGCCTAATATAAAAACCACTGATCTGACTTTAATCATATATAGTATACATATTTTTCTATACATTCTCTATGCATATGCCAGAAATGATGTCAGTATTTCGTAATTGTTTTAAGTTATGGGCCCAAACATAATGCACTATGTAAAAAATCAAGAAATATGTTTACTCCCTTAAAAAGGGGATTGCTGAAGCTAGAGATGTTTTTGCCAGGGATGTAACATTATTGTATCCCCAGACAAAGTCGGCGGATACTATGTTTTCATACTGGTTCCGCCGCCGCCGCCGCATATAAATCTTGTTGGCTCGATAATCCAAAAAATATTTCACAGAACTTTACCAAACTTGGTATATGTATAGATATGGGTAAGAGGACGACGCCTATTTAAAATGAGGTCATCACTAGGAGAGTGTCCTTGACCTTAAATAGGTCCAATTTTGGGGAAAATCACACAAATTCTTTAATATCTCAAGAAATCTTGCATGGATTTATCCCAAAATCAAGTGGATGGAAGATCATGGATAGGGTTGTCATATTCCAGAAACTGGTGGCGCCACCTATTATTCTTTACTTGTTTTCGTGCCGTATAATACCCCCAAAATTGCCATCTTACAGTACTGTGAGCATTATAAGTCAAAAACTAATGGACAGATTTCTTTTATATTATGCATATACATAGGTATGGGTTATGGGATGATGTTTATTTAAATTGGGGTCATGACCTTTCCTATGATAGTGGCCTTGACCTTGAATATTGCAATATATGGTGAAAATCACACACCTCTTATGATATCTCCAGTGTTGATAGCCATATGGATTTCAAACATGACTAATGAATGGCCCACCACTAAAGTAAGAACCCAATAGGTTCTAGGGTCATGAGGTCAAAGGTCAAGGTCACTGGACTGGCATTTTAAAAGATACTGTGGATGCATTTTAAGCCAAATTTTCATCCTAGGTCTTCCATCTTGAATATATAGCTCTCTTGCCAATAGTGGATGATCCATATAAATTTTGGGGTCACAAGGTCAAAGGTCAAGGCCACAGGAGCTATCTGGCCAAAAATTAGTTTCTGGATGATAATTCCTGCTTTTATTGATGTATTGATTTCAAATTTGACTTATACTTGTCCTATTGAAAAAGCAAGACTCCAATTGATTTTGGGGTCATGAGGTCAAAGGTCAAGGTCACAGGACACATCTTTAAAAAGATTGTGGATGCATTTTCAGCCAAACATTTCATCTCAGACCTTTCATCTTGCACATATAAGTCATCTGCCAAGAGTGGAAGACCCCTATCAATTTTAGAGGTCACAAGGTCAAAGGTGAAGGTCACAGGAGCCATCTGTCCAAAAATTAGTTCCTGGATGATAAATCCTGCTTTTATTAATGTATGGATTTCAAACTTGACTTGTATATGTCCCATTGGAAAAGCAAGACCCAAATTGTTTTTGGGGTCATGAGGTCAAAGGTCAAGGTCACAGGAAACCTCTTTAAAAAGATTGTGGATGCATTTTCAGCCAAACAATTCATCTCAGATCTTTCATCTTGCACATATAGTTCACCTGCCAAGAGTGGAAGACCCCTATCAATTTTGAGTTCACAAGGTCAAAGGTGAAGGTCACAGGAGCCATCTGTCCAAAAATTAGTTTCTGGATGATAATTCCTGCTTTTATTGATGTATGGATTATGGATTTCAAACTTGACTTGTATTTGATCCATAGGAAAAGCAAGACCCAAATTGATTTTGGGGTCATGAGGTCAAAGGTCAAGGTCACAGGAAACCTCTTTAAAAAGATTGTGGATGCATTTTCAGCCAAACAATTCATCTCAGATCTTTCATCTTGCACATAAAGTTCACCTGCCAAGAGTGGAAGACCCCTATCAATTTTAGAGGTCACAAGGTCAAAGGTGAAGGTCACAGGAGCCATCTGTCCAAAAATTAGTTTCTGGATGATAATGTCTTCTTTTATTGATGTATGGATTTCAAACTTGACTTGTATATGTCCAATTGGAAAAGCAAGACCAAAATTGATTTTGGTTTCATGAGGTCAAAGGTCAAGGTCACAGGACACATCTTTAAAAAGATGTGGATGCATTTTCAGCAAAACATTTCATCTCAGATCTTTCATCTTGCACATATAGTTCACCTGCCAAGAGAGGAAGAACCCTATAAATTTTGAGGTCACAAGGTCAAAGGTGAAGGTCACAGGAGCCATCTGTCCAAAATTTAGTTTCTGGATGATAATATCCTATAATTCCTGCTTTTATTGATGTATGGATTATGGATTTCAAACTTGACTTGTATTTGATCCATAGGAAAAGCAAGACCCAAATTGATTTTGGGGTCATGAGGTCAAAGGTCAAGGTCACAGGAAACCTCTTTAAAAAGATTGTGGATGCATTTTCAGCCAAACAATTCATCTCAGATCTTTCATCTTGCACATAAAGTTCACCTGCCAAGAGTGGAAGACCCCTATCAATTTTAGAGGTCACAAGGTCAAAGGTGAAGGTCACAGGAGCCATCTGTCCAAAAATTAGTTTCTGGATGATAATGTCTTCTTTTATTGATGTATGGATTTCAAACTTGACTTGTATATGTCCAATTGGAAAAGCAAGACCAAAATTGATTTTGGTTTCATGAGGTCAAAGGTCAAGGTCACAGGACACATCTTTAAAAAGATGTGGATGCATTTTCAGCAAAACATTTCATCTCAGATCTTTCATCTTGCACATATAGTTCACCTGCCAAGAGAGGAAGAACCCTATAAATTTTGAGGTCACAAGGTCAAAGGTGAAGGTCACAGGAGCCATCTGTCCAAAATTTAGTTTCTGGATGATAATATCCTATAATTCCTGCTTTTATTGATGTATGGATTATGGATTTCAAACTTGACTTGTATTTGATCCATAGGAAAAGCAAGACCCAAATTGATTTTGGGGTCATGAGGTCAAAGGTCAAGGTCACAGGAAACCTCTTTAAAAAGATTGTGGATGCATTTTCAGCCAAACAATTCATCTCAGATCTTTCATCTTGCACATAAAGTTCACCTGCCAAGAGTGGAAGACCCCTATCAATTTTAGAGGTCACAAGGTCAAAGGTGAAGGTCACAGGAGCCATCTGTCCAAAAATTAGTTTCTGGATGATAATGTCTTCTTTTATTGATGTATGGATTTCAAACTTGACTTGTATATGTCCAATTGGAAAAGCAAGACCAAAATTGATTTTGGTTTCATGAGGTCAAAGGTCAAGGTCACAGGACACATCTTTAAAAAGATGTGGATGCATTTTCAGCAAAACATTTCATCTCAGATCTTTCATCTTGCACATATAGTTCACCTGCCAAGAGAGGAAGAACCCTATAAATTTTGAGGTCACAAGGTCAAAGGTGAAGGTCACAGGAGCCATCTGTCCAAAATTTAGTTTCTGGATGATAATATCCTATAATTCCTGCTTTTATTGATGTATGGATTATGGATTTCAAACTTGACTTGTATTTGATCCATAGGAAAAGCAAGACCCAAATTGATTTTGGGGTCATGAGGTCAAAGGTCAAGGTCACAGGAAACCTCTTTAAAAAGATTGTGGATGCATTTTCAGCCAAACAATTCATCTCAGATCTTTCATCTTGCACATAAAGTTCACCTGCCAAGAGTGGAAGACCCCTATCAATTTTAGAGGTCACAAGGCCAAAGGTGAAGGTCACAGGAGCCATCTGTCCAAAAATTAGTTTCTGGATGATAATGTCTTCTTTTATTGATGTATGGATTTCAAACTTGACTTGTATATGTCCAATTGGAAAAGCAAGACCAAAATTGATTTTGGTTTCATGAGGTCAAAGGTCAAGGTCACAGGACACATCTTTAAAAAGATGTGGATGCATTTTCAGCAAAACATTTCATCTCAGATCTTTCATCTTGCACATATAGTTCACCTGCCAAGAGAGGAAGAACCCTATAAATTTTGAGGTCACAAGGTCAAAGGTGAAGGTCACAGGAGCCATCTGTCCAAAATTTAGTTTCTGGATGATAATATCCTTTTATTAATGTATGGATTTCAAACTTGACTTGTATATGTCCTATTGGAAAAGCAAGACCAAAATTGATTCTGGGGTCATGAGGTCAAAGGTCAAGGTAACAGGAAACCTCTTTAAAAAGATTGTGGATGCATTTTCAGCCAAACAATTCATCTCAGATCTTTCATCTTGCACATAAAGTTCACCTGCCAAGAGTGGAAGACCCCTATCAATTTTTGAGGTCACAAGGTCAAAGATGGTCACAGGAGCCATCTGTCCAAAAATTAGTTTCTGGATGATAATTCCTACTTTTATTAGCCCTCAGCCCTTAGGCTGATGGGCTATTGTCATCACCCAAGCTGTCCGTCCGTCCGTCTGTCCGGCGTCCGTTAACTTTTACCTTGTGAGCGGGATATCTTGAAAAGGATTCACCATCAGAATTTTATTTCCTCAGTAAAGATGTATATCAACAAAATCTCAGTCAAGTTCGAAGATGGGTGACCTTGACCTATTTTTCTACATTTTAGAGCTGATTATAGAAAAACACTTAGATGCTTATTACTCAGGAACCAGTTGGTGGATTTTCACAAAACTTACTATGATTATTGGGACTGATAGTCTGTACCTGCTACACAAGTTTAGTGGCACCACCTACAATTTCTGATTTTTAATGAATTTTTATCGGATTTTTCATCTTTGGGCTTGTGAGCGGGATATCTCTAAAAGGATTCACCGTAGGAATTTTATTTTTTCGATGAAGATGTATATTGACAAAATCTCAGTCAAGTTCGAAGATAGGTGACCTTGACCTATTTTTCTACGTTTTAGAGCTGATTATAGAAAAACATTTAGAAGCTTATTTCTCAGAAACCATTGGGTGGATTTTCACAATTTTTAGTATGATCATAGGGACTGATGGTCTGTAACTGCTGCACGAGTTTGGGGGCGCCACCTGCAATTTCTGATTTTTAATGAATTTTTCTTGGAATTTTCAACTTTGGTCTTGTGAGCGGGATATCTCTAAAAGGATTCACAAGAGGAATTTTATTTCTTTGGTGAAGACGTATATCTACAAAATCTCGGTCAAGTTCGAAGATGGGTGACCTTGACCTACTTTTCAAGGTCACAGAGCTTATAATAGAATAAAACTTAGAAGCTTATTTTTCAGGAAGCATTTGGTGGATTGTTATGAATCATGGTACATACCTCTGCATTTTAAATTTTTATAACTGAGACATGTACAGATATACATCAATCTGAGAACAGATATTTAGTACTTGTTACTGTTACCACCTCTAAACACTGTTGTTTTGGCTGAGGGCTTTTGTCAGCTTCTGCTGATATTCTAGTTCCTTTAAGAAATTAAGGAAAACCTCAATTTTTTATTAAAATCATTTTTACACTTCAGGAATGCCTAATATCAAAACCACTTTTTTTCTTCATATTATCCATAAATAATTATCTATATATAACCTATGTACATGCCTGAAATTAGGTCAGTACTATATAATTTAAAAAAGTTATGGGCCCAAACATTAGCAATTTTAAAATTTTGCCCAGCTTTGACCAAGGCACGTTTTTTTCTTGTAAGTACATTTGATTTAATTTTCACAGCCAGTTTACATATTGATTTAATCTGATGAATTTTGAAATTTGAAAGTATAAGCTTAAAAAATAGTCTAGCTATTGATTTTTTTAGAGGCCTTAATGTATTTGTATTTTCTAGCATCATGACCCAACTTTTGTTAACTACAGCTTTGCCTGGTAATCCAAAAATTGGCATAATGTTAGATGTCATAATAAAAATTCATATTCTTCCATACATTTCCTATGTACATACCAAAATTTTGGTCAGTATTGCATAATTTGTTGAAGTTATAGGCCCAAACATAATGCACCTTGTAAAAAATCAGGAAATATATTTACTCACTTAACCTAAGAATTGCTGATGCTAGAGACTTTTTCAGGGATATAACTTCATTTTATCAAGATTCAATTGTATACTGAAAATTAGATCTGAAATTTGCAATTTTGTTAAGTTATTAGCACAAATATAAAATCAGTACCTTAAATTTTGCCCAACTTTGGCCATGGCACATTCTTTTCCTGTAAGTACTGTGGATTTAATTTTCACAGCATGTACACATAAGGATTTAACCTGTTAAAATCTGAAATTTGAAAATAAATACCTAAGGGAGCCTTTCACTCCCCCCCCCTAATTCTGTTGACAGACCTGTATAATAAACAAGATGAATCTTATAATTTCACATTTTTTTCAGCAAGGAGCAGTAACAACAGAGACCTCTCTCCCACCCACCCCTTTAGTACACAGGACTAATAAACAAGACAAATCTTATAATTTTAATGTTAAATAAATTCTTTTTGTTGAGACTTAAACAATTTTGATTTTTTTAAAGAAAAAAATGTGCAGGAATTTAATCCTAATATTCAAATGTGATAAAATATTAGGACCTAATGTAAGTGCTAACTGACAAGATTTAAGAAGATATAAATACTTGGTACCATTTCATTCATATCTCTTAAAGTTGGCCGGGCCTAGGTGTGAATAACACTGTTAAACTTAGTTTTAAAATTAGGAATATTGGTCAAACTTTGTGGGATTAATTATGCACCCGCCACAAAGTGGCCGGGGCATATAGTTTTACCCATGTCTGTCATTCCGTCCTTCCGTCATTCCGAAATCAAACAGTTGTACGGACTTTTTTCGCAATGCCTGCAGATATTGGCCTGATTTTTGGTGTGTGGGCAGATATAGACCAGTTACAGACGAGTTCACGTTTCGTCCCAGTTGACCTACTTTTGATCGTTTTACGGCTCCTAAACTTAGAAAATTTCATGAAAAATAGAAATTTCATGACAAATACACATGTACGGACTTTTTTTCGCAATGCCTGCAGATATTGGCCTGATTTTTGGTGTGTAGGCAGATAATGACCAGTTACAGATCGAGTTCGCGTTTCTTCCCAGTTGACCTACTTTTGACTGTTTGACGGCTCCTAAACTTAGAAAATTTCATGAAAAATAGAAATTTTCATGACAAATACACATGTACGGACTTTTTTTCGCAATGCCTGCAGATATTGGCCTGATTTTTTGTGTGTGGGCAGATAATGATAGGTTACAGATCGAGTGTGCGTTTCTTCCTAGTTGACCTACTTTTGAACGTTTTACGCCTCCTTAACTTAGAAAATTTCATGAAAAATAGAAATATTCATGACAGATACACATGTACGGACTTTTTTTCGCAATGCCTGCAGATATTATCTTGATTTTTGGTGTGTGGGCAGATATAGACCAGTTACAGATCAAGTTCGTGTTTCGTCCCGGTTGATCTTCTTTTGACCGTTTTACGGCTCCTGAACATAGAAAATTTCATGAAAAATATGAAATTTCATGACAAATACACATGTACGGACTTTTTTTCGCAATGCCTGCAGATATTGGCCTGATTTTTGGTGTGTTGGCAGATATTGACCAGTTACAGATCGAGTTAGCGTTTTGTCCCAGTTGACCTAATTTTGACCATTTGACGGTGCTCTAACATAGAAAATTTCATAAAAAAGTGCACATGCATAGACTTTTTTTCGCAGTGCCTGCAGATACGGGCCTGATTTTTGGTGTGTAGGCAGATATTGACCAGTTACAGATCGAGTTCTTGTTTTGTCCCAGTTGACCTACTTTTGACCATTTGACTGCTCCTGAACATAGAAAGTTTCATGAAAAATAGAAATTTTCATAACAAATGCATATGTACTGACTTTTTTTCCTCAATGCCTGCAGATACCCCCCTGATTTTT
Organism: Sipunculus nudus; assembly: GCA_026874595.1. NCBI lineage: Eukaryota > Metazoa > Annelida > Sipuncula > Golfingiida > Sipunculidae > Sipunculus > Sipunculus nudus. The sequence goes on from CM049313.1 coordinate 29,476,535, forward strand.
TATGTGTGGCCAGATAATGACAGTTACAGATCAAGTTCGCGTTTTGTCCCGGTTGACCTACTTTTGAACGTTTTACGCCTCCTTAACTTAGAAAATTTCATGAAAAATAGAAATATTCATGACAGATACACATGTACGGATTTTTTTTCGCAATGCCTGCAGATATTGGCTTGATTTTTGGTGTGTGGGCAGATATAGACCAGTTTCAGATCAAGTTCGTGTTTGTCCCAGTTGATCTTCTTTTGACCGTTTGACTGCTCCTGAACTTAGAAAATTTCATGAAAAATAGAAATTTTCATGACAAATACACATGTACGGACTTTTTTTCACAGTGCCTGCAGATATTGGCCTGATTTTTGGTGTGTTGGCAGATAATGACCAGTTACAGATCGAGTTTGCGTTTCTTCCCAGTTGACCTACTTTTGAACGTTTTACGCCTCCTTAACTTAGAAAATTTCATGAAAAATAGAAATATTCATGACAGATACACATGTACGGACTTTTTTTCGCAATGCCTGCAGATATTGGCTTGATTTTTGGTGTGTGGGCAGATATAGACCAGTTACAGATCAAGTTTGTGTTTCGTCCCGGTTGATCTTCTTTTGACCGTTTTACGGCTCCTGAACATAGAAAATTTCATGAAAAATATGAAATTTCATGACAAATACACATGTACGGACTTTTTTTCGCAATGCCTGCAGATATTGGCCTGATTTTTGGTGTGTTGGCAGATATTGACCAGTTACAGATCGAGTTCGCGTTTTGTCCCAGTTGACCTAATTTTGACCATTTGACGGTGCTCTAACATAGAAAATTTCATAAAAAAGTGCACATGCATAGACTTTTTTTCGCAGTGCCTGCAGATATGGGCCTGATTTTTGGTGTGTAGGCAGATATTGACCAGTTACAGATCGAGTTCTTGTTTTGTCCCAGTTGACCTACTTTTGACCATTTGACTGCTCCTGAACATAGAAAGTTTCATGAAAAATAGAAATTTTCATAACAAATGCATATGTACTGACTTTTTTTCCTCAATGCCTGCAGATACCCCCCTGATTTTTTATGTGTGGCCAGATAATGACAGTTACAGATCAAGTTCGCGTTTTGTCCCGGTTGACCTACTTTTCATTGTTTTACGGCTCCTAAATTAGAAAATTACATGAAATTTTTATGGAAAATGCACATGTATGGACTTTTTTTCACAATGCCTGCATATACTGGCATGATTTTTGGTGTGTTGCTTGATAATGACCCGTTACAGATAGAGTTTGCATTTTGCCCTTGTTGACCTACTTTTGACCATACGACACCTCCTGAACTTAAAAAATTTTTCAAAATTTTACAAATGTTTCTAATTTGCCCCAGGCGGGGGCATTCGTGTCGTTCCAACACATCTAGTTTTTAACTCATATGGCCATATATTTAACTTTTGAAAACTTAATTACCTTCACACATTATTTGTTTATGAAATGGAACTATATGACACTTACTGTAGGCCCATTTTTTTCCCTTGTTGCATCACTAAATGGTCTCAGGCCAAAGGTTTCATTTATTACACAGTCCATATGCTTTAGCTCATGTCCATTATTCTGTCATTTATAGTTTCATTTTAACTGGGCCATTTTCTCTTAACTTTTCAAAAAGTAATATACATGAAAAACCATAAGAAATAAAATATTTTGCAGTTACTAATACTTTCCAAAATTCAGCTGAGCAACGTGACCCATGGGTCCCTTGTTTTTATTTTTCATACAATTTTTTTTCTCTTTTCTTTGAGACCTTGAAAGATGCGGTCATATGTTAACAGGGCACAAATCGTAACCACAGGACCTAGAATCTTCTATCATGACATGGAGGGAGGCCCATGAAAAGTCTCCTTGGAAACCTGGAATTAGGTCTCTGTTACCCATGACCTCTGAGCTATAGGGCTTTGAAGTACACCCAAGAACAACTAAAAATTTGATACAAAAGCTCTAGTATCTCAACAAAAAGTTCATTGATTGCCATGATTCTTTCCATGCATATTCATCATGGAGTGTTTCATCAATTCCTGCTGACTGGTGGCACCACCTGTATTTTTGTCGATTTTTTTAATGATATTTTTAGCTTAGCTGACTAAAAGTCATCTGAGCTAAAGTCGTGGTCCATTGTCCGTCATCTGTCGTGCCGTCCGTCCGTCCGTAGATGTGGCGTGTTTTGAAACCGTAAGACCTAGGAATCCAAAATTCGGCATAATGTTAGATGTCCCCAAGATCTCCTACCAAGCTGAAAACTGGGTCTTTGCAACATCTTTCCTTTGAGAAATTAAGAAAAAACCTCAATTTTTTATTAAAAACCCATTTTCACACTTCAGGACTGCCTAATATCAAAACCACTCATCTGGTTTTCCTCATTTTTACCATAAATATTCCTCTATATAGTTCCTATGTACGTGCCAGAAATTAGGTCTGTATTATTTAATTTAAAAAAGTTATGGGCTCAAACATAATGCATTTTGTAAACATTCAGGAAAAATATTTGATCACTTAACACAAAACATGTTAAAGCTAAGGACTTTTTTCCAGTAATTTAACTTTAATTAATCAAAATTAAATTGTATACCAAAAATTAGATCAAAATCTTTTAAATTTTTTAAAATATTAGCAAAAATAAATAATTGGTACCTTAAATTTTTCCCAATTTTGACCATGGCACATTTTTTCTGTAACTGCTGTGGATTTAATTTTCAAAGCATGTTTTTGTTAGCATTTCAACTGTTAACACCAAAAATTTGAAACCAGTTGATCAAAACTGTTGATTTTATTCAAGTTTTCAAGCACCATGTCACATATTGTTTACATCAAGCTAGTGTTATGCAGTTTGCTAGAGCTCAGCTCCCGAGCTTCAGCTCTAAGTTCCTTAAATTTGGCATACAGTTAGATGTCTCCAAAATCCCCTATCATGCCAAGAATTTGGTCACTAGGACTTAATTCCTTCGATATATTAATGAAAAACTGAAAAAATTTTCCATTAAAAACCCATTGTTACACTTTAAGACTGCCTTATATCAAAACCACTGATCTGACTTTGATCATATATAATATACATATTTTTCTATACATTCTCTATGCACATGCCAGAAATGATGTCAGTATTGCGTAATTGTTTTAAGTTATGGGCCCAAACATAATGCACTTTTTAAAAAATCAAGAAATATATTTACTCACCTAAGATGAGAATTGCTGAAGTTCGAGACTTTTTTTCAGGAATATAACTTTATTTAATCAAGATTCAATTGTTTACCCAAAATTAGATCTGAATTTTGCAAATTTTTCAATTTATTAGCATTAATAAAAAATCAATACCTTAAATTTTGTCAAACTTTGGCAATTGCACATTTTTTCCCTGTAAGCACTGTTGATTTAATTTTCACAGGAATTGATTGAAAAGAGTAGCTTTTATTCAAGTTTTCATACACGATGTCAAGTGTTGTTTACATCTAGCCCACCTAGTAGTTCAGCCTTCACTTGCATTATGTAACCCACCCCAGGCAGCTTGCTTTGGCTTAGCTTGGCCACTACCAGCAGGCTTCCCCTCTGCCGGTGCACCCCCCCCCCCCCCCCCCCCCGATGGTGCATTAACTAGATGAATGTTATAATTTTCTGTATTTCATTTTATTCTTGGCTATGCAATGCTACATTTTATATTTTGTATTTACCACCAGGGTTACAATGATTAAAGTGCACATTTAATTGTGTCCACAAAGTGGTGTATTTGCTATGAAAGTGTGGATGTTCATCAAGTAATTCCTTACTTGAGAAGAGTAAAAACCTCACCAGGTGTGAAATGGACTATTAATTATTACTTTTACTTTTTTTCTTCATGACAGTCTTGTCAGAGTATTAGTTTGCAATCTTATATTTAGAACTTTACTATAACCATGTAGGAGGGCCTCTTTCCTCTTAGCTTCTCATATGCTTATATAAATGAAAAACATTAAAATAGAATATTTTGCATTTGCAAAAATTTCAAACTTAAGCTGAGCGCCGTGACCCATAGATCCCTTGTTTCTCAATTTTTGAGACCTTAAAAGATGCGGTCATCTGTTAACAGGGCACAAATCGTAACCACTGGACCTAGAATCTTCGATCTTGACATGCCGGGAGGTCAATAAAAATATCTCTGTGGAAACCTGAAACTGGGTCTCTGTTACCCGTTTCCTCTGAGCTATGGGGCTCAGTAGAGCGCAAAGAATAACTAAAAATTTGATACAAAAGCTCTGTTATCTGAACAACTAGTGCATTATTCGGCATTATTCTTTGCATGCATATGCATCATGGAGTGTTTCATCAGTTCCTGCAGACTGGTGGTGCCACCTGGACTTCTTTGAATTTTTACGCATTTTTATCTTTATTTTTGGGACCTTCAAAGATGTGGTCATCTGTTAACAGGGCACAAATCATAAGTATTTGACCTGGAATCTTCTTTCTTGACATCCTGGGAGGTCCATAAAAAAACTCCTTTGAAACCTGAAATTTTTCAGACCTTCAAAGATGCGGTCGACCGTTAACAGGGCACAAATTGTAACCATTGGTCCTAGAATCTTCAAACTTGAGCACCAGGGAGGTCTATGAAAAGTCTCCTTGGAAATGTGAATTTAGGTCTGTGTTACCCATATTTTCTGAGCTATGGGGCTTTTAAGCTCCCCTCAGAATTATTGAAAATTTGATACCTAAGTAGGAAACAAATCATGACCTTTGGGCCAAGAATCTTCTAACTTGACATCCTGAGAGTTACTCAAAAGTTTCCCAAGAAACCTGAAATTGGGTCACAGTGACCTATATTCTCAGAGTTTTGGGGTATGTTTGGGCACCCCAGAAATAATGCATAAAACACACAAATTGCCAGATTCCTCATGAAAGGCTAGTTGGATTGTCATCAGATTTGTTGTGCTTATGGGTCTTGATGAACTTAATCTGATATGCATGAACAATGATGCCAAATACATTATCCTAATTAGTTGTCTGTGCAAGGACATATTATCAACATGTCAGTCGGCTGAGCGTCATGACCCACGGGTCCCTTGTTGTTGATTTAGAAATTGATTACTATACATATAAAAAATCCAAAAATTAAATTGAATTTAACAGCTTTTTCTTTAATTTTTCCCAACAGTAGTCTATTTTCGAGATGATGTTGTTTTTCTGAATTTATTGTGCATTTATGCATTAGTTCCTGACATTCTTACAAATCCTGTTGATAAAATATGAATATTTGACCATATACACCTGCAATGAATGACCCATTGTTAATTCTATTTTATGGTATCCCTTGTTTATAAGACGGGTGTGGTGTTCCATGTTCCGCTCCAGATGCATTGATTTTCATTGTGACGCTTACTTGATACCAGGAATTGTTATTTGTCTGAACCTGAAGGTGTTTATTGGTTTAAAAATAATGGAAACCCTTTCATGAGCCATTTTTCACATATAATAATTATACAAAATAATCATATTTGGGCCATAATATAAGAAGGGTCCTGTGCACCCCCCTCTGGAATTTTATTATATTGGTATTTTTAGATCCCCAAATATGTCCAGTTAATGAATTAAAGTGTTAAAATTGATTATTTTAGGACACACTAGCCTTTTATGGAACTAAGAGAGAGACAACAGCGGACAGGTAGCCTTGATAAGGGGGTAGGGATATATAAATGCTTATAGCTCGCTTAATATTTGACATATTTAATTCAAATAAACTCTATTGTATTTGCAAACAATCAGAAAAAGTCACTGATAGATAATATCATATATATATATATATATATATATATATATATATATATATATATATGTAATACATGTTTTTCTTGATGAAGCAATTAGTTATGATATTAATAAAACATCCTAAAGAAATTTTACAGATTTTTATTTAAACTATTTTCGTTAGGGATGATTTTACAAGATAATGTTGACATTTCAAAATTATGTGACATTTATGAATGATATAGTGTTATTCTGTTTTGATCACCCTTTTTATGACATGTATACGAGGTGTTCGGTGTTCCTCTCTTGATGTCCCTCACCGTGACACTTCCCTCATACCAAAAATAGTCATTGCTTTGAAACTAATGATATAAACACTAGTAAACTCTTTATCCAGACCATTTTGAATATATAAGTGTATATTGATATTAAACTTTCTCCAAATATGTGCACTAACCCGTGTTATGTTAACCCTTCCGAAATATTGAGGTTTTTGTCCTTTATAACCAGATAATTCAATTACTTTGGGATTCCTGAAAAGTCTGGGCCCAGTGCACCAGGCATGGAAAGTAAGTAATAAGGAAAAGTGTCCACCATAATTTTTAGGCAAGTTTCAATTATCATGCATAATTATTTATCTAGCTTCTACTGCTTTATTGTTTTATTTTTTTTAGTTGACATTAATTCTCTTGTCCGTTTTATAGTTATTTTTTATTTATGTTGTTGTTATTACATACATAGTATGACCGAGCAACATATTCCCCAGCAACACTTTCCTAGTCGTGTTCTGAGAAGGTGACATTTCATTTTTAATTGATAAGAATGAGTAAATATATCTGTTAGATTATGTGGTGGGAGTAAGTTTGCTTCTTTTCTGTAATGCATATATCAACGGTGGTATGAATGTTTTCTAGTGACCATCTCTTGCCTTGGGTTCCTAAGCTTTATTTTTCTGTATATTTATAATATAAAAGTTCAATGCCTTGTAAATCCTTTCTGTCATATTGTGTCATCCTTTGACTTTGTACATGTGTACATTGTGTAATACCTAATATGAAAGCGTCTGTTTTTATTGCACATTGTCTATTTGTTTACTATTTTTAAGTATCAATTCGTTTAAAGTGTATATAAATAGCACTGAAAATAACACTCATACCTCTGCCAATCAAGGATCACCAGTGATGGATCCTGGTCAAAATTTGATGTGTGGTCCATGAACCAAGGAACTATATTAATTTTAGCTGAGAGTGATGGTTCACGTTTCACCAACTGGATGCTTGCATCACAGGTGAGCTCAGATTACCAGAACATAAGCGGTTAAAAAAAAGTCACAACTGTGCATGCGAGTGGGATAAACTTTCTCCATATTCAGAAATTTGCACTTTTCTCTTAGTACCTTTGACTGAAGATGGTCTCTTCCCCTCCTAGGGCAAAAATATTATCTCTTAATACAAAATATTCCTTGAAACAAAATCATATAATGTTGATCATGGTTGCCGGTTAATATTTCTGGCGGACATTGAATAAAGACATACTGGGCTTGCCAAGATGAAGAGGGTGAATAGCCACTTGTGAACAAACGTCATTCAAGTAAAATATGGTGATTCTCTAATGATAAATACATTTAATATCATGGAAGACATAGACCATTGTGACACCTCGACTCTGGTACATGGATTGAGCTGAGACCTAATGCAGCATTAAAGCTGCCAGTATTATAATGAAGAAAGCCTATCTTGATATTTAGGAAAATTTTAATTCCCATTAAAAAATAAACCTAACTGAATGTCAAAGCATGTTTTTAAAAGAATGTTCTGACCTGTTGGTTACATTTTACTGATTAGCCAAAGATGAATTCCCGGCAGTGACCATATATGTTATTTGATTTAAGTAATTTTGTCAGCATTGACTATTATTTTGAATGAAATATTGTAATAATACTTCAGGAAAGGATCTAAATATATAAGATTGAGTACTCCCCAAAAGCCATTGTGTGCATATTGGCGGATGTTGATGCAGGGACTGTAAAGAAACATTTGCATAATTTTATATCACCTATCTGTTAAATAATATATTAAACTACATATTACTATATTTGTATCCCCAGACAAAGTCGGGGGATACTATGTTTTCATACCGGTCCCGCCGCCGCATATAAATCTTGTTGGCACAATAACACTTTACCAAACTTGCTATATGTATAGATATGGGTGAGAGGACGACACCTATTTAAAATGAGGTCATGACCTTGACTTGGAGAGTGTCCTTGACCTTGAATAGATCAAATTTTAGGGAAAATCACACAAATTCTTACATATCTCAAGAAATCTTGCATGGATTGATCCCAAAATCAAGTTGGTTGAAGATCATGGATAGGGTTGTCATGTTCCAGAAACTGGTGGCGCCACCTATTATTCTTTACTTGTTTTCGTGCCGTTTAATACCCCCAAAATTGCTACTTGACAGTACTGTGACTGTGAGCATTATAAGTCAAAAACTAATGAACAGATTTCTATTATATTATGCATATACATAGATATTGGTTATGGGATGATGTTTTTTTTAAATTGGGGTCATGACCTTTCCTATTAGAGCTAGTGGCCTTGACCTTAAATATTGCCATATGTGGTGAAAATTACACAAATTAAATCATTAATATCTCAATAAGGGATGCATGGATTAGTCCAAAAATCAAATTGATCAAAGATCTTGGATAGTATTGTCATGTACTGGAAACAGGTGGCGCCACCTGTTATTCTTTTACTTGTTTTCGTGCCATTTAATACCCCATCTTTGCCACTTAACAGTACTGTGAGCATTACAAGTCAAAAACTAATGGACAGATTTCTTTCATATTATGCATATACATAGATATGGGTTATGGGATGATGTTTATTTAAATTTGTTGTCATGACCTTTCCTATGAGAGTGGCCTTGACCTTGAATATTGCCATATATGGTTAAAATCACACAAAATCATTAATATCTCAATAAGGAATGCATTGATTTGTCCAAAAATCAACTTGACCCAAGATCTTGGATAGTGTTGTCATGGACCAAAAACTGATAGCGCCACCTGTTATTCTTTTACTTGTTTTCGTGCCGTTTAATACCCCATCATTGCCACTTAAAAGTACTGTGAGCATTATAAGTCAAAAACTAATGGATAGATTTCTTTCTTATTATGCATATACATAGAGATGGGTTAGGGGATGATGTATATTGAAATTGGGGTCATGACCTTTTCTATGAGAGTGACCTTTTCTATGAGTGTGGTCTGATATTAATTGTTGCTGAAGATGGGGGGCCTATTCTTAAAGGGGGGGGGGATTAATTGTCTGCGGTGCCAAGAAATATCTAGTTAGTAGTAATCCCATTGGAATCTGTACCCTTAAACTGTGTCTGGTATAAGGGCACAGGCTTTGTCCATTTCTGTTTAGAGCCCATAGCTTCTCTCTTTTTTCTTCTTTTGTTTTTTTTTACAATCATACATATGTTTTAAAATTAGATTCTTCCCAATGAATAGCACATATAGGATCCCCTCCATGTACGGTACTGTCACTGTGAAACCTCAGCTCCTCTGGCCTCTCGCTGCTGTTAATGTACTCCTTTACCATGTCCTTCCATTACTTACGATTGCATGGAAAAGAAGTCATAAAAAGTGATCACTCTGATCCATCAATATACATATAGATTAGAATCTGTGATTTGTTTACAATTTAAACTATCAAGTATGTTTCCTTGAAAGAAAATCTGAAACCGACATGGTAAGGCATTTAAATATAACAAGGCAACTTATGACTCAGTCATAATATAATTGTAACAAAGATATGAAAATCAAACAAAAAAATACATAAAAAATAAGCAACACCAAATAATGTGATTAAGCTGTATACACCGTAATTATTAATTTTGTATAATGATTGAAACTGTTGCACATGCCCTCCTGTTCCTTTTCCTTTTGACATGACCAGAAACCTTTTGTTGATATTGTGGTACAAGACCCTACTTATACTGTACATATATGGGTCTAATGCCCTAAGCTTCACCGTAAGTTAATTGTTAATATTTGGTCTTCCATTTTTGTGGACAAATTCATCACAATATTTTAGATTTGTCAGCATAACGGATTGATTTTCTATCTATTAGAAATTGAATATAATTATTATTTGTGATTACTTTTGCGTTCATATGTTGTTCCAGAGAGAGCTCTTATTATTATTAGAGCCAGTAAACACATTCAGGTTCAGGAAAAATAACTTCTTTATAGTATTAGGGAAGCATCACAATGAAAATCAAGTACCTCTCGACAGGAACATGGAACACCACATTCATCTTATATAAAAAGGGTACTATCAAATGGATGGGTCATTCACTGCATGTGTACATAGCCAAATATTCATAATTTTATCGAAGCATCTTTAAAAGTGTTAATCACTGTTGTATTTATGCACTAGAATTTTAGAAGTGTCAGCATCATCTCGAATAAAATTATTGTAAGGAAAAATTAAAAAAAGCTGTTAAATTCAATATTCTTTCACAATATTTTATTAATATCATAATCAATTGCTTAATCAACAAATATATATATATATATATATATATATATATATATATATATATATATATAAACACTGATCAGATTATTTTCATCAGTGAATTTCCCAAGTATTTGCAGATACAAGGCAGTTTATTTCAAGTTAATATGTCAAGTATTAAGCGAGCTATAAGCATTTACATACCCCTATACCCCCTTATCAAGGCTACCTGTCTGCGGCCGCGTGTGTAATGAGGCGATTGTCTTTAAATGTCTTAAAACGGGAGTGAATCCCAAAATAATCAGTGTTAACATGATAACTCATTAAATGGACATATTTGGGGATCTAAAAATACCTATCGAATAAAATCCCAGACGGGGTGCATGGTGACCCTTCTTATATTATGGCTGAAATATGATTATTAGCGAACCTGTGAGCTTATGCGATGGTGTGGCGTTGTCCGTCGTCTGTACGTTAACCCATACTATCTTGAAAACAGCAAGAGTTAGCATCACAAAATTTTCTGCAAAAAATTAGTCCGCTAAAAAACTATTGGATTTTGCTTATTTTTTGGCTAATTGCATTTTCTTAAATTTTATGGGGAAAAAGCTAAAAAAGCTTTAAAAATCTTCTGCTCTGAAACTGTTCAGCCAAATTGTCCAATATTTCACAAAAATGATTCTTGGAACAGTCTCTCTCAAATTTGTAAGTTTGGTGATTTTTGGTCGAGTTACAGGAAGTTGAACTTAGTCATCTGTCCAAAAAAGCATACAAAAATTACAATCTCAGAAATGGCTGGAGTTATCATCACCAAATTTTATGCCAATGTTGGTCACATGAATCATATCTGAAATTGAGGTATTGGTGGCACCACCTGCATCAGCCTTTTAGTACGGGGGTCATCAGTGCCCGTATCATACTGAGGGCTACAAAAAACTTCTTCTCTCAAATCATAAGTCCAAATTGTTTAATATCGCACAGAAATGATCCTAGGGTAGTGCTTTCTGAAATTTATTCAAATGGTCTCAGTTCAGTGACTTTTGGCTGAGTTTTGGCTGAATTTAGTCATATGCCATACCAGACTATTTTAGCTCAGTGGCTACAAAGATCTTCTTCTCAAAAACCACCGGGCCAAATTCTTAAATCTCACAAATTAATTATCCTTAGATATTGATAATTCAAATTTGTTCAAATGGTTTTGGTTCAGTGATTTTTGGCTGAGTTATGGGAAGCTTAACTTAGCCATTTTGCTGTATTTTCCCATATGAGTTATCAACCTGCAAAACATTTTTTGACTGACGCCACTGAGGCCAATTTGTTAAATATTTACAAGAATAATCCCCTGAATAATTATATCGCCAGACATAGTCTGGAGATACTATGGTTTAGGCACGGTCGCGCCGCCGCCGCCGCTGCAGAGATTTCTTTTGGACACAATAACTCAAAAAATATTTCACGGATCTTTACCAAACTTGGTATAATTATAGATATGGGTGAGAGGACGACGCCTATTTAAAATGAGGTCATGACCTCAACTAGGAGAGTGACCTTGACCTTGAATAGGTTCAATTTTGGGGAAAATCACACAAATTCTTAAATATCTCAAGAAAACTTGCATGGATTGATCCCAAAATCAAGTTGATCGAAGATCATGGATAGGGTTGTCATGTTCCAGAAACTGGTATTATTCTTTACTTGTTTTCATGCCGTTTAATATCCCCAAAATTGCTACTTGACAGTACTGTGAGCATTATAAGTCAAAAACTAATGGACAGATTTCTTTCATATTATGCAACTACATAGATATGGGTTATGGGATGATGTTTATTTAAATTGGGGTCATGACCTTTCCTATGAGAGTGGCCTTGACCTTAAATATTGCCATATACAGTAAAACCTGAGAGTTAAGACCACCTGATGTGCCACACCAAAAGCGGTCTTAAGTCACAGGTGGTCTTAAGTCTCAGGTGGTCTAAGTCTCAGCATGAAGCAAACAAAGAATATCAAGGCATATATGTCTACGTAAACATTTATTAATTTATTATAAAAATACATACTGGATATATATATATATATATATTATATGAATTAACAGTGTTGTTTTTCTTCAGAGTTATATATATATATATATATATATATATCTTATAGATAATCGAGATATTCACAACAATATTTACAAGGTAACAACAATATTTACTTAAACAGTTAATCAATTTTGCTCTGCTTAATAAGGGAATCTTATTAATAATTATCAAAGAAAGCTGGTCCTTTTATAACTTTATTAAACAAGCCTTTATCAAAAGCTTTGAATAGCCTGTTTGTTATATTGCACAAACCACAAACCGCTAATTAATGATGTACCATGAGTACACAATGAGTCACTTTGTTTTAGAAACAGACCCCATTAAAATCTCAATAAACTTCAAGGCAGGTATGAAGGGATCGATCATTTGATTACAGGTGACTGCTCACGTTATCAAACAGTCTCTCTATATTGGTACTATTGGTAGTTAGCATTGAGTCCTTTTGTCTTATTGATGAATATTCTATTGATGTTATCGAAGCAGGTCGTCAGTTTGTCGTCGTCACGAACTGACTTGTTGTCAAGTCAAAATGTGTGTGATAAGTAATGACAGTTGATCTCTAACGTTATGACAAACTTACTTTCATGACTCACTTTTTCTTTTAAATTAAATCCGCGCAAATGTTATTTACACATCGCTAAGACTAGTTATGAACTCCGGTCTACGACCGCAGCGTAGTGAATGCGACCGCGGTGTCAGAAATACAACGGGAGTTCTATTCGATGAATGTTAATGAGGGATTTCCCCTAGAGCACGTGATCCTTTACCGTAAAGATGTTTTAGACAATCGTTAAACAAACACGATGTGTTCAAAGATAGGCTGTGCTAAAAAAAATAATGGTACACAGGCATCAGAATTAAAGAATACATTAATCGTTTACATGTTCCCTCGCAATATTCGCCGAACTTTCATTTTTGGAGAAAGATTAAAAGGACGCGGGCCCTAGGCCATTGACACCTGTAGGGGTATTGTGAATTAATGTCCAATTCACCGCGGGGAAAGTAGGTCACCCACAATCAAACATGCTGTGCAGATTTACCCACGCATAATTAGCCGTTTCAAACTTCTACCACTAGGCGGCGTGCATGTTGGCGAAGATCGCTTCAGTGTTAGAATGAGTATTTATCTTAATTAATTAAAGTTTTTTTCATCAAACTGTTACATTTAATGATATCCTGAGTGGTTATTTACGTGAAATGACCAGTAAGAGATCGTTACTAGGGAAAAAAAGTGAAGAATTCAACCCTTGTTCATGACGCCGCTTCATGTCAGAGTTGGCATGTCAGCATCAACAAGCTTCATTTCACTGATTAAAAGCAGCCAATCCCGGTCACATCAGGAGAAAAAAAGTATAAATAATCGTATTCTACAAGTGTTGTTCTTCACACTAGTATATGTAAATAGGTTGCCCATTGTTATTTTTTAATTATTTTTGTATGATTTATATAGCTTAACTAGGGTTTTGTCAATCATTAATTGTGCAGGGTACCAGTCTAGTCCTGCTATATCTACAGAGATTTAAGGGCTTTTAAGTTACATTTTCACATTTCATGTTCATTAAATTCAGGCTTTTCAATACTTATGCATATAAACACATCAGAGTATATATGTAATGGTATATACAGTATTTTAATTATTATATCGTACTATATTATATTATTTTTTATTATATTGTTATTAAATATTAATGTATAATAATATAAATAAATATATATATATATATATATATATATATATTAATGTATATATATAATATGTAACTTTTATATGTCAAAAATAAAAAATAACATACAATTAATATGTAAACAATATATGTCTGTAAATCATATATATATATATATATATTCAGCACACCTTTATGTACTTACTCAAGTGTTACATAACAAAACCAGTTTAATTTAAGAGGTGATTTATAAATATAAAAAAAGTAAATTATTAAAAATGCACAACATATTGGCACACACACACACATGATATATGAAATTTGTAAGATAATATTAAATAATAACACACACAAAACATATGTACACTCATGTGTATTTGAAAAATAATATTGGTTTAGCTGTATGAACCAATAGTCATTTTAAAATTATTTTACAATTTGCTTAAACCATTAGAAATGTCATTAAAATTATTCAAATATATATATATATATATATATATATATATATATATATATATATATATACACACACAACAACTGAGGTACAAAAGTATCTAGTATTATTATTCTAATACAAATACTTAAAAGGCCTACATATCTGAAAGTTAGCTAACATTATCACTTGTACATATGGCCATGCTTAAAAAAATGAAACAATGTATACTTAAATATTTTCTAAACAAATACGCACGTATAACTGAACATAATGGTGATTTCAGTCAAATAGCTGATATTTGAATAAAGAAAAAAATAAAATATAATTATTATAAAGAATTATATCTCAAAATCACACACACATATATATATATATATATATATATATATACATATATACAAAATTAAAATACTTGTATATGTGCACTGGAAAACACTTTTAATATAGCAATACATATATAATTTGAAAGCATGTTTAATTTTTCAAGTTATATATATATAATATATATATATATATATATATATATATATATATATATATTTAATTAAAATATTGATACAGGTGTAAATAAACTATGACAATAGATATAGAATTTTCCATATGATACACACACAGATTATATACCTTAAACATTTTAAAAATATGTTCAAATTCAGTTGAAATTAGTTAATTTTAAACATAATAAAATAATAAATAAATCCTAAAATAAAAATTATATTATAACTACTTATTAAAATCATTTGAAAAAGTATTTGAAAATATATGTTGTTAGGGTTTGGTGAGGCAATAAGAAGTGTATGAGGGCTTTAGGCCTTTTAATATGGTTAACTTGATGTGTCATGACAGCTAGTGATAAGCTTATGAGCAGGTTACAAGTCTATGAGTGATGTCATTTGTCCTTATCTCCTATTGGTTCTCTGCTGGGTCATGCCATATTCATGAGCTGATCATGTGATAGGCAAACACATGCAGCCCCCATAGGAAAGTTTTGTATGTGTCACCATTGCCACCTGCACATTCAAGAGACGGTCAATGGCACGGTCGTTTTAGTCTTAACTTATGACGCCAGGTGCCACTACCGCTACACCAAACGGTCGCTTAACGGAGGTTTAGACCAGCGACCACCCACATCTGGGCGGTCGGTGGTCGCGTACCACAAACGGTCGCTCAACACAGGGGCATTAAAGAGTGATTAAGCTCGGTGTATTCGTTTTTCGGTCGTAAGTCACAGACGGTCGCTGGCGGCAGTGGTCGCTTGGTTCAGGTTTCACTGTATGGTGAAAATTACACAAATTAAATCATTAATATCTCAATAAGGGATGCATGGATTAGTCCAAAAATCAACTTGATCAAAGATCTTGGATAGTATTGTCATGTACTGGAAACAGGTGGCGCCACCTGTTATTCTTTTACTTGTTTTCGTGCCATTTAATACCCCATCATTGCCACTCAACAGTACTGTGAGCATTATAAGTCAAAAACGAATGGACAGATTTCTTTCATATTATGCATATACATAGATATGGGTTATGGGATGATGTTTATTTAAATTTGTTTTCATGACCTTTCCTATGAGAGTGGCCTTGACCTTGAATATTGCCATATATGGTGAAAATTACACAAAATCATTAATATCTCAATAAGGGATGCATGCATTGGTCCAAAAATCAACATGTTCGAAGATCTTGGAAAGTATTGTCATGTACCAGAAACAGGTGGCGCCACCTGTTATTCTTTAACTTGTTTTGTGCCGTTTAATACCCCATCATTGCCATTTATCAGTACTATGAGCATTATAAGTAAAAAAATAATGGACAAATTTCTTTCATATTATGCATATACATGGATATGGGTTATAGGATAATGTTTATTTGGATAGGGGTCATGACCTTTCCAATGAGTGGCCTTGACCTTGAATATTGCCATATATGGTGAAAATCACACAAAATCATTAATTTCTCAATAAGGGATGCATGCATTTGTCCAAAAATCAACTTGACCGAAGATCTTGGATAGTAATGTCATGTACGGGAAACAGGTGGCGCCACCTGTTATTCTTTTACTTGTTTTCGTGCCGTTTAATACCCCATCATTGCCACTTAACAGTACATTTATAAACAGTGAGCATTATAAGTCAAAAACTAATGGACAGATTTCTTTCATATTATGCATATACATAGACATGGGTTATGGGATGATGTATATATAAATTGGGGTCATGACCTTTCCTATTAGAGTGGCCTTGACCTTGAATATTGCCATATATGGTGAAAATTACACAAAATCATTAATATCTCAATAAGGGATGCATGCATTGGTCCAAAAATCAACATGTTCGAAGATCTTGGAAAGTATTGTCATGTACCAGAAACAGGTGGCGCCACCTGTTATTCTTTTACTTGTTTTGTGCCGTTTAATACCCCATCATTTCCATTTATCAGTACTGTGAGCATTATAAGTCAAAAACTAATGGACACATTTCTTTCATATTATGCATATACATGGATATGGGTTATAGGATAATGTTTATTAGAATAGGGGTCATGACCTTTCCAATGAGTGGCCTTGACCTTGAATATTGCCATATATGGTGAAAATCACACAAAATCATCAATTTCTCAATAAGGGATGCATTGATTGGTCCAAAAATCAACTTGAACGAAGATCTTGGATAGTGTTGTCATGTACGGAAAACAGGTGGTGCCACCTGTTATTCTTTTACTTGTTTTCGTGCCGTTTAATACCCCATCATTGCCACTTAACAGTATTGTGAGCATTATAAGTCAAAAACTAATGGACAGATTTCTTGCATATACATAGACATGGGTTAGGGGATGATGTATATTGAAATCTGGATCATGACCTTTTCTATGAGAATGACCTTTTCTATGAGTGTGGTCTGATATTAATTGTTGCTGAAGATAGGGGGCCTATTCTTAAAGGGGGGGGGGGATTAATTGTCTGGGGATACTATGGCACCTGCGGTGCCAAGAAATATCTAGTTCTTATAATAATTGTCCTTTATGGTTCCAAAGAATGAATTTTGGCTGAATTATAAAGATTGAATTGAGTCATTTTACCATATATGTTAGCTGTGTGAAGCAGATACATCTAGCCTGGCACCAGTTTATCAGCATCCCTTACATCATGCCTCTAGACATTTAGATTTCAGGTTATCTATGGTTAATATTGACAAGAATGTATTTTAAAAGCTTTAAAAAAATGTAGATTTATGATTTTAGATATTCCTCATGCCAGGCAGTGTTTACAATCACAGGTATACAGCTCTCTGTGGGTATATAAAGACGGCTGTACATGGATTATATATAATTGGTATCCCTACTCAACTTAATTCAAGATTTTGCCATCAGTGAGATGTATCTGTATTATAATTTTGCATTCAATATGCATCTGTAGTAATTTTTAGCGAACCTGTGAGCTAATGCGATGGTGTGGCGGCATCCGTTGTCCATTGTCTGTACGTTAACCCATAAAAACCTCATAATTTTAGCCTCTTTCAGCTTAAAATGTTTATGATGAAACTGTCAAGTTGAATCGTTCAATTTTTCAAAAGAATTATCCTAGGACATGGTTCTTTCAATCACATCAGAATAGATTGAGTTTGTTAATTTTTGGTTGAGTCGTGAAAAGCTTAAGTTGGTCTTATGGCCATTATTATGTCTATTTCAAACTGAGGATTGCAAAATTTTTCTTCTACAAAATTATTGTTTCAATTATAACTTCTGTAACATTGCACAAAAATTATTCTTAAGTGGCCTTTGTTCAAGTTTACTTGAATAATTTTTAGCAGAATTATTTGACCTTTAACAATGAAAGGACTGCTTCTTTTATAATTCTAGATATTTTGATAAAAAGTTTATGAATATATTAGCTTGAAAAACAAAGCATTTTAGCCAAAGTCTTTCATAATTTTTAAACAGATTGTGTCTATATCTTTAAATAGGTTAAGAAACTGCCAACTGTTTCAGATTTGGCAACAGATCAAGAGTTTCTTTTAGTGCAGCCATATATAGGTCAAGAGTTCAATCAGTGCAGCCAAGCACAAGGCAAGTGATCACCTCATGGGCACCATGTGATCACCTCATAGGCACCATGTGATCACCTCATAGGTAGCATGTGATCACCTCATGAGTATCATGTGATCACCTTCATGTGTGTATTGCCCCTCAGGGCTGCATGTGGAGCCAATCTGTGAGCTTATGCAATGGTGTGGCTACTATTTCAGATTTGGCAACAGGCCAAAGGTCAGTCTGGATCTATTTATAGCTTTGGCAGACTGCCAACTGTATCAGATTAGGCAACAGGTCAAGAGTTCACTCAGTGCAGCCAGGTATAGGTCAGGAGTTCACTCAGTGCAGTAGCTGCATTCTATTTATAGCACTGGCAGACTGCCCACTGCATCAGATTTGGCTACAAAGTTCAGCCTGGATCTATTTATAGCTTTGGCAGACTGCCAACTGTGTCAGATTATGCAGCAGGTCAAGAGTTCACTCAGTGCATCCAGGTCCAGGTCAAAAGTTCACTCAGTCTAGCCAGGTGCAGGTCATGAGTTCACTCAGTGCAGTAGCTGAACCAGCAAATTTGTCACAGTTCACTCAGGGCAATTGCCTTTCTCACCTAAGCCTGGTCAGCCCCATCCATCAGATTCAAGGTAAGTTTGATGTATTGGCCTGATATTTTGACCTGTCTATGTCTCTTTGATGGCTTTCTCGTTCACAAGACAGGTGTCGCCACCTACAATGACTTTTGCACAGTGTATATGCCTGCTTATTTTTACAGAGGAATTTGATATATCAGCCTGAAATTGAGCATATTTATACATATCGAATAGCTTTGTCATATACAAGACTGGTGGTGCCACCTACAATAATTTTTGCACAGTGTGTGTCCCTGCTTATTTCTCAGGAGGGGTTTGATATATCAGCCTGAAATTGGGCATATGTATATATCTCTGATAGCTTCCTTGTATACAAGAATGGTGGTGCCAGCTACAATCATTTTTGTGTTGTGTGCACCCATGCCAAAATTTCAGCAGTGATGTTTGTGGAAATGTTTCTTATTCAAATTGTTAATACTTGCATTGTTCATATACATGAGAAGTAATGGTCCAGCATTGAAGCATTATACCTGGTGTATTTCCCAATGCACAGGTTCGCATTAGGCCTGTAGGCCTTGTTTTTTGTTAATTTATTATTTGTTTAAAATGGCTTAAGAAAGGGTTTCCATTATTTTTAAAACCAATAAACACCTTCAAGTTCATACAAATAACAATTCATGGTATCAAGAAAGCATCACAGTGAAAAATCAATGCATCTGGAGTGGAACAAGGAACACCACACCTGTCTTATAAACAAGGGATACCATAAAATAGAATTAACAATGGGTCATTCATTGCGGGTGTACATGGTCAAATATTCATAAATTTATTAACAGGATTAGTAAGAATGTCAGGAACTAATGTATAAATGCACTAGAAATTCAGAAATGCAACATCATCTCGAAAATAAACTACTGTTGGGAAAAATTAAAGAAAAAGCTGTTAAATTCAATTTTCTTTTTGGATATTTTATATGTATAGTAATTAACTGCTTAATCAACAAAAATACATAATACATACATATGATTATTGTTGTCAGTGGCTTTTCTCTAATATTTGCGAACACAATACAGTTTTATTGAAGTGAATATGTCAAATATTTAGCGAGCTATAAGCATTTACACACCCGTACCCCCTTATCAAGCCTACCTGTCCACAGGTGCCGTGCATAAAGACACGGTTGTCTTTAAATGGCCTAAAGGATAGTGTATCCCAAAATAATCAATGTTAATATCTTAATCCATTAATTGGACATACAGTCCAACCTGTCTGAATGACCACCTGTGAAATGGGGGCACCTGGCTATTACGACCACTAGATAGCATTCCCTTTTGAAATTCCATTATATTATCTATAGATAAAACCTGTGAAATACGACCACCTGGCTATTACGGATTACGGGCAGTTTTTCCTGACCAAAGTGTCATATTACTAATAAAATGACCTGCCTAATGTGGGCACTCTTTGTGCCACTCACTGACCAGCGCTGACTGGACGGTTGATCGACCATGCATGAAGTTGCGGTCAATTATACTGCTGCTGTTTGTTTTACTGGTGTGCGTGTGTACAGAACACAGACTGGTGATTACTGGGACCCTGGGCCGAACCTTGGCCTGGAGCCCAAGGCAGGCAAGGTGACTGGCTCACACGACCTATTAAACCACATGAATGGAGGTACCCCGATGTTAATCTTTGATCCGTGCCTCTGTGATCTGTCTTTGATCTATTCAGTGCATTAAATCATATTAAACATGTAAGTACATGTATGTTTGTGTGCAATAACAAAATACATGTAACACCAAGATCATTCCCTTCTGCAAATATGTTTTTTTTATAGTCATAAAGATGGCCTAATATGTATATTTCAGTCATACATGTCAGCTAGATCTGTGCAGTTCCTAATGTTGAGAACCTGTCAAATATGACCTCCTGTCTATTATGACCACTTGCCCAGTCCCTTGGGTGGTTGCATTAGACCGGTTCGACTGTACTTGGGGATCTAAAAATACCTATGTCATAAAATCCCAGAGGGGTGCATGGTGACCCCTCCTAGCCCATGGACTAATTTTTGTGTTGTGTCCATCCAAGTGTCCATCCACAAGTGATGTTTGTGTAATTGGTGCTTTTATTCTGGTCCAAAATATTGAGTACTTGCATTGTACATGTTTATGTCACACATGTACTTGAAAGTAATCAAGAACTTTTCAAATAATGGTCAAGCATGTTATCATGGAAGCATTATATCTGATGTATATCCCATGGCACAGGTTTGCATTAGGCCTGTAGGCCTTGCATTAAGATCCAGGGAGGTCCCTGTGAAAATTCCTTGGGAACCTGAAATGAGGTCACTGTGACATATTCTGTGAGCTCTATGAAAGAACATGAGTTTAGCACCCTATTAGTCAGATGGGCACAAATTGTAGCAGTTGAATGTAGAAACTTCTAACTTAGCATTTAGCCAGTTCCTGGTTAAACCTTGGAAACCCTAAATAAGGTCGATGTAACTTATTTTCTAAGGACTGTGGGCAAAGAGCATGATTTTGAGTACTCTGGAAGTCATTCTACCCATTGTTCACAGTTGTTTAACAATATTTTTCACCATATCTTAACATCAGTAATGATTACATGCGTCACCTGCATGTCAAATTCATCTGAGGGTCATGGCCATTGTGTCTCTTGTAAATTTTAATAATAAATGCATTGTTGCCATACGTAATGCATAACTTTATAACTAAATAATCTCATATGCGGTGTTTGTATGGTTAATTGCAGGTGGTGTTTTTACAAAGACAGAAATGTCTGAAGTTTTGACAGAGATAGTCAAACAGGATCCAAATTTTGACAAGGAACAATTTATCAGAGATTGTCAGACAGATATCATACCAAATGTTTTGGAGGTAAGCCTTGTTAATTTCCATCCAAAATAAAAATAATCACCCTCCCCCCCCCACCTCCCCAACAACACTCACAGGTAGAAGGGGATGGACAAAGTAAGGTTAAATTTCAATGAGATTAATGTGAATTCAGTATTGGAACTAATGCTGTACACATGGTTCTTATTTAAGCCCAAACATATTAAGATAAAATCATCACCCATGCCATCTGCCTGTGTGTTTTTTTAGCTCAGCTGACTATAAGTCATCTGAGCTATAGTCGTGGTCCATTGTCCGTCGTCCGTCTGTCCGTCCGTCCGTCCGTAGATGTGGCACGTTTTGAAACCGTAAGACCTAGGAACCTAAAATTGGGCATAGTGTTAGATGTCCCCAAGATCTCCTACCAAGCCGAAAACTGGGTCTTTGCAACTTTGTACCTTTGAGAAATTAAGGAAAAACCTCAATTTTTAGCGATCCTGTGAGCTTATGCGATGGTGTGGCATCGGCCGTCGTCCGTCGTCTGTACGTTAACCTATACCATCATGAAAACGGCAAGAGGTAGCATCACGAAATTTTATGCACAAAATTAGTCATCTAAAAAACTATATCAGATTTTGCTTATTTTTTGGCTAACTGCATTTTCTTAGATTTTATAGGGACAAAGCTAAAAAAGCTTTAAAAATCTTCTTCTCCAAAACTGTTCAGCCAAATTGTCCAATATTTCACAGAAATGATTCCTGGAATAATCTTTCTCAAGTTTGTTTGAATGGTTTAAGTTCGGTGATTTTTGGCCGAGTTACAGGAAGTTGAACTTCGTCATCTGTCCATAAAAGCATACTAAAATTACAATATCAGAAATGGCTGGAGCTATCATCACCAAATTTTATGCCAATGTTGTTCACATGAGACATATCTGAAATTGAGGTATTGGTGGCGCCACCTGCATCAACCTTTTTTGTATGGGGTCATCAGTGCCCGTATCATACTGACGGCTACAAATAACTTCTTCTCTGAAACCATATGGCCAAATAGTTTAATATCGCACAGAAATGATCCTAGGGTAGTGCTTTCTGAAATTTGTTCAAATGGTCTCAGTTCAGTGACTTTTGGCTGAGTTATGGGAAGCTGAATTTAGTTGTTTACTAGTACGGAAAAAAATTATGAAATTTGTGCATGTTATATCAAACAGGTTCAGAGAGTACATTGTGGGTTAAACTCGATAGGGAGCCTTTTGGACAAGAATGTATCATTGGCATAGCGTACTTGCCCTGTGAAAGCTCTATTCATTTCCATGACGGAGTGTTCAAAAATTTACTTGATGACATCATACACCTCAAAGGCAGGTACGACTGTTCATTTTTAATTATTGGTGATCTGAATGCTAGAACTGGCATACTAGATGATTTTGTAAATGAAGGTGAAAAGGAGGTAGTCCATGAACATCTTGAAAATTATGAAGATTTATTTTACCCCAGAAGTAAACTTGAAAGTTTAGGGATCAAAACCGATCGGTATAACTTGGACAGAAACATTAACGGAAATGGGCGCAGATTAATTGACCTTTGTAAAAACACAGATTTAAAAATTGTCAACAGTAGATCAGGTAATGACATGAATATTGGAGAATTTACCTGCCATTCCCCTAAGGGAAATAGTTTAATTGATTATGTACTAGCTTCACCTTGTCTATTTCCATTGGTAAAAAACTTCACAATTGATGAATATGACATGTTTTTATCAGATGTACACAAACCTATATGCATCACACTATGCGTGGAAAACCCAAAGCAAACTCTAACGGAATTAGATACCAATCCAGAACATAACCAAACCAAAATAAATAAAACTGAAAATGGAAATTTTCTTGAAATTTCAACCAAATGGAAAAGTGAATTAGCAAAAGACTACAGAGAGGCCTTTGTGTTTGAAATGATTGACAAAATAGACCGTGAACTCGCTCAAGTCAGGGAGAGTGATACACAATCTGTAAATGTAAACCAAGAAAAAATAGACGAACTTGCTGAGAATCTTTGTGACATTTTTATAGCACCTGTTGAGTCAATAGGAATTGGCAGAAAAGGATATAAAGAAAATGGAAATAAAAAAAACAAAAATAATAGAAAACATGGAATCAAACCATGGTTTGACAAAGATTGTGAGTCTAAAAGAAAAGAATACTTGAAAACTAAAAATAAACTAAGGAATATAAATACTCATGAAGCAAAATCAATTGTAAAACAGAAGGCTAGAGAATACAAGAATTTTGTAAAAAGGGTATCTAAGGAGTACTACTCTACAATGCACAAACAATTGAGAAATCTAAAATGTAAAGATCCCAAAGAATACTGGAAAATTTTGAACAAAGCCAGCTCTAAACATAACAAACCAGCAGATATATCATTAGATGAATTTAAGAAACACTTCAAGAAATTAAACGAGCCCTTGACAGCTCATCATACTGAGACAAATCAATCATTTGACCCCAGAGAAATAAACCACTCAATAAACGAATTTATAAATAATGATATTACTACTGAAGAACTGCAGCCATTTATCAGAAAATTAAAAAAATAATAATGCATGCGCTATTGATAACATAACGAATGAATTCATTAAAAATTGCCCAAAGGAAATGTCAGAACTAATCGTAAAATTTTTTAACATTGTACTCCACAGTGAAAGAATTCCATCCGATTGGTTGGTTGGCATCATACAACCAATATATAAGAATAAAGGCTCAGTGAGTGATCCTGATAATTACCGTGGTATTACATTACTTAGCTGTATAGGAAAACTATTCACTACCACATTAAATGCAAGACTAACAAATTATATAAACGCCTGTGGAATACTTGGAGATGAGCAAGCAGGATTTAGAGAAGGATACTCAACTCTTGACCATATTTTTGTCATACATTCCCTAATTGAATTGTACATACAAAATAAAAAAAGATTGTATTGTTCATTTGTAGATTATAAAAAAGCTTTTGATTTAATCGACAGATCATCACTTTGGGGTAAACTCATTAGCAATGGCATAAACGGCAAAGTCATAACTGTTATATACATTATGTATAATAATGCAAAATCTTGTGTAAAAAATGGGAAAATGTTGTCAGACTTCTTCACTTGTAATATTGGTGTGCGTCAAGGTGAAAATTTATCACCATTACTCTTTGCTATATATCTAAATGACTTTGAGTATTCCATTAAAAACAGTTATAGAGGCCTAGGGTTTGCAGCAGACAAAATTAGGTATCACATTTAATTTCAATGGTATGTTCCACAAAGCACTGAGCAAACAGGTCAGCAAAGCTAAACTAGCTATGTACAGCTTAAAAACAAAAGCTCAAAAACTTCAATTGCCAGTTGATATTATTTGTGAATTATTTGATGCAATGGTGATACCAATACTATTATACGGTTCTGAAATCTGGGGGTCCCAGAATCTGGACCACATTAAAATGTTTGAAAAAAGGTTTCTTAAAAGTGTACTTAGGGTAAATAAGAGCACAGCAAACTGTGTGGTATTTGGGGAACTAGGTAGAACTCCTATTGACAATCTTATTGAAAGAAGAATGATCAACTATTGGATAAAATTAATTGGAGGAAATCAGCACAAATTGTCATTTATCATGTTTAGTCTTCAGAAAAAACTCTATGACAGCAATGAATTTAAACCAGTATGGGCATCAAAGATCAAAAGTATTCTCGATAGATGTGGATACTCATACATGTGGAACACCGGTCATGATGTTAACAAGAAATGGTTACAAAGGAGCATAGAGCTCAGACTTAATGATATCTGTAAGCAAAATTGGCATAATGAATTGGAAGAAAACAAACTGTGCCACAGTTATAGGATAATTAAGCAGGACTTTGGCTTTGAAAAGTATTTAAATACACTTAACCTCTCAGAGAGAAATGCCATGATTAAATTTTGGTGTGCAAATCACAAACTTCCATCTCATATTAGTCTTTTTAAACAAAAAAAACATTCTAGTCTATGCACATTATGTAATCTAAATACCCACGGTGATGAGTTTCATTATTTGTTTGAATGTACTGCCTTCAAGACGGAAAGATCCCGCCTAATACCAAAGTTTTACCTGACTAGACCAAACACCTTAAAAATGCATCTATTGTTGAATACTGAGGATCGATTACAACTATCAAACTTAGCTAAATTTGCAAAGAAAATCATGTCAGCATTAAATTAAAAATATTACTGCACTTGATACACCCAGGGAACATCCTATATATTGTTACGGTCCCTTTTCACACCAAACAACTCAGGCCGAACCGTAACACATATGCTCAGACACGTTCTCTTCAAATGAATACGTAACCAAAATATGGGTGCAAAAACAGTACTATATTACTAGATTACAATATTTACATTCATACACAAATAATATAATAGTCAATACATAACGTAATTTATAACCAAGTCTCTGACGAAAACTGAGTCTCTAAATAACGAACGGTAACGAAATACTTAACTGAATCCAGTAAACGAGAAACTGAAGTCCATCATCAACACATAATTCGGGCACACACAAAACTGAAATCCTGTATTAATCCATGTGGCACCAAACAAACATAAAGTCTCTCCTCTTCCTAAATAATAAAGTTCATGGCGTGGTTCATGGCATTCCGTGGGCTTGGGGACCAAGAGCCCACGGTCACGGTCCCCGGGGATAACAGCAACGTGGCGTAGCAAAGTCAATAGTCCCGCCTCGTACTGCAGGCGAGTTCGTTTTATAGGTTTTCAACAATGGGTGAAAACCGCAGAAGTTTGTGGTTTTGCTTGAGAGAAACGATAGCGCCGGCAGAACTGCAAAACCAGTACTGAATGGTCCAAGAATAGTTTTTATGTTTCTAAAAGCGCGTCAGTAGTTACTGATAGCGGGGTGGATCCATAAGCGTGGAAACGGGGGCGGCCACACCACTTCGTGGCGCCATCCTCCGATGTCCGGGTGACGTCCATGCAACAATATACACATTACAAATAATTATTTTACCATCTTAGTGTCAGTATTATTTTCAGATAGGTGTTCCTATCTTCATGCAGATATTAGTATATTGGTATGTTGCATATTATCTTCTTTTTATACTTAGGTTAGAAATATGTGCTTTTGTCGTATATTGATTGTTATTGGTCTTTCGATGACTATGTAAAATTTGTTTTATATCACATGTGATCTTGCCATGTAAGAATTTCTTTATAATGTATTGCATGACTATGTATACCCCAAAAGGGGTCCTTCTGAGTTGAATAAACTTCTAACTTCTATTACCAGCTGGAAGGAAACTTGTGGTACCTTCACATAATTGACATGTTTTCAAGATACAGCAGGGCAGTTTTAGTCAGCTCAAAATCCACATCTGTTATAGTTGATGCATTCCAACAGCAGTGGATAGCTATATTTGGCCAACCCGGCAAATGCCGATGTGACAATGGTTGTGAGTTCTAATCAGATGAATTTTGTGAAATGTGTGATAAATGGGGCATTGTTATTCAAACAACACCTGCCTATTCACCATGGAGCAATGGTATGTGTGAGAAACATATACAGATTATAACAGAGAGTCTGGTTAAGGTAAAAGAAGACCTTCATTGTGACTGGGAAACAGCTTCAGTGTGGGCTGTGTGTGCAAAAAACAGTCTTCTGAATCATAATGGATTCAGTCCTAACCAGTTAGCATTTGGTTCAAATATCAGGTTACCTTCAGTAGCACATGATGAACTTGCCTCCCTTGAAAATGAAACATTTAGTGCCACAGTGGCAAAGCATCTGAATGCGATGCATAGTGCAAGGAAGGCCTTTATTGCAGTGGAAGCCTCAGAGAAAATAAGGAAAGCTTTAAGAGCCCAAACACGTCAGTCTGGTCAAACCTTTGAGACTGGTGATGAAGTGTTTTATAAAAGAGATGACTTAAAATGTTGGAAAGGTCCTGGTAAAGTAATTGGACAGGATGGTCAAGTGGTATTCATCAGACATGGTGGCCAGTTAATAAGAGCACATATGTGCAGGGTACAGCACAGATATGACAAGACTCAACAAACAGTTTCTCCTCAAGAACATGAAGCAAGCAACTCAGAATCAAGTGACAGAAATGATGTTCGAGAAACACACAACAGTTCGCAATTAGATCAAGAACCTGAAGATGATGAAACAACAGAGCTTGAGATTCAAGCAGAAACAGGCATGGACGCTGATGTAGCCAGCACCAGACCTGTTTCTGAGACTACTGTCAACAAACTTAACCTGAAGCATGGATCTGTGGTAAAATTTGATATTGATGGAGAAACAAGAACAGGGAATGTGTTAAGCTGTGCAGGAAAAGCAACAGGTCAGTTTAAGAACACTTTCAATATAGAATATTTGGAACCCACTCAGCTTCAAGGAACAAAACAGTATGTCAATTTTGATAATGATAGTGTAACCAATGTTGAAATACAGGCTGCAGATTCAAAATGTGTAACAGAAGAACAAATTTTCTCACTGACATAACATGTTTTTCAGCAGCAAAGCAAGCAGAACTGGAAAGCTGGAAAGCAAACAATGTGTATAAAGAAATTGAATATAATGGACAATCTTGCTTATCTGCTAGATGGGTTCTAACCATGAAGGATCAGGATCAAACTGTAGTTCTGAAAGCAAGACTTGTTGTGAGGGGATTTGAGGAGGAAAATTTGACACATATTCAAAAAGATTCCCCCACATGTTCTAAAGATTCACTTTTGTGTCTGTAGCTTCACAAAATAATTGGAGAGTTTCATCAATTGACATAAAGACTGCATTTCTTCAAGGCAAGGATATGGACAGAGAAGTCTATATCAGACCACCAAAGGAGGCAAAAGTGCCAGCAAATCGGATATGGTGTCTCAGAAAGTGTGTATATGTACTCAGTGATGCTTCCCTGCATTGGTACCATAGAGTGAACCCTTTTGCCCTTGAGAAGAAGGGGCAAGTGTCCAAGTTAGATCCAGCCCTCTTTCACTGGCATGAGAATGATCAATTGGTCTGGAACCAAGTCATTTGAACATGAAATTATCTCAAGACTGCGAACAACCTTCAAAGTGGGGAAAGAGGAAACCGACACCTTCAGATATGTAGGGTTATCCTTAAAACAGACCCACAATACTATTTCCCTGAATCAAAATGGCTATATTGACAACCTCAAACAAATTGATCCATGTCAAATGAAAGGGAAAGAAAATGCTGCAGCACTTAATGAACAAGAAAAAGACATTTTGCGGTCCAAAATTGGTCAGGTCTTATGGGTCAGTTACCAAACCAGACCTGATGTCAGTAACGACACATGTGAACTTGCTACAAAACTGCAAAATTCAAAAGTAGAACATCTCAAAAGAGTTAAAGTGGTGATATGTCTGAAGGCTGAATCAGTGATCCTTACATATCCTAACTTGGGAGTTGGGACCGCAGAAAGATCTTAGCCTTGTGGTGTATTCAGATTCGTCTCGTGGTAATTTGCCAAATGGAGGCAGTCAAGGAGGACACTTGATCTTTCTAAAAGGTAAGCATGAACAATGTGCCTTGCTGAGCTGGAAGTCTAAACGAATCAGGAGAGTTGCAAAGAGCTCCCTCGCAGCAGAAACATTAGACCTGTCAGATGCTATAGATGAAGCAGTGTTTTTATCATTGCTCCTGAGTGAGCTTTATTGTGGCAATGCTTACAAAGAACATATTCCAATTGTGGTTATGACAGATAACAAGTCCCTACTTGATGCTTTGAAATCAACCAAATATGTTGATGAGAAACGACTGAGAATTGAAATCAGTGCTATCAAAGAACTTATAGAAGAAGGCCGAATTAGGCAAGTTCAGTAGATAGATACTAAGAGACAGTTGGCAAATTGCCTCACAAAATCTGGTGCTTGTTCAGATTCACTGAAAGATGTATTGTGCTGTAACAGTTTACAAGGATATTTATGAATGGACACTCATAATAAGCAGACATTGAGTTACACGGTTTACAGTATAAACCTCACCCACTGATGATGCTAGTGAATATTTAGCTTTACTTTTTATGTAAAAGATTTCTGATTTGAAACAACAAGCATACCTGTCCTGAACTCGGTAATAGACTCGGTAATAGACTCTTAGTCTGAAGACCAAACTGAGAATGTAAACGATGGATATTGTTCTACTTAAAAGTGTTTAAGCTTTCCTAATTTTGTCAGTTGTGGATATTGCTTAATTATCAGCAAAACTGTGATTCTAAGCCAATTCATATTGTTGCACAGGTTTTAGCTTTCCTGATTTTGTTATAGTTACTTTAAAGTTTAAGTTCATTTTTTTGGTATTCTACTTGCCTTAAAGATCATACCTTCAAACACGTTGACATGGTTTGTTAAAAGAAGAGAGGCAATTGCTATGTCTGTGCTGCCACCTGTTGGACAATAACTAGTGCTTTGGGACATGACTTATGGTAGGTCAAGGACACAGGGATTTAAGAAGGCTAATGGCTATGACTCAGTTTATGTCAGCTGAATAAAGTTATCTATAAAGGCTTGGAAGTTATTTTCACATGTGATCACCTCATGGGCGACATGTGAACACCTCATGGGCACCATGTGATCACCTCATGGGTGTCATGCCCCTCAGGGCAGGGCCCCTGCATGAGCTTATGCAATGGTGTGGCTACTATTTCAGACTTGGCAATGGGCTAGAGGTCAGTCTCGATCTATTTATAGCTTTGGCAGACTGGCAACAGTATCAGATTAGGCAACAGGTCAAGAGTTCACTCAGTGCAGCCAGGTATGGGTCAGGAGTTCACTCAGTGCAGTAGCTGCATTCTATTTATAGTGTTAGCAGACTGCCCACTGCATTAGATTTGGCACGAAAGTTCATCCTTGATCTGTTTATAGCTTTGGCAGACTGCCAACTGTGTCAGATTATGCAACAGGTCAAGAGTTCACTCAGTCTATCCAGGTGCAGGTCATGAGTTCACTCAGTGCAGTAATGTTTAGTACATGCATTGTTCATATACATGAGAAGTAATGGTCCAGCATTGAAGCATTATACCTGGTGTATTTCCCAATGCACAGGTTCGCATTACGCCTGTTGGCCTTGTTTAGTGTTCAAGTTACACTTGAAAGTCTTGCCCCTGTTAAATTGCCAACACGCTGATTGCAGTGATCGTTTCAGCCAGCCAGTACATGACTGTGTGTGGACCTGAATATCTCGTGCTGATTGGCTGAGCTAGAGACATTTTTCAACTGGCCTGCCTTGAAAAGCGATGGTCTGATTAATGGTGACACACTGACTCACTGAGGCTGAGGGTTATATGTAGTGTTGAAAATCTTGCCGTTCTCAAAATAGCCGAGGACCTTAAAATAATAAGACTGATTAAATGGGTATATAGATAGCAAGCTAGGAGCCTGCAATAGGTGGTTACTGGATTAACCATGTTGGTTTCTGAAAAAAAAGAAATTCTGGGAAAGACCACTATATAATTACCCCCTACGTCACGGGGGAAGACCATAGTTCAGTGACGCAGTGATGTATGGCGCTGACTGTCCGGTACGGCCCAAGTTTACCAGTCGATGAAATAAGAGTGTCAGAGGGGGTAATTAGTTATAGAAGTAACCGAGAGGTGGCAGTACTGACACTACGTGGGACACAGTAAGAGAACGTTTGATTTCTCTGTCAGAGACAACAATTCAGAGCCATTTCATTAAGGTAGCAGGACTGGTCGAAATCCTAAAAATAGGTGTTTTTTCAATAAAAGATATACGTAATATTGAATACTTGGCAGATCTAATGCAGCTGAGCACATTTGGGGTCGCCGGTTGCATTTTGTGGAAAAGGGTGATTTCTATTCAGTAAACACCAAGATGTGTTGACAGGGTGTTTGTAAACTAACTCCAGCCCTGCCACAGGCCTGTCAATCACTCTGCCCCTAGCCCTCACCTGGGTCATTCAGCCAATCGCGAGGTGCAAGTGTTTAATTAATGTATGGGCCAAGTACCTCCTTGCACGAGGTGGCAAGAAATGACGGTTGACGTTTGATAGCCCAATCTAATTAGCTGAGCATACATCTGATAAGCGATGGAGAGCAACCCTAACTCTAGCTAATTAATGTGCAAACAAACCCATCCTTGTGAATGATCTGTTAGTGTCATTGGCCTTTCTGTCTTTTGTCGGGTATGTTACGCCGAAACACAAATTTTCACTTGACATCATGTTATTTCTGCTTTATCCTGAGCCTATCGACAGATACGTAAAATTACTTTATAATAAGCTGCTTAATATCCCAACCATAACGTCTATGATATTCATACTGTCAACACCGCAACAAATAAATATTACACCAGTACCAAAAGAAACTATACGATTGGCCGACGACGCAAATCCTGTATGCCACTTGAAAAACTGCAGCAGTTGAATGATATCAAGAAGTCTCAGTGGGCCGAACCTACTTCCGTGATCAGACTGATGGCCAGCGACGATGAATCGTCAGATGATGGCATCTCTACGTTTACGCATGAAAGAAACCGGAGGCCAACACCTATCGACTTTGGCAGTGTTATCAACTAAACGCGCTATTGTCAGCCGCTCACGTTGTGTTATATGGTGTGATTATACTAGTTAGTTTAACATGACCTTCCTCTAGCGACATCTGGTTTGAGAATCGGAACTATTATTTCTCATGCGTTTGTGATGTATGGCATGCACCACGTGATCTCGGGTATAGCAATGGCCATGGAATAAAGTTTGTGTGAACGTTATACATGGTGTCAGAAGTCGTGACACTGAGCCCTGGACACCTGCCTACCCTGAGAACTTCGTGACACAGGTTTTGTGAGGAGACTCTTGACATTTACGGAGTATTCGCCCGCTGAAGTGAGTAAATTTACCGCTCTTGTATCGGCTTGACTGAAAACAGTAAACATGGCTGACATTGGTCTCACCAAGCAAGCACCTCTCAGTTTTGAGGGGAATTGCGCCAAAAATTGGCGTGTATTCGCACAGGAATATGACATTTTCATAGCGGCAGGTTATGCAGATAAGAGTGTGGCCACCAAAGCTGCCATTCTCCTTAACCTCGCAGGTCAAGAAGCTATTGAACGTGCCAGAGCCTTTACATACTTGCCAGTCAGACCGAACCCCATTCAAGGTCAGCCTGATTTGCCAGCTGAATCGAAGGATGATCCTGATGTGCTTAAAGCTAAGTTCCAAGAACTGAGTAATCCTTGTACTAATGTGATTTTAGAGAGACACAAATTTAATTCAAGATCCCAGCAACCCGGGGAATCCTTTCAGACCTTTTATTCCGATCTTCTGAACAGAGCTAATGCATGTGAGTACGGGAACTTGAGGGACGAACTAGTTAGAGATAGACTTGTCACTGGAATTATAAAGGACAGTGTCTGTAGAATTTTGTTAAGAGAACATGATCTAACTCTACAGAAAGCCGTCCAGTTGTGCCAGATACATGAAATATCTGAACGGGATGCAAAAGACATGCAGCCCAAGATCTCTCCTAATGAGGACATGCACATAGTGAAACCAAGAAAAAATTGGAAAAAAACACAGAACTACCAAAGCACACATGCAGACGAGAAAAAGGAAGACCCAGGCCAGCAGCCACAGAAGTGTGGTCAATGCGGTTTTGATCACAAAGGGAGGAAATCATGCCCGGCTCAAGGTAAACAGTGTGCAAAATGTGCTATGTGGAGTCATTTCGAATCTGTATGCAGATCACCCAGACAAACCAGCCTTCATAAGCCTCATATTGCCAGCGCAGCAAAGAAAGTAGTACATGAGATAGAGGACACAGATGATTCCTTGTATATTGAAACTATCAAACAGCCAGCCCAAAAGAACAGGGATGAAATTCACACAGTAGTATATGTGAATAACATCAGAACCAATATGAAGATTGACACTGGTGCTAAATGTAATGTCATGAGTAAGACAAAGCTCAAATGCCTGAAGGGTAAGTGGACACTTCTAAAACGATTAGTCTAATTGGTTTTGGTGGTCAGGTGACAAGATCAGTGGGTACTGCAGTGTTGCTGTGCAAGTTTCAGAATCAGACAGCCGACATAGAATTCAACATAGTGGACAGAGATATAGCCACTTTTTTAGGACTCAGAGATAGTTTGCGCTTAGGTTTGGTTAATCTGAGCTCAGAAATGTTCGAGGTTGAACTACCAGGTATTATGAGTAAATACCCTGAATTGTTTGACGGACAACTAGGAAAGCTACACATTGAGCCACACAAGATCGTTGTTGATCCTAGCATTCTGCCAGTGGTCAGACCAGTCAGAAATGTGCCAGTAGCTATCAAGGATAAACTAAAAGACAAACTTGATGAAATGGTTAAAGATGGAATTATTACACCTGTGAGGGAACCGACCGATTGGGTTTCAGCCATGGTGGTTACCACCAAAAAGAGCACTGGCGACATTCGTGTCTGCATTGATCCAGGGGACCTTAACAGAGCAATTAAACGTCCCAGATACCCTCTGAAAACTATAGAACAAGTGGTTACAGAAATGCCGAACGCCAAATTATTCACTGTGATAGACGTGAGCCACGCTTTCTATCATATACCACTAGACGAATTTGGGAGATACAGATATCTTCGCTTGCCCATGGGTATCTGTTCCGCGGCAGAAGTATGGCAACAGACCATAGACCAGCTCCTCAGCGGTTACCCAGTCCATTCAATCATGGATGACATTTTGGTTGCTGGAGATAACCCAGAGGACCATGATGCAAAACTGGACAAAGTCTGCAAATGCTTAAAAGATCTTAACATTAAAGCAACCCCGCATAAGCTTCCCTATAAACAGACACCGGTACCATACATCGGACATGTCTTGTCGGACCATGGATAAGGCCAGGCCCTGCCAAAGTGGCTGCTATCATAGATATGCCTCAACCAGAGAACACTACAGACCTCCAGAGATTCCTGGGTATGGTAAAATACCTAACCAAGTTTATCCCAAACTTGAGGGAGAAAGCCGCACCACTAAATGAACTCTTGCGCAAAGATATAGCATGGATTTGGGATCATAGACAAGAGACGGCATTCCAGGAAGTCAAGCAGGGCATAGCTAACGCCACCACTCTGACTTTCTATAATGTGAATGCTGATGTTACACTTACGTGTGATGCCTCTAAAGGTGGCATTGGAGCAGCTTGCTTACAACATGGACAGCCTGTAGCATTCGCGTCGAGAGCCATGTCGGATGTTGAGACACGCTACGTGCAAATTGAAAAAGAACTCTTGGCGGTGGTCTTCGCGTGCACTTAGTTCCATCAATACATTTATGGGAAAACAATTACCATAGAGACAGATCACCAACCATTGGTATCTATTGTCAAAAAGCCCCTCGCTTCTGCCCCAGCCGTCTTCAATGTTTACTTCTAAGACTGCAGAAGTATCAGTTCACTCTTGTGTACAAGAAAGGCAAACAGTTGCTTATTGCAGACACACTTTCACGCGCACATTTGCCCATCAAGCCTACTGATATTGACCAGGATGATCAACATAGTGACTTGGAAGTATTGTCAATTTTGCCAATATCCGATTTTAAGCTGGATGAACTAAAACAAGCTACTGGGGTCAAAAATGTATTAACTATAAAATTAGTAACTATATATTCACGTTTTTTTTTCATATATCAAAATATAAACCTTACTTCTGGCGGTTGTAAATATATATATATATATATATATATATATATATATATATAATTTATTAAATGTTGGATCAGAATAAACGACATATCTGGTTTATTATGCGTTTTATTTTTCAGGGGGCCTACGCGGTGAACCTCCAGACCTTCTTGAACGCTGTTATTTGTTGATTGTTTAGTTTGTTGCCATTTATAGATTCCATGTAAAAAAGATAATTGAGCTCCTTCTGTGACTTGAATGTGTGTGCATGATGTATGAATGTTACAAACCATCATCTTCCTGTACTTCCCTCCAATAAACAATAAGTCTAGATTTCACATATGACTTGTATGTGTATGCGAGATTTGTATGATCGTTATAAACTCGTCTCTATTGTCAACTCCTAAATACCTATAATTTATGTAAACCGTGATAAGTAAATCAATCTTCATTCTCCTTGAATGGCCATAGATCCCGCTCCCCTTGTTCCTGTGTAAACACTCGGTTACCTGTTAGGCCCGGCTATGCACTTGTTCAGCCACGGGTCCCGGTTGTTGGGTGCTCAGCACACCTTGGCACTCGGCCAAAACTGTGAGCTCCGCCTACTGAAGTCCATGCACGTGGTGTTTGACAAGTCGCTGGTGTGACAGGACAAACTTTTATCGTTTTAATATGTTTTTAAAGCAAAATAGTCAATTAATCCATGTAATTATAGCATGGTTTGATAAGAACCACCGTCTTGACCAAACTCATGTGACTGTCAACATGTAGTTGTGGTTAGTTCCGTGTGTAGGACGAATGATCTCTACGGATATAGTTTTTGGCCATTTTCTCGAAACATCATTTCACCTGAACACCTTATCTTTAGAGCATTATTTCTCAGAAATTACTTGTCCGAAACACACCACCTTTGATATATGTAATTGGTAATATGTCTTCTAAAAAGCGTTTTTTTTTTTATTTTACGCCTATACTAAATTTGAAGGCTTTTATTAAGGTAAAAGTAAAAAATGAAATGATTTGTGAAGATTTCAAAATTAAAAACTCTGTAAAATTGTAATTTTTAAACTTAACTCACTAAACAAAAAGTCCTGGGGATTATTATCTAAATTTTTGACTTATTTAAGAAGATATTCTGTATCTGCTTTAGTTGTGCTGGAATAAACTTTTTTTTGTTAAATATTAAAATTAAATTAAAATTCTTACAAATTCAAA
Organism: Sipunculus nudus; assembly: GCA_026874595.1. NCBI lineage: Eukaryota > Metazoa > Annelida > Sipuncula > Golfingiida > Sipunculidae > Sipunculus > Sipunculus nudus. The sequence continues at coordinate 29,513,371 of CM049313.1, forward strand.
CCTGTTCCTCAGAAACAAAGTTTATTATCACCAAGCTATGGAGAATTTTCTTAGCTTTCAGAAAATGTATACTTTAGGGGGTATTAAAGCATTAGATTGTTTAATGCAAAGGAAAAAATGAAAGTCAGGTCAGGTGGGGGGACCAGTCCTGCCACCTTAACTTGGCCAGTCTACATCTTCAGGGGTTAATGAAAATAAAAACACAGCCACTATGACATATGGACACATCTTTAGGGGACAATGAAAACTAAAACAAATTTGGGTCAGTGATTGCTCTCATGCTTATCATGGATGGGATTGGTTTTGGAGTGTCGGTGTCCGTCAGATTTTCATGATTCATATGTCTCAAGTTTTTGAAGATGCCAAATATTTGTGAATGATGCGCTGAATTTTAACCCCATTGCCATACACAGATCATCATCTTGTATGGACATCGTTGCCTGAACATTGACCCTAAAACTGTCCAGGTATGCAGCCAAACTCTGATGCATCATAGAGATTCATGCATGCTACTCATTTCACATTAATAGCAGTTGTGTTTCACATTTTGTAAAATATATTGAAGCTTGCAGGATTCTCACAAAATATTACTTGGGCCATGTATAAATCTATCAATCATGACAATAATTGCTACTCGGAAACGCATGATTAATACTTGAACTTAGCATATGTTTGTCCATCTGTCTGTTCACCTGTGTGTACCTTTACCATTCAATTACCTAAAACGCAATTCCTCTATTCTGACAAGAGGCGGAAGCGTGGACATAAATTCCTTAAATTTGCTTGTTCAGACATGTAACAGTATCATAATGGTCATGCAAAGTTGCATGTATAATCATTGTAAGTGATCACAACATCATGTGCATTTAGAACTAAAAGAAAGGGACCTACACATGCTTTATAATATTGCATGTTTAATTATAATAATATGGCAGACTTAATGATATAATCAAATGGCTGTAGCATTAGGATTTACATTTTCAAGTGAAACAAAGAACCATTTTGGCAGTCATATATTCAGTACTTGAATATCACCAAATATTGGGGCCATGTCTTCTTAGTTCAACAAATGATAATTAATATAAAAACAGTAATAATAGAAATAAGTACATTTTGCATTTGCTATTATATTACAAAATTCAACTGAGCACTGTGACCCATGGGTCCCTTGTAATATTATGACATATATATCTTATATCTCAATAACAAATTTCTTTTTGTTTCAGGCTTTAGTTAAAGGTAACTTAGACATTCTTCAGGATTGGTGCCATGAAGCAGTAAGTGCCATGTTTTTTTTTTTTTGTTTTTTTTTTTTATCTAAAAAAATGGTACGACTATAACAAACAATGTACAATCAAAAGCACAATAAGTTCAAACATTACACACTATCATTGCTGATTACAGTGTAAACACAACACTGAATCGCAAAATATACCACGACCAGTACAGACTTGGCTGATTTTCAGAGACAATATTCAATAAATGTTCTTTGGTGAGTGCTTGGGAACACAAGTTTTGTTAAGTGAAATCCTAATCAGCACTCTTAAGTACATACATATATATATGTTTACATATATACACATACAAACAAAAAACAATACATACATGTTGTAAACTGTTACTAAACATAAACTGGACAGTATGCAGTAACATTTATCTTATTATACAAACTTTCTGGAACTCTAAAGACTTAGTTGAAATATTCCTTTTTAGCGAACCTGAGAGCTTATGCGATGGCACAGCGTAGTCCGTCCGTCCAGGGCTGGCTTTCCACCGTCCATGGCTGTAAGTCAGAAACCGTCGGAGCTAGCAGCTCCAAATTACATGTAAGAATTAGTCACATGTGAAACTTGGTGCCCTGGAGCTTATTATTGGGTATCTGCATTAATTTAGATTTTATACAGAAAAAGCTTAAAAACCTTTAAAAAAAATGATCCCTGGAACAATCTCTTTCAAGTTTGTTCGAATGGTTCCAGTTCGGAGATTTTTGGCCAAGTTACAGGAGGTTGAACTTAGTCATCTGTCCAAAAAAGCACACTAAAATTAAAATCTCAGAAACGGCTAGAGCTATCATCACCAAATTTTATACCAATGTTTGTCATATCTGATTTTGAGGTATAGGTGGCGCCACCTACATTGATGTGTTTTTTACAAGTGAAAATGTAATTTTAAACTCTTCTAGCTTATACACTGATTTATGATGAAACTGTCAAGCTGATTGGTTTAAACTTTACAAGAATTACTCTATGGTAGGGTTCTGCCAGTTTTATAAGAATAGATTGGGTAAATACAGTTTTAAAAAAGCATTGTAGCCATTTGAAAAAGGCTTTCTGTATTTGAAACAGATTTGACAACATGCTGAGTTTCAGCAGCCAAGTCGAGAGGTCACTCAGTACAAACAGGTGGGGTCCAGACATCACCATGGCAACTGACCTGGCTCTGGGGGGTGTCTAGACAATGTGTCTAGACGTCTAGACACAGCGTCTAGATGTCTAGACACAATGTTTAGATGCAGAATTCCCAGATTATTGGAACTATATCTTTCAACTGTTTGAAAAAACTTGGTTTGCATTTAAAGCGAATGGGGTTTATCATCAGGTCACATGTGAACTGCTGCGCCCTCATTTTTGGTTGACCTCTGACCTTTCCTCTCTGCCCAGGGTCCATTTGTGTGTCTGTTTCCACACATAAACTTACGTATCTGGGGAACCATTCGACCGATAAGGCTAATTATTTTGCACAAATGTAGCCCATGGAAAGCTTTATAACATACACTAAAATGGTGGCGCCACCGGCAACCATTTTTGCACAGTATCCATCTGTTCATCTGCCTTTGGATAAAAACACTCATATCTCTGCACTTGTTGGACTTATCCACCTGAAATTTTGCATGTGAATACATCCTGGACAGCTTTCTTGATTTTATGACAGGTGGCTCCACCTACATTCACGCTTAAGCTTCAGACATCCAAGCTCATATCTTGGGAACCGTTTGACCACTTGGGCCAAAATTTTGCATGTGTATAGATCTCCCATAGTTCTTTATCATACGCAAAACTGGTGGTACCACCTGCAACCATTTTTGCACAGCGTCCATCTGTTCATCTGCCTTGGGATAAAATCACTCATATCTCGGCAGTGATTGGACTTATCCACCTGATATTTTGCAGGTTTATACATCTTTGATAGCTTTCTCGATTTTTTGGCAGGTGGCTCTACCCACATTTATGTTTACGCTGCAGAAATTCATGTTTATATCTCAGGACTGGTTTGACATATCCCCCTGAAATTTTGCATGTGTATAGATCTCACATAGCTCCTAATCACACACAAGATTGGTGGCGCCTCCTGCCACCAGTTTTGCACAGTGTTCTGTTTGTCTGCTGTGGGAATAAATCACTCATATACAAGTAGTGGTTTGACTTATCTGCCTAAAATTTTGCATATGTATACAACTTAGACAGCTTTCTGGATTTTATGGTAGGTGGTGCAACCTACATACACATATCCGCGGATATGCTAATATGCAACACACATCACTCTATATCCCCTTTCCACTCAATCCATGCCTCACTTACCCGTCCCACTCTGATTTTGGTGGATACACATGGTCGTTTGTTGACTACCCATATTCTAGTTTTAAAATGTCCTAGTCTGAAACTTGCAGGTCCGAAACGTTCATTTTGCAGAAATCATAATGACTAAGGAAGATATGCAGGACATAAGAGGATCAATATTAAATTTTAAAAATAAACCTCCATTCATACTCCCAAACTTTGCACAGGTTCGCATGAGGCCTGTAGGCCTTGTTTAGCTCAGCTGACTGAAAGTCAACTGAGCTATAGCAATCACTCTTGTCTGTCGGTCTGTCCGTCTGTTAGCCAGGCACAAATTGTTACTGCTGGACCTGGAATCTTCTAACTTGATATGCAGGGAGGTCCATGAAAAATCCCCTTGGAAACCTTAAATCATAATAAGCCTCAAAGTATAAAAACTAACAACTGACATATACAGAGATCCTTCACATATAACTTTCACATAGAATTGAAATATACAGAATGGCTTTATGTGCTGATATATAACAAACATACAACTCCCTTATAACTCACATATAACAATGCCTGACAACCTATAACTGAAATATAAATATAACTCACATACATAGCACTTATATGGGAAATATATGTCCCTTTTAAGGGAAATATAAGACCCTTATATTGGACATATAAGGCACATTTATGTGAGTACTTTTCATTTTGCTAAGGGCAAGGGAATTTGACACCCAATCATAAAATACTTATAATAGGATTTCCCCAGTCTATAATGGATTCATAGAATTAACAATAAAGACAACTAGAATACGGGTAGTCGACAAGCGACTACATGTATCCGCCTAAATCAGAGTGGAACGGGTGAAGTGAGGCATTGATTGAGTGGCAAGGGGAAATAGTGAAGTGTTGCATATTAGCATGGATGTCTGCAGCCAAATTGTGTATGTAGGTTGCGCCACCTACCACAAAATCCAGAAAGCCGTCCAAGTTGTATACATATGCAAAATTTAAGGCAGATAAGTCAAACCACTACATGTATATGAGTGATTTTAGCCCCTGGCAGACAAACAGATGGACACTGTGCGAAAATGGGGTTTCGTAAAATTCCGCCCAGTGGTTACGGAGGAGTTCTCCGGACACCTACGCGGCCGCGGTGGCGGTGGGCTGAAAACATAGTATCCGCAAAACTCTGTTTTGGCGGATACAATTAAACAAACCCTGATAAAGGCAAAAAGCAACAAACACTGATTTTGGCCTTGCATTTATGATGGTCAGCTGTCACCCAGGGAAGCCCAGCAGAGTTACTCCTTGGTTGAAAGCTGAAAACAATACTCCCATCTGAACCTGATAATTTAATTAGGAACAGCAAAGATATTCAACAGGAACTTGTCGCTCGCCAGGATTCGCAAAAATATTATCATGATCAAACTGCTCTAAAAAGAGAACTTTTGCCATTAATCCCAGGACAGAGTGTGACAATTTGAGACCCAGACACACTGTTGGAAACCAGCAATCGTGCATTCGAAGGCAAGCCAACCAAGATTATACATCGTGGAGACCACAAATGGGCATTTACTGTAAAAACTTGCATAAAAGTCGAGAAATTTTCACTCTGAAGAAACATCTAAAGTTGGGGGATAGACTTATGTGAGGGTACGGATCCGAGAGCAAAAATTTGTGACTTGAATGATTCCAATGTTCATCCGTCGTTAGAAACAGGTTTCTTTGTCAACTCCAACTGAATAAATCGTAATCACTGGTTATAGTCGTTCATTGACAACCCTAGCCCAAGTGTTTGATTTGACATTAAATACCACAGTTAATATGTGAATGCAAGACAAAGCCATGTCGTCACTTTTCGAAATAAGTATGATTAATTTGAAAATATAAACAATATATATGAAAATTAAGTTGTGTTTGTGTCTAAGATTTCTTGAACGAACATTAACAGCGTGTCCAGCTCATCAATGTAAACAAGATCTAAACTTTTTTCGTGCATGTGTTACACAGCGCTTGGTAAAAGCATGCTGGGAACTTGCGCAAAGCATGTTGGGAACGTAGCTATAAGCCATCCAGTAGCATGGAAATCAAGGATGACTGTTTCACATGGTGCCGTATTTACTGCGTAAAATGTACCCGAGACCTGTGAACGCGGAAGTTATCAGCTGGCTTTTACTTAGACATACATGGAGACTCATTTAAAGCACGCCTTTACATGGCAACCAGTAGCACATGATAATATTAAGTATGGAGTGGGCTTTTTTAACCTAATATTAGACCATCATAAAAAAATCACGTAATCTAATTTTGTTTGACGTTTCTTGAAGTCAGTTGTCAAATTCCTTCATCTGCAGCTTTCTGGGTTTGTTTTCATGCCTGCTGTATTTACAATAGCAAGATCAATGATTAGAGATGACAGCATGAGTTGGAAGTTTCAAAACATCGTTGCTTAACCATTGACTCAACGTATACTAATAGAATGCGGATCATGTTTTTAGCGAAACTGTGAGCTTATGCAATGGTGTGGTGTCGTCCGGCGTCTGTCGTCCAGCGTCCGTCGTCCCATACTATCTAACAGCAAGAGTTAGCATCACAAAATTTTATGCGAAAAATTAGTCATCTAATTTTGCTTATTTTTTGGCTAACTGCATCTTCTTAGATTTTATAGGGAAAAAGCAAAAAAGCCTTTGAAAATCTTCTTCTCCGAAACTGTTCAGCTAAATTGTCCAATATTTCACAGAAATGATTCCTGGAAAATCTTTCTCAAGTTTGTTTGAATGGTTTAAGTTCGGTGATTTTTGGCAGAGTTACAGGAAGTTGAACTTAGTCATCTTTCCAAAAAAGCATACTAAAATTACAATCTCAGAGACGGCTGGAGCTATCATCACCAAATTTTATGCCAATGTTGGTCACAGGAGTCATATCTGAATTTGAGGTATAGGTGGCGCCACCTGCTTGGCCTCTATTGTAGGGGGGTGATCAGTGCCCGTATCATACTGATGGCTACAAAAAACTTCTTCTCTGAAACCATATGGCCAAATTGTTTAATATCACACTAAAATGGTCCTAGGGTGGTGCTTTCTGAAGTTTGTTAAAATGGTCTCAGTTCAGTGACTTTTGGCTGAGTTATGGGAAGCTGAATTTAGTCATATGCTGTAACAGCCCATTTTAGCTTAGTGGCTACAAAGATCGTCTTCTCAAAAACCATTGTTCCACACCCGAACAGTTTGTGGTTGGAGCATGTTTATAGATCCACTAAAAGGTACCTGAACACCAAGTCACCAGCCATGAAACAGTCCATGAAATTAGGCAGTATTACTTGCTCAACATATCACAGTTTAAGCAATGAAAAGAAATTCTTGGACTCATGTTTCATAAAAGAATTTATCACATCTGTCACTTTAGTGATCTCACTGAGTGTCATGGTTCATGGGTCACTTGAAATGCATTAACATGTATTGTAGTTATCCAGAAGGGAGAGAGACCTTGTTTCTTCAGGGACAGTGATACCAACTTTCACTTGTTTTTCAGGCATTTAACAGACTTGCACATCCAATCAAACAAGCCCAGGCAGCAGGATATCAACTGGATTCCAAGGTCTTAGACGTCAACCAGGTTGATGTAGGTCATATAAAATACTCTGCCTCTTTATTAGACACACTTGGAACAGCATTACATGTCATATCTATAGAAAAGCTCTCTGTTGGCTGGAATATTGAGCCAACACCTGCCCTGCAAAACAAGCCTTAACTCTCCTGTTGGGGAAAACCCACCCTGCACTTTCATGCACCTACAAGGAAAAAATCAACCTTCATCCACCATACACATTTAGCTTTTAGCCCACACCTGCCCCACATTTTCACAAAAAGCTTATGTTCAACCCACAAATAAACATAAGTGAAAACCAAAAAAATACCCTCTGCAAAATTTGTGATTTTAAGTCAACTGAGCAATATTAATGGTCCTCTGTCCATCTGGCCATCTGGATGTCTGTTAACAGGGCACATTTTGAACAGTTAGATGTTCCTAAAATCTCCTTTCAAACCAATGGTCCAGGAAATATGTAGTAATATGTAGAAATATGTAAGATCTCCTACTCACCACAAATTGCAACAGAAATGATTTCAGCAGTTTGGACTGAGGACTACCTCAAATTAACATATAAAAAATCTACATGAAACTAATAAGGGGAACATTTTTAGCTCAGCTGACTGTAAGTCATCTGAGCTATAGCGATCCATCTTTTTCCGTCGGCTGTCCAGCCATCTGTCCATTATCAAAGCACATATCGTAACTACTGGACCTGGAATCTTCTAACTTTACATCCAGAGAGGTCCATGAAAAATCTCCTTTGAAACCTGGAATTAGGTCTCTGTTGCCCATATTCTTCCAGCTATAGGGCTCCGAAGTACCCCCGCCCCCCCTCCAGAATAATGAAAAATTTGATACAAAAGCTCAAATATCTGAACAACTAATGCATATATCACCATGATTCTTACGCTCTTTACACAGCGCTTTAACTATAGGCCTACTGCCTATATGGTAAGCTTTGTTTGTTATGACCTCGTATCCTGAATTGCTACACCAGAGGGGAACACTGTATTTTAGCGAATCTGTGAGCTTATGCGATGGCGCAGCGTCGTCCGTCAGCCGTCCGCCGTCCATGGCTGTAAGTCAGAAACCGTCGGAGCTAGCAGCTCCAAATTACATGTAAGAATAAGTCACATGTGAAACTTGGTGCCCTGGAGCTTATTATCGGGTATCTGCATTAATTTAGACTTTATAGAGAAAAAGCTTAAAAACCTTTAAAAATCTTCTTCTCTGAAACTGTCCAGCCAAATTGTCCAATATTTTACAGAATTGATCCCTGGAACAATCTCTCTCAAGTTTGTTCGAATGGTTCCAGTTCGGAGATTTTTGGCCGAGTTACAGGAGGTTGAACTTAGTCATCTGTCCAAAAAAGCACACTTAAATTAAAATCTCAGAAACGGCTAGAGCTATAATCACCAAATTTTATACCAATGTTTGTCACATGTCATATATGATTTTGAGGTATTGCTGGCGCCACCTACATTGATGTGTTTTTTACAAGCGAAAATGTAATTTTAAACTCTTCTAGCTTATACACTGATTTATAATGAAACTGTTAAGCTGATTGGTTTAAACTTTACAAGAATTATTCTATGGTAGAGTTCTGCCAGTTTTATAAGAATAGATTGGGTAAATACAGTTTTAAAAAAGCATTGTAGCCAATTGAAAACGGCTTTCTGTATTTGAAAACAGATTTGACAACATTCTGAGTTTCAGCAGCCAAGTCAAGAGGTCACTCAGTACAAACAGGTGGGGTCCAGACATCACCATGGCAACTGACCTGGCTGGGGGGGGGGTGTTTAGACGATGTGTCTAGACGTCTAGACACAGTGTCTAGACGTCTAGACACAATGTTTAGATGCAGAATTCCCAGATTATTGGAACTATATCTCTCAACTGTTTGAAAAAACTTGTTTTGCATTTTAAGCGAATTGGGTTTATCATCAGGTCACATGCTGCGCCCTCATTTTTGGTTGACCTCTGACCTTTCCTCGCTGCCCAGCGTCCATTTATGCGTCTGTTTCCACACATAAATCCGCATATCTCGGGAACCGTTTGACCGATCAGGCTAAAAATTTTGCACAAATGTAGCCCTTTGATACCTTTATAACATACACTAAAAATGGTGGCGCCACCTGCAACCACTTATGCACGGCGTCCATCTGTTCATCTGCCTTGGGATTAAATCACTCATATCTCAGTAGTGGTTTGACTTATCCACCTGAAATTTTGCAGGTTTATACATCCTGGACAACTTACTCAATTTTATGACAGGTGGCGCCACCTAAATTCACGTTTACTCTGCAGACATCCAAGCTCATATCTCGGGAACTGTTTGACCGATTGGGCCAAAATCTTGCATGTGTATAGATCTCGCATAGCTCTTCATCATAGGCAAAACTGCTGGCCCCACCTGCAACCACTTATGCACGGCGTCCATCTGTTCATCTGCCTTGGGATTAAATCACTCATATCTCAGTAGTGGTTTGACTTATCCACCTGAAATTTGCAGGTTTATACATCCTGGATAGCTTTCTCGATTTTATGACAGGTGGCGCCACCAACATTCAGGTTTACTTTGCAGACATCCAAGCTCATATCTCGGGAACCATTTGACTGATTGGCCCTTTGATGTAGCCCTTTGATACCTTTATAACATACACTAAAAATGGTGGCGCCACCTGCAACCACTTATGCACGGCGTCCATCTGTTCATCTGCCTTGGGATTAAATCACTCATATCTCAGTAGTGGTTTGACTTATCCACCTGAAATTTTGCAGGTTTATACATCCTGGACAACTTACTCAATTTTATGACAGGTGGCGCCACCTAAATTCACGTTTACTCTGCAGACATCCAAGCTCATATCTCGGGAACTGTTTGACCGATTGGGCCAAAATTTTGCATGTGTATAGATCTCACATAGCTCTTCATCATAGGCAAAACTGCTGGCCCCACCTGCAACCACTTATGCACGGCGTCCATCTGTTCATCTGCCTTGGGATTAAATCACTCATATCTCAGTAGTGGTTTGACTTATCCACCTGAAATTTGCAGGTTTATACATCCTGGATAGCTTTCTCAATTTTATGACAGGTGGCGCCACCAACATTCAGGTTTACTTTGCAGACATCCAAGCTCATATCTCGGGAACCATTTGACTGATTGGGCCAAAATTTTGCATGTCTATAAATCTCACATAGCTCTTCATCATAGGCAAAACTGCTGGCGCCACCTGCAACCACTTATGTACAGTGTCCATCTGTTCATCTGTCTTGGGATAAAATCACTCCTATCTCAGCAGTGGTTTGACTTATTCACCTGAAAATTTGCAGGTTTATGCATCCTGGACAGCTTTCTCGATTTTATGACAGGTGGCGCCACCTACATTCATGTTTACTCTGCAGACATCCAAGCTCATATCTCGGATACCGTTTGACTGATTGGGCCAAAATTTTGCTTGTGTAAAGATCTCACATAGCTCTTCATCATAAGCAAAACTGGTGGTGCCACCTGCAACCACTTATGCCCAGTTTCCATCTGTTCATCTGTCTTGGGATAAAATCACTCATATCTCAGCAGTGGTTTGACTTATCCACCTGAAATTTTGCAGATTTATACATCCTGGACAATTTTCTCGATTTTATGACAGGTGGCACCACCTACATTCATGTTTAAGCTGCAGACATCCATGCTAATATGCAACACACCCCACTTAATCCATGCCTCACTTCACCCGTCCCACTCTGATTTCCGCGGATACACAGTCGCTTGTCATCTACCCATATTCTAGTTTTAAAATGTCCTAGTCAGAAACTTGCAGGTCTGAAATGTCCATTTTGCTGAAATCGTAATGACTAAGGTAGATATGCAGGACTTAAAAGGGTCAATATTAAATTTTAAAAATAAACCTCCTTTCATACTCCCAAACTTTGCACAGGTTCGCATTAGGCCTGTAGGCCTTGTTGTCCAATCAGATGAGACCTTATGCTGGAAGACATGGCCAAGTGAGGCCAATCATGTTCGTTTCGTTTTGAGTGACAGCTCATCGTCCCAGTAACTGTATGAACAGGCCACAGGCTCCGGAGAGAATTGCCGCAGACGTGGTTTGCTTAGGGCTTTGGGCACATAGGATGCCCGGCAGGTGAGCTGTAACGAGACGTAACAACAAAGGCTGCGTGCACACCTCGCTGGCTGGTTTCAGTTCTGCAGACAGCGGATACATAGCAATGCTAACACAGTCATACTGTCAGAATCGAATCAGTTGATGATGCGAGAATGCAGAGGGGGCAATTTAAATTTGACTGTTAACTGTCTTCAAACGGCACTTGAAGCGCAGCTATGGGCAGAGCCAGGATGCCTGTCGAGTGTTTGTTTATTGGCATCTGGTTGGCTGCTTGTCACATCATACGCCCTTGTTTTCAGCGGACAACGAACTGCCATCTGGTGTCTAAATATATTATAAACAGTCAAAACTGGCAGCGTGAAAATCAGTTGTTTCTTTAGAAGCGTAAGATTTCCGCTGCCTCGGGAGCGTACATGATTCTATGCATGGATATTGATCATGGAGTGTTTCATCAGTTTCTGCAGACTGGTGGCGCCACCTGTTTTTTTTTTTATTTTTATGATTTTTAGCTCAGCTGACTATAAGTCATCTGAGCTATAGTCGTGGTCCTTTGTCCGGCGTCTGTCCGTCCGTCCGGTCGTTAACAGGGCACGTTTTAAAACCGTTGGACCTATGAATCCAAAACTTTGCATACCATTAGATGTCCCAAAAATCTCCTACCATACCAATTACCAAAAATTGAGTCATTAGGACTTCGTTCCTTCGAGATATTAAGGAAAAACCTCCGTTTTCCATAAAAAAGCCATTTTTACACTTCAAGGCTGCCTAATATCAAAACCACTGATCTGTTTTTGATCATATTTAGTATTCATATACTTCCATACATTTTGTCCAACTTTGGCAATGGCACGTTTTTTTCCTGTAAGCACTGTTGATTTAATTTTCACAACATACATATATTGGATTTAAGGATTTAATCTTTTAAAAGGATTTAATCTTTTAAAATCTGAAATTTCAAAGGAATTGTTTGAAAAGAGCAGCTTTTATTCAAGTTTCCATACACCATGTCAAGTGTTGTTTACATCTAGCCCACCTGGTAGTACAACCTTCACTTGCATTATGTAACCGACCCCAGGCAGCTTGCCTTGGCTCAGCTTGGCCACTACTAGCAGGCTTCCCCTCTGCCCTGCACTCCCCCCCCCCCCCCGATGGTGCATTAACTAGATGAATGTTATAATTTTCTGTATTTTATTTTATTCTTGGCTATGCTACATTTTAGATTTTGTATTTACCACCAGGGTTACAATGAATTAAGTGCACATTTAATTGTGTCCACAAAGTGGTGCCAAGAAATGTCTAGTTTTCTTTTAAATTCAGTTTAAACATTTGTGATTTTAAATAATAAAATAGATATGTATGCATAATATGACCCAATATGAGCTACACTCTGGATATATAATGATTGCAACTTAGAATTCTAATATTCTAATATTATGCAGCTTGGCCACTACTAGCAGGCTTCCCCTCTGCCCTGCACTCCCCCCCCCCCCCCAGATGGTGCATTAACTAGATGAATGTTATAATTTTCTGTATTTTATTTTATTCTTGGCTATGCTACATTTTAGATTTTGTATTTACCACCAGGGTTACAATGAATTAAGTGCACATTTAATTGTGTCTACAAAGTGGAGTATTGCTATGAAAGTGTGGATTTCATCAGATAAGGAATTCCTTACTTCAGAAGAGTAAAAACTTTCCCAGGTGTGAAATTGAATATTGAATCCAGTAATAAATTATAGCTTAGATAGTAATTAGCACAATGATATTGTTTGTTCCTCATTCAACCAACAGTGTGTATACTTTATTTGAAAAGATGTTTTTATTTTATCAAATTTACTGAATCTTTTATTTCATTTCAGTGAATAAAATTAAGCATGTACTGAAAACTCCAATGTGCAAAACTTGTTAATAATGATTCAAGGAATAATCTTGTAGATGCCTTGTTGTGGCATTATTGTATCCCCAGACAAAGTCGGGATACTATGGTTTCACGATGGTCCCGCCGCCGCAGAAAAACCTTGTGAGCGGGATAACTCAAAAAATATTTCACTTACCTTTTTCAAACTTTACATTTGTATAGATTTGGTAAGGGGACGAAGCCTATTTAAAATTGGGTCATGACCTACACAAATTCTTAAATATCTCAAGTAAGCTTGCGTGGACTGGTCCAAAAATCAAGATGACCGAAAATCTTGGATAGCCTTGTGATATACTGGAAACTGGTGGCACCACCTATTATCCTTTTCTTGTTTTTACGCCTTTTAATACCCCCATAATTGCCACTTGACAGTACTGTAAGCATTATAAGTCAAAAACTAATGGACAGATTTCTTTCATATTATGCACATGTAGAGAGATGGGTTATGGGATGAGGTCTATTTACATTTGGGTCATGACCTTTACCATGAGTGGCCTTGACCTTTAATGTGTCCATATTTAGTGAAAATCACACACCTCTTTATGAGGCATTTTCAGCCAATCATTTCATCTCAGACCTTTCATCTTGCACATATCGTTCACATGCCATGTGTGGAAGACCCCTATTAATTTTGAGGTCACAAGGTCAAAGGTGAAGGTCACAGGAGCCTTCTGTCCAAAAATTAGTTTCTGGATGATAATTCCTGCTTTTATTGATGTATGGATTTCAAACTTGACTTGTATATGACCATTCGAAAAGCAAGACCCAAATTGAATTTTGGGTCATGAGGTCAAAGGTCAAGGTCACAGGACACATCTTTAAAAAGATGTGGGATGCATTTTCAGCCAAACAATTCATCTTAGATCTTTCATCTTGCACATATAGTTCACCTGCCAAGAGTGGAAGACCCCTATTAATTTTGAGGTCACAAGGTCAAAGGTGAAGGTCACAGGAGCCATCTGTCCAAAAATTAGTTTCTGGATGATAATTCCTGCTTTTATTTATGTGTGGATTTCAAACTTGACTTGTATATGTCCCATTGGAAAAGCAAGACCTGAATTGATTTTGGGGTCATGAGGTCAAAGGTCAAGGTCACAGGACACATCTTTAAAAAGATTGTGGATGCATTTCAGCCAAACATTTCATCTCAGATCTTTCATCTTGCACATATAGTTCACCTGCCAAGAGAGGAAGAACCCTATCAATTTTGAGGTCACAAGGTCAAAGGTGAAGGTCACAGGAGCCATCTGTCCAAAAATTAGTTTCTGGATGATAATTCCTGCTTTTATTGATGTATAGATTTCAAACTTGACTTGTGTATGTCCCATTGGAAAAGCAAGACCCAAATTGATTTTGGGGTCATGAAGTCAAAGGTCAAGGTCACAGGACACATCTTTAAAAAGATTGGGATGCATTTTCAGCCAAACATTTCATCTCAGACATTTCATCTTGCACGTACAGTTTCCCTGCCAATAGAGGAAGACGCCTGTCAATTGTGAGGTCACAAGGTCAAAGGTGAAGGTCACAGGAGCCATCTGTCCAAAAATTAGTTCCCGAGATGATAATTCAAGCTTGGATTAATATATGGATTTCAAACCTGACTTATATATGGCCCATCAATAAATCTAGACCTCTATTGATTTATATATAAAAGTGGATGATCAATATCAATTTTGGAGTCACAAGGTCAAAGGTCAAGGCCACAGGAGCCATCTGTCAAAAAATTAGTTTCTGGATGATAATTCCTGCTTTTATTGATGTACCAAGTGTCAGTATATGCTGCTAAAAATGGGGGCCTATTCTTAAAGGGGGGGGGGGGGCTACTATGTCTGGGGATACTCTGGCACCTGCGGTGCCAAGAAATGTCTAGTTTTCTTTTAAATTCAGTTTAAACATTTGTGATTTTAAAATAATAAAATAGATATGTATGCATAATATGACCCAATATGAGCTACACTCTGGATATATAATGATTGCAACTTAGAATTCTAATATTTTAACTTATATTTTCAGGGTTTTTTTATTACAAATTTATAAAACTTGTAAATAAAAAAAATGAATCAGATAAAAACTATTAATGGAAAAAGTGGATATGCTAAAAAATAGTCTTATATATAAACTTAAATGCATTATTCTCTTGAAAGTGAAATAAAGGTATAAGTCCATTCTTTCCACTTGCCTGTCCATCTGTAAATTTTTCATATACATCACAGTATCTCAAAAATGTTACTGTTTTTTTTTCTTGACAGTCTTGTCAGATAATTATTAGTTTGCAATCATATATTTAGAACTTTACTATAACCAAGTAGGAGGGCCCCTTTCCTCTCAGCTTCTCATATGTTTATATAAATGAAAAACATTACAATAGAATATTTTCATATTTATGCATTTGGTAAAAATTTCAAACTTCAGCTGAGCGCCGTGACCCATGGGTCCCTTGTTTTTCTCTAGTTTTGACACCTCAAAAGATGCCGTCATCTGTTAACAAGGCACAAATCGTAACAGCTAGACCTGGAATCTTCTCACTTTACATTCAGAGAGGTCCATGAAAAGACTTCTTGGAAACATGGAATTTGGTTTCTGTTACCCATATTCTTCCAGCTATGGGGCTCCGAAGTACCCCCCAGAATAATGAAAAATTTGATACAAAAGCTCAAATATCTGAACAACTAATGCATTGATCACCATGATTCTTTGCATGGATATTGATCATGGAGTGTTTCATCAGTTTCTGCAGACTTGTGGCGCCACCTGTATTTTTTCAATTTTTTACGATTTTTTTCTCTAGTTTTGAGACCTCAAAAGATGCCGTCATCTTTTAACAGGGCACAAATCGTAACCACTGGACCTGGAATCTTCTCACTTTACATCCAGAGAGGTCCATGAAAAGTCTTCTTGGAAACCTGGAATTAGATCTCTGTTACCCATATTCTTCCAGCTATGGGGCTCCGAAGTACCCCCCCCCCCCCCAAGAATAATGAAAAATTTGATACAAAAGCTCAAATATCTTAACAACTAACGCATTGATCACCATGATTCTTTGCATGGATATTGATCATGGAGTGTTTCATCAGTTCCTGCAGACTGGTGGTGCCACCTGTATTTTTTTTTTCGAATTTTTACGATTTATTTCCTCTATTTTTGAAACCTCAAAAAATGCCGTCATCTGTTAACAGGGCACAAATCGTAACAGCTGGACCTGGAATCTTCTCTCTTTACATCCAGAGAGTTCCATGGAAAGTCTTTTTGGAAACCAGGAATTAGATCTCAGTTACCCATAATCTTCAAGCTATGGGGCTCCGAAAAACCCCCCAGAATAATGAAAAATTTGATACAAAAGCTCAAATATATAAACAACTTATGCATTGATCACCATTATTCCTTGCATGGATATTAATCATGGAGTGTTTCATCAGTTTCTGCAGACTCGTGGCGCCACCTGTATTTTTTTTTTATTTTTACTATTTTTTTTATCTATTTTTGAGACCTTAAACAATGTGGTCATCTGTTAACAGAGCACAAATCTTAACTATTTGACCTGGAATCTTCTTTCTTGACATCCTGGGAGGTCCATAAAAAACTCCATGGAAACCTGAAATTAGGTCTCTGTTACCAATAACCTCCAAGGTATGGGTCTTAGAAGTACCTCCCAGAATAACTAAATATTTGATACAAAAGCTCCATTATCTGAACAACTATTGCATGGATCACCCTGATTATTTGCATGCATATTTATCATGGAGTGTTTCATCAGTTCTTGCAGACTGGTGGCACCACCTTAATTTTTTTTAAAATGTTAACGCATTTTTTAGCGAACCTGTGAGCTTTTGCGATGGTGCAGCGTCATCCATCGTATGTCATGCGTCGTCTGTACGTTAACCATAGCTTTATCAAAATCGGCAGGAGCTAGCATTACCAATTTTTTTGCAAATAATCACTTATCTGAAAAAACTATCAGATTTTGTTTATTTTTTTTCTAACTGCAATTTAGTCATATGCCATAACAGCCTATTTTAGCTCAGTGGCTACAAAGATCTTCTCAAAAACCACTGGGCCAAATTCATAAATCTCACACATTACTTATTCTCAGATGTTTATAATTTAAGTTTGAATTTTTTTAAAACTTTTTTTAAAAGCTTTAGATTTAGAAAAAAAATTAGATATATGATTTAAGTTATTCATCATACCAGTCAATGCAGGCCTCCCACACTGGCATTAAATCATAAAATTCATAAAATTTCCCAAATTGGCATAAAATAGCATAAAATAAGTAACAAAATCATAAAATTTTGTTATATACCCAGTAACATTTGTTTCAACTTCAAAGTCTATGGTTATTTTGCATAGTGCCAATACTAACATGTGTGTATATTTGCATTGCATTTTACACAAGTGGTGTGTGGGCTAGAGTAAAAAAATAGTTCTTTCTTGTAAAGCATGAAAATATTATATGCAATATCTGTAACAGCTGTTGAGATATTCATTACCTAAACTGCTGCATATATATATATATGATGTGTATGTCACAGTGTAGATGGGAATCCAGCTGAGTTCGGAACTCAACCAAATGAGATAGGAATTCTGATCTAAACAGTTAAGATGGGAATAGTCACTGTTATTCTAGTCTCAACTAGTTGACATTGGAATATTCCAATGTACACTGGTTAAGACTCGGTAATGCCAGAAGTGAATCAGTTTACTTTAGGACATCAGGAAATACACTAGTTCACTTTGAAATATCTAGGTAAGTCTACAGTTTTATTGTTTCCCACTTTATAACAAATGTTTTTAAATTAAGTTCAATTCAATTCATTTATTTGCCACAAGAATATATACATTATACATGAAATTTTTCCTTTATATATAGTTATTCCTGTGACAAAGAGGACTGACTCATAGAGTATATATGTCCTCTCAGTATTATCATTAAATGTAGTAGGTTATATGGTGCACTGTGCAATAAGAAAACTAAAATTTCAGAAAAACAAACTATAAATAAAAATTATATTATGAAAATGGAGTAAAATATAATAAATATGATTCTTAAATGGAGGAAAAGTATACTCTCAGACAGCGTTTAAATGTTGATATTGTACAAGGATCAATATCTTATATTCTTAATAATATTGTTTTACAGGAGGCTGCAGTTTTACATACTGGTACATGGAAAAAATGCATTCTTCTTGTTCTAGCTGTCATGATATACATCTCAGTATTTGCAGAATAAATCAAATACAATTAAAGATTACATTTCATAATTTATCTTATACATAGATAAACCAACACTATAATTGTAGATATATTCTGGATAAGCTTTTGAAAAAAATGTAATTTTTGTTAAAATAATAAATAAATATGTAAAATATGATATCGTGGCAGTGATATATAAATGTTTTATTCCTTTATACTTTTATCTAGTCTAGTTTGAAATAAAACTGCAGCTATTTTCATTGTACATTGTTGTTTATAAGCTGTGGTCTCCATTCTCCAGCTGATGTTCTTAAAACCTGGTTTACATCTGGTGAAGGCTCCACCGAAGAAAACTGTATGACCCTTCATGTCATATGTTACTATATTAAAACAATTCATCCCTAGGAATGAACTCTGTAACTATAGTGGAAGTTGTTTCAGTGAATGCCATATTTTAGTCAAACAAAATCAAATTTGTTTTAATATCATTACAGCTTTATAACAGTACTGCCTGTTGTTTCACAAATTGCTGTATTTAGGAGGAAAGTCAATTTTTAGCTCAGCTGACTATAAGTCATCTGAGCTATAGTCGTGGTCCATTGTCCGTCGTCCATCCGTCTGTCATGCCGTCTATCCGGATGTCGGTCCGTAAGACTGGCACGTTTCGACACCATTGGACCTACGAATCTGAAATTTGCCATACAGTTAGATGTCCAAAAAATCTCCTACCATGCCGAAAATTGGGTCAATAGGACTTAGTTCCTTCGAGATATTAAGGAAAAACCTCAATTTTTTATTAGAAATCTATTTTCACACTTCAGGACTGCCTAATATCAAAACCACTCATCTGGTTTTCTTCATATTTACCATAAATATTCCTCTATATAGTTCCTATGTACATGCCAGAAATTGAGTCAGTATTATTTAATTTAAAAAAGTTATGTCCCAAACATAATGGACTTTGTAAAAAAATCAGGAAAGATATTTGGTCACTTAAGACCAAAAGTGTTAAAGGTAGGGACTTTTTTTCAGTAATACAACTTTAATTGATCAAAATTTAATTGTATACCAAAAATTAGATCAAAATCTGTTAAATTTTTTTAAATATTGGCAAAAATATAAAATTGGTACCTTAAATTTTGCCCAAGTTTGACCATGGCACGTTTTTTTCCTGTTAGTACTGTGAATTTTATTTTCACAGCATGTTTTTGTTAGCATTTTCTCTGTTAACACCAAAAATTTGAAACCAGTTGATCAAAAACTGTAGATTTTATTCAAGTTTTCAAGCACCATGTCACATCAAGTTTACATCAAGCTAGTGTTATGCAGTTTGCTAGAGCTCATCTCCCCAGCTTCAGCTCTAAGTTCCTTAAATTTAGCATACAGTTAGATGTCTCCAAAATCCCCTACCATGCCAAGAATTTTATCACTAGGACTTAATTCCTTCGAAATATCAATGAAAAACTTCATTTTTAGCTCAGCTGACTTTCAGTCATGCTGGGCTATAGCCATGGGTCTTTGTCCGGCGTCCTTCCGTCTGTCCGTCCGGCCGTCCGTTAGCAGGGCACAAATCGTAACCATAGGCGCTAGGGCCATGAACCCTATGCAGTCTTAGAGGTTCTAAAAAGATCTCCGTGCAAACCTGAAATTAGGTCACTGCGACCTATATTCTCAAAGTTATGGGGTGTGTTTGCACCCCCCAGAAATAATTCTTTTAGCCAAAATTTTCATCCCAAACCTTCCATCTTTCACATACAGCTCACCTACCAACAGGGGAAGAAACATAATTATTTTGAGGTCACAAGGTCAAAGTCAAGGTCACAGAACCAACTTCTTTGAAAAGCCTCAGGATGCATTTTAAGCCAAACATTTCATCCCAATTCTTTTATCTTTCAGATATAGCTTACCTACTAAGTGGGAGAAGAATCATATAGATGTTGAGGTCACAAGATCAAAGGTCAGGGTCACAGGATCCACTTCTTTGAAAAGGATGTGGACACATTTCAAGCTAGACTTTTCATTCCAAACCTTTCAGCACTGATATTGCTTCTCTGCCAACAGGGGAAAAGACCTGTTGATTTTGAGGTCAAAGGTCAAGTTCACAGCACCCTCTTCTTGCGTGGAGTCATTTTCAGCAAACTTTTCAATCTATACTTTCCATCTGTCATATATGGCTTACCTACCAATAGGAAAAGAAGCCTATTGATGTTGAGTTCAAAAGGTCAAAGGTCAAGGTCACAATATTGTTCTAAATGCTTGTGAACATATTTCAAGTGAAACTGTTCAACCCAGACCTTCAGTCTTTCACATATGCCACATCTATGCATCACTGAATTTGATTCAAACTTCATATTTATGGGTCTTTTAGCATGAAGAAATAACTAATTGATTTTGAGGTCAGCTGGTCAGGAGGTTAAAGGTTGCAGGTCTAAGTTATTCACTCATTGGTTGCCAAGTAATTACACCCGGCCAGATGTGAGTGGTTAGTAGTTACCCATCATTTAGAAAGAATCCAGTTGATATGTGGGCAAAAGGCCAAGGTCATAGGTCAGGGATGTTCACAATAACTTATTTTGTAGACCATCTCTATTTTTCTTGTTTTCTTGTATGTATAACCATATGGCACTCACAACTGGTACATCTCACTATGTGCCCATAATTGTCAGTGACACTTGTGATATATGACTCCCTTTTGTATCAGCTCATGGAGTGATAAGGATATATCATTAGCGCATAACAAAAACACTGTTGCCGGAATGCTTTGGCCAGGCATTAAGACTATGAGAGTTAAGTGTTAAGTTTAGCTACTGATTTATAAAATGATGGGAACATTTTGCAGTTTATATCATGGAATCATAGCAATAAACTTAGTTTTCTAGATATCTGAATATTATTATACAAATCATCAGATATACCAGCAAGTGTTTGTTCTGATAATATGAGGGTCTGTACCTGGATTTAGGATGGCTTTATTTGATTACAACACTCTTAGTGATGCTTTCTGCATTTATTTTCTTTTAGGTTTTGCAGTTTACCTACCCTGCTGACCCCATTGAATAGCAAGCTGATAATTAAAACAAATTGGACTTGCACTTTTGACATTTGCATGTTCATAAATCTGATATGAGAGCTCTCCAACCTGATCATGCCTTTTGAATTGTTTTGGACATTCATAGCTGTTACATTCTTTGAAGCAATTGCTACAAGTTTAGTGTCTTATTGGAGGATGTGTGACTTGTCAGAAAACCATTATGTCTGCCCGGTAACCATTTTAGAAATCCTTTTGCCAGGACAGTTTCTGTGATTTTTAGCTCAGCTGACTATTAGTCATCTGAGCTATAGTCGTGGTCCATTGTCCGTCGTCCCTCCGTCCGTCCGTCCGTCCGTCCGTAGATGTGGCACGTTTTGAAACCGTAAGACTTAGGAATCCAAAATTCAGCATAATGTAAGATGTCCCCAAGATCTCCTACCAAGCCGAAAACTGGGTCTTTGCGACTTCTTTCCTTTGAGAAATTAAGGAAAAACCTCAAATTTTTATTAAAAACCTATTTTCACTCTTCAGGACTGCCTAATATCAAAACCACTCATCTTTTCCTCATATTTACCATAAATATTCTTCTATATAGTTCCTATGTACATGCCAGAAATTAAGTCTGTTAAGTATAAATTCTTTAAGTTATGGGCCTGAACATAATAGACTTTGTAAAATATCAGGAAAAATATTTACTCACTTAACATGAAAAATTTTGAAACTAGAGTCTATTTTCCCAAGTATATAACTATGTTTAATTAAGATTTAATTGTTTACCCAAAATTAGATCTGAATTTTGTAAATTTTTTAAGTTATTAGCATAAAAATAAAATCAGTACCTTAAATTTAGCCCAACTTTGACCATGGCACGTTTTTCTCCTGTATGTACCATTGATTTAATTTTCACAGCATGTAACAGTAAATATTTAATTTGTTTAAATCTGAAATTTGAAAATAAAAGCTTGAAAATTAAGCTAGTTTTTTATTTTTTATCTTGAGGCCCCTACTGTAGTCATTTGCTTTGATAACAGATTAAAGATGCAGGGTCCAACTCCAGGCCACTGGAAGTCCGGCTATGCCAAGGTTTCTGATTTGTTACAGTCACTGGGGGAGACCCCCTGCTGTGACAGGTGTACAGTTATTCTAATATCACCACCCCAATCCCCCCCCCCCCCCGCCCCCCCCCCCCCCCCCCCCCCGGCAAACCCAACCCACTAAGTGTAATGCAGTAATTGTTATTGTTTTCACTGTATTTCCTTAATTGTAACACTGTTTCCACTCCAATATACAAAAACTTTCCTTAAAAAGGTAATTCAAGTGTAATCCAGAAGATGCCATGTTGTGTTAATGTAGCATTTTTAAAGAAATTAATTTTCTTTTAAATGATTTTAACAGATATAATTGAACCCATCAGTATGCTTAAATTTATAAAATATGAAGCACAATATGGATAAATAAAGACACAATTGAAAATTGTGAAATCTAAATCAAGTATTATTTTTAGATATTTATTGTTTTGCAGATTTAAAAGATATATTTTTGTGGTAAAAAATAAATAAACATTTGTATGCATGGTGTGGTGTTATATGACAAGATTGAGATTTATGATGATGCAATTGAGAATTATGAATCAACTTTTATATTCAGATGTATCTGTTTTATTGGAAATGTATAGAAATATAAACTTAAATTTAAAAAAAATTGGTGATGAAAAAATTAGGATTTAATACAAACATTTGTTCATTATTTTCCTGCCACAGCAGAATTTGAGATCAGGCTTTGTTTGCCCTGTTTTATGTTGTTAATTAGTTATATTTCATCTGTATACATTTCATAAAAAAACATAAATTAATAATATATATTATACAAAAAAAATATTCAATTAAACAAATTTGTAAACTACTGAAATGTCAACAGTTAATCAAAAAGCCAACTGATGATCATGGTAATAGTACAGATCATTTGTTCACAAACTGCTCACATGCTTCAGTTTCAACATTAGGAAACACATGGTCAGGTCACAAAATATTATTTGCAACAATTTCTTGCTCATCAATACAAACCAATCATATAAACCAACCATGGCCTTTATAACCTCTTCCTCTTACACTTGATCTCCATTTGATATTATTTTAGATTTTTACCTTCAAGGTCAACTTCAGCTGAGCACAGTGACCCATAGGTCCCTTGTTTTATGATGTTTGGTCCCTTTTAGAGGATGTTTGTTGTTCAATTTCCGACCTGTCAGAAATCAAATATGGCCACCAGGACGCCATCTTTAAATTCCTTTAGAACATATTATCTCAAGAACTATTAAAGTGAATGCAGTGGGATGTATATAAATGTAATCTTGCATTGGGTCAAAGATTTCTTAATAAATATAACCATCATTTATGAAAGCTCAGTACAGTTGGCTTGTATTGAATAAAAATTAATGTGGAAGCACCCGTTTCACAATAATTCTTGCATGGATTTCCTTGATCTTTTGCTATATTTTGATCTTATATGTGGCCTGTGTGGTATTCCTTTTGAGACTGACAGGTATCGAGCAAGCTGTAGGATTAGTTCCTGATAGCTCAACAACCATACATTTTGCCTCAGACCATCATTCACTATGTTTTAACCAGACATATATGATAAGAATTTATGGCAATGTAGAAAGTTTAAACAAAACTGGCATATAGGTTCTGCAACAATTTTACTAGAAGTTGTGAATTGCAGCCCATGATGTCGCAGGTCATGCTTGGCAGCTGAGCGTCATGACCCATGGGTCACTTGTTCCAAACCCATTGTTACACTGTAAGACTGCCTAATATCAAAACCACTGATCTGACTTTGATCATATATATTATACATATTTTTCTATACATTCGCTATGCACATGCCAAAAATGATGTCAGTATTGTGTAATTGTTTTAAGTTATGGGCCCAAACATAATGCACTTTTTAAAAAATGAAGAAATATATTTACTCCCTTAACAAAAGGATTGCTGAAGCTAGAGATTTTTTGTCATGGATGTAACATTATTTAATCAAGATTCAATTGAATACCAAAAATTAGTTCTGAATTTTTCAAATTTTATAAGTTTTTAGTATAAATATAAAATTAGTACCTTAAATTTTGCCCAACTTTGACCATGGCACGTTTGTTTCCTGAGAGCACTGTTGATATAATTTCCATATCATGCACACATAAGGATTTTGTAGTTTAGAAAGCTGAAAAAAATTTGCCAAATATTGTAGCTTTTATTAATGTTTATATGAGACCATGTCAGACCCAGGCTTAATCCAGCCCTTCTTCAGTCACCTGTATGTTGACCTCGTTGACCTTTCATCAGATTATGCATGCTTGAGCGAAGCATACACTGGGGCAGCCAGGCAGCTAATGCCCAGCCGCAGTTGATCCAGGTGTCCAACCCAACTCATCTAGTAGTTGTTTTGAAAAACAACATAACAATAAACAATAAATTAATAATTTTGTATTGGTTTTTTATAACAAATTAAAGAAAAATTAATAGAAAAGGAATTTGTTAGTTGATGAGTAACAGAAAATTAACTTGCAGTTACTGATGATGTAAGAATCTTGTATGGATGGATAGAATGTCAATGTCAATGTTATTCCAAATAACACCATGCAGTCACCTATGGTATTTTTCAGTGAAATTTTAATGATAAAAAAATAAATCATATTATTCATTACTAATCATTAGGGATCGTATGAAGGAAATTAATGATAGACAAAGATGCAGTTGATAATATTAATCTAGATTCCTACTGTGTCTAGTGTGTAGATTGATGTGAAAGTAGTCCAAAGTGAATATATTATATTTATTTTCTTTAATATATATAAAAGCCATAAAACCAGGTACTTATGATCATTATTTAAATTTGTGAATTTTGTATATTCTGGATTCTCAACATCTTTGTTTGGCTAAAACTGAATAAATACTAGACATGGAGCGAATGCTTTGCAAATGTATTTGAATACGAATATGAATATGTACTGCATTAAAAAATTTTATTGCATAAGAATGGGAATTCAGGTAAAAATGAAAGTATTTGAATACCAGTGCAGATACTTTCAAAATGTATTCATGAATGCATTCATGAATATATTCTATAATATTATTTCAGTAATCATTTCAGTTATATTTTATTTTTAAAAATCATATGATTTTCTTATTTTTTTTAAATAAAAATTCTATTGGCACAATATTTGTTATTAAATTTTAATAAATAGTTAAACTCTGTTATAATATCCATGCTATAAGTTATATGGCCAAGTCAAAATCTGTGTGACAATAGCACTCCATTTGTTAATAAAATAAATGAAATCAATCCTCTTCCCTGTTTCCAAAGATACTATCAAAATCATACATAAGCTAAACACCAACAACTCATAATAAAGCTTATATTTATTACCACACAAAACAAGCATGTGCCTCTTTCCCAAATCATATTCTTATCATATATAACAGCTGAGCACCGTGACCCATGGGTCCCTTGTTTTCATGATATTCTTGGAAGCTTTTATAACTTTAGAATTATCATTGACCATGTAAAGATGAAATATTTACTCTATAAAACATTTTTTTCTACATTTGATGTGCTTATCAGTGTTAAATAGATCCTTTAGTGTTTAAATTATTTATTGTAAATGCTGCATACTGCATAGTTTAAATTGTGATAAAATTTAGATATGGAATTGCTAAACATGAATACCTAATCTGTTTCATTCCCTCAAATCTGTATATATCTATGCTTTTATTCAGCTAGTGTTCTAAGGTAGGCCCTGTATTGTCACCCAAGCAAAAATTAACATATAATTGGATATTCTTTTGTACACTTAACAAAAATTGAAACTTACAATAAATCTTAACAACAAGGGTAAGATATTCTACTGTAGATGAGTGTACTTCAGGATATTCCAAAATAGACTGTTTCACCTAGTTACATATAAGCTATAATAATCAGAAATTCTAAAGAAAGCTAGTTTATTTCAGGATATCCAAAGTAAAATCTCAATGTGAACCAATGTACATTGGAATATTCCAATGTCAACTGGTTGAGATTGGATTAAAACACTATTCCCTTCTCAACCATTTAGATGGGAAATCCCATCTTAGCTGGTAGATAGCCCTTTTGCTCTACGCGAGGTTTCCTTCCTCGCTGAGCTCTCCTTAGGACACCTGCGTTACCATTCGACAGATGTCTCAACTAGTTGCAATGGAATTCCCTTCTCAACTAGTTGAGTTCCGAACTCAATTGGATTCCCATCTGCACTGTGACATTTACAGTGATTGCATCATGCATCAGCAGCATGGTTTATATATAGGCTGCAAATGATTAATATACCCATTAAGAGATTTCTTTCTAAAATAGTGCTAGAATTTAAAGTGTTAGAATGTCTAAATGAATTCTTTTTTTAATGGAGCAGTAGAATTTATTACTTTTCTGTATCTTTGTTTTAAAATAGTGCTGGAAATATAGAAAATAAGGCCAGTTTGAGGAAAAGGATAATCTTCTTATATGCTGTAGTACTAGGAAGAATCATTATTAACATTACTAGCTAACTTGTTGGGGTTTTCCTGGCTCATTTGTTTGGGGAGTCCTAAATGTGTGTCCCAGTAGTAGGAGTTACAAACTATAGAATTAGGTTTCTGCTTTTTTTCAACTGAATTACCTATGTTATAAACTTGTGCAAATGCTATGAAAATTATAGAGACTTAGTCCGAACAACATAAACTAACATATAAAAGGCACTTGCAAAGAGCATAAAAATGTCATAAAATTTTACAAAAAAATGTCATAAAATCATAAAAAAAAAATTCTCAAAAGTGAGTGGGAGGCCTGGCAATGTTATAATCATGGATATTCAGCTCTCTGTTGGTATATAAAGACAACTGTACATGGATTATAGATTATTGGTGTCCCTACTCAACTTAATTCAAGAACTTGCCATCAATGAGATATATCTGTATTTTAATTTTGCATTCAGTATGCATCTGTTATAATTTTAAATATATTCCTGATTTCTTTTTTATAAAAGGTCAGCTGAAAAGCATTTTGTAATGGGAAAATTAATTTCAAAGTTATTTCAAGTAGGGACCACTTTTGTGTACAGATGGCAGCACTTGGTTTACCATTGGCAGATTGCCAGTGCCTTGATGTTGGCCATTAGCCAAGATGATGTCAGCTCTATAAATAGTTTTGGCACGGTGCCAGGATTTGAAGAAGTGCAGCCAGGTATAGGTCAAGAGTTCACTCAGTGCAGTAGCTGCATACTATTTATAGCTTTGGCAGACTGCTCACTGCATCAGATTAGGCACCAAAGTTTACCCTGGATCTATTTATAACTTTGGCAGACTGCCAACTGTGTCAGATTATGCAACAGGCCTCATCAGCCCAGTGCGTCAAACTCTGGGGAAGTTTGATGTATTGGCCTGATATTTTGACCTGTCTGTGCGTCTTTGATGGTATTATCATTTACAAGACAGGTGGTGCCACCTACGTTGACTTTTGCAGTGTATGCGCCTGCTTATTTCTACAGAGGAATTTGATACATCAGCCTAAAATTGGGCATGTTTATACATATCAGGTAGCTTTATAGTGTACAAGACTGGTGGCGCCACATACAATAATATTTGCACAGTGTATTTCCCTGCTTCTTTCACAGGAGGGGTTTGACATATCAGTCTGACATTTGGCATATGTATATATCATTTTGTTGTATACAAGACTGGTGGTGCCAGCTACAATCATTGTATCTGCCAAAACAGAGTTTTGTGGATACTATGTTTTCAGTCGGACCCTGCCGCCGCTGCCACTGCGGCATAGGTTTCTGGAGAACTGCTCAGGAACAACTGGGCAGAATTTTTTTAAATTCGGAATTATGATCGGGTCACATGTAAACTTCTGCGCCCTCATTATTGGTTGACATCTGACCTTTCCTCTCTGCCCAGCGTCCATTTGTGCGTCTGTTTCCACACATAAACCCACATATCTCAGGAACTGTTTGACCGATCAGGCTAAAAATTTCCCACAAATGTAGCCCTTGGATAGCTTTATAACATACACTAAAATGGTGGCGCCACCTGCAACCATTTTTGCACAGCATCCATCTGTTCATCTGCTTTTGGATAAAAAATACTCATATCTCTGCATTGGTTGGACTTATCCACATGAAATTTTGCATGTGTATACATCCTAGACAGCTTTCTTGATTTTATGACAGGTGGCGCCACCTACATTCATGCTTAAGCTGCAGACATCCAACCTCATATCTCCGGAACCGTTTGACCACTTGGGCCAAAATTTTGCATGTGTATAGATCTTTCATAGCTCTTTATCATAAGCAAAACTGGTGGCGCCACCTGCAACCATTTTTGCACAGCATCCATCTGTTCATCTGCCTTGGGATAAAATCACTCATATCTCGGCAGTGGTTTGACTTATCCACCTGAAATTTTGCAGGTTTTTACATCCTGGACAGCTTTCTTGATTTTGTGACAGATGGCGCCACCTACATTCAAATTTACGCTGCAGACATCCAAGCTCATATCTGGGGAATCATTTGACCGATTGGGCAAAAATTTTGCATGTTTATAGATCTCACATAGCCCTTTATCATACGCAAAACTGGTGGCGCCACCTGCAATCATTTTTGCACAGCGTCTGTCTGTTTGTTTTCTGTGGGATAAAATCACTCATATCTCTGCAGTGGTTTGACATATCTGCCTAAAATTTTGCAGGTTTATACATACTGGTTAGCTTTCTGGAATTTGTGTCAGGTGGTGCCACCTTCATTTATGTATACACTGCATACATTCAGGCTTATATCTCAGGACTGGTTTGAAATTTCCCCCTGGAATTTTGCATGTGTATAGATCACACATAGCTCTTAATAATACACAAAATTGGTGGCGCAACCTGCCACCATTTTCCACAGCGTCCATCTGTTTGTCTGCCATGGGTTAAAATCTCTCATATCTCAGTAGTGTTTTGACTTATCTGCCTAAAATTTTGTATGTTTATACATCTTGGATAGCTTTCTTGATCTTGTGGCAGGTAGCGCCACCTACATTTATGGATACGCTGCAGACATTCAGGCTTATATCTCAGGGCTGGTTTGACATATCCCTCTGAAATTTTGCATGTATGTGTATAGATCTCACATAGCTCTTAATCATACACAAAATTGGTGGTGCCACCTGCCACCATTTTTGCACAGCGTACATTTGTTTGTCTGCTGTGGGCTAAAATCACTCACATCTCAGTAGTGGTTTGACTTATCTGCCTAAAATTTTGCATGTTTTTACATCTTGGACAGCTTTCTTGATTTTGTGGTAGGTGGCACAACCTACATACACTTTTCAGCTGCAGACATCCAGGCTATAATGCAACACACCTCACTCTCTTTCCCCTTGCCGCTCAATTCATGCCTCACTTCACCCATCCCACTCTATTTTGGCAGATACACTTAGTCACTTATTGACTGTCCGTATGCTAGTTTTTGTGTTGTGTGCACCTATGCCAGAATTTCAGAAGTGATGATTAATTGTTCTTATTCTAAATGTTTAGTGCTTGCATTGTTCATATACATGTTACACATGTTCTTGAAAAGTAATGGTCCAGCATTGAAGCATTATACCTGGTGTAATCTCATTGCACTGGTTCGCATTAGGCCTGTAGGCCTTGTTAACAGCTTCTAAAAAATGTAGATTTATGATTTTAGATATTCCTCATGCCAGGCAATGTTTACAATCACAGGTATACAGCTCTCTGTGGGTATATAAATATGGCTGTACATGGATTTTAAATAATTGGTATCCATACTCAACTTACTTCAAGATTTTACCATCAGTGAGATGTATCTGTATTATAATTTTGCATTCAGTATGTATCTGTAGTAATTTTTGGCAAACCTGTGAGCTAATGCGATGGTGTGGCGGCATCCAGTGTCTGTAAGTTAACCGATACTTTCTCTAAAAATAAGCCATATGAAAAACTGCATTTTCTCAGATTTTACAGAGATAAAGCTGAAAAACCTTTAAAAATCTTCTCCTCCGAAACGGTCAAGCCAAATTGTTCAATATTTCACAGAAATAATCTCTTATACTGTCTTTCTCAAGTTTGTTTGAATGGTTCAAGTTCAGTGAATTTTGGCAAAGTTACAGGAAGTTTCAACTTAGTCATCTGTCCAAAAAAGCATACTAAAATGACAATCTCAGAAAGGCCGGAGCTATCATCACCAAATTTTATTCCAGTGTTGGTCACATGAGTCATATACGAAATTTAGGTATCGGTGGTGCCACCTGCATTGACCTTTTGAGCTCAGCTGACTATAAGTCATCTGAGCTATAGTCTTGGTCCATTGTCCGTCGTCCGTCCGTCTGTCATGCCTTCCGTCCGTCTATCCGGATGTCCGTCCGTAAGACTGGCACGTTTCGACACCATTGGACCTACGAATCTGAAATTTGCCATACAGTTAGATGTCCCAAAAATCTCCTACCATGCCGATAAATTGGGTCAGTAGGACTTAGTTCTTCGAGATATTAAGGAAAAACCTCAATTTTTTATTAGAAATCTATTTTCATACTTCAGGACTGTCTAATATCAAAACCACCCATCTGGTTTTCTTCATATTTACCATAAATATTCCTCTATATAGTTCCTATGTACATGCCAGAAATTAAGTCAGTATTATTTAATTTAAAAATGTTATGGGCCCAAACATAATGGACTTTGTAAAACAATCAGGAAAGAAATTTGGTCACTTAAGACCAAAAGTGTTAAAGGTAGGGACTTTTTTTCAGTAATACAACTTTAATTGATCAAAATTTAATTATATACCAAAAATTAGATCAAAATCTGTTAAATTTTTTTTAATATTGCCAAAAATATAAAATTGGTACCTTAAATTTTGCCCAAGTTTGACCATGGCACGTTTTTTTCCTGTAAGTACTGTGGATTTAATTTTCACAGCATGTTTTTGTTAGCATTTTCTCTGTTAACACCAAAAATTTGAAACCAGTTGATCAAAAACTGTAGATTTTATTCAAGTTTTCAAGCACCATGTAACATATTGTTTACATCAAGCTAGTCATATGCAGTTTGCAAGAGCTAAGCTCCCCAGCTTCAGTTCTAAGTTCCTTAAATTTAGCATACAGTTAGATGTCTCCAAAATCCACTACCATGCCAAGAATTTTATCACTAGGACTTAATTCCTTCGAAATATTAATGAAAAATATTTCACTGTTACACTGTTGATATAATTTTCATATCATGCACACATAAGGATTTTGTAGTTTAGAAAGCTGAAAGAAATTGGCCAAATATTGTAGCTTTTATTAATGTTCATATGAGACCATGTCAGACCCAGGCTTAATCCAGCCCCTCTTCAGTCACCTGTATGTTGACCTTGTTGACCTTTCATCAGATTATGCATGCTTGAGCGAAGCATACACTGGGGCAGCCAGGCAGCTAATGCCCAGCCGCAGTTGATCCAGGTGTCCAACCCAACTCATCTAGTAGTTGTTTTGAAAAACAACATAGGTAACAATAAACAATAAATTAATAATTTTGTATTGTTTTTTTATAACAAATTAAAGAAAAATTAATAGAAAAGGAATTTTTTAGTTGATGAGTAACAGAAAATTAACTTGCAGTTACTGATGATGTAAGAATCTTGTATGGATGGATAGAATGTCAATGTCAATGTTATTCCAAATAACACCATGCAGTCACCTATGGTATTTTTCAGTGAAATTTTAATGATAAAAAAATAAATCATATTATTCATTACTCATCATTAGGGATCATATGAAGGAAATAAATGATAGACAAAGGTGCAGTTGATAATATTAATCTAGATTCCTACTGTGTCTAGTGTGTAGATTGATGTGAAAGTAGTCCAAAGTGAATATATTACATTTATTTTTTTTAATATAAATAAAAGCCATAAAACCAGGTACTTATGATCATTATTTAAATTTGTGAATTTTGTATATTCTGGATTCTCAACATCATTGTTTGGCTAAAACTGAATAAATACCAGACATGGTGTGAATGCTTTGCAAATTAATTTGAATACGAATATGAATATGTACTGCATTAAAAAATTTTATTGCATATAAGAATGGGAATTCAGGTAAAAATGAAAGTATTTGAAGTATTTGAATTGCAGATACTTTCAAAATGTATTCATGAATGCATTCATGAATATATTCTATATTATTATTTCAATAATCATTTCAGTTCTATTTTATTTTAAAAAATCATATGATTTTCTTCTTATTATTTTTTTTAATAAAAATTATATTGGCACAATATTTGTTATTAAATTTTAATAAATAGTTAAACTCTTTTATTATATGTGCTGCTTGCAAGTTATACCTCTATAGTCTCCAAAGATACTATCAAAATCATACATAAGCTAAACACCAACAACTAATAATAAAACTTATATTTATTACCACACAAAACATGCAAGTGCCTCTTTCCCAAATCATATTTCTTTATCATATATAACAGCTGAGCACCGTGACCCATGGGTCCCTTGTTTTGTACAGGGGTCATCGGTCATCTGTACATTAACACATAATTTCTCAGGAATAGCAGGAGCTACCATCCCCAGATTTTATGCAATAATCTGTCACATATCAAATG
The DNA here is from genome assembly GCA_026874595.1 of Sipunculus nudus. NCBI lineage: Eukaryota > Metazoa > Annelida > Sipuncula > Golfingiida > Sipunculidae > Sipunculus > Sipunculus nudus. The sequence goes on from CM049313.1 coordinate 29,546,446, forward strand.
TTAAGGGATTCAGCATATTTTTTTGCTATCTGCATTTACTTAGATTTTATAGGGGAAAAGCTGAAAAACATATGAAAAAATCTTCTTCTCGAAAACAGAGAAGCCAAGTTGTTCAGTATTTTACAGAAATGATCCCAGAGGCAAGCCCTCTCAAGTTTGATTTCCATTTGATGAATTATAGCGGAGTTACATGAATTTGAACTTAGTCATTTGGCCAAGTAAGCATACTGACATAGTAATATCAGAAATGACAGAAAGTAGAATTGACAAGTATTGTGCAAATGTTCGTCACATGACATATTTGAAATTGCAGATTTCATGGTGCCACCTACATTGACCTGTTTTTAGCTCAGCTGACTATAAGTCATCTGAGCTATAGTCGTGGTCCTTTGTCCGTCGTCCGGCCGTCAGTCCATTAACAGGGCACGTTTTAAAACCTTTGGACCTACGAATCCAAAATTTTGCATACCATTCTATGTTCCCAAAATCTCCTACCATTCCGAAAATTGGGTCATTAGGACTTCGATCCTTCGAGATATTAAGGAAAAACCTCCGTTTTCCATAAAAAAGCCATTGTTACACTTCAAGGGTGCCTAATATCAAAACCACTGATCTGTTCTTGGTCATATTTAACATTCATATTCTTCCATACATTTTCTATGAGCATACCAAAAATTAGGTCAGTATTGGGTATTATTTTGAAGTTATGGGCCCAAATATAATGCAGTTTTAAAAAATCAGGAAATATATTTACTCACCTAACATGAGAATTGCTGGAGCTGGAGACTTTTTTTCAGGAATATAACTTTATTTAATCAAGATTCAATTATTTACCCAAAATGAGATCTGAATTTTGCAAAATTTTCAAGTTATTAGCATAAATAAAAAATATATACCATAAATTTTGTCCAACTTTGGGAATGGCACGTTTTTTCCCTGTAAGTACTGTTGATTTAATTTTCACAGCATATATACATAAGGATTTAATCTTTTGAAATCTGAAATTTCAAAGGAATTGATTGAAAAGAGTAGCTTTTATTCAAGTTTTCATACACCATGTCAAGTGTTGTTTACATCTGGCCCACCTAGTAGAACAGCCATCACTTGCATTATGTAACCCACCCCAGGCAGCTTGCCTCAGGCTCAGCTTGGCCGCTACTAGCAGGCTTCCCCACTGCCCTGCACTCCCCCCCCCCCCCCCCCCCCCGACGGTGCATTAACTAGATGAATGTTATAATTTTCTGTATTTTATTTTATTCATGGCTATGCTACATTTTAGATTTTGTATTGTACTATCAGGGTAACAATGATTAAAGTGCACATTTAATAGTGTCCACAAAGTGGTGTATTGCTATGAAAGTGTGGATGTTCATCAGATAAGTAATTCCTTACTTCAGAAGAGTAAAAACTTCACCAGGTGTGAAATTGACTATTAATTCCAATAATAAATTATAGCTGAGATTGTAATTAGCATAATGATATTGTTTGTCCCTCATTCAACCAAAAGTGTGTATACTTTATTTGAAAAGATGTTTTTATTTTATCAAATTTACTTAATCTTTTATTTTATTACGGTGAATAAAATTAAACATGTACGGAAATACAATGTGCAAAACTTTTTAATAGTGATTCAAGGAATATTCTTGTAGATGCCATGTTGTGGCATTATTTTCTTTTAAATTCAGTTTAAACATTTGTGATTTAAAAATAATAAAATATATGTGTATGCATAATATGACCCAATATGAGCTACATTCTGGATATATAATGATTGCAAATTAGAATTCTAATATTTTAACTTATATTTTCAGTTGTTTTATTACAAATTTATAAAACTTTAAAATAAAAAAATGAATCAGATTTAAAACTATTAATGGAAAAAGTGGATATGCTAAAAAAAATAGGCTTACATATCAACTTAAATGCATTATTTCCTTGAAAGTGAAATAAAGGTATTAGTCCATTCTGTCCACTTGCCTGTCCATCTGTAAATTTTTTATATGCATCACAGTATCTCAAAACTTTTACTGTTTCCTCTATATAGTTTCTATGTACGTGCCAGTAATATAGTCGGTATTATATAATTTAAAAAAGTTATGGGCAGAAACAAAATGGACTTTGTAAAAAATAAGGAGAGACAATTGGTCACTTAAGAGAAAAAGGGTTAAAGCTAGGGACTTTTTTTCAGTAATACAACTTCAATTAATCAAAATTTAATTGTAAACCAAAAATTAGATCAAAATCTGTTAACTTTTTTTAAATATTGGCAAAAATATAAAATTGGTACCTTAAATTTTGGCCAAGTTTGACCATGGCACGTTTTTTTCTTGTATAAACATTTGATTTACTTTTCACAGTCAGTATATATAGATTTAATCTGTTAAATTCTGAAATTTGAGAGTAAAAGCTTAAAAATTATTCTAGTTATTGAAGTTTTTCTGAGGCTCTAATGTATTTACATTTTGAACCTCCAGACCAGCAATGTCTGGTCCCTACAGCCTTGTCTGGGTAAACCTGTTAGTGATGCAACACTGCTTTTACAAATGTAGAATTACATGTGGCAACCCCCCCCCCCCCCCCCCCCCAACCCAGCAAGATATGTTGCATTACTTTCATTCTTTAACCGATTGCTGTTTAGATCCAATGTATACAAATTTTCCAATCTTGAATCAAGTGTTATTTTCAGATATTTATTATTTTGCAAATTTTAAAAATATATTTTTAGAAAAAATTAAATTCATTTGTGTTTCTATTAAATATCTATTTTCATACTTCAGGACTGTCTAATATCAAAACCACTCATCTGGTTTTCTTCATATTTACCATAAATATTCCACTATATAGTTCCTATGTATATGTCAGAAATTAAGTCTGTTTTATATAATTTAAAAAGTTATGGGCCCAAACATAATGGACTTTGTAAAAAAATCAGGGGAGATATTTGGTCACTTAAGACCAAAAATGTTAAACCTAGGGACTTTTTTCAGAATTACAACTTTAGTTTAATTGAATACCAAAAATTAGATCAAAATCTGTTAATTTTTTTAAATATTAGCAAAAATATTAATTTGGTACCTTAAATTTTGCCCAAGTTTGACCATGGCATGTTTCTTTCTTGTAAGAACATTTGATTTACTTTTCACAGTCGATATATATAGATTTAATCTGTTAAATTCTGATATTTCAAAGTAAAAGCTTAAAAATTGTTCCAGTTATTGAAGTTTTTCTGAGGCTCTAATGTATTTTCAATTTGAACCTCCAGACCAGCCATGTCTGGTCCCTACAGCCTTGCCTGGGTAAACTTATTAGTGATGCAACACTGCTGTCACAAATGTAGAATCACATGGCAACCCTGACCTCCCCCCCCCCCCCCCCCCCAACAGATATGTTGCGTTAGTTACATACTCTAATTGCATTGCTGTTTTCGATCCAATGTATACAACTTTTCCTGAATCAAGTGTTATTTCAAGATATTTATTATTTTGCAAATTTAAAAAAATATATTTTAAGAAGAAAAAATAAATACATCTGTGTATATAATGTGATGTTGACTGAGCAGATTAACTGTAAATGTTGATGCAATTTAGTATTGTTAATCAACTCAAATTTTCAAATATAATTAATATATACTGTAAATGTATAGTAAAATTTATATATTTTGTCCAAAATTTCCCTTAACAAAAAATTGATGTAATAAAAAAATGAGGACCTAATGCAAACATTTGTTCAGTATTTTTCTGCCTCAGTAGAATGGGAATTAAAGTGATTTGCTTTGTTTTTCTTTCTCTCTGTCTGTTTTTAAATATTCAATAATTATGAATAATACTTTTTAGCTCAGCTGACTTTCAGTCATGCTGGGCTATAGCGATGGGTCTTTGTCCGTCGTCCTTCCGTCCAGCCGTCCGGACTTTAGCAGGGCACAAATCGTAACCATAGGGGCTAGGGCCATGAACCCTATGCAGTCTTAGAGGTTCTAAAAAGATCTCCTTGTAAACCTGAAATTAGGTCACTGCAACCTACCCCCAAGAAATAATTCTTTTAGCCAAAATTTTCATACCAAACCTTCCATCTTTCAAATACAGCTCACCTACCAACAGGGGAAGAACCATAATTATTTTGAGGTCACAAGGTCAAAGGTCAAGGTCACAGAACCAACTTCTTTGAAAAGCCTGTGGATGCATTTTAAGCCAAACCTTTCATCCCAATTCTTTGATCTTTCACATATAGCTCACCTAGTAAGTGGGAGAAGAATCCTAGAGATTTTGAGGTCACAAGGTCAAAGGTCAGGGTCACAGGATCCACTTCTTTGAAAAGGTTGTGGACACATTTCAAGCTAGACCTTTTATTCCAAACCTTTCAGCACTGATATCGCTTCTCTACCAACAGGGGAAAAGACCTGTTAATTTTGAGGTCAAAGGTCAAGTTCACAGCACCCTCTTCTTGCGTGGAGTCATTTTCAGCAAACTTTTTAATCTATACTTTCTATCTGTCATATATGGCTTACCTACCAATAGGGGAAGAAGCCTATTGATATTGAGTTCAAAAGGTCAAAGGTCAATGTCACAATATTGTTCTAAATGCTTGTGAACATATTTCAAGTGAAACTGTTCAACCCAAACCTTCAGTCTTTCACATATGCCACATCTATGCATCACTCAATGTGATTCAAACTTCATATTTATGGGTCTTTTTGCATGAAGAAATAACTAATTGATTTTGAGGTCAGCTGGTCAGGAGGTTAAAGGTTGCAGGTCTAAGTTATTCACTCATTTGGTTGCCAAGTAATTACACCCGGCCAGATGTAATTGGTTAGTAGTTACCCATCATTTAGAAAGAATCCAGTTGATATGTGGGCAAAAGGCCAAAGTCATAGGTCAGGTCAACTTATTTTGTAGACCATCTCTATTTTTCTTGTATATATAAGCTTGCACTCCAGCTGGTACATCTCACCGTGTGGCTGTAATTGTGAGTGACACTGGTGACATATGACTCCCTTTTGTATCAGGCTATTAAGTGATAAGGCTGAGTGATAGGTACCTCGTTACTGCATAACAAAACACTGTTGTTGGAATACTTCAGCCAGGAATTAACACTATGAGAGTATAGTATTAAGGTTTAGGTACTGATTTATTAGATGATGGGAACATTTTGCAGTTTATTTTATGGAATCATAGCTGTAAATGTAGTTTCCTAGATATCTGAATATTTTTATATAAATCACCACATATAAAAGCAAGTGTTTGTTCTCATAATATGTGGATGTGTACTTGATTTAGGATGGCTTTATTTTATTACAAGACTTTTGTCATGCTTTCTGCATTTCTTTTCTTTAAGGTTTTGCAGTTTACCAACCCTGCTGACCCCATTGAAAAGCAGAATGATAATAAAAAATATTGGACCTACACTTTTGCATATCTATAAATCTGATTTGAACGCCTGAACATGCCTTTTGAATTGTTTTGGACATTCATTACTGTAACATCATTTGGAGAATTTGCCCCAAGTTTGGTCTCTTATTGGAGGATGTGTGATATCAAATGTCAGACTTGTCAGAAATCCATTTTGTCTGCCAGTTAGCCACCTTAGAAATCCTTTTTCAGTGCAGTTTCAGTAATTTTCCTTCAATTTTTGGTCCGATTTAGAGAATGGTTGTTATCTGATTTCAGACCTGTCAGAAGTCCAAAATGGCCATCAGGCAACCATCTTTAAATTCTGTTTGATCATATTATCTCAAGAACTGTTAAAGTGAAGGCAGTCAGATGTATATTAATGTAATCTTGCAAAGGATTGGGTCAAATATTTCTTAATAAATATTATCATCACATATGAAAGTGCAGTACAGTTGGCTTGTATTGAATAAAAATTCATACAGAAGCACCTGTTTCTCCATAATTCTTGCATGGATTTCCTTGATTTTTTTGCTATATATTTTGATCTTATATTTGCCCTTTGTGGTGTTCCTTTTCAGACTGACAGGTATCAAGTAAGCTATGGGAATAGTTCTGGACACCTTAACAATCATACATTTTCCTCAGACCATCAGTTCACTGTGTTTTAACCAGACATAGGTGATATATATTTCTGTTGTCGTAGAAAATTTCAACAAATTGGCAAATTGGTTCTTCAAAATTTGACTGGAAGTTGTGAATCTCAGCCCATGATGTCACAGGTCATGCTTGGCAGCTAAGCGTCATGACCCATGGGTCACTTGTTTTACTTGTAAGATTAAATTTTGTTTTCCTGTATGTTTATGCAAAGGTGTTGTAACTTTCCTCACTCCCTGCCACTGAGTATTTGTTTAGGACAATATTCTTCTGGCATCCTCCCCCCCCCCCCCACCCAATCAGGTCAAACAGCTGAGTCCCCATGTAACCCTTCACCACCAAACAACACCAGATTTTGAGTCATCTCTTCTCTATATTCACACTTAGACAGACTCATTCACTTCAGATTGTTTTCCTCTATAGGTCACCTGCATGTCCCATCAGTAACTTCTTCTCTGAACTCCCAAGTTTTAGTCTCTCAAGTTGACCTCAACCTGCCTATAGTGATCATGGGTGATTTCAATATTGACATTTCTGATATAATATATAACACCAAATTGACACAATTATGTCAACTCTTTAAATGTCAACTACTAGTCAGAGAACCAACCAATGACCATGGAAATACCATAGATCTTGTCTTTACTAACTGTTTCAATGCTTCAGTTTCAACATTAGAAAACACATGGTCAGATCACAAGATATTATTAGCAACAATCCACCATTCTTCAATTCAGATCAAATATGGCAACTTTTCATAGCTTAATCTACAATTTCTTCTCTATAGATACTTTTTGAGACATTCTGTTTCCTCTGTAATTCAGCAACAACTGCTTCCCAAAACATATAAGATTTCTACTTTTCCATAAATATTTTGATTTATTAAATGTGTATTTTTAGCTCAGCTGACTGAAAGTCATCTGAGCTATAGCGATCACTCTTTGTCCGTCGTCCGTCTGTCCGTCCGTTAACCAGGCACAAATCGTAACCGCTGGACCTAGAACCTTGTAACTTGGCATTCTGAGAGGTCCATGAAAAATCTCCTTGGAAACCAGAAATTAGGTCTCTGTTACCCATATCCTTTTGAGCTATGGGGCCCCAAAGTACCCCCCAGAAAAGTCAAAAATTTCATACAAAAACATCAATATCTCATTTACTACATCACTGATGGTCATGATTTTTTGCATACATATTGATCATGAGATGTTCCATCAGTTCCTGCAGACTGGTGGAGCCACCTGTATTTTTTTATTTTTTACGAATTTTTTTCTCTATTTTTGAGACCTTTAAAAATGTGAACATCTGTTAACAAGGCACAAATTGTAAAGACTGGACCTAGAATCTTCATTCTGGAGACATTGAGAGGTCAATGAAAAAATGTCCATGGAAACCAGAAATTAGGTCTCTGTTACCCATATCCTTCGAGCTATGGGGCCCCGAAGTACCCCCCAGAATAGTCAAAAATTTCATACAAAAACTTCAATATCTCATTAACTACATTACTGATGGTCATGATTTTTTGCATGGATATTGATCATGGAGTGTTTCATCAGTTCTGCAGACTGGTGGCGCCACCTGTATTTTTTCAATTTTTACGAATTTTTTTCTCTATTTTTGAGACCTCTGAAGATGCAGTCATCTGTTAACAGGGCACAAATCGTAACGACAAATCATATCTTCTCTCTTGACATGCAGAGAGGCCCATAAAAAGTCTCCTTGGAAACCTGAAATTAGGTCTCTGTTACCCATAACCTCTGAGCTATGGGGCTCCGAAGTACCCCCCAGAATAATGGAAAATTTGATACAAAAGTTCAAGTAACTGATCAACTATTGCATTGATCACCATGATTCTTTGCATTGATTTTGATCATGGGGTGTTTCATCAGTTTCTGCAGACTGGTGGTGCCACCTGTATTTTTTGGATTTCTACGTGTTTTTTTCTCTATTTTTGAGACATTAAAAGATGCGGTCATCGGTTAACAGGGCACAAATCCTAATGACTGGACCTAGAATCGTCTCTCTTGACATGCAGGGAGGCCCATGAAAAGTCTCCTTGGAAACCTGAAACTAGGTCTCTGTTACCCATAACCTCTGAGCTATGGGGCTCAGAAGTACCCCCCAGAATAATGGAAAATTTGATACAAAAGCTCAAATATCTGAACAACTATTGTATTGATCACCATGATTCTTTGTATGGATATTGATCATGGGATGTTTCATCAGTTTCTGCAGTCTGGTGGCGCCACCTGTATTTTTTAGATTTTTACGAATTATTTTCTCTATTTATGAGACCTTAAGATGGGGTCATCTGTTAACAGGGCATAAATCGTAACGCCTGGACCTAGAATCTTCTCTCTTGACATGCAGGGAGGCCCATTAAAAGTCTCCTTAGAAACTTAGAAAAAGGTCTCTGTTACCCATTTTCTTCGAGCTATGGGGCTCCCAAGTACCCCCCAGAATGATGGAAAATTTGATACAAAAGCCCAAGTATCTGAAAAACTATTGCAATGATCACCATAATTCTTTGCACGGATATTGATCTTGGAATGTTTCATCAGTTTCTGCAGTCTGACGGCACCACTGGTATTTTTTCGATTTTTAAGAATTTTACAGGGCACAAATCTAATGCCTAGACCTAGAATCTTCTGTCTTGACATGGAGAGAAGCCCATAAAAAGTTTCCTTGGAAACCTCAAATTAGGTCTCTGTTACCCATATTCTTCGAGCTATTGGGCTCAGAAGTACCCCCCAGAATAATGGAAAATTTGATACAAAAGCTCAAGTATCTGAACAACTAATGCATTGATCACCATGATTCTTAGCATTGATATTGATCATGGGGTGTTTCATCAGTTTCTGCAGTCTGGTGGCGCCATCTGTATTTTTTTCAATTTTTAGCTCAGCTGACTGAAAGTCATCTGAGCTATAGCGATCACTCTTTGTCCGTCGTCCGTCTGTCCGTCCGTTAACCAGGCACAAATCGTAACCACTGGACCTAGAACCTTGTAACTTGGCATTCTGAGAGGTCCATGAAAAATCTCCTTGGAAACCTCAAATTAGGTCTCTGTTACCCATATCCTTTGAGCTATGGGGCCCCAAAGTACCCCCAAGGAAAGTAAAAAATTTCATACAAAAACTTCAATATCTCATTAACTACATCACTGATGGTCATGATTTTTTGCATACATATTGATCATGTGATGTTCCATCAGTTCCTGCAGACTGGTGGTGCCACCTGTATTTTTTTATTTTTTACGAATTTTTTTCTCTATTTTTGAGACCTTTGAAAATGTGAACATCTGTTAACAAGGCACAAATCGTCAGGACTAGACCTAGAATTTTCATTCTTGAGACATTGAGAGGTCAATGAAAAAATCTCCTTGGAAACGAGAAATTAGGTCTCTGTTACCCATATCCTTTGAGCTATAGGGCCCAAAAGTACCCCCTTGATTAGTCAAAAATTTCTTACAAAAACTTCAATATCTCAATAACTACATCACTGATGGTAATGATTTTTGGCATACATATTGATCATGAGATGTTCCATCAGTTCTTGCAGACTGGTGGCACCACCTGTATTGTTAGATTTTTTTACGATTTTTTCCTTTATTTTTGAGACCTTTAAGGATGCTGTCATCTGTTAATGTGGCACAAATCGTAACGACTGGACCTAGAATCTTCATTCTCGAAACACTTAGAGACCTATGAAAAGTCTCCATGGAAACCTGAAATTAGGTCTCTGTTACCCAGATCCTTTGAGCTATGGGGCCCAAAAGTACCCCCCAGAATTGTCAAAAATGTCATACAAAAACTTCAATATCTCATTAACTACATCACTGATGGTCATGATTTTTGGCATACGTATTGATGATCAGATGTTCCATCAGTTCCTGCAGACTGGTGGCGCCACCTGTATTGTTAGATTTTTTTACGATTTTTTCCTCTATTTTTGAGACCTTTAAGGATGCTGTCATCTGTTAACGTGGCACAAATCATAACGACTGGACCTAGAATCTTCATTCTCGAAACACTTAGAGACCCATGAAAAGTCTCAATGGAAACCTGAAATTAGGTCTCTGCTACCCATATCCTTCAAGCTATGGGGCCCCAAATTACCCCCCAGAATGTCAAAAATTTCATACAAAAACTTCAATATCTCATTAACTACATCACTGATGGTCATGATTTTTGGCATACGTATTGATGATGAGATGTTTCATCAGTTTCTGCAGACTGGTGGCGCCACCTATATTTTTCAATTTTTACGAATTGTTTTCTCTATTTTTGAGACCTTTAAAAATGTGAACAGGGCAAAATCATAAAGACTGGACCTTGAATCTTCATTCTTGACACACTGATAGGTCCATGAAAAGTCTCCATGGAAACCTGAAATAAAGTCTCTGTTACCCATATACTTTGAGCTGTGTGATGGGCTCCCAATTAGCCCCCAGAATAATGGAAAATTTGATAAAAACAAACTGCAACATCTCAATAACTACAACACTGATGGTCATGATTTTTTGCATACATATTGATTAAGAGGTGTTCCATCAGTTCCTGCAGACTGGTGGTGCCACCTGTATTTTTTCAAATTTTCACAATTTTTTTTTCTCTAATTTTGAGACCTTTAAGGATGTAGTTATCTGTCAACAGGGTACAAATTGTAACGACTGGACCAAGAATCTTCATTCTTGACAGACAGGGAGACCCATGAAAAGTCTCCATGGAAACTTGAAATGAGGTCTCTGTTACCCAAAATCTCTGAGCTATGGGGCTCCGAAGTACCCCCAAGAATAATGGAAAATTTGATACAAAAGCTTAAGTATCTGATAAACTAATGCATTGATCACCATAATTCTTTTCATGGATATTGGTCATGGAATGTTCCATCAGTTTCTGCAGACTGGTGGCACCACCTGTATTCTTTCGATTTTTTAAGATTTTTTGGTTCAGCTGACTGAATGTCATTAAAGCTATAGTGACCACTCTTTGTCCGTCGTCCGTCTGTCTCTCTGTCTGTTAACCAGGCACAAATCGTAACCATGGACTTGGAATCTTCTATATTGACATCCAGGGAGGTCCATGAAAAAAATCTCCAAGAAAACCTGAAATTAGGTTTGTGTTACCCATATCCTGCGAGATATGGGGCTCTGAAGTACCTACCAGAATAATCAAAATTTTATACAAAAGCTCCAGTATCTGAAAAACTTATGCATTGATTACCATGATTCTTCGCATGCATATTCATCATGGAGTGTTTCATCAGTTCCTGCTGAGTGGTGGTGCCACCTGTATTTTTTCGAATTGTTATGCATTTTTTTCTCTATTTATGAGACCTTCAAAGATGCGGTCATCTGTAAACAGGGCACAAATCATAACTGATAAAAGTATCTATAAGTCTCTTTCACATAGTAACAACACCAGATCTCATCAAAACCTTTAGTCTCTATAAATAGCCTTCACACAATGCCAACATCAGTTCACATCAAGATTCTAGACATCCATAAATAACTTTGGCATGATGGCAAGATTACAAGTGGAACACATGTTTTAACCTTCAACTGTTCCTACAACTTGGTATGCATTTTCATGGTAAGTTAAGTGTTTTATTTTAAACCAGTCAATACAAATTTATATGTAAAATGTCGCTTTATCCGCAGAAATCCTGAAACCCCATAAAACTGATTTCATGCCAATCTGTCCTCCAGTGTGACATAACTCCTCTACACACATATCACCCAAGCACTAAACCTGCTGTTTATTCCATTACACATGTTTCCATGAGGCCTTGTTGTTTTACACTAGAAAAAATATAGTTGTTCCATTTTCTCAACACCAGGTTATGTGCTCAAGTTTGGTATGTTGATTTATCATTTATTCATTGTCTGTGCATTCCAGAACAAAAAAAACCTTGCAGTTCCACTTTATTTCTAGTCTGTATGTGCAACATGCTGTTACCAGCAAAATTTAATTCTTGCAATACCAGTTAAAACTAATGTCTGATGACTACATATTCATTAGATTTTGCATGCAAAACATGCTTGTAATTCAAGTTCAGCTGAGCGTCATGGCCCATGGGCCTCTTGTTATAGCTCTGCGTGTTGGTAAACACAGTATGTTTACCATAACAAGGACGCATGACAGGAGATCCGATTAAGAGGAGCAACACATGTTGTTTCAGCCAGCGGGAACATGTATTTCATTTTCAAACCAAGTCAGAGAGGGCAACTCCTGATTGGTACGTGTTGTGGCTCCATGCAGCACACGGCCCGACACACTGTGTTTATGTTTACACTTGCAATTGCGCCCGGTTCACTGTTTTTAACACTCGTTTACAGGAGTAAGCATACGGTTTCAAGGCAATATTTTGGCAGATACAGATTTATTTTAAAGGAAAGAAGCTAATTTTAGTGTTAACTCAACATGCTTTATAGGTGATTGGGCCCCTTTAACACAGAAAAGTAGCAGAAAGGTACCGAAAAGGTACTGAAAAGACAATGAAAGCACCTTTTAATTAATGGAAACACTGAAAATTACCAAAAAGTTGTTTTAGACTGATAGTAAAGTGAGCAAATTATGACTGAAAAGCACAGTAAAGTGACGAAATGTTACCAAATAAGTATAAAAAATACTGAAAAGTACCGAAAAATTACTGATAAGTACCAGAAAGTTACTAAAGCAGAACTAAGATAGCAGACAACTGAGAAACAAATCACCAAAAATCATAAATGAGACCGACCAAATTATTTTTGACAAAATCTTCACTCTTAGTCTTCAATGATTGATTTGCTACACTAAACAACATTTTATAAATATATATAAAGACAAATGCCTTCAGACAAACAGTTATACCTGTAACAAAAATTAGTTTAAGCAAAAAAAAACCTCTTAAAATAGATAAACTTTTATTTCAGTAACTTGAGTAAATTATCTTTGCAATATCTTAACAATTTCCTCATTAAGTCATATAATCTCAAATTTTATGAAATGCATAACACTTAATCTCCATATTATGTACAATTTCTCCATGTGTCACAGGTTGTCAGCATATTTAATCCTTAACAACAGTCTCCAGACATAATAAAATAAATGATAGTTGAATATATTTTTATGAATACAAAACTTTTATGTCAAATAAAATATTTTTCTGTCTCTCTCTCTCTCTCTCTCTCTCTCTCTCTCTCTCTCTGTGTGTAATGGGTCACTGGGGGAGATTCCCTGCTGTACTAAGTGTACATTTATTCTCATGTCAGGTGAACATCCCCCCCACCCCACCCCACCCAGTGTATTGCAATTATTAAGGCCCCACTTGACAAGCGGTGCCCTATATTGATCACTGTGTCAGTCAGTCCTTCCGTCTTTCTGTCCTTCCTTCAGTGACACTCTCTTTCGCGCATGATAACTCAACAACAACATACTTCAGCCTTCTGAAATTCACAGGGATGATTGGTACATATGAGGATTCCAGACCTATTGAATTACAGACCTGTCAGAATTTCAGTGTGGCAACCAAAGCCCAATCGCTGATTTTCTTTCGCACGCGATAAATCAACAACAACATACTTCAGCTTTCCCAGATTCATAGGGATGATTGGTACGTATGATGGCTCAAGACCTGTTGAATTACAGATCTGTCAGAATTCCAATATGGCTGCCAGAGCACAATCATTGATTTTCTTTTGCACCCGATATCTCAACAAGGATATGCTTGATCTTTCTCAAATTCACAGGGATCATTGGTACCTATATGGGGGCTTTTGACCTATTGAAATACAGACCTGCTTAAAATTAAATATGGGCAACAGAGTACAATCGGTGATTTTTCTATTGCACACAATATTTCAGACATATCTTCCTTAATATTATTGAACAAGTAGGATTTATTTCCTCATGCATATGGATAAAAACCTGATTCTGTTTGTCATATTTTTCAACTTTAACAGGAAACTTTTCACCCATATGAAAACTAATCCTCCACTACCAGAAATGCTGAGCACTCTAAGGACCATCGTCTGACCACATCTAGTTGTTATTGTTTGAACTGTATTTCCTTATTTATAAAGCTGTTTTCACTCCAATGTACACAACTTTCCTTGAAAGGGAAATTCAAGGAGTAATTCAAAAGATGCCAATTTGTGGTAATGTAGCATTTTTAATGAAATCAATTTTCTTTAAAATAAGAAAATTAAACTAATCAAAATATAATTTAACCCATCAGTATGCATATGTTGATAACATATGAGCCAAATTACATTTGTATGCATAATATGGTGTTATCTGACAAAATTTGGGATTTATGAAGATGCAATTTAGAATTGTGAATCAACTTTTATATTCATATATATATGTTATATTGGAAATGTATAAAATTTATAAACATGTAAAAATTTGATGTAATAAAAAAAATGAAGATCTAATGCAAACATTTGCTCATTATTTTCCAGCCTCAAGAGAATTGGAAATAAGTGATCAGCTTTGTTTGTCTTGTATGAATATGCAGAGTTGTAATCAATCCCACCATTCTCATCCTCCCCGCCACTGAGTCCTTGCACCTGTGCACTAGGGACGTTAGTTTCATAGCTAATGTATAAAATATATCAAATATAAAAAAATAGGATAAGAAAAAAATTAAGATCTAATTGAAGCATAAATTCTTGCCACAGGAGAATAGGACATAAATTGATCAACTCTGTATGCCATCATCTCTCTGTTTATCATTGTATCCCCAGACAAAGTCGGGTTACTATGGTTTAAGCACGGTCGCGCTACCACCTCCACCACAGAGATTAAATTTCTTTCAGGCCAGATAACTCGAAAAATATTTCACAGATCTTTAACAAACTTAACATGTGCATAGATATGGGTGATAGGATGAAGCCCATTTAAAATGTGGTCATGGCCTTTACTAGTAGAGTGACCTTGGTCCATTTTGGGGGAAAACCACACAAATATTTAAATATCTCAAGAAATCTTGCATGGATTGATCCAAAAATCAAGTTGACCGAAAATCTTGGATAATGTTGTCATGTACCAGAAACTGGTGGCACCACCTATTATCCGTTACTTGTTTTCGTGCCATTTAATACCCTAATAATCACCTATTTACAGTACTGTGAGCATTATAAGTCAAAAACTAATGGCCATATTTCTTTCATATTATGCATGTACCTAGATATGGGTTATTGGATGATGTATATTTACATTTGGGTCATGACCTTTCCTATGAGAGTGGCCTTTGACCTTGAATATTGCCATATATGGTGAAAATCCCACAAAATCATAAATATCTCACTAAGGGATGCATTGATTGGTGCAAAAATCAAATTGACCAAAGATCTTGGATACCGGTGTCTTCTGCGGAAGACGGGTGGCACCACCTTCAGTCCTTTTTGTGCCTTTAAATACCCCATCATTGCCACTTGTCAGTACTGTGAGCATTATAAGTCAAAAACTAATGGAAGGATTGGGTTGAAATGTGCATGTCCATAGATCTTGGATACCTCCAACTCGTATTCAAGACTGATGGCACCATCTGCAATTGTTTTCATGTGGTGTCTATCCGTACGTTTGCTATGGGTGAAAATTGCTCATATCTCAGGAGTGGTTCAGTGTGTATATTGGTCTGATTGTACATACATCTCGGAGAGAATATCTCATAGACCAGACAGGTGGCACCACCTACCTACCTATTTTCATAGAATAAATAAATGCCCTTTTCTCAGAAGTGATTCGCCATATTGGCTTGACATTGTGCATGTCCATAGATCTTGGATCCCTCCATCTTGTATTAAAGACTGGTGGCACCATCTGTAATTGTCTTTGGGTGGTGTCCATCCATTTATTTGCTTTGGGTAAAAATCGCTCATATCTGAGGAGTGAATGGATGTATCAGCCTGAAATTTTGGAATGTTTATCCATCTTGGAAAGCTTTGTGAGAGTGGCCTTGACCTTGATATTCCCTTATCTGGTGGTTGCTTACCGAGTGTCAGTATATGCTGCTGAAGATGGGGGCCTATTCTTATAGGGGGGGGGGGGGGATTAATTGTCTGGGGATAATTCTAGTTAAATAGATAAATTATGAACTTTTTTCCTATAAGCACTGTTGAAATAACTTTCATATGCTGTATGTATATGGATTTAAGCTATTAAAGTCTGCACTTTGAAAACAGCTCATATATTCAGATGTGTAATATTTCAAATGTATACAATTTATAAACTTTACAGCAATTTGATATGATAAAAAAATTCAGATCTAATTGAATCATCATATCTTATTTTCCAATCAGCTTTGTTTGTCTACCAGTCTGTCTGTCCATTTTTAGCTCAGCTGACTATAAGTCATGTGAGTTATAGTCGTGGTTCTTTGTCCTTCGGCTGTCTGTCCGTCCGTCCATCCGTCTGTCTGTCCATCCATTAAACGATCACGTTTTAAAACCGTTGGACCTACGAATCTGAAATCTAGCATTCAGTTAGATGTTTCCTAAATCTCCTACCATACCAAAAATTGGGTCACTAGGACTTTGTTCCTTCGAGATATTAAGGAAAAACCTCAGTTTTTCATTTAAAACCCATTTTGACACTTTAACACTGCCTAGTATCAAAACTGCTGATTTGAATTTGATCATATTAAAGATGCATATTCTTCCTATACATTTCCTATGTACATACCAAAAATTAAGTCAGTATTGCATAATTCGTTGAAGTTATGGGTCTGAACATAATGCACCTTGTAAAAATATCAGTAAATAAATTTACTCACTTAACATAATAATTCCTGAAGCTAGAGACTTTTTAGCTCAGCTGACTATAAGTCATCTGAGCTATAGTCGTGGTCCATTGTCCGTCGTCCGTCTGTCCGTCCGTCCGTAGATGTGGCACGTTTTGAAACCGTAAGACCTAGGAATCCAAAATTCGGAATAATGTTAGATGTCCCCAAGATCTCCTACCAAGCCGAAAACTGGGTCTTTTCGACTTCGTTCCTTTGAGAAATTAAGTAAAAACCTCAATTTTTTATTAAAAACCTATTTTCACACTTCAGGACTGCCTAATATCAAAACCACTCATCTGTTTTTCCTCATATTTACCATAAATATTCCTCTATATAGTTCCTATGTACATTCAAGAAATTATGTCTGTATTATATAATTTAAAAAAGTTATGGACCCAAACATAATGCAATTTGTAAAAAATCAGGAAAGATATTTGATCACTTAACACAAAACATGTTAAAGCTATGGACCTTTTTTCCAGTAATATAACTTTAATTAATCAAAATTAAATTGTATACCCAAAATTAGATGAAAATCTTTTAAATTTTTTAAAATATTAATAAAAATAAAAAATTGGTACCTTAAATTTTGCCCAACTTTGACCATGGCACGTTTTTTTCCTGTGAGTACTGTGGATTTAATTTTCACAGCATGTTTTTGTTACCTTTTCAAATGTTAACACCAAAAATTTGAAACCAGTTGATCAAAAACTGTAGATTTTATTCAAGTTTTCAAGCACCATGTAACATATTGTTTACATCAAGCTAGTGTTATGCAGTTTGCAAGAGCTCAGCTCCCCAGCTTCAGCTCTTAGTTCCTTAAATTCGGCATACAGCTAGATGTCTCCAAAATCCCCTACCATGCCAAGAATTTGGTCACTAGGACTTAATACCTTCAAGATATTAATGAAAAACTTCATTTTTCCATTAAAAACCCATTGTTACACTTCAAGACTGCCTAATATCAAAACCACTGATCTGACTTAAATCATAAATAATATACATATTTTTCATTCTCTATGCACATGCCAGAATGATGTCAGTATTGCGTAATTGTTTTAAGTTATGGGCCCAAACATAATGCACTTTGTAAAAAATCAAGAAATATATTTACTCCCTTAACAAGGGGATTGCTGAAGCTAGAGATTTTTTGTCAGGGATGTAACATTATTTAATCAAGATTCAATTGAATACCCAAAATTAGTTATGAATTTTTCAAATTTTATAAGTTATTAGTATAAATGTAAAATTAATAACTTAAATTTTGCCCAACTTTGACCATGGCACATTTGTTTCCTGTGAGCACTGTTGATATAATTTTCATATCATGCACACATAAGGATTTCAGCTTTTTAGTTTAGAAAGCTGAAAGGAATTGGCCAAAAATTGTAGCTTTTATAAATGTTTTTATGAGACCCTGTCAGACTTTGGCTCTCTCCAGCCCCTCTTGAGTCACCTGTATGTTGACCTTGTTGAACTTTCAGCAAATTATGCATGCTTGAGGCGAGGCATACAGGGGAATCCAGGCAGCTTATGGCCAGCCACAGTTGATCCAGGTGTCCAACCCAACTCATCTAGTAGTTTTAAACAACTACATAACAATAAACAATAGATTAATAAATTTTTATTGGTTTTTAATAAAAAATTAAAGAAAAATAGAAAAGGAATTTGTTAGTTTATAATAACAGGAAATTAACTTGCAGTTACTGATGATATAAGAATCTTGTATGGATGGATAGAATGTCACGTATTCCAAATAACACCATGCAGTCACCTATGGTATTTTTCAGTTCAATTTTAATGATAAAGAAGTAAATCATATCATTCATTACTAATCATTAGAGATCATATGATGGAAATTAATGATAGACAAAGATGCAGTTGATAATATTAATCTAGATTCCTACTGTGTCTAGTGTGTACATTGATGTGAAATTAGTCCAAAATGAATTTATTACAGTTATTTTTTAATATAAATAAAAGCCATAAAACCAGGTACTTATGATCATTATTTAAATGTGTGAATTTTGTATATTCTGGATTCTCAACATCATTGTTTGGTGGAAACTGAATAAATACCAGTCATGGTGTGAATACTTTGTAATTGTATTTAAATACGAATATGATTATGTACTCCATTATAAAATTTCTTGCATAAAGAATGGGAATTCAGGTAAAAATGAAAGTATATGAATACCAGTGCAAATACTTTCAAAATGTATTCATGAATGCATTCATGAATATATTCTTTAATATTATTTTAATAATCATTTCAGTTATATTTCATTTTAAAAAATCATATGATTCTCTTATTATTTAAAAAAAAAATAATATTTGGGACAATATTTGTAATTTTTTTTAATTAATAGTTAAACCCTTATATGATATATTCTGCTTATAAGTTATATGGCCAAGTCAAAATCTGTGTGACAATAGCACTCCATTTGTTAATAAAATAAATGAAATCAATCCTTTTCCCTGTCTCCAAAGGTACTATCAAAATCATACATAAGCTAAACAACAACAACTCATAATACAGCTTATATTTATTACCACACAAAACCAGCATGTGCCTCATTTCTAAATAATATTTTTTTATCATATATAACAGCTGAGTGTCGTGACCCATAGGTCCCTTGTTTTTTTCTGTCCAAAAAGGCATACCAAAATAACAATCTCAGAAACTGCTATTTATGCCAATGTTGGTCACATGAGTCATATATGAAATTGAGGTATTGGTGGCGCCACCTGCATCGGCCTTTTTTGTACAGGGTCATCAGTGCCTGTATCACACTGAGGACTACAAAAAACTTCTTCTCTGAAATCATATGGCCAAATTGTTTAATATCACAGAGAAATGATCGTAGGGTAGTGCTTTCTGAAGTTTGTTCAAATGGTCTCTTTTCAGTGACTTTTGGCTAAGTTATGGGAAGCTGAATATAGTCATATGCCGTAACAGTGCATTTTAGCTCAGTGGCTACAAAGATCTTCTTCTCAAAAACCACTGGGCCAAAATCTTAAATCTCACATATTAATTATCCTCAGATGTTGATAATTCAAGTTTGTTCAAATGGTTTTGGTTCAGTGCTTTTTGGCTGAGTTACAGGAAACTGAACTTAGCCAGTTTGTTGTATCATCCTATATGAGTTATAAACCTGCAAAACGTTTTTTAGCTCAGCTGACTGAAAGTCATCTGAGCTATAGCGATCACTCTTTGTCCGTCTGTCCGTCTGTCTGTCTGTCCGTCTGTCCGTCTGTCCGTCCGTTAACCAGGCACAAATCGTAACCGCTGGACCTAGAACCTTGTAACTTGGGATTCTGAGAGGTCCATGAAAAATCTCCTTGGAAACCAGAAATTAGGTCTCTGTTACCCATATCCTTCGAGCTATGGGGCCCCAAAGTACCCCCCAGAAAAGTCCAAAATTTCATACAAAAACTTCAATATCTCATTAACTACTTGACTGATGGTCATGATTTTTGGCATACATATTGATCATGAGAGGTTCCATCAGTTCCTGAAGACTGGTGGCGCCGCTTGTATTTTTCGATTTTTTACGAATTTTTTTCTCTATTTTTGAGACCTTTAAAAATGTGAACATCTGTTAACAAGGCACAATTCGTAATTACTGGACTTAGAATCTTCATTCTCGACACACTGAGAGACCTATGAAAAGTCTCCATGGAAACCAGAAATTAGGTCTCTGTTACCCATATCCTTCCAGCTATGGGGCCCCAAACTACCCCCCCAGAAAAGTAAAAAATTTCAAACAAAAACTTCAGTATCTCATTAAATACTTGACTTATGGTCATGATTTGTGTCATACATATTGATCATGAGATGTTCCATCACTTCCTGCAGACTGGTGGCGCCACCTGTATCGTTCAATTTTTTACGAATTTTTTTCTCTATTTTTGAGACCTTTCAAAATGTAAACATCTGTTAACAAGGCACAAATCGTAAAGACTGGACCTAGAATCTTCATTCTTGACACACTGAGAGACCCATGAAAAGTCTCCATGGAAACCAGAAATTAGGTCTCTGTTACCCATATCCTTCGAGCTATGGAGCCCCAAAGTACCCCCAAGAAAAGTAAAAAATTTCATACAAAACTTCAATATCTCATTAACTACTTGACTGATGGTCATGATTTGTGGCATAACTATTGATCATGAGATGTGTCATCACTTCCTGCAGACTGGTGGTGCCACCTTTATTCGATTTTTTACGATTTTTTCCTCTATTTTTGAGACCTTTAAGGATGCTGTCATCTGTTAGCATGGCACAAATCGTAACGACTGGACCTAGAATCTTCATTCTTGACACACTGAGAGGTCCATGAAAAATATCCTTGGAAACCAGAAATTAGGTCTCTGTTAACCATATCCTTCGAGCTATGGGGCCCCAAAGTACCCCCCCCCCCAGAGTAGTCAAAAATTTCATACAAAAACTTCAATATCTCAATAACTACATCACTGATGGTCATGATTTTTGGCATACATATTGATTATGAAATGTTCCATCAGTTCCTGCAGACTTGTGGCGCCACCTGTATTGTTTGATTTTTTACGATTTTTTCCTCTGTTTTTGAGACCTTTAAGGATGCTGTCATCTGTTAACGTGGCACAAATCATAACGACTAGACCTAGAATCTTCATTCATGACACACTGAGAGACCTATGAAAAGTCTCCATGGAAACCAAAATTAGGTCTCTGTTACCCATTTTCTTCGAGCTATGGAGCCCTAAAGTACCCCCAAGAAAAGTAAAAAATTTCATACAAAAACTTCAATATCTCATTAACTACTTGAATGATGGTCATGATTTCTGGCATAACTATTGATCATGAGATGTGTCATCTGTTCCTGCAGACTGGTGGCACCACCTGTATCGTTCGATTTTTTTACGATTTTTTCCTCTATTTTTGAGACCTTTAAGGATGCTGTCATCTGTTAGCATGGCACAAATCGTAACGACTGGACCTAGAATCTTCATTCTTGACACACTGAGAGGTCCATGAAAAATATCCTTGGAAACCAGAAATTAGGTCTCTGTTACCCATATCCTTTGAGCTATGGGGCCCCAAAGTACCCCCCCAGAGTAGACAAAAATTTCATACAAAAACTTCAATATCTCAATAACTACATCACTGATGTTCATGATTTTTGGCATACATATTGATTATGAGATGTTCCATCAGTTCCTGCAGACTGGTGGCTCCACCTATATTGTTTGATTTTTTTACGATTTCTTCCTCTATTTTTGAGACCTTTAAGGATGCTGTCATCTGTTAGCATGGCACAAATCGTAACGACTGGACCTAGAATCTTCATTCTCAATACACTGAGAGACCTATGAAAAGTCTCCATGGAAACCAGAAATTAGGTCTCTGTTACCCATATCCTTCGAGCTATGGGGCCCCAAAGTACCCCTCAGAGTAGTCAAAAATTTCATACAAAAACTTCAATATCTCAATAACTACATCACTGATGGTCATGATTTGTGGCATAACTATTGATCAAGAGGTGTTCCATCAGTTCCTGCAGACTGGTGGCACAACCTGTATTTGTTCGGGGTTTTTTTTTACGAATGTTTTATCTATTTTTGAGACCTTTAAAGATATGAACATCTGTTAACAGGGCACAAATCATAAAAACTGGACCTAGAATCTTCATTCTTGACACACAGGGACCCCCATGAAAATTCTCCATGGAAACCTGAAATTAGGTCTCTGTTACCCATATTCTTTAGGCTGTATGGCTCCAAAATACCCCCCAGAATAATGGAAAATTTGATACAAAAAGTGCAGTATCTCAATAACTACAACACTGATGGTCATGATTTTTGCATACATATTGATCATGAGCTGTTCCATCAGTTTCTGCAGAGAGGGTGCGCCACCTCTATTTTTTTCAAATTTTTACGACTTTTTTTTCTCTTTTTTCGAGACCTTTGAAGATGTGGTTATCTATCAAGAGGGTACAAATTGCAACAACTGGACCTAGAAACTTCATTCTTGTCATGCAAGGAGGCCCATGAAGAGTGCCTGTGGAAACTTGAAATTAGGTCTCTGTTACCCATATCCTTCAAGCTATAGGACTCTGAAGTATCCCTCAGAATAATGAACAATTTGATACAAAAGCTGAAGTATCTGAACAACTAATATGGAGATCATCATGATTCTTTGCATGGATATTGACCATTAAGTGTTTTTAGCTCAGCTGACTGTAAGTCATCTGAAGTATCCCTCAGAATAATGGACAATTTGATACAAAAGCTCAAGTATCTAAACAACTATTGCAGTGATCACCATGATTCTTTGCATGGATATTGATCATGGAATGTGTCATCAGTTTCTGCAGTATGGTGGCGCCACCTGTATTTTTTTTATTTTTACGAATTTTTTTCTCTATTTTTGAGACCTCATAAGATGCGGTCATCTGTTAACATGGCACAAAACGTAACAACTGGACCTAGAATCTTCTCTCTTGACATGCTGAGAGGCCCATGAAAAGTTTCCTTAAAAACTTGAAATTAGGTCTCTGTTACCCATAACCTCTGAGCTATGGGGCTCCGAAGTACCCCCCAGAATAATGGAAAATTTGATACAAAAGCTCAAGTATCTGAACAATTATTATATTGATCACCATGATTCTTTGCATGGATATTGATCATGAAATGTTTCATCAGTTTCTGCATTCTGGTGGCGCCACCTGTATTTTTTCAATTTTTAGCTCAGCTGACTGAAAGTCATCTGAGCTGTAGGGATCACCTTTTGTCCGTCGTCCGTCAGGCCATCCAGGCGTCTGTCTATTAACAGGGCACAAATCGTAACCGCTAGACGGGGAATCTTCTTACTTGAAATCCTGGGAGGTCTATGGAAATTCTCCTTGTAAACTTGAAATTAGGTCACTGTGACCTATATTCTTTGAGCTATGGGGTTCTGAAGTACCCCCCAGAATAATGCAAAATTTAATACAAAAGCTCAAGTATCTGAACAACTAATGCATTAATCACCATGTTTTTTGCATGGATATTGATCATGGAGTGTTTCATCAATTTCTGGAGATTGGTGGCGCCACCTATATTTTTTTTATTTTTTACGATTTTTTTTCTCTACTTTTGTGATCTTTAAACATTTGGTCATCTGTAAACAGGGCACAAATCATAATGACTGGACCTAGAATCTTCTGTCCTCACCTCCAGGGAAGCCCATAAAAGGTCTACATGAAAACCCGAAATAAGGTCCCTGTTACCCATATTCTGTGAGCTATGGGGCTCTGAAGTTCCCCCAGAATAAAGATTTGGTCATATATTAACAGGGCACAAATCATAATGACTGGACCTAGAATCTTCTGTCCTCACCTCCAGGGAAGCCCATTAAAGGTCTACATGGAAACCCGAAATAAGGTCCCTGTTACCCATATCCTTCATGCTCTGGGGCTCCGAAGTACTCCCCAGAAAAAGGATTTGGTCATCTGTTAACAGAGCACAAATTATAATGACTTGACCTAGAATCTCCTTTCTTGATATGCTGGGAGGCCCCTGAAAAGTCTCCTTGTGCACCTGAAATTACATCTCTGTTACCCATATCCTTCATCCTATGTGGCTTTGAAATACCCCCCAGAATAAACATTTGGATTTGTTAACAGGGCACAAATCATAATAACTGGACCTAGAATTTTATTTTTTGACATGCTGGGAGACCCCTAAAAAGTCATCTTGTAAACCTTGAAAATAGGTGTCTGTTACCCATATCCTTCATGCTACAGAGCTCCATAGTACCCCAATGAATATTGGATGATTTTATACAAAAGGTCAAGTTTGGAAAAAGTATTTCATTCAAATTTGACATTCAGATGATAAAATTACTTTTGTCAATGTCTTCCTGGTCAGCTGAGCGTCATGACCCCTGGGTCACTTGTTGAATGATGCCACTGAAGCCAGTTTGTTATATATTTTACAAGAATAATTCCTACAATAATTCTTATAATAATTGTCATTAATGGTTCAACTTGAATGATTTTTGGCTGAATTATGGAGATTGAATTGAGTCATTTTACCATATATGTAAGCTGTGTGATGCTGTTACATCTAGCCTGGCACAAGTTTATCAGCATCTATTACATCATGCCACTAGGCATTTAGATTTCAGGTTATCTTTGGTTAAGGTTGACAAGAAAGTTTTTTAAAAGCTTTTAAAAAAATTTAGATTGATGATTTAAGTTATTTATCATACCAGGCAATGTTATAATCATGGATATTCTGCTCTCTGTGGCTATACAAAGACAACTGTATGTGGATTATAAATAATTGGTATCCGTACTCAATTCAAGAATTTGCCATCAATGAGATATATCTGTATTTTAATTTTGCATTCAGTATGCATCTGTAATAATTTTACATATATTCCTGATTTCTATTTTATAAAAAGTCAGCTGAAAAGCATTTTGTATTGGGAAAATAAATTTCAAAGTTATTTCAAGTAGGGACCACTTTTGTGTTCAGATGGCAGCACTTGGTTTACCATTGGCAGATTGCCAGTGCCTTGATGTTGTCCATAAGCCAAGATGATGTCAGCTCTATAAATAGTATTGGCACAGTGCCAGGATTGGAAGAAGTGCAGCCAGGTATAGGTCAAGAGTTCACTCAGTGCAGTAGCTGCATTCTATTTATAGCTTTGGCAGACTGCTCACTGCATCATATTTGGCACCAAAGTTCAGCCTGAATCTATTTATAGCTTTGGCAGACTGCCAACTGTGTCAGATTATGCAACAGGTCAAGAGTTCACTCAGAGCAGCCAGGTACAGGTCAAAAGTTCACTCAGTCTAGCCAGGTGCAGGTCAAGAGTTCACTAAGTGCAGTAGCTTGAGGCAGCAATTTGTCACAGGTCACTCGGGGGCAACTGCCTTACTAACCTAAGCCTTGTCAGCCCAGTGCATCAAACTCTGGGGAAGTTTGATGTATTGGACTGATATTTTGACCTGTGTATGCGTCTTTGATGGTGTTCTCATTTACAAGACAGGTGGTGCCACGTACATTTTTCACACAGTGTATGTGCCTGCTTATTTCTACAGAGGAATTTGATATATCAGCCTGAAATTGGGCATATTTATACATATCGAATAGCTTTGTTGTATATAAGACTGGTGGTGCCACCTACAATAATTTTTGCACAATGTGTGTCCCTGCTTATTTCTCAGGAGGGGTTTGATATATCAGTCTGATAATTGGCATATGTGTATATCTCTGATAGCTTCATTGTATACAAGACTGATGGTGCCAGCTACAATCGTTTTTGTGTTATGTGCACCCATGCCAGAATGTCAGCAGTGATGTTTGTGTAATTGTTTCTTATTCAAAATGTTTAGTACTTGCATTGTTCATATACATGAAAAGTAATGGTCCAGCATTGAAGCATTATACCTGGTGTATTTCCCAATGCACAGGTTCGCATTAGGCCTGTAGGCCTTGTTAAATATTCAACGTGAATGAACTTTTTTCCTGTAAGCACTGTTAAAGTTTATATCCTTTATGTATATACAGAGATGTTGTAACTGCCATCATTGTGGTGTATAGTATACAGATTTTGGTATGTCTGTAAAATATGTGGTTTATGTTTTGCAGATTGTTGCTGGGAAGATCATGGAGCAAGGTCCTGTATTGATTGTGACATTTAATGCACAGCAGATCATAGTGGTCAGAGATTCCAAAGCTGTTGTGGTGGAGGGTGATCCTGTGAGTAATGTTTTTTCTTCTTTAAATACACAAACAACAGAGAAATGTAAGAAACTTGCCATATGTTAGACCAGTTTAGGTTAACCTATACTGTTTATTTAAGAATTTTATGTTTTTTCTCAACACACTAACAGTCATTTGAAAAATAGATTGTCCTTTGTTCAACCAAAGGGTGGGGGCTTGGACAGTGGAGGGGTAAAACACTTGGCTCCCTCTCACAACCAGGGGTTCAGTCCCTGCCATGGCTATTAGAGTGGGTTGTAATGGCTGGTCTAGAGTTTTTTTCCAGGTTCTCCGGTTTCTCCCACCTCTAGACACTACAGAACACCACCACCTGGGCCATGGAGAGTGCCTTGATTAGCTATAATAACAATTTGTAAAATCCATGTAAAATAAATACAGTTTATTGTTATGGAATATGGAAACACTTGGTCACAAACTCATAACTGAATTTTTAGCGAACCTGTGAGCTTATGTGATAAAATATAAACTTATTTATGCATAGTGTATGTCCCTGCTTATTTCTTAAGAGTGATTTGACATAGTACATATCAGCCTGAATTTGGGCATGGCCATACATCCATGCATACACCGTATTTGTTAGCGAACCTGTGAGGTTAAGCGATGGTGTGACATTGGCCGTCGTCTGTACATTGACCCATACTAACTCAAAAACGGCGGAAGCTAGCATCACCAAATTTCATGCAAAAAAATCAGTCATCTAAAAAACTCTATTGGATTTGGCTTTTTTTTCTGCTATCTGCATTCACTTAGATTATGTTGGGAAAAAGCTAAAAACCTTCAAAAATCTTCTTCACTGAAACTGTCCAACCAAATTTTCCAATATTTCACAGAAATAATCTCTGAAAAAAATCTGTTTCATGTTTTCAAATAGTTCCAGTTAGGTGAAGTTTTTGAGTTACTGGATGCTGAACTTAGTCATTTGGCAAAAAATGGATACTAAAATCATGATCTCAGAAATGGCTGGAGCTATCATCACCAAAATTTTAATCAAATGTTGGTCACATGACTCATATGAATTTGAGGTATTGGTGGCCCCACCTGCATCAACCTTTTCTGTATGCTGGTCATCGGTCATTAGTACATTAACCCATAATTTCTCAGGAATAGCAGGAACTAGCATCCCCAAAATTTATGCAGCAATCTGTCACAATCAAATGTTGTGGGATTGAACGTTATATGGCGCCACCTACATTTACTCAAATTTTTTTGGAGAAAAAGCTAAAAACCTTTGAAAATCTTCCTCTCTGAAATGGTTCAGCCAAATGGTTCAATATTTCACAGAAATGATCCCAGAGATAAGCTCCCTCAAGTTTGTTCAAATGGTTACGGTTTGATGAATTTGAGCGGAATTACAGGAATTTGAACTTAGTTATTTTGCCAATTAAGCAAACTGACATAACAATCTCAGAATCGACAAGAGCATCACCAAGTTTTGTGCAAATGTTGGTCACATGATTCACATTTGAAATTACAGTTTTTTTGGCGCCACCTACATGACCCTGTTTTTTAAGCGAACCTGTGAGCTTGTGCGATGGTGCGGTGTCCTGCGTCTTGCTTTGTCTGTACGTTAACCATAGCTGTCTCAAAAACGGCAGGAGCTAGCATCAGCAAACTTATTGCAAATAATCAGTCATCCAAAAATTATATCCGATTTTGTTTATTTTTTTCTAACTGCACTTTCTTAGATTTTATGGGGGAAAAGCTAAAAAAGCTTTAAAAATCTTCTTCTTCGAAACTGTCCAGCCAAATTGTCCAATATTTCACAGAAATGATCCCTGGAACAATCTCTCTCAAGTTTGTTCGTTTGGCTCAAGTTCCGAGATTTTTGGCTGAGTTACAGGAGGTTGAACTTTGTCATCTATCCAAAAAAAGCATATTAAAATTTAAATCTGAGAAACGGCTGGAGCAAACATCACCAAATTTTATGCCAATGTTGGTCACATAGGTCATATCTTAAATTGAGGTATTGGTGGCACCACCTGCATTGGCCTTTTTTGTACAGGGTCATCAGTGCCTGTACCACACTGAGGGCTACAAAAAAGCCAATTTCTTAAATCTCTCATCCTCAGATGTTGATAATTCAAGATTGTTCAAATGGTTTTTGTTCAGTGCTTTTTGGCTGAGTTACGGGAAGCTGAACTTAGCTAGTTTGTCATATCTTCCTAAATAAGTTATAAACCTACGAAACTTTACAAGAATAATCCCTACAATAATTCTTATAATAATTGTCATTAATGGTTCCACATGAATGATTTTTGGCTGAATTTTGGAGATTGAATTGAGTCATTTTACCATATATGTTAGCTGTGTGATGCTGTTACATCTAGCCTGGCACCAGTTTATCAGCATCTATTACATCATGCCACTAGACATTTAGATTTCAGGTTATCTTTGGTTAATATTGACAAGAAAGTTTTTTTAAAAGCTTTTAAAAAATTTAGATTGATGATTTAAGTTATTCATCATACCAGGCAATGTTACAATCATGGATTTTCAGCTCTCTGTGGCTATACAAAGACAACTGTATGTGGATTATAAATTATTGGTATCCCTACTCAACTTAATTCAAGAATTTGCCATCAATGAGATATATCTGTATTTTAGTTTTGCATTCAGTATGCATTTGTAATAATTTTACATATATTCCTGACTTCTTTTTTAGCGAACCTGTGAGCTTATGCGATGGCGCAGCGTCGTCCGTCCATCGTCAGCTGTCAGCCGACCGTCTAGGGCTGGCTTTCTGCCGTCCTTGCTTATAAGTCAGAAACTGTCAGAGCTAGCAGCTCCAAATTACATGTAAGAATTAGTCACATGTGAAACTTGGTGCCCTGGAGCTTATTATGGGGTAATTGCATTAATTTAGATTTTATAGAGAAAAAGCTTAAAAACCTTTTAAAATCTTCTTCTCTGAAATTGTCCAGCCAAATTGTCCAATATTTCACAGAAATGATCCCTGGAACACTCTGTCTCAAGTTTGTTCGAATGGTTCCAGTTTGGAGATTTTTGGCCGAGTTACAGGAGGTTGAACTTAGTCATCTGTCCAAAAAAGCACACTAAAATTAAAATCTCAGAAACGGCTGGAGCTATAATCACCAAATTTTATACCAATGTTTGTCCCAATGTCATATCTGATTTTGAGGTATTGGTGGGGCCACCTACATTGATGTGTTTTTTACAAGCGAAAATGTAATTTTAAACTCTTCTAGCTTATACACTGATTTATGATGAAACTGTTTAGCTGATTGGTTTAAACTTTACAAGAATTATTCTATGGTAGAGTTCTGTAAGTTTTATAAGAATAGATTGGATAAATACAGTTTTAAAAAAAACATTGTAGCCAAATGAAAAAGGCTTTCTGTAGTTGAAAATAGATTTGACAACGTGCTGAGTTTCAGCAGCCAAGTCAAGAGGTCACTCAGTACAAACAGGTGGGGTCCAGACATCACCATGGCAACTGACCTGGCTCTGGGGAGGTGTCTAGACAATGTGTCTAGACATCTAGACACAGCGTCTAGACGTCTAGACACAATGTTTAGATGCAGAATTCCCAGATTATTGGAACTATATCTTTCATCTGTTTGAAAAAACTTGGTTTGCATTTTAAGCGAGTTGGGTTTATCATCAGGTCATATGTGAACTGCTGCACCCTCATTTTTGGTTGACCTCTGACCTTACCTCGCTGCCCAGTGTCCATTTGTGCGTCTGTTGCCACACATAAAGCCGCATATCTCGGGAACCATTTGACCAGTCAGGCTAAAAATTTTGCACAAATGTAGCCCTTTGATAGCTTTATAACATACACGAAAAATGGTAGCGCCACTTGCAACGATTTTTGCACAGCCTGCATCTGTTCATCTGCCTTGGGATAAAATCACTCATATCTCTGCATTGGTTGGACTTATCCACCTGAAATTTTGCATGTGGATACATCCTGGACAGCTTTCTTGAATTTATGACAGGTGGCGCCACCTACATTCAACTTTAAGCTGCAGACATCCAAGCTCATATCTCGGGAACCGTTTGACCAGCTGGTCCAAAATTTTGCATGTCTATAGATCTCCCATAGCTCTTTATCATATGCAAAACTGGTGGTGCCACCTATAACCATTTTTGCACAACGTCAATTTGTTCATCCGCCTTGGGATAAAATCACTCATATCTCGGCAGTGGTTTGACTTATCAACCTGAAATTTTGCAGGTTTATACATCCTTGACAGCTTTCTTGATTTTATGACAGGTGGCGCCACCTACATTCACATTTACGCTGCAGACATCCAAGCTCATATCTCAGGAACCATTTGACCGATCAAAAAATTTGGCATGTTTATAGATCTCGCATAGCTCTTTATCATAGGCAAAACTGGTGGCACCACCTGCAACCATTTTGCACAGGGTCCATCTGTTTGGCTGCCATGGGATAAAATCAGTTATATCCCGGCAGTTGTTTGACATATCTGCCTAAAATTTTGCAGGTTTATATATCTTGGATAGCTTTCTGGATTTTGTGGCAGGTGGCGCCACCTACATTTATGTATACGCTGCAGACATTCAGGCTGAAATCTCAGGACTGGTTTGACATATCCCCCTGAAATTTTGCATGTGTATAGATCTCGCATAGCTCTTAACCATTCCCAAAATTGGTGGCGCCACCTGCCACCATTTTTGCAGTGTCCATCTGTTTGGCTGCCATGGGCTAAAATCACTCATATCTCAGTGGTGGTTTGACTTATCTGCATAAAATTTTGCATGTTTATACATCTTGGATAGCTTTCTGGATTTTGTGGCAGGTGGCACCACCTACATTTTTGTATACGCTGCAGACATTCAGGCTTATATCTCAAGACTGGTTTGACATATCCCCCTGAAAATTTGCATGTGTTGTTACAGAACCTAATATAAACAGATCACGTATACGTGATGAACACAAATTCTGTAACAGATATAAAAAAATCAGATTCTGTAACACTTGGCAGCGTGAAATGTCTAGGGGAATGAATAAAGAAGTGAGTGTTTTTTGTTAACACATAACTGTAATTTATTCTTAAAACAACCCTAATATTGCAATACACTAAATCAATACAATAATACAGTAAAACAGCAGTATAACAAATCAATACAATCACACAGAAAATAATGTGCACAGTACCTGGATACCAACACCGTCACCACGATAAGTTCTTTAAATGAATACTCTTGGAGAATGACAATCCAGTGGAAAGTTCTTGCATTAACCAAGAAAGTTAACTGAAGTCCAAATGCATAAAATCCAGGAGAAAGTCTTTGAAAATCTATAATTGCCGCTATAGTCGGATAAGGTCCTAGAATCTGACACACGCTTCTGCGTCCGCTGGAATCTGCTCTGCTGTTCTCTCTCTGCCCTCCCGTTCTAAAACACAGTCCCTTTATATACCTTCACACCCCAAGCTGAGAATTTTCCACTTCTCAAACAGTCTATAAGATCTTGCACAACACGAGTTTCAGGAATTCTCTAGAAAAGCAGCGCTGTGTGTATCTCCACACACCAGGATCATCATGTGACATACGACCAGGTGTGAAAACCCAAGGCTAAACATGACAACGAGAGTTCAACCAGTACGGATTAAACATAGAATGTAATACACGGCCAGATACATGTGCCACAACAGGAGTTACGCCCATGTCACATAATAAAAAGAGCACCTGTAACAGTGTATCTTTCTCACATAGCTCTTAATCATACACAAAATTTGTGGCGCCAACTGCCACCATTTTTGCACAGCATCCTTCTTTTTGTCTGCTGGGGGATAGATTCACTCGTATACAAGAAGTGGTTTAACTTACCTGCCTAAAATTTGGCACAAATACACATCTGGCTGCAGACTTCTAGACTATTAAGCAACACACCTCACTCTATTTCCCCTTGCCACTTAATCCATGCCTCACTTCACCCGTCCCACTCTGATTATGGCGGATACACGTAGTCACTTGTTGTCTACCCGTATTCTAGTTTTTGTGTTGTGTGCACCCATGC
The DNA here is from genome assembly GCA_026874595.1 of Sipunculus nudus. Lineage (NCBI taxonomy): Eukaryota > Metazoa > Annelida > Sipuncula > Golfingiida > Sipunculidae > Sipunculus > Sipunculus nudus. The sequence continues at coordinate 29,579,026 of CM049313.1, forward strand.
AAGAATTTTAGCAGTGATGTTTGTTTGTTTCTTGTTTTATTAAAGTGTTTAGTACTTGCATTGTTCATATACATGTTACACATGTTCTTGAAAAGTAATGGTCCAGCATTGAAGCATTATACCTGGTGTAATCTCATTGCACAGGTTTGCATTAAGCCTGTAGGCCTTGTTACATACAAAAACCTGATAATTTAGCCACTTTCAATTTAAAAATGGTTTATGATGAAACTGTCAAGCTGAATCGTTTAATTTTCACAAAGATTATCTTGGGGTAGGGTTCTTTCAATAGTATAAGAACAGATTTGGTTAATTTATTTTTGGTAGAGTCATAGAAAGCTGCATGAAATTGGTCTTGTGGCAATTAGTAAGCCTATTTTAAACTGAGGACTGCAAAAGTCTTCTTCTGCAAAACTTTTGTTTCAACATCTGTGACATTGCAGAAAGATGATTCTTAGGAGGCCTTTGTTCAAGTTTACTTGAATGATTGTTGGCAGAAATATTGGACCTTTAACAGTGAAAGGACTACATTTTTTTTAACTCAGCTGACTTCAAGTCATCTATAATCATTCAGCTATAATCGTGGCCCATCGTCCGTCTGCCGTCTGTAGATGTGGCACGTTTTGAAACTGTAAGACCTAGGAATCCAAAATTCGGCATAATGTTAGATGTCCCCAAGATCTCCTACCAAGCCGAAAAACTGGGTCTTTTTGACTTAGAGAAATTAAGGAAAAACCTCAATTTTTTATTAAAAACCTATTTTCACACGTCAGGACTGCCTAATATCAAAACCACTCATCTGTTTTTCCTCATATTTACCAAATATTCCTCTATATATTTCCTATGTACATGCCAGAAATTAAGTCTGTTTAGTATAATTTCTTTAAGTTAGGGGCCATAACATAATAGACTCTGTAAATAATCAGGAAAAATATTAACTCACTTAACATGAAAAATTTTGAAACTACAGTCTTCTTTCCCAAGTATATAACTATGTTTAATTAAGATTCAATTGTTTACCCCAAATTAGATCTGAATTTTGTAATTTTTTTAGGTTATTAGCATTAAAATAAAATCAGTACCTTAAATTTTGCCCAACATTGACCATGGCATATTTTTTCCTGTAAGTACCATTGATTTAATTTTCACAGCATGTAAACATAAGTATTTAATTTGTTTAATTTTTCCCTCGTCCGTCCGTCCGGCCATCCATCTGTTAACAGGGCACAAACTGTAACTGCTGGACATAGAATCTTGTAACTTGACATCCTTGGACACCCAGGGACACCCAAATTATTCCATTTAAAATCTCATTGAAAACATCGAAATTAGGTCTCTGATACCCTTATCCTTCGAGCTATGGGGCTCTGAAACACCCGCCAGAATAATGCAAAATTTGATACAAAAGCTCAAGTATCTGAATAACTACTGCATTGGTCATCATGATTCTTTGCATGAATATTGATCATGGGATGTCCCATCACTTCCTGCAGACTGGTGGCACCACCTGTATTTTTTCCAATTTTTTACGAATTTTTTTCTCTTTTTTTCAGACCTGCAATGAAACTGTCATCTGTTAACAGGGCACAAATCGTAACCACTGGACCTGGAATCTTCAAACTTTATATCCAGGGAGGTCCATAAAAAATCTCCTTGGAAACCTGAAATTAGGTCTCTGTTACCCATATTATTCGAGCTATGGGGCTCGGAAGTACCCCCCAGAATAATGGAAAATTTGATACAAAAGCTCAATTATCTGAACAACTAATGCAGTGATCCCCATGATTTTTTGCATGGAGTGTTTCATCAGTTTCTGCAGTCTGGTGGCGCCACCTGTATTTTTTTTTATTTTTACGAATTTTTTTCTCTATTTTTGAAACCTCTTAAGATGTGGTCATCTGTTAACAGGGCACAAATCGTAACCACTGGACTTAGAATCTTCTCACTTGACCTGCAGGGAGGGCCATGAAAAGTCTCTGTGGAAACCTGAAATTAGGTCTCTGTTACCCATAACCTCTGAGCTATGGGGCTCCGAAGTACCCCCCAGAATAATGGAAAATTTGATACAAAAGCTCAATAATCTGAACAACTATTGTATAAATCACCATGATTCTTTGCATGGATATTGATCATGGAATGTTTCATCAGTTTCTGCAGTCTAGTGGCGCCACCTGTATTTTTTCTATTTTTGCGAATGTTTTTCTCTTTTTGAGACCTTAAGATGTGGTCATCTGTTAACAGGGCACAAATCATAATGACTGGACCTAGAATCTTCTCTTTTGGAGTTGCGTGAAAATTCTCCTTGAAATTCTGAAATTAGGTCTCTGTTACCCATATCCTTCGAGCTATGGGGCTCTGAAGTACCCCCCAGAATAATGAAACATTTGATACAATAGCTCAAGTATCTGAACAACTATTGTATAAATCACCATGATTCTTTGCATGGATATTGATCATGGAATGTTTCATCAGTTTCTGCAGTCCGGTGGCGCCACCTGTTTTTTTTCTATTTTTACGAATGTTTTTCTCTATTTAGAGACCTAAAGATGTGGTCATCTGTTAACAGGGCACAAATTATAATGACTGGACCTAGAATCTTCTCTCTTGACATGCAGGGAGGGCCATGAAAAATCTCCTTGAAAAGCTGAAATTAGGTCTCTGTTACCCATATCCTTCGAGCTATGGGGCTCTGAAGTACCCCCCAGAATAATGAAAAATTTGATACAAAAGCTCAAGTATCTGAATAACTACTGCATTGGTCATCATGATTCTTTGCATGAATATTGATCATGGGATGTCCAATCACTTCCTGTAGACTGGTGGCACCACCTGTATTTTTTCCAATTTTTTACGAATTTTTTTCTTTTTTCAGACCTGCAATGAAACTGTCATCTGTTAACAGGGCACAAATCGTAACCACTGGACCTGGAATCTTCAAACTTTATATCAAGGGAGGTCCATAAAAAATCTCCTTGGAAACCTGAAATTTGGTCTCTGTTACCCATATTATTCGAGCTATGGGGCTCGGAAGTACCCCCCAGAATAATGGAAAATTTGATACAAAAGCTCAATTATCTGAACAACTAATGCAGTGATCACCATGATTTTTTGCATGGATATTGATCATGGAGTGTTACATCAGTTTCTGCAGTCTGGTGGCGCCACCTGTATTTTTTTTTATTTTTACGAATTTTTTTCTCTTTTTTTGAAACCTCTTAAGATGTTGTCATCTGTTAACAGGGCACAAATCGTAACCACTGGACTTAGAATCTTCTCACTTGACCTGCAGGGAGGCCCATGAAAAGTCTCTGTGGAAACCTGAAATTAGGTCTCTGTTACCCATAACCTCTGAGCTATGGGGTTCTGAAGTACCCCCCAGAATAATGGAAAATTTGATACAAAAGCTCAATAATCTGAACAACTATTGTATTAATCACCATGATTCTTTGCATGAATATTGACCATGGGATGTTCCATCACTTCCTGCAGACTGGTGGCACCACTTGTATTTTTTTCAAATTTTACGATTTTTTTTTCTATATATTTGAGACCTTCAAAGAAGCTGCCGTCTGTTAACAGGGCACAAATCGTAACTGCTGAACCTGGATTCTTCTTACTTGACATCAAGATAAGTCCATGAAAAGTCTCTATGGAAACCTGAAATTAGGTCTCTGTTACCCATATCCTTCCAGCTATGGGGCTTGTAAGTACTCCTAAGAATAATTAAAAATGTGATACAAAAGCTGCAGTATCTGAATAACTAATGTACTGATGGCCATGATTTTTTGCATTCATATTGATCATGGAGTGTTTCATCAGTTCCTGCAGACTGTTGGCGCCACCTATTTTTTTTAATTTGTACGCATTTTTTTTCTCATTTTGAGACTTTCAAATAAAGCCTCATCTTGTAATAGGGCACAAATCGTAACCACTTGCCCTAGAATCTTCATATTGACATCCAGGGAGCTCCATGAAAAGTTTAATGGAAATCTGAAATTTGGTCTCTGTTACCCATATCCTCTGAGCTATCAGGCTAATAAGTACCCTCGAAATAATTTAAAATGTGATACAAAAACGGTGTTTGTTTCTGGAGAACTCCTCTGAGACCCTTGGACTGATCTTCCGTAACCCGACATAGTTGTTCCCTCACCTATGTAGTTGTGCATAACAAAGACAGGTGGCACCACATGCAATCCTTTCTGGGCAGTTTGAATCTGGGTGTCTTTTAGATAACAGCCGATATCTCAGGAGTGGCTCAATGTATTGAGCTGAAAGTTAGCATGTATATGGATCTTGGATCTCTGAGACTACCAGACAGATTTTTTCAAAAGTTACACCAAATATCGGGTCACATGTGAACTGGTGCCTAACCTATTGGCCTTGACCTCTGACCTTTCCTCTCTGCCCAGCGTCTGTTTGTGCGTCTGTTTCCACACATAAACCCACATATCTCAGGAACCGTTTGACAGATCAGGAAAAAATTTTGTACAAATGTAGCCCTTTAGATAGCTTTATAACATACACAAAAAATGGTGGTGCCATCTACATTCACGTTCACGCTGTAGACATCAATGCTTATATCTCCGGACTCGTTCGACCAATCAGGAAAAATTTTTTATGCAAATGTAGCCCTTGGATAGCTTTATAATATACACAAAAATGGTGGCACCACCTGCAGCCATTTTTGCACAGCATCCATCTGTTTGTCTGCCTTGGGTTATATATATATATGTTATATTGGAAATGTATAGAAATATAAACTTATAATAAAAAAAATTGGTGATAAAAAAATGATCTAATACGAACATTTGTTCATTATTTTCCTGCCTCAGCAGAATTGGAGATCAGGCTTTGTTTTACCCCACTCTTGCTCACTACAGCCTTGCCTAGGTAACCATATCAGTGATGCAGCACTGGCAGAACACCCCTGCTGTAATAAACACACTTATTCGCATGGGCCCTACCCTAACACCCCCAGTCCTCACCCCCCAACCACCATCACCAATTATATTGCAATACATGGTTTGTTATTGTCAACTGTATTTCTTTAAATATAAAGCTGTTTTTGATCCAATGTGCACAACTTTTCTTGAAATATTAATTCAAGAAGTAATCAAAGAGATCCCATGTTGTTCTGATGTAGCATTTTTAGCGAACCTGTGAGCTTATGCGATGGTGTGGCGTTGTCCGGCGTCTGTCATCTGTCGTCTGTACGTTAACCAATACTATCTTGAAAATGGCAAGAGATAGCATCATGAAATTTTATGCAAAAAATTAGTCATCTAAAAAACTCTTTGAGATTTTGCTTATTTTTTGGCTTACTGCATTTTCTTAGATTTTATAGGCAAAAAGCTTAAAAAGCTTTAAAAATCTTCTTCTCCGAAACTGTTCAGCCGAATCGCTAATATTTAACAGAAATAATTCCTGAACAATCTGTCTCAAGTTTGTTCGAATGGTTTAAGTTTGGTGATTTTTGGCCGAGTTACAGGAAGTTGAACTTAGTCATCTGTCCAAAAAAGCATACTAAAATTACAATCTCAGAAATGGCTGGAGCTATCATCACCAAATTTTATGCCAATGTTGGTCACATGAGTCATATCTGAAATTGAGATATTGGTGGGGCCACCTGCATCGCCCTTTTTTGTACGGGGGTCATCAGTGGCCGTATCATACTGACGGCTACAAAAAACTTCTTCTCTGAAAGCATATGGCCAAATTGTTTAATATCGCACAGAAATGATCCTAGGGTAGTGCTTTCTGAGGTTTGTTCAAATGGTCTCAGTTCAGTCACTTTTGGCTGAGTTATGGGAAGCTGAATTTAGTCATATGCCATAACAGCCCATTTTAGCACAAAGGCTACAAAGAACTTCTTCTCAAAAACCACTGGGCCAAATTCTTAAATCTCACACATTAATTATCCTTAGATGTTGATAATTCAAGTTTGTTCAAATGGTTTTGGTTCAGTAATTTTTTGGCTGAGTTTTGGGAAGCTAAACTTAGCCATTTTGCTGTATTTTCCAATATGAGTAATAAACATGCCATTTTGCTATATTTTCCCATATGAGTAATAAACATGCAAAACTTTTTTTGACTGATGCCACTGAGGCCAATTTGTTTAATATTTATAAGAATGATCCCCTGAATAATTCTAATAATAATTATTTATTTATGGTTCCAAAGAATGAATTGTGGCTGAATTATAAAGATTGAATTGAGTCATTTTACCATATATGTTAGCTGTGTGAAGCAGATACATCTAGCCTGGCACCAGTTTATCAGCATCTGTTACATCATGCTCTAGACATTTAGAGTTCAGGTTATCTATGGTTAATATTGACAAGGATGTTTTTTAAAAGCTTTTAAAAAATGTAGATTTATGATTTCAGATATTCCTCATGCCAGGCAATGTTTACAATCACAGGTATACAGCTCTATGTGGGTATATAAAGACGGCTGTACATGGATTATAAAAAATCGGTATCCATACATAACTTTATTCAAGATTTTGCCATCAGGGAGATGTATCTGTATTATAATTTTGCATTCAATATGCATTTGTAGTAATTTTTGGCGAACCTGTGAGCTAATGCGATGGTGTGGCGTCGTCTGTCGTCTGTACGTTGACCCATACTATTTCGAAAACAACTGGAGCTAGTATCATGAAATTAAATGAAAAAAATTAGCCATCGGAAAAACTCTGCATTTTCTTAGATTTTATAGAGAAAAAGCTTAATTTCTCAGGAATAGCAGGAGCTACCATCCCCAGATTTTATGGAAAATCTGTCACATATCAAATGTTGTGGGATTCAGCTAATTTTTTTTGCTATCTGCATTTACTTAGATTTTATAGGGAAAAAGCTGAAAAACCTTTAAAAAGTCTTCATAAACGGTCCAGCTAAATTGTTCAATATTTAACCGAAATGATCCCAGAGGCAAGCCCTCTCAAGTTTGTTCAAATGTTTTGCATTTGATGAATTTTAATGGTGTTACACAAATTTGAACAGTCATTTGGCCAATTAAGCATACTGACATAGTAATCTCAGAAATGACAGAAACTAGCATTACCAAGTATTGTGCAAATGTTGGTCACATGACTCAGATTTGAAGTTGCAGATTTTGTGGTGCCACCTACATTGACCTGTTTTTTTATGGGCAAAAACCTCATAATTTTAGCCTCTTTCAGCTTAAAATGTTTATGGTGAAACTGTCAAGTTGAATTGTTCAATTTTTCAAAAGAATTATCCTAGGACATGGTTCTTTCAATCATATCAGAAAAGCTCTAGTTGGTCTTATGGCCATTATTATGTATATTTCAAACTGAGGACTGCAAAACTGTTCTTCTACAAAATTATTGTTTCAATTAAAACTTCTGTAACATTGCACAAAAATTATTCATAGGTGGCCTTTGTTCAAGTTTACTCGAATGATTTTTGGCAGAATTATTGGACCTTTAACAAAGAAAGAACTGCATCTTTTATTATTCTAGATATTTTGATAAATGTTTATGAATATGTCAGCTCAAAAAAAAAGCATTTTAGCCAAAGTCTTTCAGTATGTGTAAACAGATTTAATTACAGGCCAAGATTGTGTTTGTATCTTTAAATAGGTTGAGAAACTGCCAACTGTTTCAGAATTGGCAACAGATCAAGAGTTCATTTAAGTGCAGCCAGATATAGGTCAAGAGTTCAGTCAGTGCAGCCAAGGACAAGGCGTGATCACCTCATGGGTGTCATGCCCCTCAGGGCTGCATGTTGATCCAATCTGTGAGCTTATGCAATGGTGTGGCTACTATTTCAGATTTGGCAACAGACTAAAGGTCAGTCTGGATCTATTTATAGGTTTGGCAGACTGCCAACTGTATCAGATTAGGCAACAAGTCAAGAGTTCACTCGGTGCAGCCAGGTATAGGTCAGTAGTTCACTCAGTGCAGAAGCTGCATTCTATTTATAGCGTTGGCAGACTGCCCACTGCATCAGTTTTGGCACCAAAGGTTAGCCTGGATCTATTTATAGCTTTGGCAGACTGCCAACTGTGTCAGATTATGCAACAGGTCAAGAGTTCACTCAGTGCAGCCAGGTACAGGTCAAAAGTTTACTCAGTCTAGCCAGGTGCAGGTCATGAGTTCACTCATTGCTAGCAATTTGTCACAGTTCACTCGGGGTAACTGCCTTTCTCAGATAAGCCTTGTCAGCCCCATGCATCAGACTCAAGGTAGGTTTGATGTATTGGCCTGATATTTTGACCTGTCTATATGTCTTTAATGGCTTTCTCGTTCACAAGACAGGTGTCGCCACCTACAATGACTTTTGCACAGTATATGTGCCTGCTTATTTCTACAGTGGAATTTGATATATCAGCCTGAAATAGGGCATATGTATATCTCTGTATATCTATATCTCTGATAGCTTCGTTGTAAACAAGACTGGTGGTGCCAGCTACAGTCATTTTTAGCCCTCAGCCCTTAGGCTGATGGGCTATTGTCGTCACCCAAGCTGTCCGTCCGTACGTCCCCCAGTCTGGCGTCCATTAACTTTTACCTTGTGAGCGGGATATCTCTAAAAGGATTCACCATAAGAATATTATTTCTTCGGTAAAGATGTGTCTCGACAAAATCTTGGTCAGGTTTGAAGATGGGTGACCTTGATCTATTTTTCTACGTTAGAGAGCAACACCTAAACACTTAGAAGCTTTTTTCTCAGGAACCATTGGGTGGATTTTTACAATACTTAATGTGATCATTGGGAATGATGGTCTGAACCAGCTGCACAAGTAAGAGGGCACCACCTAAGATTTCTGATTTTTTAATGAATTTTTCTCGGATTTTTCCACTTTGGCCTTGTGAGTGGGATAACTCTAAAAGGATTCATTGTAGGAATTTTATTTCTTCGGTGAAGATGTATATTTTTAAAATCTCAGTCAGGTTCAAAGATGGGTGACCTTGACCGATTTTTCTACGTTTTAGAGCTGATTATAGAAGAACACTTAGAAGCTTATATCTCAGGAACCATCGGGTCGATTTTTACAAAACTCACTATAAATATTAGGACTGATGGTCTGTACCTGCTGCACAAGTAAAGGGGCGCCACTTACAATTTCTGATTTTTAATGAATTTTTCCTGGATTTTTCAATTTTGGCCTTGTGAGCGGGATGTCTCCAAAGGTATTCAACACATTAACTTCATTTTTTTCAGTGCTGATGCATATTTACAAAATCTTGGTAATGTTCAAGGATGGGTGACCTTGACCTACTTTTCAAGGTCACATAGCTTAGAATAGAGTAAAACTTGGGAGCTTATTTCTCAGGAAGCATTTAGTGGATTGTTATGAAACATGGTACATACCTCTCCAGTTTTAATTTATAACTGAGACTTGTACAGATATACATCCATGTGAGAACAAATATTTTGTACTTGTTACTGTAACTACCTATAAACACTATTTTTTTGGCTGAGGGCTTTTGTAAGCTTCTGCTGATATTCTAGTTGTGTTCTGTGCACCCATGCCAGAATTTCAGCAGTGATGTTTGTGTAATTGTTTTTTATTCAAAATGTTTAGTACTTGCAATGTTCATATACATTAGAAGTAATGGTCCAGCATTGAAGCATTATACCTGGTGTATTTCCCAATGCACCAATTCATATTAGGCCTGTAGGCCTTGTTAAGAAATTATTTCCTTTTAAATAATTAAACAAAATAAAATTAAACCCATCAGTAGGCATAATTTGATAATATATGAAACAAATCATGGATAAATAAAGGTGCAATTTAAAATTGTGAATTCTGGAGTGTTATTTGCATATATTTATTGCTTTGGATATTTAAAAAATATATTTTATCAGCAGTCTATCAGCATCCGTTACATCATGCCTCCAGACATTTAGTTTTCAGGTTATCTATGGTTAATATTGACAAGAATGTTTTTTTAAAAACTTAAAAAAAATTAAGATTTATGATTTTAGATATTCCTCATGCCAGGCAATGTTTACACTCACAGGTATACGTTAACCCATCCTATTTGAAAACTAGAGCTAGCATCATGAATTTTAATGCAAAAAATTAGCCATCTAAAAAAATCTGCATTTTTAGCGAACCTGTGAGCTTATATGATGGTGTGGCATCGTCCGGCGCCCATCATCAATCCATCCGTCATCTGTCTGTACGTTAATCCATAGTATCTTGAAAACGGCAAGAGTTAGCATCACCAAGGTTTTTGCAAAAAAGTAGTCATCTAAAAAACTCTTTCAGATTTTGCTTATTTTTTTGGCTAACTGCATTTTCTTACATTTTATAGGGAAAAAGCTAAAAAAGCTTTAAAAATCTTCTTCTCTGAAATTGTTCAGCCAAATTGTCCAATATTTCACAGAAATGATCCCCGGAACAACCTTTCTCAAGTTTGTTCGAATGGTTTAAGTTCAGTGATTTTTGGCCGAGTTACAGGAAGTTGAACTTAGTCACCTGTCCAAAAAAGCATACTAAAATTACAATCTCAGAAACGGCTGAAGCTGTCATCACCAAATTTTATGCCAATGTTGGTCACATGAGTCATATCTGAAATTGAGGTATTGGTGGCGCCACCTATATCGGCCTTTTTTGTACAGGGGTCATCAATGCCCGTATCATACTGACGTCTACAAAAAACTTCTTCTTTGAAACAATATGGCCAAATTGTTTAATATCGCACAGAAATCATCCTAGGGAAAAGCTTTCTGAAGTTTGTTCAAATGGTCTCAGTTCAGTGATTTTTGGCTGAGTTATGGGAAGCTAAATTTAGTCATATGCTGTAACAGCCCATTTTAGCTCAGTGGCTACAAAGATCTTCTCCTCAAAAACCACTGGGCCAAATTCTTAAATCTCACACATTAATTATCCTTGGATGTTGATAATTCAAGTTTGTTCAAATGGTTTTGGTTCAGTGATTTTTGGCTGAGTTATGGGAAGCTCAACTTAGCCATTTTGCTGTATTTTCCCATATGAGTTATAAACCTGTAAAACGTTTTTTGACTGACGCTACTGAGGCCAATTTGTTTAATATTTTACAAGAATAATCCCCTGAAAAATTCTTATAATAATTGTCTTTTATGGTTCCAAAGAATTAATTTTGGCTGAATTATAAAGATTGAATTGAGTCATTTTACCATATATGTTAGCTGTGTGAAGCAGATACATCTAGACTGGCACCAGTTTATCAGCATTTATTACATCATGCCTCCAGACATTTAGATTTCAGGTTATCTATGGTTAATATTGAAAAGAATGTTTTTTAAAAGCTTTTAAAAAATGTAGATTTATGATTTTTAGATATACCTCATGCCAGGCAATGTTTACAATCACAGGTATACAGCTGTGTATGGGTATATAAAGACGGCTGTACATGGATTATAAATAATTGGTATCCATAGTCAAATTAATTTAAGATTTTGCCATCAGTGAGATGTATCTGTATTACAATTTTGCATTCAATTTGCATCTGTAATAATTTTTAGGGAACCTGTGAGCTAATGAGATGGTGTGGCGACATTTGTCTTCTGTACGATAACCTATATTATTTTGAAAATGATTGGAGCTAGCTAATGAAATTTAATGCAAAAAATTAGCCATCTCAAAAACTCTGCATTTTCTTAAATTTTATAGAGAAAAAGCTAAAAAAAACTTTTAAACCTTCTCCTCCGAACACTCAAGCCAAATTGTTCAATATTTCACAGAAATAATCTTTTATACCATCTCCCTCAATTTTGTTCCAATGGTTCATGTTTGGTGAATTTTGGCCGAATTACAGGAAGTTGAACTTAGTCATCTGTCCAAAAAAGCATACTAAAATGACATTCTCAGAAATGGCCAGAGTTATCATCACCCAATTTTATGCCAGTGTTGGTCACATGAGTCATATATGAAATTCAGGTATTGGTGTTCAAGTTTACTTGAATGATTTTTGGCAAAATTATTGGACCTTTAACAATGAAAGAACTGCATTTTTTTATTAATCTAGATATTTTGATAAAAAGTTTATGAGTATTTCAGTTTGAAAAAAAAAGCATTTTACCCAAAGTCTTTCAGTATGTGTTAACAGATTTGCCAACAGGCCAAGATTGTGTCTGTATATTTAAATAGGTTAAGAAACTGCCAACTGTTTCAGATTTGGCAATAGATCAAGAGTTCATTCAGTGCAGCCAGATATAGGTCAAGAGTTCAATCAGTGCAGCCAGTGATCCCCTCATGGGTGACATATGAACACCTCATGGGCACCATGTGATCACCTAATGGGTGTCATGCCCCTCCGGGCTGCATGTAGAGTCAACCTGTATATAGCTTTGGCAGACTGCCAACTGTATCAGATTAAGGAACAGGTCAAGAGTTCACTCAGTGCAGCCAGGTACAGGTCAAAAATTCACCATGTCTGGCCAGGTGCAGGTCATGAGTTCACTCAGTGCAGTAGCCTGAGCCAGCAAATTTGTCACAGTTCACTCGGGGCAACTGCCTTTCTCACCTAAGCCTGGTCAGCCCTATGCATCAGACTCAAGGTAAGTTTGATGTATTGGCCTGATATTATGACCTGTCTATGTGTCTTTGATGGCTTTCTCGTTCACAAGACAGATGTCACCACCTACAGTGACTTTTGTAGTGTGTGACTTTTGTGCCTGCTTATTTCTATAGAGGAATTTGATATATATATCATCCTAAAATTGGGCATATTTATACCTATCGAATAGCTTTGTCGTAAACAAGACTGGTGGTGCCACCTACAATAATTTTTGCACGGTGTGTGTCCCTGCTTATTTCTCAGGAGGGGTTTAATATATCAGTCTGAACTTAGGATATGTATATATCTCTGATAGCTTTGTTGTATACAAGACTGGTGGTGCCAGCTACAATCATTTTTAGCTCAGCTGAATGTAAGTCAACTGAGATCTAGGAATGGTGCCTTTCTGTCGTCCGTCCAGACGTCCGGGCATCTGGCAGTACGTTAGCAGGGCACAAATCGTAACGGCTAGTCCTAGAAACTTCTAAGTAAAGATCCAGGGAGGTCAATAAAAAAAAATCCTTGGAAACCTGAAATAAGGTCATTAATTAATGCATGGTTTGTCATGAACCTTGCCTTGAATATTGACCATGACTAGTTTTGTCAGTTTCTGAAACGTGGTGGCGCCACATTTTTTTTTCCCCTATTTTAACGAATATTTTTCTATTTATTTACTATAAAATGACAACAATCATGTCATTTTCTCAGCTGTGATTACATCTGTTGTCCCAAAACCTGGTGTGTTTATTGATAAAAAATGGATGCCCTATATTAATCACCCTGTCTGTCTGTCTGTTCGTATGTCTGTCTGTCTGTTAATCCGTCCATCCACACAAATTTGTTTCCAGACTATAACTCCAGGTTGGATTGGCACATCGATTTCAAACTTGACTTACACATGGCCCACCACTAAAGCAAGAACCTATATGATTTTGGGGTCATGAGGTCAATGGTCAAGGTCACAGGACTCACTTAATTAAAAAGATTATGGGTGCATTTTAATCCAAGCTTTTCATCCCAAATTTTCCATCTTGTGCATTTAGCTGACTTGCCAGTATGGGGAGAGCATAAATTAATTTGGGGTCACAAGGTCAAAGGTCAAGGTCACAGGGGCCATCTGTTCACAAATTAGTTTCCAGATGATGAATCCAGTTTAGTTTGACATGTTGGTTTCAAACTTAATTTATAAATGGCCCACCACTAAAGTAAGAACCAAGTCGATTTTAGGGTCCAACGGTCATAGGTCAAGGTCACAGGACCCATTTCTTTAAAAGGAATGTGTATGCATTTGAAGCCAAACATTTCATCACAAGCCTTCCATCTTCAAGATATTGCTAACCTGCCACTAGTGGAAGATTCTGTTTGATTTTTGGGTCATAGGTCAGGGTCACAGGGCCCATCCATTCACAAATTAGTTTATGGATGATAATTCTGCTTTGGAAAGACAGACTGGCTTCAAACTTGATTTAATAATGACCAACCACATAAGTAAATTCATTTTGATTTTCAGGGTCCAGCCATCTAAGTTGAAGGTCACAGAAGCCACATCTTTAAAAAGATTGTGGGTGCACTGTAACTTTTCATACTGAACTTTCCAACGTTCACACATGGCTTACTTGCCCAAAGTGAGGAAACCTGTAGAATTCGAGGTTATCTGGTCAGAGGTCAAGGTCACTTTTTAAAAGATTGTTACAATAATCCTAATGCTTCAAGTTCAAGGATATTAAGTTCTAAGACTTTTTGGTCACAAGGTCATTGGTTAAGGTCACAGGACTGTCATTCTGAAAATTTTTTTAAAAAATATCCTTATAGACAAATTCAGCTGAGTGTCAAGACCCATGGGTCCCTAGTTGTGTTTTGTGCACCCATGCCAGAATTTCAGCAGTGATGTTTGTGTTATTGTTTCTTATTCAAAATGTTTAGTACCTGCATTGTCCATATACATGAGAAGTAATGGTCCAGCATTGAAGCATTATACCTGGTGTATTTCCCAATGCACAGGTTTGCATTAGGCCTGTAGGCCTTGTTTTAAATTTTTACACATTTCTTTTCTCTCTTTTTGAGACCTTTTATGATGTGGTCATCCATTAACTGCAAAAATTGTAACCATTGGTCCTAGAATCTTCTAACTTGACATCCAGGGAGGTCCATGAAAAGCCTTCTTGGAAACCTGAAATTAGGTCTCCGTTACCCATATGTTCCAAGCTATGGGGCTTATAAGTACCCCCAGAACAAAGCAGGGCACAAATCAAAACCATTGGACCTAGATTCTTCTTTCTTGACATCCTTAGAGTTCCTCAAACATTCTCCTCAGAAACCAGAAATTAGGTCACTGTGACCTATATTATCTGTTACAGGCCATGTTTGAGCACCCCAGAAATAATGCAGAATACACACAAATTGCCAGATTCCTCAGGACAGCTAAATGGATTTTCATCAAATTTGGTGTGCTTTTGGGTCTTAGTGCACTTCAGCTCATATGCATGAACTATGATGCCACATACATTATCTTATTTAGTTGCCTGTTCAAGGACATATTGTCAACATGCCAGTCTCCTGAGCGTCATGACCCATGGGTCACTTGTTACAAGCAAAAATGTAATTTTAGACTCTTCTAGCTTATACACTGTTTAATTATGAAACTGTTAAGCTGATTGGTTTAAACTTTACAAGAATTATTCTGTGGTAGGGTTCTGCCAGTTTTATAAGAATAGTTTTGGTAAATGCAGCTATAAAAAAACAGCAAAGCCAATTGAAAAGGCTTTCAGTGTTTGAAAACAGATTTGACAGTATGCCAATTTTCAACATGCCAAGTCAAGAGGTCACTCAGTTCAACTAGGTGGGGTCCTGACATCACCATGGCAACTCACCTGGCTCTGTCTGGTATCTAGGCAATGTGTCTAGACGTCTAGACACATCATCTATACGTCTAGACACATCGTCTAGACACAGAATGCCCAGAATAGAACTAGTGGAACTATATCTTTCAACTGTTTGAAAAAACTTTATTTACATTTTTAGCTCAGCTGACTATAAGTCATCTGAGCTATAGTTGTGGTCCATTGTCCGTCGATCGTCCGTCTGTCCGTCCGTCCGTTTGTCTGTCTGTCCGTCCGTAGATGTGGCACATTTTGAAACCATAAGACCTAGGAATCCAAAATTTGGCATAATGTTAGATGTCCCCAAGATCTCCTACCAAGCCAAAAACTGGGTCTATGCGACTTCTTTCCTTTGAGAAATTAAGGAAAAACCTTAATTTTGTATTAAAAACCTATTTTCACACTTCAGGACTGCCTAATATCAAAACCACTCATCTGTTTTTTAGCTCAGCTGACTTTCATTCATGCTGGGCTATAGCGATGGGTCTTTGTCCGTCGTCCTTCCGTCTGTCAGTCCGCCCGTCCGTTAGCAGGGCACAAATGGTAACCATAGGGGCTAGGGCCATGAACCCTATGCAGTCTTAGAGGTTCTAAAAAGATCTCCTTGCAAACCTGAAATTAGGTCACTGCAACCTATATTCTCGAAGTTATGGGGTGTGTTTGCACCCGCCAGAAATAATTCTTTTACCCAAAATTTTAATCCCAAACCTTCCATCTTTCACATACAGCTCACCTACCAACAGGGGAAGAACCATGATTATTTTGAGGTCACAAGGTCAAAGGTCAAGGTCACAGAACCAACTTCTTTGAAAAGCCTTTGGATGCATTTTAAGCTGTGGATAAGCCAAACCTTTCATCTCAATTCTTTGATCTTTCACATATAGCTCACCTACTAAGTGGGAGAAGAATCCTATAGATGTTGAGGTCACAAGGTCAAAGGTTGGGGTCACAGGATCCACTTCTTTGAAAAGGTTGTGAACACATTTCAAGCTAGACCTTTCATTCCAAACCTTTCAGCACTGATATAGCTTCTCTGCCAACAGGGGAAAAGACCTGTTGATTTTGAGGTCAAAGGTCAAGTTCACAGCACCCTCTTCTTGCGTGGAGTCATTTTCAGGCAAACTTTTCAATCTATACTTTCCATCTGTCATATATGGCTTACCTACCAAAAGGGGAAGAATCCAATTGATGTTGAGTTCAAAAGGTCAAAGGTCAAGGTCACAATATTGTTCTAAATGCTTGTGAACATATTTTAAGTGAAACTGTTCAACCCAAACCTTCAGTCTTTCACATATGCCACATCTATGCATGACTGAATGAGGTTCAAACTTCATATTTATGGGTCTTTTTGCATGAAGAAATAACTAATTGATTTTGAGGTCAGCTGGTCAGGAGGTTAAAGGTTGCAGGACTAAGTTATTCACTCATTGGTTGCCAAGTAATTACACCCGGCCAGATGTAAGTGGTTAGTAGTTACCCATCATTTAGAAAGAATCCAGTTGATATGTGGGCAAAAAGCCAAGGTCATAGGTCAGGGATGTTCACAATAACTTATTTTGTAGACCATTTATATTTTTCTTGTTTTCTTGTATATATAACCATGGCACTTACAACTGGTACATCTCACTGTGTGCCCATAATTGTCAGTGACACTTGTGATATACGACTCCCTTTTGTATCAGCTCATGAAGTGATAAGGATATATCATTAGTGCATAACAAAAACACTGTTGCCGGAATGCTTTGGCCAGGCATTAAGACTATGAGAGTTAAGTGTTAAGGTTTAGCTACTGATTTATAAAATGATGGGAACATTTTGCAGTTTATATCATGGAATCATAGCAATAAACTTAGTTTTCTAGATATCTGAATATTATTATACAAATCATCAGATATACCAGCAAGTGTTTGTTCTGATAATATGTGGGTCTGTACCTGGATTTAGGATGGCTTTATTTGATTACAAGACTCTTAGTGATGCTTTCTACATTTCTTTTCTTTTAGGTTTTGCAGTTTACCTACCCTGCTGAACCCATTGAATAGCAAGCTGATAATTAAAATAAATTTTTTACATTTGCATGTTCATAAATCTGATATGAGAGCTCTTCAAACTGATCATGCCTTTCGAATTGTTTTGGACATTCATAACTGTTACATTCTTCTGAGCAATTGCTACAAGTTTAGTGTCTTATTGGAGGATGTGTGATATCAAATGTCAGACTTGTCAGAAAACCATTATGTCTGCCAGGTAGCCATTTTAGAAATCCTTTTGCCAGGGTAGTTTCTGTGATTTTTAGCTAAGCTGACTGAAAGTCATCTGAGCTATAGCGATCACTCTTTGTCCATCGTCCGTCTGTCCGTCCGTTAACCAGGCACAAATCGTAACCGCTGGACCTAGAACCTTGTAACTTGGGATTCTGAGAGGTCCATAAAAATCTCCTTGGAAACCAGAAATTAGGTCTCTGTTACCCATATCCTTCGAGCTATGTGGCCCCAAAGTACCCCCCAGAAAAGTCAAAAATTTCATACAAAAACTTCAATATCTCATTAACTACTTGACTGATGGTCATGATTTTTGGCATACATATTGATCATGAGATGTTACATCACTTCCTGCAGACTGGTGGCGCCACCTGTATTTTTCGATTTTTTACGAATTTTTTTCTCTATTTTTGAGACCTTTAAAAATGTGAACATCTGTTAACAAGGCACAAATCATAAAGACTGGACTTAGAATCTTAATTCTTGACACACTGAGAGGTCCATGAAAAATCTCCTTGGAAACCAGAAATTAGGTCTCTGTTACCCATATCCTTCGAGCTATGGGGCCCCAAAGTACCCCCCAGAATAGTAAAAAATTTCATACAAAAACTTCAATATTTCAATAACTACATCACTGATGGTCTTCATTTTTGGCATACATATTGATCATGAGATGTTCGATCAGTTCCTGCAGACTGGTGGCGCCACCTGTACTGTTTGATTTTTTACGATTTTTTCCTCTATTTTTGAGACCTTTGAGGATGCTGTCATCTGTTAGCGTGGCACAAATCGTAACAACTGGACCTAGAATCTTCATTTTCGACACACTGAGAGACCTATGAAAAGTCTCCATGGAAACCAGAAATTAGGTCTCTGTTACCCATATCCTTCGAGCTATGGGGCCCAAAATTACCCCCCAGAATAGTCAAAAATTTCATACAAAAACTTCAATATCTCATTAACTACATCACTGATGGTCATTATTTTCGACATACATATTGATCATGAGATGTTTCATCAGTTTGTGCAGACTGGTGGCGCCACCTGTATTTTTCAATGTTCACGAATTGTTTTCTCCATTTTTGAGACCTTTAAGGATGTAGTTATCTGTCAACAGGGTACAAATCGTAACGACTGGACCTAGAATCTTCGTTCTTGACACACAGGGAGACCCATGATAAGTCTCCATGGAAACCTGAAATTTGGTCTCTGTTACCCATATCCTTTGAGCTATGGCACTCCAAAGTACAGCTCAGAATAATGGAAAATTTGATACAAAAGCTAAAGTA
The DNA here is from genome assembly GCA_026874595.1 of Sipunculus nudus. Classification (NCBI taxonomy): domain Eukaryota; kingdom Metazoa; phylum Annelida; class Sipuncula; order Golfingiida; family Sipunculidae; genus Sipunculus; species Sipunculus nudus. The sequence goes on from CM049313.1 coordinate 29,597,969, forward strand.
TCTGAACAACTAATGCAGAGATAACCATAATTGTTTGCATGGATATTGATCATGGAGTGTTTCATAAGTTTCTGCAGACTGGTGGCATCACCTGTATTTGTTCGTTTTTTTTTACGAAATTTTTCTGTATTTTTGAGACCTTTAAAGATATGAACATCTGTTAACAGGGCACAAATCATAAAAACTGGACCAAGAATCTTCATTCTTGACACACAGGGAGACCCATGAAAAGTCTCCATGGAAACTTGAAATTAGGTCTCTGTTACCCATATTCTTTAAGCTGTATGGGTCCAAAATACCCCCCCCCCCAGAATAATGGAAAATTTGATACAAAAACTGCAGTATTTCAATAACTACAACACTGATGGTCATGATTTTCGGCATACTTATTGATCATGAGCTGTTCCATCAGTTTCTGCAGACTGGGTGTGCCACCTCTATTTTTTTTCAAATTTTTACAAATTTTTTTCTTTTTTTTGAGACCTTTAAAGATGTGGTTATCTGTCAACAGGGTACAAATCGCAACAACTGGACCTAGAATCTTCATTCTTGTCATGCAAGGAGGCCCATGAAAGGTGCCTGTGGAAACTTGAAATTAGGTCTCTGTTACCCATATCCTTCAAGCTATAGGACTCCGAAGTATCCCTCAGAATAATGGACAATTTGATACAAAAACTGAAGTATCTGAACAACTAATGCAGAGATCACCATGATTTTTTGCATGGATATTGACCATTAAGTGTTTTTATTAGTTCTGCAGACTGGTGGAGCCACCTGTATTTTTGTATCCGCCAAAACGAAGTTTTGTGGATACTATGTTTTTGACCGAGTTCCTCCACCGCGGCAGCGTTCGTTTCCAGAGAGCTCCTCGGAGACTAATGGACCGATTTTTCCCAAACTTACACCTATTATCGGGTCACATGTGAACTGGTGCCTAACCAATATGCATTGACCTCTGACCTTTCCTCTCTATCCAGTGTCCATTTGTAGGTCTGTTTCCACTCATAAACCCTCATATCTGGGGAACCGTTTGACGGATCAGGAAATAAAATTGATACAAATGTAGCCCTTGGATTGCTTTATAACATACACAAAAAATTGTGGCGCCACCTGTAACCATGTTTGCACAGTGTCCATCTGTTCATCTGCCTTGGGTTAAAATCACTCATATCTCTGCAGTGAATTGACTAATTCACCTGAAATTCGTCATGCGTATACATCCAGGATAGCTTTCTTGATTTTATGACAGGTGGCGCCACCTATTTTCACGTTCACGCTGATGACATCCAAGCTTATATCTTGGGAACCGTTTGACCGATCAGGAAATAAAATTTATACAAATGTAGCCCTTTGATAGCTCTGTAACATACACAAAAAATGGTGGCGCCATCTGTAACAATGTTTGCACAGCGTCTGTCTGTTAGTCTGCCGTGGCCTAAAATCACTCATTTCTCTGTAGTGGTTCGACATAACTGCCTAAAATTTTGCAGGTTTATACATCGTGGACAGCTTTCTTGATTTTATGACAGGTGGCGCCACCTACATTCTAGTTAACGCTGCACACATCCAAGCTCATGTCTCAGGAACCATTTGACCGATTGGGCCAAAATTGTGCATGTGTTTAGATCTCACATAGGTCTTTATCATACACAAAACTGGAGGGGTTACCTGCAAAGATTTTTGCACAGTGTTTGTCTGTTTGTCTGCCATGGGCAAAAATCGCTCATATACATGTAGTGGTTTGACTTTTCTGCCTAAAATTTTGCAGGTGTATACAACTTGGACAGCTTTCTGGATTTGTGGTAGGTGGCACAACCTACATACACATTTAGGCTGCAGACATCCATGCTAATATGCAACATACCTCACTCTATTTCCCCTTGCCACTCAATCCATGCCTCACTATCCGATTTTGGCAGAAACATGTAGTCACTTGTTGGTTACCCGTATTCTAGTTTTAAAAGTTTACATTTTTCTCTATTTTTGAGATATATAAATACAGACTAAATCTTGGCCTGTTGGTTAATCTGTTTGATGCTTCAGTTGAATGGGTGTATACTACCATTCTGATGATAAAATTTCCTTTTGCGAATCTCTTCCCAGTCAGCTGAGCGTCATGACCCATGGGTCACTTGTTTTATGATGTTTGGTCCCTTTTATAGGATGTTTGTTGTTCAATTTCCAACCTGTCAGAAATCCAATATGGCCACCAGGAAGCCATCTTTAAATTCCTTTAGAACATATTATCTCAAGAACTATTAAAGTGAATGCAGTGGGATGTATATTAATGTAATCTTGCATTGGGTCAAAGATTTCTTAATAAATATGACCATCATTTATGAAAGCTCAGTACAGCTGGCTTGTATTGAATAAAAATTAATATGGAAGCACCTGTTTCACAATAATTCTTGCATGGATTTCCTTGATCTTTTGCTATATTTTGATCTTATATTTGTCCTGTGTGGTATTCCTTTTGAGACTGACAGGTATCGAGCAAGCTGTGGGATTAGTTCCTGATAGCTCAACAACCATACATTTTGCCTCAGACCATCATTCACTATGTTTTAACCAGACATATATGATAAGAATTTATGGCAACGTAGAAAGTTTAAACAAAATTGGCATATAGATTCTGCAACAATTTTACTAGAAGTTGTGAATCGCAGCCCATGATGTTGCAGGTCATGCTTGGCAGCTGAGCGTCATGACCAATGGGTCACTTGTTCTTCATATTTACCATAAATATTCCTCTATATAGTTCCTATGTACATGCCAGAAATTAAGTCTGTTAAGTATAATTTCTTTAAATTATGGGCCCGAACAAAATGGACTTTGTAAAAAATCAGGAAAAATATTTACTCACTTAACATGAAAAATTTTGAAACTAGAGTCACGTTTCCCATGTATATAACTATGTTTAATTAAGATTCAATTGTTTACCCGAAATTAGATCTGAATTTTGTAAATTTAAGTTATTAGCATGAAAATAAAATCAGTACCTTAAATTTTGCCCATATTTGACCATGGCACGTTTTTTTTCCTGTAAGTACCATTGATTTAATTTTCACAGCATGTAAACATAAGTTTTTAATTTGTTTAAACCTGAAATTTGAAAAGAAAAGCTTGAAAATTAAGCTAGTTATTGATTTTTTCTTGAGGCTCTATTGTAGTCATTTGCTTACAGATTACAGATGCAGGGTCCCACTCCAGGTCACTGGAAGTAAGCTATGCCAGGGTTTCTCATTTGTTACAGTCACTGGGGGAGATCCCCTGCTGTGACAGGTGTACAGTTATTCCAATATCACAACCCCCCAACCCCCCCCCCCCCCATAAACCAAACCTGCCAAGTGTTATGCAGTAATTGTTATTGTTTTCACTGCTATTTCCACTCCAATATACAAAAACCTTCCTTGAAAAAGTAATTCAAGGTGTAATCCAGAAGATGTCATGTTGTGTTAAATTAGCATTTTTAAAGAAATCAGTTTTCTTTTAAATGATTTTAATAAATATAATTAAACCCATCAGTATGCTTAAATTATTATAAAATATGAAGCACATTTTGGATAAATAAAGACACATTTAAAATTTTGAAATCTAAATCAAGTATTATTTTTAGATATTTATTGTTTTGCAGATTTAAAAGATATATTTTTGTGGTAAAAAATAAATAAAATTTGTATGCATGATGTGGTGATATCTGACAAGACTGAGACTTATGATGATGCAATTGAGAATTATGAATCAACTTTTATATTCAGATATATATGTTGTATTGGAAATGTATAGAAATATAAACTTATAACTAAAAAAATTGATGTGATAAAAAAATGAGGATTTATTACAAACATTTGTTCATTATTTTCCTGCCTCAGCAGAATTGGAGATCAGGCTTTGCCCTGTATGTATGTGGTTAATTAGTTATATTTCAACTGTATACTTCCCATAAAATTAAAAAATACATATATATTTAATAATATATATTATACAAAAAAATTAGATTCATTTGAACAAATGTGTAAACTTCTGAAATGTCAACAGTTAATTAAAAAGCCATCTAATGATCATGGTAATGGTACAGATCATTTGTTCACAGACTGCTCACATTTTGCAGTTTCAGGAAACACATGGTCAGGTCACAAAATTTTATTTGCAACAATTTCTTGCTCATCAATACAAATCAATGATATAAACCAACCATGGCCTCTATTACCTCTGTCTCTCACACTTTATCTCCATTTGATATTATTTTTGATTTTTACCTTCAAGGTCAACTTCAGCTGAGCACAGTGACCCATGGGTCCCTTGTTTGTGAATCTGTGAGCTTATGCGATGGTCTGGAATCTTCCGTCATACGTCATAGCTATCTCAAAAAGGGCAGGAGCTAGCATCACCAATTTTTTTGCTCAAAATTATCTAAAAAATTCTATCAGATTTTGCTTATTTCTTGGCTAACTGCATTTTCTTAAATTTATAGGGAAAAAGCTAAAAAACATTTAAAAATTTTCTTCTCTGAAACCATGCTGCCAAATTGTCCGTTCATCTGTCCATGTAATCCTCCCTGGCAAAAAGAACATATCCGAAATATCCTGACTGATACATCCTAGTATTAGAATGTCCTAGTGAAACGTGCAGGTCTGAACATCCATTTTGCTGAAATCATAATGATGAAGGTAGATATACAGGACATAAGAGGATCAATATAAATTTTAAGAATAAACCTCCATTCATACTCCCAAACTTTGCACAGGTTCGCATTAGGCCTGAAGGCCTTATTGTAAATTATTCTTGTTTAAAATGTGTAGTACTTGCATTGATCATATACATGTTACACATGTAATTGAAAAGTAATGGTCCAGCATTGAAGCATTATACCTTGTTAATAAACCATTGCACAGGTTTGCTTTAGGCCTGTAAGCCTTGTTTTCTTATTGCATCATTAAATGGTTTCAGGCCACAAGTTTCATTTATTACACAGTGCAAATGCGATTTATACCTAATTGGCTTGTTTTAACATGCTTTCTAAATTTTGTTTATGCTCATTTGAATTTTGTTTACAGCAATTTATTTCAGTAAATATATTAATGTTAATTATAATACTTTGGCTCATTCCCATTATTCTAAAATTTACACAGTTTCATTTTTAGCAGGCTATTTCCTCTTAGCTTTTCAAATGCTAATATATATGAAAAACCAAAAGAAATAAGTATATTTTGCATTTGCTAAAATGTTACAAAATTCAGCTGAGTGACATGACCCATGGGTCCCTTGTTTCCTGGTAGTCATGTAATAGTTATTTCTGCAATCATATGTTGGATTTGTACAGCCCCAAATAACAAGGACATATCCTTAATCTCAGCTTTTCAAATGCAAATATATTTAAAAAATATATAACAATAGATAAAATCCTTTTTTGCTTTAGCTACGATTTTGCAAAATTCAGCTGAGTATCAAGACACATCATTTTTATGGCAGTCATGTCTAAATATTAGTGTGGCAATCATATATTTAGTATTTGATCATCACCAAATAACAGAGCCATTTCTCTTACCTTTTTAAATGCTAACATATAAAAAAATAGAAGTATGTTTTGCATTTGTTAAAATTTTACAAAATTCAACTGAGTGCCGTGACCCATGGGTCCCTTGTTTCATGGCAGGCATGTCAGAGTATTAGTTTGGCAATCATATATTTAGTACTTTATTATCACCAAATAGCAGGGCCATTTCATGTTAGCTTTTCAAATGCTGATATATAAAAACAACAAAAATAAAAAACAATGCATTTCTTAAAATTTTACCAAATTCAGCTGATAGCCATGACACATTGGTCCCTTGTTTTCAAAGTTCTCTGCACATAATTCGAATTTTCACAGGTCAGTTACATTAATTGAGCTCCCAGACCATTAGCTTCATTTTGATCAATGGTCATATAATGTTTTCATTCCTTTTCATTTTTGTTTTATGTAGGACAAGATCCAGAGGATATTGTATGTTTGGGCACTGTGTCGTGATCGGGACATTTTGGATCCAAGAGCTTGTTGGAGAATAGTTGACATGTCTTACAATGCCCAGGATCAGTGGTTATGATTCCTCCACAATAGACCTTCAAAGCACTATCCTGTACACAACATGATTAATTTGTTCCTTTTTTACTGCTGGCAATCAATATGAACCATACCATAATGTGCATGGCTTAATACATTTATTGTTTCAAATGTGGTTGCACACAGATGCCTAATGCCCTTCTCACACTGGCGTGAAATGACGCGCACCTAGTGGCGCTAACTTCAACGCCTGTTATCTCACAGTTAGCGCCGTTTTTTTTACACCATGCAAAGTAGTGATGGCGTTGGTCGGGGATGACTGGCGCTAATTTACGCGAGTCAACGTGGGTCAAAGCCAAAATTGCGCCAATCATCGCATAATATGGCGTTGATCCACGTTGACTCACGTTGTTTTTTAACGCAGGCAACGCCTGTCAAAGCATACCATAAGATGACAGGCTATGACTTGCGTTTATAGGCGTTGGCAGGGGTTAATATTAGCGCTATCGCATGCGTAATCGTCTACGCGGGTTTAAGTCGGCATCTGGCGCTTATACTACATAAAGTATTTTTGGCTGTATCCTATTGCCAAATTATTAGACGTTGACCTGCAATGATAGGCGATGACACAAAATGATTGGCATTGACATGCGCCTATAGGCGCTAAAAGTGAAAATTTTTTAACATTCCCAAAACTTGGCGGAGACTGGGAGAGTAGTGAGGTTACTGCCGATGACCCAGGTTAACCCCTTGGGATAACCGGCGTTGAAGTTAGCGCCACCAGGTGCGCATCATTTCACGCCAGTGTGAGAAGGGCATAATGTCTGTTACACTGGTCACTCCATGGCTGACTGGAGAGAAAGGTCCTCTTTACTTATAAATATGCAAAAAATATTGACAGCCTGTAAGTAAGGTGTAACAGTACTAAAATCAGTTTCAGCATTTTTAACGAACCTGTGGGCTTATGCAATGGCGCATTTATCTGCATTTTATACAGAAATAGCTAAACAACCTTTAAAAATCTTCTATGAGAGTGTCCAAATTTGTTCAATATGTCACAGAAATAAGCCTAGAAACAGTCTTTATCAAGGTTGTTCAAATGGTTCCAATTTTGGATTTTTGGCCAAGTTACAGGAAGCTGAACTTAGTCTTTTGTCCAAAAAAGCATACTTATATTACATTCTCAGGAGCAGCTTGAGCTGCCATCACCAAATTTTATTCAATTGTTGGTGACATCAACCTTTTTTTATGGGGGTCATCAGTCATCAGTAGATTAACCTATAGTTTCTCAGGACCAGCATTTTATGCAAAAATCAGTCACATTTCAAATGTTGAGCTTTTTGTGTCGCCACCTGCAATGACTTACATTTTATGGGGAAAAAAATGAAAACATTTGAAAATCTTCTCTGAAATCATTCAACCAAATTGTTCAATATTTCACAGTAAATGATCCCAGACATGAGCTTTCTCAAGTTTGTTCAAATGGTTTGGGTTTGAATTTTGGCCAGGTCACAGAAATTTGAACTTAGTCATTTGGCCAAGTATTAGCAAACTAACGTAAAAATCTCAGAAACGACAGGAGCTAGCATCACCAAGTTTTGTGCAAATGTTGATCACATGACTCATATTTGAAATTCAGGTTTTTGTGGCACCACCTACATCAAACTTTTTTTCACGGCAAAAACCTCGTAATTTTAGCCTCTTTCAGCTTGAAAATGTACTATGAATAGTTTAATTTTTCACAAGAATTATCCTTTGGTAGGGTTCTCTCAGTTGTATAAGAATAGATTTGGTTCATTAATTTTTGGTAGTGTGTTGAAAGCTGAAGTTTGTCTTGTCTAGTAAGCCTATTTCAAACTCGGAGCTGCAATAGTCCTTTTCTGCAAAACTGTTGTTTTAACTTCTGTAACTTGGCACAAAAATTATTCTTAGGTGGCCTTTATTCAAGTTTACTTAAATGATTTTTGGCAGATTTATTGGACATATAACAATGAAAAACTGTGAGATAATCAAAGCTAGTAGATTTATTGTGTTAATAAACTAAGCTCTTTGGTTGTACTGGCAGCATAAATAATTGGTTCCATGAATCCATGAATAAAATATATTGTTTTCTGATTTTGCTTTCAGTAGGCATCTGTTATTATTCTAAACATTTTGATAAAAAATCTTATGAATATGCAGCTTGAAAAAAGCATTGTAGACAGTCTATTATGTATAAACAGATCAGGCAACATGCCAAATTTTGGCTGTATAAATAGCTTGTCAGACTGCCAACTATTTCAGATTGGCAACACACCAAGTTTCAGCCTGGATCAATTTATAGCTTTGGCAGACTGCCAACTGTATCAGATTTTTATACAGGTCAAGAGATCACTCAGTGCAGCCAGGTATAGGTCAAGAGTTCACTCACTGCAGCAGCTGCAGCTAGCAATTAGCTTCACTTGACTTTGGGCAACTGCCTGCCTCAGCTGAGATTGTTCAGCCCAGTGCTCCTAACTCAAGAGAAGTTACATGTATCTGCCTGACTTTTTGGCCTGCCCATGCATTTTTAGCGAACCTGTGAGCTTATGCGATAGTGCGGCAGCGTGCGTCGTACGTTGTGCGTCGTCTGTACGTTAACCATAGCTATCTCAAAAATGGCTGGAGCTAGCATCACCAAATATTTTGCAAATAATCAGTCATCCAAAAAACTATTTCGGATTTTGTTTATTTTTTTTCTAACTGCATTTTCTTAGATTTTATAGGGAAAAAGCTAAAAAAGCTTTAAAAATCTTCTTCTCTGAAACTGTCCAGCCAAATTGTCCAATATTTCACAGAAATGATCCCTGGAACAATCTTTCTCAAGTTTGTTCGAATGGTTCCTGTTCGGAGATTTTTGGCTGAGTTACAGGAGGTTGAACTTTGATACCTGTGCAAAAAAGCATATTAAAATTTAAATCTCAGAAACGGCGGGAGCTATCATCACCAAATTTTATGCCAAAGTTTGTCACATAAGTCATATATGAAATTGAGGTATTGGTGGCGCCACCTGCATCGGCCTTTTTTGTACGGGGTCATCAGTGCCTGTATAACACTGAGGGCTACAAAAAACTTCTTCTCTGAAACCATATGGCCAAAATGTTTAATATCGCACAGAAATGATCCTTGGGTAGTGCTTTCTGAAGTTTGTTCAAATGGTCTCAGTTCAGTGACTTTTGGCTAAGTTCTGGGAAGCTGAATTTAGTCATATGCCATAACAGTCCATTTTAGCTCAGTGGCTACAAATTCTTAAATCTCACACATTAATTATCCTCAGATGTTGATAATTCAAGTTTGTTCAAATGGTTTTGGTTCAGTGCTTTTTGCCTGAGTTACTGGAAGCTGAACTTAGCCAGTTTGCTGTATCTTCCTATATGAGTTATAAACCTGCAAAACGTTTTTCGACTGATGCCACTGAAGCCAGTTTGTTAAATATTTTACAAGAATAATCCCTACAATTATTCTTACAATTATTGTCATTAATGGTTCCACATGAATGATTTTTGGCTGAATTATGGAGCTTGAATTGAGTCATTTTACCATATATGTTAGCTGTGTGATGCTGTTACATCTAGCCTGGCACCAGTTTATCAGCATCTATTACATCATGCCACTAGACATTTAGATTTCAGGTTATCTTTGGTTAATATTGACAAGAAAGTTTTTTTAAAAGCTTTTAAAAAATTTAGATTTATGATTTAAGTTATTCATCATACCAGGCAGTGTTACAATCATGGATATTCAGCTCTCTGTGGCTATATAAAGACAACTGTATGTGGATTATAAATTATTGGTATCCCTACTCAACTTAATTCAAGAATTTGCCATCAATGAGATATATCTGTATTTTAATTTTGCATTCAGTATGTATCCATAATAATTTTACATATATTCCTGATTTCTTTCTTATAAAAAGTCAGCTGAAAAGCATTACAAGTAGGGACCACTTTGTGTACAGATGGCAGCACTTGGTTTACCATTGGCAGATTGCCAGTGCCTTGATGTTGGCCATTAGCCAAGATGATGTCAGCTCTATAATTAGTTTTGGCACAGTGCCAGGATTGGAAGAAGTGCAGCCAGGTATAGGTCAAGAGTTCACTCAGTGCAGTAGCTGCATTCTATTTATAGCTCTGGCAGACTGCTCTCTGCATCATATTTGGCACCAAAGTGCAGCCTCAATCTATTTATAGCTTTGGCAGACTGCCAACTGTGTCAGATTATGCAACAGGTCAAGAGTTCACTCATTGCAGCCAGGTACAGGTCAAAAGTTCACTCAGTCTAGCCAGGTGCAGGTCAAGGGTTCACTCAGTGCAGTAGCTTGAGGCAGCGATTTGTCACAGGTCACTCGGGGGCAACTGCCTTACTCACCTAAGCCTTGTCAGCCCAGTGCATCAAACTCTGGGAAGTTTGCTGTATTGGACTGATATTTTGACCTGTCTATGCGTCTTTGATGGTATTCTCATTTACAAGACAGGTGGTGTCACCTACATTGACTTTTGCAGTGTATGCACCTGCTTATTTCTACAGAGGATTTTTATACATCAGCCTAAAATTGGGCATGTTTATACATATCAGGTATATATATATATATATATATATATATATATATATATATTTATAGTGTACAAAACTAGTGGCGCCACCTACAATAATTTTTGCACAGTGTATGTCCCTCCTTATTTCATAGGAGGGATTTGTTTGATATACTGGTGGTGCCAGCTACAATCATTGTATCCGCCAAAACAGAGTTTTGTGGATACTATGTTTTCAGTCGGACGCCGATGCTGCCGCCATCGCCGCATAGGTTTCCGGAGAACTCCTCCATACCCACTGGGCAGAATTTTTTAAAATTTGGAATTATGATCAGTCACATGTGAACTGCTGCGCCCTCATTTTTGGTTGACCTCTGACCTTTCCTCTCTGCCCAGCATCCATTTGTGTGTCTATTTCCACACATAAACCCACATATCTCGGGAACCGTTTGACCGATAAGGCTAAAGATTTTGCACAAATGTAGCCCTTTGAAAGCTTTATAACATACACTAAAATGGTGGCGCCACCTGCAACCATTTTTGCACAGCTTCCATCTGTTCATCTGCCTTGGGATAAAAACACTCATATCTCAGCATTGGTTGGACTTATCCACCTGACATTTTGCATGTGTATACATTCTGGACAGCTTTCTTGATTTAATGACAGGTGGCGCCACCTACATTCACGTTTAAGCTGCAGACATCCAAGCTCATATCTCGGGAACTGTTTGACCAGTTGGGCCAAAATTTTGCTTGTGTATAGATCTCCCATAGCTCTTTATCATATGCAAAACTGGTGGTGCCACCTGCCACCATTTTTGCACAGCGTCCGTCTGTTTGTCTGCCGTGGGCTATAATCACTCATATCTCAGTAGTGGTTTGACTTATCCACCTGAAATTTGCATGTTTATACATCTTGGATAGCTTTCTGGATTTTTTGGCAGGTGGTGCCACCTACATTTATGTATATGCTGCAGACATTCAGGCTTATATCTCAGGACTGGTTTGACTGATTCCCCTGAAATTTTGCATGTGTATAGATCTCATATCTTTTAATCATACACAAAATTGGTGGCGCCACCTGCCACCATTTTTGCACAGCGTCCGTCTGTTTATCTGCCTTGGGATAAAAACACTCATATCTCTGCATTGGTTGGACTTATCCACCTGAAATTTTGCATGTGTATACATCCTGGACAGCTTTCTTGATTTTATGACAGGTGGCGCCACCTACATACACATTTCGGCTGCAGACATCCAGGCTATTATGCAACACACCTCACTCTATTTCCCCTTGCCACTCAATCTATGCCTCACTTCACCTTTCCCACTCTTGATTTTGGCAGATACACGTAGTCGCTTGTTGACTACCCATATTCTAGTTTTTGTGTTGTGTGCACCCATGCCAGAATTGCAGCAGTGATGTTTGTTTAATTGTTTCTTGTTCCAAGTGTTTAGTACTTGCATTGTTCATATACATGTTACACATGTTCTTGAAAAGTAATGGTCCAGCATTGAAGCATTATACCTGGTGTAATCTCATTGCATAGGTTCGCATTAGGCCTGTAGGCCTTGTTATGGCTTTCTCATACACAAGACTGTTGTCACCACCTGCAATATTTTGACAGTGTATATACCTGCTTATTTCTCAGGAGGAATTTGATATATGAGACTGAAATTGTGCATATCTATACATATTGGAAAGCTTTGTCACATACAAGACTGGTGTTGCCACCTACAATAATTTTTGCACAGTGTATGTCCCTGCTTATTTCTTAGGCAGATTGGATATAACAGCCTGAAATTGGGTTTATATATACATCTCAGATAGCTTTTTTGTATACAAGACTGGTGGCACCACCTACAATAATTTTTTGCACAGTGTATGTCCCTGCTTATTTCTCAAGAGTGGTTTGAAGTAACTGCTTGATATTTTGCATGTCCATACATCTTTGATGGCTTTCTTATACACAAGACTGGTGGTGCTACCTATAATCCTTTTGTGTTGTGTACATCCATGCCAGTATTTCAGGAGTGACGTTTGTGAAATTGGTGCTTATACTCAGGTTCGTAATGTTTAGTACTTGCACTGTACATACACAAGTGTACTTGAAAAGTAATGGCCCAGCTTGAAAGCATTATACCTGATGTATATCCCTTTGCACAGGTTCGCATTAGGCCTGTAGGCCTTGTTATAGGCATCCAACTTAAGGATGTGCACAGAGTGAAATGCATCCTATCAGGATGCCCTGCCCTGCATACAGGTGGGATGCACTTTTTAAACATGATCACTTGCATGGATCAGCAATTTCAAGGGGATTTACCAGGTGGATATAGCCTAGTTATTTTATCAATGAATAAACTTAATAACTCAATAATGCACCAGTTAAAGAACCTTGAAGAAGTTTTCCATTTATAAAATGTGCACTACAGTGCTACTGTGTTAAGAGAAGCATTCTAACTGATGGAAGTTTGAAATTAAATAAAAGACAGATAATATTGTGTTCTTATCATTCTGTGCCATTTTTGCCTGTGCCATATTACCATGTCATAAATACTTGTGTTAATTAAGGCCCCGCTTGAAAAGCAGGTGCCCTATAGTAATCGACCTGTCTGTCTGTCTGTCCGTCTGGCCATCCACAAATTCTTTTCCGGATGATAACTCCAGTTAGGATTGACGGATTGAGTTCAAACCTGAAATATGTATTAACCATCAATTATGGAAGATTCCTATCGATTTTGGGGTCCGGAGGTCAAAGGTCAAAAAAGTTATTCACAGTTTGGTGTTAAATTTTAGGTCCCTCTTTCAGCAGGGCAGTAGTCATAATTGTAACCATAATTGTTTGTTCCACCTTAAAAGTAGGACAGGTCCCCATGTCAACAGCAACAAGGCATGATATATGGTCATAGTCAGCCATTTTTCTGTAAGTTATGCGGTAAAAACCATTACTGAACACCTAGTCAGGTTGCGCTCTCTAAGCAAATATGCATGCAAAAGGACACATATTGTTAACACAATAACTTGTAAAAAGTTTTCATATAAGGTCCCCAGACTCACGGCAGTGATGGACCTTTTGATGGGGTACATCATGTTTGAAGATGGGTGACCTTGATGGATTTTCAAGGTCACAGAGGTGATAATGCTAAAATTATGTTAACCAAATAGCTCGCAAACAATTTGTCTAACACTCACTGAACTTGCACCAGTAATGTTTGTTATGAAGGGCTAGGTCAAGTTGGAAGATGGATGACCTTGACAGAGGCGATAATTCTCAAATGATGTTAATGCAATAACTCGCAAAGAATTTGATGAACAATCCAATTTGTCTCGGCATAATAACTCCCCTAACATATGATGGATAGGATTCAAACATAAGATGTATCACACATGGCCTAAGGGAGAAGCTTATTGATATTTGGGTCAGAACGAAAAAAAAAAGTAATACACAGTTTTGTGTTCAGTTGCTGGTGTCTCCTTCAGCAGGCCAAAAATGGATGAATCTTTTTCGAGTCACTTGTGTACAGCTGCATTACATTTTCACAGCATATTTTGTACAGACAACTTGAAGATTCCCCAGAAAAGGATACACTGGCCAAACGCATCACAGTGGCTCTCATTTAGACCATGTTTGGACAAATCTATCTCCACTTCCAACATCTCAAGGAATTTGGACCTATTATAGTGGCATCTGCAGACACAAGCCCAAGAACAGCTGAATCTCAGTTCAAGAGAATGACCATTTATCACTACTAACCAGCAGCTAACTCTCTCTAATACTACAAGGTTCATGTACAGACTCAAGCCTCACATATAATAAGGCCAATTCAACATACATATACTGTAAAAATATTTGACACAGCCCAGCCAAGACTTCAACCAAGAATAATTGGCACAGGTAATACAAAAATACAGAAACTAAAAATGCATGCAGTTCTTTTATATCATTATTATGATAGCTTTGAACATTTTCACTTTACCATATCTTTTCTTCCAGTTTATACATGTCAGCTGTCTTACAGGTTCTTTAATTTTCTAATATCACTCTATCAGCCCATGCTACCAAAGTACACCAAATTCACAGTACTTCAGTTTATAATGACTGCATCTTTTGCAGGTCCCTTACTGACCTGTCAGTTTTCTAGTTTTAGCTCAGCTGACTGTAAGTCATCTGAGCTATGGTGCTGACCTTTCTGGCCGGCAGTTAACAGGGCACGAATTTTAAATGTTTAACCCAGAAACTTCCAATTAATTAAAAGGGAGGTCATATTAAAATTTCCTTTGAAACCTAAAATTAGGTAACTGTATTCTGCTAGCTATGGGGGGAAAAAACATGATTTTAGTACCCTGAACATCAGATAGGCACAAATTGTATGTGTTAGGTTTAGAATATTTTAATGTAACTTCCAGAGAGGTCCTGCCTGGGCAAATCTCCTTAGAAACCTGAAACTAGGTCATGGTGACCCCTATTCTATAAGCTGTGGGGAAAAATATGATTTGAGCATCCAGACATTCAGACAGGGCATAAATTGGATCTGTTAGAAATAGAATCATCTGACGTGACGTCAAGGGAGGTCTTGGACAAATCTTTGTGAAAACCTGAAATAAGGTCACTGTGTCCTATATTCTGCAAGCTATGTCAAAGAATATGATTTGAGCACCCTATAAGTCAGACAGTATCACAGTTGGATGTAGAAACCTCTAACTTAGCATCAATGGAGTTCCTGGTAAAATCTTCTTGGAAACCTGAAATAAGATCAGTGTACCCTATTTTCTGAGGACTATGGTCCTACTTCTTGAAATCATTCTTCCCATCAATCAAGGTTCTTTAATAATATTTTGCACCTCATCATAACATAAATAGTTAGGGCGCTGCTTCTTGAAGCTGGTGCCCTATAGTAATCACCCTGTCTGTCTGTCTGTCCGTCCACAAATTCATTTCCAGATGATAACTGCAGTTAAGATTCACGATTGGATTTCAAACTTAAAATATAAATGGCCTACCACTAAAGCAAGAACCCTATTGTTTTTGGGGTCATGAGGTCAAAGGTCAACGGCTCAGGACTCACACATTTTTAAAAAAATGTGAATATATTTTAAGCAAAACTTTCCATACCACTCTCTCAATCTTACACATATAGGACACCTGCAAACTGGAGAACATCTCTGTCAATCTTGGGGTCACAAGTTCAAAGGTCAAGGTCACAGGAGGCATCTGTCCACAAATTCATTTCCAGATGATAACTCCAGTTGGGATTCACATATGGATTTCAAACTTGACTTTTATATGGCCCAACAATAAAACAAACATCCTTTTTAATTTGGGTCACGAGGTCAAAGGTAAAAGTCCCCCAACCTTTAAAAAGGTTGTGGATGCATTTTAAGCAAAAACTTTCACTTTCAAGCTGAAAATCCATCAAGCATCCTTTAACTTTTACCTTGTGAGTGGGATATTTCTCAAAGGATTCACAGTAGGAATTTTATTTCTCGGTGAAGATGTATATCGCCTAAATCTCAGTCAAGTCTGAAGATGGGTGACCTTGACTTCTTTTTCTACGTTTTGGAGCTTTATAGAAAAACACTTAGAAGCTTATTTCTCTGGAACCATTTGGTGGATTTCACAAAACTAACTATGGTCATTTGGACTGATGGTCTGTACCTGCTGCACAAGTTTGGGGGCACCACCTACAATTTCTTATTTTTGATGAATTTTTATCGGATTTTTCAACTTGCCCTTGTGAGTGGGATATCTCCAAAGGTTTTCAACACAGGAACTTCATTTTTAGTGAACATGTAATCTTATGCGATGGTGTGGCGTCGTCCGGCGTCCGTCCGGTGTCCGTCGTCTGTACGTTAACCCATACTATCTTGAAAACAGCAAGAGTTAGCATCACCAAATTTTATGCAAAAATTAGTCATCTAAAAAACTCCATCAGATTTTGCTTATTTTTTGGCTAACTGCATTTTCTTCGATTTTATAGGGAAAAAGCTTAAAAACCTTTAAAAATCTTCTTCTCTGAAACTGTCCAGCCAAATTGTCCAATATTTCACAGAAATGATCCCTGGAACAATCTCTCTCCAGTTTGTTCGAATAGTTCCAGTTCGGAGATTTTTGGCCGAGTTACAGGAGGTTGAACTTAGTCATCTGTCCAAAAAAGCACGCTTAAATTAAAATCTCAGAAACGGCTAGAGATATAATGACCAAATTTTATACCAATGTTTGTCACATATGTCATATCTGATTTTGAGGTATTGTTGGCGCCACCTACATTGATGTGTTTTTTACAAGCAAAAATGTAATTTTAAACTCTTCTAGCTTATACACTGATTTATGATGAAACTGTTCAGCTGATTGGTTTAAACTTTACAAGAATTATTCTGTGGTAGGGTTCTGCCAGATTTATAAGAATAGATTGGGTAAATACAGTTTTAAAAAAGCATTGTAGCCAATTGAAAAAGGCTTTCTGTATTTGAGTACAGATATGACTTCATGCAGCCAAGTCACAGGTCACTCAGTAAAACCAGGTGGGGTCCAGACATCACCATGGCAACTGACCTGGCTCGGGGGGGGGGGGGGGTGTCTAGACAATGTGTCTAGACGTCTAGACACAGCGTTTAGACGTCTGGACACAATGATTAGATGCAGAATTCCCAGATTATTGGAACTATATCTTTCAACTGTTTGAAAAAACATGGTTTGCATTTTAAGTGAATCAGGTTTATCTCCAGGTCACATGTGAATTGCTGCGCCTTCATTTTTTATTGACCTCTTACCTTTCCTTGCTGCCCAGTGTCCATTTGTGCGTCTGTTTCCACACATAAACCCACATAACTCGGGAACCGTTTGACCAATCAGGCTAAAAATTTTGCACAAATGTAGCCCTTTGATAGCTTTATAACATACACTAAAAATGGTGGCACCACCTTCAAGCAATTTTGCACAGCGTCCATCTGTTCATCTGCCTTGGGATAATATTACTCATATCTCAGCAGTGGTTTGACTTATCCACCTGAAATTTTGCAGGTTTATACATCCTGGACAGCTTTCTCGATTTTATGACAGGTGGCGCCACCTACAATCACATTTACTCTGTAGACATCCAAGCTCATATCTCGGGAACCGTTTGACCGATTGGGCCAAAATTTTGCATGTGTATAGATCTTACATAGCTCTTTATCATAGGCAAAACTGGTGGTGCCACCTGCAACCACTTATGCACAGCGTCCATCTGTTCATCTGCCTTTGGATAAAATCACTCATATCTCAGCAGTGGTTTGACTTATCCACCTGAAATTTTGCAGTTTTATACATCCTGGACAGGTTTCTCGATTTATGACAGGTGTCCCCACCTACATTCACATTTACTCTGCAGACATCCAAGCTCATATCTTGGGAACCGTTTGACCGATTAGGCCAAAATTTTGCCTGTTTATAGATCTCACATAGCTCTTCATCATAGGCAAAACTGGTGGTGCCACCTGTAACTATTTATGCACAGCGTCCATCTGTTCATCTGCTTTAGGTTAAAATCACTCATATCTCAGCAGTGGTTTGACTTTTCCACTTGAAATTTTGCAGGTATTTTACATCCTTGACAGCTTTCTCGATTTTATGACAGGTGGCGCCACCTACATTCATGTTTACTCTGCAGACATCCAAGCCTGATATCTCGGGAACCGTTTGACCGATTAGGCCAAAATTTAGCTTGTGTATAGATCTCACATAGCTCTTCATCATAGGCAAAACTGGTGGCGCCACCTGCAACCTCTTATGCACAGCATCCATCTGTTCATCTGCCTTTGGATAATATCACTCATATCTCAGCAGTGGTTTGACTTATCCTCCTGAAATTTTGCAGGTTTATACATCCTGGACAGCTTTCTCGATTTATGACAGGTGGCGCCATCTACATTCACGTTTACTCTGCAGACATCCAAGCTCATATCTCGGGAACCATTTGACTGATTGGGCAAAAAGTTTGCATGTGTATAGATCTCACATAGCTCTTCATCATAGGCAAAACTGGTGGCGCCATCTGCAACCACTTATGCACAGCGTCCATCTGTTCATCTGCCTTGGGATAAAATCGCTCATATCTCAGCAGTGGTTTGACTTATCCACCTGAAATTTTGCAGGTTTATACATCATGGACAGGTTTCTCGATTTTATGACAGGTGGCGCCACCTACATTCACATTTACTCTGCAGACATCCAAGCTCATATCTCAGGAACCGTTTGACCGATTAGGCCAAAATTTTGCATGTGTATAGATCTCACATAGCTCTTGATCATAGGCAAAACTGGGGGTGCCACCTGCAACCATTTATGCACAGCATCCATCTGTTCTTCCGCCTTAGGTTAAAATCACTCATATCTCAGCAGTGGTTTGACTTATCCACCTGAAATTTTGCAGGTATTTTACATCATTGACAGCTTTCTCGATTTTATGACAGGTGTCGCCACCTACATTCACATTTACTCTGCAGACATCCAAGCCCATATCTTGGGAACCGTTTGACCGATTAGGCCAAAATTTTGCATGTGTATAGATCTCACATAGCACTTTATTATAGGCAAAACTGGTGGCACCACCTGCAACCACTTATGCACAGCATCCATCTGTTGATCTGCTTTGGGATAAAATCCCTCATATCTCGGCAGTGGTTTGACTTATCCACCTGAAATTTTGCAGGTTTATACATCCTGGACAATTTTCTCGATTTTATGACAGGTGGCACCACCTACATTCACGTTTAAGCTGCAGACATCCATCCTAATATGCAACACAACACACCATGCTCTTTTCCCCTTGCCACTTAATCCATGCCTCACTTCACCCGTCCCACTCTGATTTCTGCAGATACACATAGTGGCTTGTCGACTACCCATATTCTGGTTTTAAAATGTCCTAGTCCGAAACTTGCAGGTCAGAAACGTCCATTTTGCTGAAATCATAATGACTAAGGTAGATATGCAGGATTTAGGAGGATCAATATTAAATTTTAAAAATAAACCTCCATTCATACTCCTAAACTTTGCACAGGTTCGCATTAGGCCTGTAGGCCTTGTTTCAGTGCTGATGCATATTAACAAAATTTTGGTCAAGTTCAAAGATGGATGACCTTAACCTACTTTTCAAGGTTACAGAGCTTAGAATAGAAAAAAACTTGGGAACTAATTTCTCAGGAACCATTGGGTGGATTGTTATGAAACATGATATAATGATATGCCTTGATGGTCTCTAAGTCCTGCATGAGATCGGTCTTACCATACTTGCAAAGGCACTACATACTTCTCCAGTTTAAATTTATAACTGAGACATGTACAGATATACATCCATGTGAGAACAAATATTTCATACTGAGGGCTTTTGTCAGCTTCTGCTGATTTTCTAGTTAAATGCCTATCATAAAATTTGCCATCCTTTGACAATAACATAGTGAGCACACTTCATTTATTTACATATCATCATCCTTAAACTTGGCCGGTGAGCTGTAAATGAAACAACGTGTCACCATGCTTGAAGCCCAGTTTTGAGCGGAGCCATGATGCCTGTCTCGTGTTTGGTAACTGGCATTTGGTTGGCTGCTAGTCACATCAGCAGGTTTTCAGCAGACACAGCTACTCCTTGTGTCTAAGTGTATCATAAAGGGTCAAACCAGGCAGTGGGAAAATCAGTAGCATTTTTAGAAGCGCAAGATTTCCGCTGCCTTGAAATATTAAATACACAGACAACCAAAATTTTTATTTTCAAAATGCTTAGAATCCTGGCTTAGAGTAATACTCTTTTGCCAAGACTAGCTGACACTACTAAAAGCTATTTTACCTCGCCTTTCAATAATAGGCGTTAGTTAATGAACTTATTTGGTGTTCTCTCAGACCTCTCTCATTATCAGTGTCCAAAGTTAAAATCAGGAAAAAGCATTCAAGCTGTTACTAACATTTAAGACATATTTTCAGATGTTTTGTTTCTGAACTGTAGATCACAGAAATAATGTATATTATATTTAGAGAGACTAGACATTCATCTGAACATTTTAGCTAAGTAGACTGTAATTAACTGAGTTGTACCAGTTCATCAGAAACAGATTTAATTATATTGATAAATGCAAGTTCAGTTGTTATTTCAAATGAAACGGCTAAGAGTTATTCATCAAATGTTTGTACAGGCATTGCCTTAATCATTCCGCAATATTAATTATTCCTGATGGAAAATTCCACTGACGGAAGTGATGTCCTGACAACTTATTTCATGGATCAAGCAGAAAGGCACCAAATCAAATGCTTTATAATTAAAAGGAATCTTCACTAAGGAAGTGCAGTTTTCACAAAATATGCAGGGAAACAATGTATCTGCAAATCCTTGGCTTTCCTTTTAAACTGTACAACAGAAAAGCTTCAAAATATCACACCACTTCATTGATAATGGAATGATGGAACTAACCTATATATAGATACTCAAAAATGCATGGACAGGAATATCTAATGGTCTCTGAACTTGCAGGAACAATGCATAAAAAAAGTACTATGAAATGTCTGTCCTGAGTGAATTTTCTGGACTAAGTTCATCTGACACCTAGACAGTGTGGACATTGTTGAATTTCAGACCATGTTTCCCTCTGCTGGGTGATGTTCATGGAGCTTCATATACCAGTGCCTTATACCACACAAACTGCAACATTCACATTCAAGGGATTCAAATGATGTCTATCTCAAACAGGCAGTGCAGTTATCCTGCATTATAAAACTAACCCATCTCTTCATTGGTACCTTAGGGACCTAGCAAAGTCTGTACGTTCAACATACTTTGAAATTGTGCCTGTCACTGTTAACAGGAAGTTTTATAAAAAAAATTTGTAAAGAGAAAAAATAAAAAAAAAACAAACGGATGTTCAAAAACAGGAAGTCAGGAGCAGAGAAAGTCATATTCGCAAACAAAACGAGAGCAATTGTCTGATAAAGAACAAGAAAAAAAGCAGACAAGGAAAGTCGGAAACAGAAAAGATTAAAGTTGGATGAGGTAACCAAGCAAAATATTCAACAGAAATAGCCTGAAACTCGAAAAAATAGAAGAGTTCAGTTAGATGATGAAAGGAAAAAAGAGATTAAGCAGAAAAACACGCAAAGCCACAAAGACAGAAGATTAAAGTTGGATGAGACAACAAGACAAGAGATAAGACAAAAATACACTCGCAAACACAGAAGAGCTTACTTAGATGATAGAACACAAAAGGGGATCAAGCAGAAAGAATCCAGACAAAAACGGAGTACATCTGCCTTAGAATTTGAAAAAAAATCCAAAATTTAAAAACCTCTTCCCTGTGTATATTTGTTGCTGTTGTAATAGAACTTGCTTCAGGGATTCTGGTCTCATTCTTTCAAAAGAGAAGTATACAAAAACTGATATTGCACTCTTAACTCAATGTGTTACAAATAAAAGAGCCTTTGATGATTTACAGTACATTTGTAACTCCTGCCATACTCCCATTAAAAATATAAGATGCCTACCATTGCAGTTGCAAACAATTTGACTTTGCATCGGATACCAAAGCAAATGTATGATTTAAATGAATTGGTAACCATTATAATTGCACAAAGAATAATAATCTTCAAAATTATCAATTTGCCAAGAGGGGGACAGAAAGGTATAGTTGGTTCCTTCGTTAATATTCCAGTTGATACTGAAAGTGTATGTGCTGCCCTTCCTCAGACGCCTGATCAGTCTGGAATAATTCCTCTGAAGCTCAAAAGAAAAAAAGCATATAAAGGACATCATATTCATCAAAATATCCGGCCAAATGTTGTACTAGAAGCTGTGAACTGGCTAGTGCTGAGCAGGTAACTTAAAGGACCTAATTGTAGTCTGATTGGTTGCAACAGAGCAGAGAAGAAATGAAGAATTATATACTTTTTTGTTTTCTGAAGATATAAACAATTAACCCTGGCACTCTCAAGATGCAGAAACTCAAATCTCGCACAATCAACAACAGCTACAATATGGAAACTCTAAATAATGAAAACACAGAATTTACTGAAGAAAATAGAATCTGCATCTGATGGTCTGCAAGAAAACAGGGATACGAACCAATCTGAAGACATACAAGAAAAAGTTAGGAGCATCCAATACGATACATGTTTGTATCCCACTAGCCATGTTACATCAGCAGACAACGAATATTGCATGGCACCTGGTGAGGGGAAAACCCCATTGGATCCTTTCTTAGACTCTGAATGTGAAGCACTTGCTTTCCCACATCTTTTTCCACGAGGTATTGCGACATTATTTGGAGATACTGTTCAAAAAAAGAGAAAAATTCCCATCACTGCCAAGAAATACTTTATACAGAGGATTACAAACCATGATCACAGGTTTTCTTCGTATATGCCGTATTTCTTCTATGCCCTGAATGTCTGTGAAAAACAACAAATACAAAACTGTGTCAAATTGGCCTTTAGGAAAGCCAGACGCAAAGATTTCACTGTTCGACAATTAAAGAACCCTAATAGTTTGCATGAGGTTCTTATTTTCCTTCCAGTTTCTCCAACAGATCTGTGGTTCACCAGCATTTTGGCAACATGCCCAGTATGAGTTGCTAGCATTGGTTTGTTCTAAAGGTGTGTTCACATGGTTCATAACCCTATCTTGTGCAGATTAGCAGTGGCCAGAGATAATCCAAGCCATTGGCCTACAACATGGAAAACAGATTTCTAAAGAAGATGTTGCCAACATGTCCTATGAAGAAAAGAGTAAATGGCTGAGGCAAAACCCTGTGCTTGCAGCAAGACAGTTCGATCATAGGCTTCAGAGTTTCTTCAAAGATGTCATACAGTCTCCAACTGCTCCACTTGGAAAAGTAAATCACTTCTTCCAAAGAACAGAATTCCACCTTCATGGTTCGCCACATTGCCATGCTGTTCTGTGGGTAGAAAATGCCCCAATCTTAGAGACATCTTCAGATGAACAAATATGTGCTTGGGTTGATATATACATCACATGCAAACTTCCTCCTGAAAATCACCCCTTGCTCATGAAGTACTGAGTAACAACAACATTCTCATTCTGTAGCCTGTAGAAAACATGGCACTTTCTGTAGATTCCATTTCCAAAACCACCAACTGACAGAACCCTGCTGTCAAAGCCAGATAATAGTGAATCAACTTTAATTTCATCAGAACAGAAAACAAAGCAAATTTTAACCAAAGTCAATGAAGTCCTAACTGATCAAACCACCAAAATACCTGACAAGTTCTTGCAGCTGCAGGTGTCTCAGACACTGAATATTATACAGCCCTAAAGTTTTCAAAAACAGGGAAATCTATCGTCTATGGACGTCAAACAGATTCTCTTAATATTAACAATTACAATGAAGTTATACATATGCATGCAGCTCGTATATTGCAGCATATGTCACCAAAGATGAAAGAATTGTCGCAGATGCTAAAAGAAGCAGCGAAAGAGATGAATGATTCTGATGTTAAGGCTCGTATGAGGAAAGTTGGTAATGTGTATCTTACCAATCGTGAAGTAAGTGCTTAGGAGGCTGCCTACAGACTGTATGGATTCCAACTGATCTCCCAGAAGATCGGATTGGCGTACTGAAACCACATGCAGTTCTTGATACACAAGATGATGACGACCCTGATATATATTCACATGGAATAGTTGATAAATACCAAATGAGGCCACATCTCCCAGTATTTGACTCTGTGCTTGTGGGAATTTGGGGCTTCATATGAGACATCCCCTCAAACCAATCAGAATGAATCTCATGAAACCCCAAACATTACCCATTCATCATTGCCAGAAATCTCTACGCTGACAGATGGTCAAAGCTAAATGAAACAAAGACTTAAACCTGCCAATCCACGCTATCATGTATTCTCCATCAACAAACAAAGTGAACACGTTTACCGTCAACAGCTTATGCTATTCTTCCCATGGAGAAATGAGGAAAATGATCTTAAAGACGACAGCAGTAACTTACAATATGAAGCCATGTTCCATTGCAACAAGAATGCTATTCTTGAAACTAAACATCTACTTGAACACCACACCGCCTTGGTCAATAATGCTTTAAATAACTATAACACCAGCGGCCCTTCTCAACATGCTTGGGATCTGCTAGATCCAGAACTAGAGCAAACCAGATCTGATGATGCAAGAACAATAACTGAAGATCGAGAGTCTGTGGAAACACGTATTGAAGTTGCCAAAAGACCAACTATGTTAGCAGTTGTCAAATGCTTTGAAAGATTTCCAGTTGAGAAAGATCATCCATGGTCTCAATGAACAGCAATGGAAAGTATTCACTCACATTATTAACTGGTGCAAACATACAATGGCAGCCAAGACACCAGAAGCCAAACCATCACCTTTTCATCTTTTTGTAACTGTCGGTGCAGGAACAGGAAAAGCCAGTTAATGAAAGCTATTTACCATCAAGCCACAAAAATCCTGCAAGAACCAGGTGCAAACCCTGATAATCCAGTTGTCCTCCTCACAAGCCCAACAGGAACAGCCTCATACAACATCGGTGGCACAACCTTGCAATCAGCACTTCATTTGCCTAGAGGAACATATTATTCACTCAAATCAAACCCATCTTTGCTAGCAACATTCAGAATCGGCACAGCTATGACAAATCCTTGTCATAGATGAAATATCAATGGTTGGATGAACCATGTTTGCACATATACACCGTCGTCTTCAAGAGGCCAATGGCATAGAAGATAACAACATTTTATTTGGAGGAGTCAGCATATTAACTGTGGGCGATTTCTACCAGCTCCCACCAGTCCATCAACACAAGTTATTTGATAATCAGATGTCCAGCATCAATAACATTGATTCAGAAGAGCAAGCAGTAGTGTTAGCTTGTCTATGGTAAAATCTCACCTATTGAGCTTGAGCAAATAATGCGTCAAAAGGATGATTCTACCTCACATCTGTCAGTCACTGCAGAGTCACATGAGATGATGAAGTCCAGCTACTGGTCAGTGTGAAGCTAGCTTCGCTACAGTCAACACGTGTTACTACTAACTCTCTTATCTTTGTGTATCACATCTCCCACAGTGCAAGTGTTATGGAGGATAGTGATAAGTTTCCACGAGAGGATAATGTACCTCAAGTTGATGAGAGTGATATGAACATTTTGGACTTTATGAAGTCACTGAACAATAATATGGAAAAAATGAGTGAAGCGATGTCTTCCTTGGGTCAGGCATGTACCCATATGGGATGGTCAGGGCCCAGTGCTCAGCCTGGTGCCACTGCCGTGATTGCCGGCCGACCATCATCCTCAGCAACTAAAAGGAAGGCATCAGAATCATCTGAGAACGAATCTGAGGATGATGAAGAGGATATATCCAACTTACTGGATAGCAGTATGGATAATCCTGGTATCACTGATGATATTCTTGATACCATTGAGCAGGAGCTCAATGAAGAGGAAGCTGTTGGTCCTGACATAAAGGATAAGTTGGCCAAAGTTATTAACAAACGTTTCACCCTGCCACTGTCTACTGACCTGCTCCACAAAAAATTTGAACTTTATTTACGGCCAAAAAATTGTGAGGCCATGGTGGTGCCCAGAGTAAACAAGGAAATCTGGAGTAAAATGACGAGAGATCAGAAGCTTAGAGATGGGAAATTCGCAGAAATAAAGAGATCTGTCATAAAAGCTTCTGGAAAACTGGCTAATTGGGCTGAAACACTGATCTCCTCGGGGGAAAAAAGAGCCACTCAGACAGGCAGTGGATGCCATAGCATTGCTTGGCAATGCTTCATTGGCTTTGTCCATGAATCGTAAAAACTTCATTAAGCCTGCACTGAAACAGGAATATGCAGGATTGTGCGGGGTGAATACAGCTCCCTCTCAACTCTTATTTGGAGAGGATCTCCAGAAAGACATGAGAGATGTAAAACAAGCCACCCATGTTGCAAAGGACAGTTACCATTAAAAAAACGGGTGGCAGGGGGCCAAAGGCAAGCACTGGTACAAGAAACACCAGAGGCAGCACCACCCCCAGAAACACTGGAAGAAAAAGGAGGAGGAGAAGCATTAATTAACCCCTCAAGCATCTCTCCAGAAAAGGTAGGCTAGCTTATTTCTATTCAGGAAAAAATGTTTTTCCTTTGAACAATTACCTGCATATATAAAACAGAAAAACTGTTTTATCGGAGGCAGACTTTCACATTTTGTGAATGAATGGGAAAACCTTACTTCAGATAGAGAAATTCTAAGCATCGTGCATGGTTATAAAATTGACTTTGAATCAGAACCTGTTCAAAAGTCTTGGCCTAAACCTATACAATTTAATAGCAATGAAACAATTGCTATGGATAATGAAATTCATAAATTGTTAGAGAAAAAAGTCATAACTATATGTGCCCATGAAAACGAGAATTTTTATCCAATGTTTTCCTACGGAAAAAGAGTGATGGCATCTCATACAGGATGATTTTGAATTTAAGCCGCCTCAACAAATTTGTGAAATATCGCCATTTTAAAATGGATTCTGTATCACATGCTATTCGCATGATGAGGCAAGGTTGTAACATGGCATCTATTGATTTGAAAGACGCATATTATTCTGTAAAGATTGCAGAGGAACATCAGAAATACCTAAATTTTTTCTGGAAGGGGAAACTCTATAAGTTTGTAGCTATGCCTCAAGGTCTAACTTGTGCACCACTGATATTTACAAAACTGTGCAAAGTGGTTTACTCTGAACAACGTAAACAAGGTTATCAATCGGTGGACTACATTGATGATAGCTATCTTCAAGGCCGTGATTATCAGGAATGCACAGAAATCATTAAGGCTACTGTTATGCTGTTTGACAGATTTGGATTCATTGTCCATCCTGAGAAGTCAGTTTTTCTACCTACTTATCGTATTATTTTTTTTGGGATTTGTACTCAGTTCTGTTAATATGTCTGTCTCTAACAAGGGGAAAATCAAAAAGAATATCTGAAGCCTGTCACAGATTAGGAAGGGCTTTTTTTCCTACTATTAGAGAAGTTGCAAAAGTTATTGGGCTGTTAGTATCCTGTTTTCCGGCAGTGCCTCATGGGCCACTTTTTTATAGACAAATAGAGAATGAAAAAATTGCTGCTCCTAAAGATGCTAAAGGGGATTTTGACAAACATATGCAGCTTTCTGGGAACTCTATTAAAGATTTAGAGTGGTGGTCAGCTAGTATCGATCAGTCATCCACCCCTGCTCAGCTTAAGCATCCAGACTACACTTTAGAAACAGATGCAAGTAGTAAAGGGTGGGGCTGTCACCATAAGGAATTCAACATCTCAACAGGAGGTCCTTTTAGCGTCTCAGAGTCTAGCCACATTAACAAACTTGAACTCTTGGCCTGTTTCTTGTCGCTGAAGGCGACATGTTCACATGTGACAAATGCCCACATCAGAGTCATGATGGACAATACTACAGCTGTGGCATATGTTAGAGAAATGGGGGGGGGGGGGGGGAGGGGGGTAGTCATTATCTTGAGTGTAATGAGATAGCTAGATCTATCTGGGAGTAGGCACTACAGCGGGGTATCTGGCTTACAGCCTGTCACTTGCCAGGAGTGACCAATGTGACTGCTGATAGACAGAGCAGAGAGTTTAAAACAGATACTGAGTGGATGCTGAATCCATATTTTTTTTCAAAATTACTGCCCCAGTGCTATGTGAAACCAACTGTGACCTGTATGCCTCTAGGCTTAATAAACAACTGGACACCTTTGTCTCATGGACACCCCAGCCTGGTGCACTATTTACAGATGCATTCAGTCACTCATGGACTGATATACTTTTCTATGCGTTTCCATGTTTCAGTTTAATACATCAAGTGGTTCAGAAGATAGAGTCCGACAAAGCACAGGGCCTGCTAATTATTCCAAATTGGCCAACCCAGTCATGGTACCCATCAGTCATGAAACTCCTAACAGATTACCCGATTCTGTTACCAGCAAATAAGGAACTGCTTGTGTTACCTCATTGGCCAGAGAAAGTACATCCTCTGCACAAAAAACTAGCACTTTTAGCATGCAGCTTGTCCGGGAATGTCTCAGACAGAAAGAATTTTCAAACAAAGTTAATGAACTCATCCTATCAAGTTGGAGACCCTCAACCCAAAAGCAGTATGACACATATCTTAAAAGATGGGAAATGTATTCGCCACATATAAAGTATGTTTTGGATTTCTTAGCTGAACTTTATACTGCTGGGTCAGGATACAGTGCTGTTAACACTGCCCGCAGTACGTTATCTTCTGTGATTAGTCTCAGTGATGGGAGGACCCTAGGGGGCCATCCAGATGTGACGCGGCTCCTCAAAGGAATCTACAACCAACGGCCCTCATTGCCTTGCTATGTAAACACCTGGGATGTGAAAGTGGTGCTTAACTATCGGGAGACATTTTCTTTAGAAGAGATTTCTCTACCTAATTTGACTCTAAAATTAACCATGTTATTGGCTCTTTTGACAGGGCAAAGATTACAAACTATCAAATCTCTTAAACACTCCCCTCAGAGATTAAAATATACAAATGAAGGATGCATTTTGTACATAGATGAGCTGATGAAACAGTCAAGACCTGGATATCATTTATCCAATATTAATTTGCATCATTATAGTAATAAGGACCTATGTATAGTCAGACACCTTAAGCTTTATTTAGATAATACTAGATTACTTAGAGACCCCTCACAAGAGCAATTGCTAATTAGCTATCAGAAACCTCATAGGCCAGTTTGCAAAGACACCATCAGCAGATGGATTAAAACAGTTATGCAGAGAGCTGGAGTTGACATCACCTGTTTTAGTGCACACAGTACTAGAGCTGCTGCTACATCGGCAGCACAGCGTAGTGGTTGTGATGTTGATATGATCCTCAAAAATGTTGGATGGACCAATGCTGGTACTTTTGCAACGTTTTATAACAAACCTTTGGTGGACTCAGCATCACCCTTTGATACTCATATTTTAGATGGCTAATTTTGCATATAAACTTAGTATAGTCGATTATATATAATTTTTACTTCATGATTATAGTTTGGGAATTATAATAATTTTTTGCTTTAAGTTGATTTAGAGTATTGTTTTTTCTGTGGGTATTTTCCCATTTTCTGTTCATGGCCTCAAGGCTTTAAAGTCTCATGTGACTCTGGAGTGACTGACAGATGTAAGGTAGAACTGAAAATTAAACGAGCCTTACCTGTAAGGTGAAGTTTAATTGAAGTTCTGCCAATCTTCTGTTAGGAACGAACGAGTCACATGCCCAGCCCTTTATACTGGGGTACCCACCCGATTAACTCGTGGTTAACTTTAACGTTAACCAAACTTCTTGAGGCCATTTATGCGTTAAAGACTGACCAGCAGCTGGACTTCATCATCTCATGTGACACCGATTCCTCAATATACTAGTATATATTTGGATGCTCTCATAGTGGAGTAAATCAAAAACTTATGAATTGGAAAGTAAAAAATATAATAATGAAATTGCTGGGGAATAAAAATAGTAATCTGAAAAAGAAAGGAATATTAATTACGAATTAATTGGAAAATAACTTGATAAAATGAGAGATATTACGTCTGAACGGGCTTGCGCCCTCTATGGATGCACCACTGAATAATAAATATGGTATAATAAACCCTAATACGGCATTAAAATAGTAATAAATTACGATGTCATTCAAAATAAAAACATATATTTCCCATACGTTGAACAAATATGAAAATTCAATATACAGTCGAGCCCACTTTGTGTCATATCGGTTAATAGAAAATCCCGTTTATTGTCACATAAATCTAAAATCCCAAACCATTTCCTTTATCAACAATGGTAAATATGACCGTTTCATATCATGGAATATTGTCATAATCCCGTTTATTGTCATGCTTGGAACCCCAGTCAGTGATACATGTTCGCAGTTAATATCACATCAAGCGCCGACACGGCGATCAACGAGGCCAAGAGCCTGTAATCGGTCAGGCGTATCAAACGATCGCATCTCCCACTAGTGTGCGGCAGGCAAGTGCAGTGATGCATGCGGGTCACTCCCCGTCACATAGCAAATTAACGTCTCAAGATACCACGGTAATCCAGCTCATTGCGTAACTCGTACGATAACAAGGGCGATGTTTGTAATCACATATCTTCCAAAATGAACTCCTGGCCTTTGAAAGGCCGCGGTTTACACCTCAGTGACGTTTCGCCGAGATGATGTGAAGCACGAGCTAGCTCTAAACGTTGCATACGATTGGAAATCCCCTTTAAGGTTCCGCGAAAAGCTGGAGGTTTTGTGAGCACGGGAGGAGATACCCGGTCCAAAACCTCAAACGCGGCGAAACTTCAGAAAGTTTACAATGGCATGACGATGCCCTCTTCCCGAACAGTCCTATCATAAAGAAGATCATGGACGTTTGAGTCATTAATAAGATGTCCGGAAAATAAGGCGCAATAGCCGGGAAAAGAATTATTAAGTAAAGTAGTTTGCCTACGCATGACCCAGACGCTACGTCTCTTTCTGTTGGCAAGTCGAACTTTTGTCAGTTATTGCGGCATGCGGCACAAAACATACAGGAAGAAATCGTCGGGTGCGCATAAAGGTAATTTGATATGCCGTATGCAATAAAAATATTCATAAATGTTTCTGTTCCCTTTTTACAGACGATTTTTTTAATATCATAAGAGACATAACGCTTCTTCGGTGACTCAAAAGGACATCGATGTTGAAGCCCGCATAATGTCACATCCCGGTTATTATCATAATTTATTGCCGCACCACAATAAGCGGGCTTGACTGTATTTTGATCCTTATAAAAATCTTTATCTGAATATTCCGTGTATACTCACTATTTTTATTTGATTCTTATATTTTTTATCCTAAGAAAACAAAATTAACCGGACTATAGTCGGAATTCTCGATACAGTAGTATCGTGCGCTTTCTCTCCGAACTAAATAGTTGCTGGTACCAGGTTCTTAATTAAACAGAATGTGTTATATCTATAACATTTGCTATGTAACAATTTATTTTTAAACATTTACTGAACTTTCCCCCAACAAAAAATACGTAACAGCGTAAAATATTGATGAGTTAATATAATCTTGTTTTACAAATGAAATAAAATATCAATATAATATATTATAAAAAAACAGCATCATGAATGTTAAAAAACATACTGAGTTTATGAAATATATGTCATATTGAAATAATTGAAAATGCTTGACACGTTTACTGACGATATGATGACCAGTGCATTATATATATAGCCAATACTGGCTTCCGAGTTCTACACATCTGGACCATAACCGGACATTTCCGAGAAAAAATAGTCTATAACTTCGGATGGATAACTTTGATTTTTGCATTATGATAGAAAAAACCTTATTCTATCAATAAACATAAAATGGTACTTTCCATTGATGTAGTAGCATTTTAATTATGCTTCGATCATTGCTTTTATTTTAAAAAATCCTTGCTTCCGACTTCCGAGTTTTACACATAGCCGTTTGGGAATCTCCTACCGAAAGTTACGGTTCTCCCGCTGACAGACGTGGAGACGAGTTTTTCGAGTAAAACTAGCCTCGGTATTAAAAACTGCTGCACGAATACACGTAAGTCAACCGTTGATGTAATAATTATTATTTTCGCCAACAGAATAACATCACTGTTTGTCTTAACTCAGGAAAATGACAGCTCGAGAAGTAGATGAAAATGAAAAATTAGTGTCAGAAATGGCGTGCACATCTGCACATACTAGAATTGATGCGAACCCAATAGCTTGTACTGTCACCCCATCGTCTTCAGTATATCTAAAATCGACGTTTGGGGTGACAAGCTGTCGCTAGAGTGCAGCAGACAAGTGGTCAGGTGTCGGCAGCGATTCAAGCCCAGTGATCAGATTTCGCGGGGGGGGGGGATGCATGGAAAACTTGAGGCACTCTTCTTGTGGGTGATTGACAAGCAAGCACATGGGGCTGCCATCAACGACGAAATGCTACATTTTGCCAGGCGGCACACCAGAAAACCAAGGGTCCCCGAAGAGAACGACACCTGCTTCGTCCAGGCACTGGAGGCAGATTTCAGGAGTCTTGGTATGGAAACGCCACTGGGAGCGGCGTCAGTATGAGATGAAAGGGTCAACGGACAGTCTGTAGGAAATATTCACAAATACAGATCACCTGGAAATATCCGTTTATTCCAGTGAAACCTTCAGACTATAGACTCGGAACATCCAGCATGGATGCCGGTCAAAACAAATACAAACCTTAAACCCCAACCCTTGGTGCATGCTGGAGCCCTATTGGCCAATCATCAATGTAGAGGGATTTCCATACTTTACGGTAAGCCGTAAATACACCACCCAATCTATGCCATACTGGCGCTATCCTTCTTTCTTTCCCCTTTGCCTCATTCTGTGAAACAATTGTTTACGTATAAAAGAGAACAGAACAAGAAAGCAACACCCTTATAGAAATGGCGTATTCTGAGGGTATCTGAACAATGGAACAATTGTATATTAAAACTACAACCTAACTTAAGGGGAAGTGCAATTACGACCGTTAAAGATCCAGAAAATCATACACGAAAGTGTCATACAGAGTTACTAGCAGTAAAGCCTACATATGATGCATGCACTAGCTACATTCGTAGAATCACACATGATGGACCTACTGTAAAATATAGGTGTAGGTCAAATACAGAATCATGGAGATAGTTTGCACTTGAGAAAAGGGACGACTATAACATCATATGGCAGACACCAACAATGAAACAAAAACAGCAATGTAAAACAACTAGAAAACAACCCTACGTCAGCACATAGTCCTTAAGTCGAACATTAAGAGTTCGTTTTCTGTTTGATCGTCTGGGTTCCTCTCCCTGTGGCGTGTCGCAGCACTCCGGCTGTAGGTCTGTTGAAGCAGAGCTGACACTAGGATGAAGCACAGACGGGGCAGTTGCATCGCCGGGCATAGACAGCTCAACTGGAATATTAGGCGGGTTCGATGGAGGTAGAGCGGCAACGTCCTGAGGTACAGATAAACTACCGGGCTGAGCCATAGAGATAGTGGGTTCCGTGTCGGCTGACAAATGAGGAGATAACAATGGGACCATCAGGTCCTCCTCAACAGAGTCATCCACAGAGTATGACCGCAAATTTGACGTACACTCAGAGGATGTGGTGGGAACTGTAAAGCACTCGGTACGCTTTACGCGGTAAGACATATTGCGCAGCTGTGACCCAGTAAACTTTTGTATATTGCACCATGGCCCGTCAATGCTGGTAACCAAGTAGCGATCCCTAGCTTTCGATTTATTCCTGTCACCATGCAAGTAAACTAAATCCCCAATCTTGGCGTCTGACTCATGTCTATAACTAGCAAGGGGAGCCTTGCTTCGTTCACTGTGGGCATGGTTACCTGAACGGAGCTGATGTTGTGCTAGTATGACATCCTGGTCGGTGAAAGGAAGCTGCGCATTGGTAAACATATCTCGTTGGGTGAACATCTCTCGCGCCGATAGACCACGGGCCCTGATTCTGGAATTGAGACGTGAGGTGGCTATAGCTAAGGTCATGGACGAGACTGGTCCGCCAGACGGGTCCTCTCGTAACAATTCCCCTTCCAGCTCCTCGATAGCTTTCTCGGCAACAGGGTTCTTATTGCTGTTTTTTGTTCGGCCTAGCTCAATACACAAACGGTGTTTTTCTAAGAGCTTGTCGCGTTGGATTGCCTGGAAACCCGGACCTGGGTCAGTGCGAATGGTGGCATATGGACCATCAAGTGGAATCATACCGACACAAAGCTGGATAATGGCATCTCGTAGCGTATTCCCACGTTCATCCTGGAGAATGCAAGCATTTGTAAACGAGGTAACGCACTCACGCACAACCAGAATAAACTGTCTGGACCGACGCATCACATCTGCGGCAAGTGATACGCCCACAGCAGCTGGAGGGTCATTTGTACTCTGCTCTACTCTGGCCTTAGGTGCCAACTGCAACACGGCACACTGGTGGCAACTCTGTGACGTGGCGCGTACAGACTTCTCGAGATCTAAGGCATAAAAGTATCTCTGCATCATCACTTTTAATTGGTTGGAGGAAGGATGGTCAAGCCTGATATGTAAGGCCATAGCTAGGCCATCTAAGACTGCCCTTGGGACTATAATACGTTCACGCGTAGGGCCTAAAGGCTCATGCAGAACAACTACCAACAGGCCATCCTTTGCAATGGTGGCGACACGCAGATATCTTTTGACGTCGCCCTGGTGAGTGAGTTTTTTAGAAGGCCTTGTGCCTTGAACTAAATGGGCGTGAACTCGTCTAAGATCAGCGCACTCCACCTGTATATTAGCCCAGGTCTTTCTATTTGTAAAAGGGAGCTTAGCGACGTTGTTCATAACATCATCACATGTCACTTTACGAACAACCGACTCCTCTAGCTCACACACGAAACCGCATATCTGGCATTTGTCTTCTTGACACTCTGGCGCATTTCTGCTGGCAAAATTAGAGGGGATGTTGGCATTTCCTGATAAGTGTCGGATGGAAACCTGATAACGGCTGGCTGTAGACAAAAATGTCGAAACACGAGGGCTGCTCGAAAACTCACCGCGGCAGAGCTTACTGAACGCTTCAACACATGGATTACTGTCAGTGAGAACGCACGTTTTACGCCTTGACTGGATAATGTAAGGACTGAAGTGCTTGATGGCCGCTGCTATGCCAAGTGCCTCGAGCTCACAAGGCAGCCAGGTGACTTGGTGCTTGCGTAACTTAGCGCTGAAATGGCCTGCCACACGTGGTTTGCCATTGCGCGTGATGTACAAAGTAGCTCCTATGCCCCTGGGACGGGTAGCAGCGTCGGTAACTACCCAGAGCTGGTCATCCGGATGAGGCAAAGCAATTGATGCGCTCCGCGACAAGGCCCTCTGTGCCTTTGTAAAACTAGACCTAAGCTCATCAGACCACAATATTTGTTCTTTAGATTCCATACCTGCTATGGCGTCCTCTAACGGGGCTAACCACTGTGCGCACTGTGGTAATACCCTTGCAAGCACTTTGTATGCACCAATAAACGAGCGAAGACCCTTAACTGTCCCCGGTATAGAGCATGTGGAGAGTGTGGCAAGGCGGTGCGGGCTAGCTGATATATTTCCCTGTTGCCAGATCCAGCCAAGAATAACCGCAGATTGAGGCGCAATAACTGTCTTCGACGGAGAAAGTGTCAGATTGTTCGAGGCTAATGCAGCCAAGACTCGACTCCAGTTATTCAAGAGATCGGATGGGGTGTCGCCACCGATATACATGTCGTCTGCAATCTTAGCAACTACCCCTTCCACCAGAAGGTCGCCTAGGACACGGCACAAAAGTTCCTCCAGTGCGGTCTCCGAACCTGGCATCCCCATTGCACATCTGCGGTACACTCTGATGCCCCGAAAAGGAGTGGCAACGCCACAGTATTTCATTGACTGTTTCGCGAGTGGTATTTGATAAAATGCACTTTTCAAGTCAGTCAGAATTATGTATTTCCACCGTCCTATATTACGAAGTGTACTATCCATATCAGGAAGAAGCGATGGTTGTGGCTTGCAGTATCTACCAACATCTGCGAATGCGGTGACTAGCCGTGAGCCCCCACTAGGCTTCTTGACTAGGAATGAGGGGTTAACATATTCAACAAATATACCTATTGCCTCGGGGACTGCAAAAACTCCCGCCGCTTCTAATGCGTCAAACTGGTCCTGGAGTTCTAGCAGTCTATCGCGTGAATACTGTGGGACCCGTCCCTTCCTCTGAGGCGGCTCTACAGGCCCCATATTCACGACAGCCTCAAATGGACCGGATGCGCCATTGTAACACCTTATGTTTGGATCAAAAACAGAATCAAAGTCTCTATGTTTGTCAATGAAAGCCGACCTGATTGCTTCGGGCAAGATGTTGTGGGGGTCAACCTGAATATGTTGTGAAAACAAGTCACTGGAGCAAGAGGTCTGGTGCTTGTGTGGTGCCTTTAGAGCGTCAGGGGCCTCATAAGGCCTTTCATCTGTATCGCTGGCAAGATCCACAGACAAAGCCCGCACTTGGCACACATGATCATTTTTTCTCACAAGTATGGGTGCCCCAGTTAGGTTTGGAATGCGAAGTTTGTGACCCATGCTTCGGACAACCTCTGGAGATGGCCACGGCTCACAGCCGTGAAATGTCTTGGAAGCACAGTCATAGCGGGGCTCAAGAGCCAAATAGTTGTCGTCGCACCCAATGTTGGGCGGGATGTCCATTTCAAGGAACTCTCCTGGCCAAACGGTTGTGTTGGCAGGTGGTGCGCGTAATACTTGTGCCCGCCGAATGGAATGCAATTCTTTAATACCGGACCTTTGAGCATATTCATAGACTGTTCCATCACTGAATATTACCTGATGCTTCGCTGGTCTTACGGAGATATCATTCTGCTCCATAAAGGGGACCCCAGCAAGGATATCAACATCTAACTGGCTCACTACTAATCCCTCAAAATGGAAGGACTTGTCTTCTCTATGAAAGGTCATTGTAGTCTCACCGATGACCTCAAGTGGAGACTGACCATCAGCTTGGTTTGCCATTTGGGATGAATGCTTGATAACTGCTCCCGCCCTTCGAGCGGCTTCACCACTGATCATATTACCTGTGGCACCACAGTCAAGAGTTATGTTTATTGGTGTGTGACCATGAAACATGTTCACCGTAGGGGACGCTTTCACTTTAACGCGTCGTGCTGTAGGAGTAGATAACTCTCTAAACTCAGGTGACCAACCCTCTTGTGAATCATGTGCCCTGTCTAGATCAACATCAGGAGATAATCCCTCACAATTTGGCTCCTCATCATATCCGGAGACCTGTCTTGCTCGTACCATGTACCTTCTGTCACTTTCAGGCAGAAATCTACATTCACTTAGGAAATGCTGTTCAGGTCTCCCAGCCTGAGAGCACAACGGGCATTTTTTTTTCCAAGCGCCTAGTGCGGGGGCGAGACTGAGGAGTGGGCGCTTTTGTGAGTATGAGCGAGGTTGCTTGAATCTAGACACCGCAGTACGCATAACTTTTGCATCTTCAACTGTGCGGATCTCGTC
Source organism: Sipunculus nudus (assembly GCA_026874595.1). Lineage (NCBI taxonomy): Eukaryota > Metazoa > Annelida > Sipuncula > Golfingiida > Sipunculidae > Sipunculus > Sipunculus nudus. Next base: position 29,635,679 of record CM049313.1, read on the forward strand.
CAGCAGCGAAGACAAGGCCTGCGATATCTCTGGTTTAATGGAGGCCAATGTACGCGACCGAAGCTCCGTGCCGTATCGTTGCTTGACCAAACGTGGTAGATCTGGGTGAATGAGTCTTAACCAAGTCAGCACGACCAAATTTTCCAAAGTCGGGGTTAATTCCTCATCTTCATCAATGGATTCGCCATGATGGGAGATGCTGTCAGACTTTTTCAATAGACTGTCTTCGATGAAGGCTACAAGACGCTGATAGAGCCTTTCAGGTCTCTCTTCAGGCTCTAAGTGGAAGTCAGCGAAATCAAGAAAATGACCACCTGTGCGTTGAAAACCATAATATAGGCGAATTGATTCCCATATACCGTCGAGTGATGTAGAATGAGTCACTATTGTGTTTCTAGAGATAACTGGGCAATAATTGGCTATCTGACCCAGCATAAGCTCCAACATGCTGACTTTCTGTTGGGCTGTACGTCTCTCACTTGTAGGCACACTACTGTCATCACTGGTAAGTCCACGTAACAACTGACTCTTTGACTTCTTAAGCCACGTAAATCCTTCAACTAAAAAGGGAGCAAAGTTGGCATCCAATGACAGGGTGTAAATAATGTTCTGACGCCAGCTTTCTACGGAAGTAAGTGTCTCGTTTTCGGTTAAGCACCATTGTTTCGGAGCGCGATGGGTAGAGGCCATGTTCTAAGGCTATCAGTATCACAATCAGTATCAAGTTTGATTTAAGCACACAGTTATTCCAACTATTCGGAATCAATGTATGGTTTATATTTAGTCAGTGCACAGGCCTACACAATGAAAACTGTGATTTCTACCTTAAGGCAATGACAGTACCTGTTTTTCACTGAATACGTCCAAGTACAGTAGTAGCGTATACTAGTAGATGCTTGCCGGTTAAGTAGTTACAACTGCTCTTGTTGACAGCAAAGTCCGCCAAAATACCTTCACCTCAGTTCAGTTCGATTGTATCCGAACACCTCAACAGTAAATGAAAACCGCTGCCACCACGTCAGTATGAGATGAAAGGGTCAACGGACAGTCTGTAGGAAATATTCACAAATACAGATCACCTGGAAATATCCGTTTATTCCAGTGAAACCTTCAGACTATAGACTCGGAACATCCAGCATGGATGCCGGTCAAAACAAATACAAACCTTAAACCCCAACCCTTGGTGCATGCTGGAGCCCTATTGGCCAATCATCAATGTAGAGGGATTTCCATACTTTACGGTAAGCCGTAAATACACCACCCAATCTATGCCATACTGGCGCGGAGTAGTATGCCGCGGTCGATTCAGCTGCAGAAACTGAAGCCGAGTTAGACGATGCAAGTATTCTGTCGATCGTCGGATCAACAGCTGAAGAGGAGGAGGATGGTGACATAGACGGAGACGTGAATGACACGCTGGTTGAACCAGTAAAGAGGGCTGATGCCAGAGATGGTCTGCAGGCTGCGATCAGGATGTTCGAACAGCAACCAGTCGCCGCGGATAAGGCTACCATACTGGAGAATCTTTGGCATGCCGCGACAGTGCTGGATTCACCTTACGGATGTAAACAGGCTAGCATCACGGATTTTTTCAGTGGAGGATTTGACAACATATTATATACAATAACGTTGTAAATTTTGCTTTATATATGTTCATTATGTACATTAACGTTGTAATTTTTCTTTATATATATTTGTTCATTATGTAATAAACACGTTTTATTTGATATGAACTTTTTGTTCTTTTGGATGAATGTTCCGTGTGTGCTTTTGTCAGTTTTCTGCCAAACCACATGAACTGCATACTCCAAAATTTCATTACAACGGAAATTCGCTTTACGGAACTAATTCCAATGGAACAAACGTTCATATAACGAGACTTTACTGTAGCTGCCATTATCAAAGTACCACAAATAGTTAACAATTTTGACCTACCGCAAGATGTTGGAGGACTAGCAAATATCCTGACAGTGTGTGTGAATGCTAGAATCATGTTAATAAAGAACATGGACATTGCTGATGGGCTGGTTAATGGTGCCACTGGTGTAATATTAGATGTCATCCACCACCAACACCCGTCACCATTGCCGAAAGCCTTAATCATCAGATTTGACAACAACAAAGTTGGCAGAATGGTAAGACATCAAAAATACCTTTTAGATTATACAAGGATGGTTTGCCAATTCTTCCTGCTGAAATAAAACAGAACACTGGTCGCTCAGACACTTCTCCAGAGGTCACACATTGTTCTCTGCTGGGCTTGCACGTAGCACAAGGTCCAGGGTGCAAAATTGGATCAAGTAGTTATCTCCTTTAATAAAACTCCAAACAAAAGGACAATCTTATGTGACATTCAGTTGCGTTACATCACTACAAGGCATTTTTTTTGTTACATTGCAAACCAGATGCCATTAAAACAGACTCTGCAGTAACACAGGAAATGCAAAGACTGCAACAGCAGAATCCAGCTACCTTTATTACAGACAGTATAATTCCTGTACAGGAAAACCTTATTCGCTTATGCTTTTTTAATGCTCAGTCACTTGGCCCTACACACATGAATTACTTAATTCATGATCCGCCTTTTATCAAGAGATCCTTTTATCCAGACCTCTTCTGTTTTGGCTGTGACTGAAACATGGCAAGTAGCTGACAATATCAATTTACCAGGATATGGGAACTGTATTTCCTGTGGTAGGACATCAGATCATGGTGTTGGTGCAGTTCTATGTGCCCGTTGAAGATGTGCATTGGACCAAATATTCCACCAGAATTACTTCAAAATTGATGCAGTGGCAGAAAAATATAAGATCAGTGGCGGATCCGGAGGGGGAGCTTTGGGGCTTCAGCCCCCCCCCCCCCCCCTTCAGGATGGAAACATTGTTATCATATTTTATGAGAGAAAATTTTCTTTACATTATTTCAGTTGCCGTCATACAAATATCACCCTTTCAACTGAAACATAAAAGTTGAAAACCCAAGGAATCGTTATATAGTACAGGCGCATGTCTACACCAGGATCAGGCATCTTTTTATTCCCCCGCCGTTGAGTGAGAGGACTACTAAAATGGTCCCCGTCTGTTAGTCCCTCCGTCCTTTCGTCCGTCTGTCCTTCAATCCGTCCGTCCGTCCCGCACCATCACTGATGCCACACTTTCCTGGTTAACATATCGCCGGGGACCATTGTGGTCGTAGGTCCTTTTGTATTTTTAAGTAATTAATTTGGCATTTTCCAACATTGGTTATAGACGTTAAAATTTTCGAATTACTGAATCTATCATCCGTGGCTCCCTCAAGCATTTCTTATGCAATGCTCCAGCTGTCCTTGGGCTTGGACATCTTGCTTGTGAACATGATTAAGCGTTACAAAAAAAAAAAAAAAGCCAGCCTTTTTCACCTCTCTTTATCCTAGAAATAAAAATCATTTTATCTTTTTAACAAAACGCCAATACATCATCATTCAAATAAAAAATAATAAACAATGTCTGAATATACTTGCATCATAGCATTTGATTTTTATGATAGGCAGTGGATATTTACTGCCTCGTCATAAATTACATGTATGGGGGACTGGGATTTTGGTTGTACATATAAGTTGGAATTCTCAATGGGGAATCTGTTTTGAAATTATTTGTCCTTGCCGCTCTTCAAAAGAAAAAATGTACAAAACGGTACAAGAAACACTAGTAAACTGACAATGTTTAATGCCTTTAGGATCCTTTTAGTGAAGATTTATCGATTACAAATAAATTACCAAATAAATATGGAAATGATAATGCATAAATATGCGAACGAAAGAAATGCATTTTTTACTTCAAACGTATATATAAACGAGTTCTGACGTTTGAACGTATAAAAGCAAGTTAAAGACTAAAGAAGCAACTGCACATATGGAAAAGTAATTTAAGCTAAACCAGTTAATCAAAATGAACGCTGGTGATTAATATCTTAAAAAGTAGTAAGAGAATGATATTCAATCATGAGTTATTCGTTTGCCTTTTTCAATTATGTTTGATGCACTGTAATGTTTATATGTAGTGTGTCTTTATTTTATGACTGATCAATTATTTGAGATTAAATTATGAATGAAATGTTTACATCGTTGGGCACTTGTGCTCACATCCCATGTTCATACCTAAACGACAAATTAAAAAGAGATTACATGTATTAATATACCCAAGTCTTATTTTTATTTTTAAATCGGTTGATAGAAAAAATAATGTGCAAATCATTTATTATTTGCTTTAAATTTCCAATTCTTAATATAAACTAATTTATTTTACATGGATTTTACAAATAGTTATTATAACTAAACCATGGCTCTGGTGATGGAGTTCGGTAGTCTGCAGAGATGGAGGAAACCGGAGTACCCGGAGAAAACCACTGGCCTTGGACGGGCAACTACAACCCACTCTCATAGCCATGCCGGGGATCAAACCCGGGTCGCTAGCGGAGAGAGCCAAGAGTTTAACCACTCAGCTGTCCAAGCTTCGCTGCTTGCTCCAGAAGAGTCTTGATTTGGTGAGTAAATGAATCCTCTGCGAAGCAAGGTTTATCACGTAATTATCGACGTTGGTTGATTCGTCTGTTAGCAGCTGTACTCTACAGTTACAGACGGACTTATGAGGAGACCAAGAAAGAGAGGAGACCAATAATTTAGAGTACACCTGGATCCCAATAATATTTTCATTTAAAAGATGCTTAACTATTGTGGAAAAAAAGGCGATCAAAAGACCGTCTTTATTTTTTGGTTTTAGGGGAATCTTTAATTGAATTTAAATTTCCGAAAGAGGCGAGCAGACCGGGTATGCAAAATCGAGTTGGTGAACTTGTCACACATTCCACATTTAAAAATTTAAAAAAATCGCGCTACAAACTGTAAATAAAAAAAAATACACATAATATGATTTGTGTGACATTTTAATGTATGCATTTACGATTTTGTCTCAACTTTGTTCATGAGTTTCCAGTTGTAACCTATGTCTCGGGAAAATATAACAAATTGCACATCTGTACCCATTTATACAAATTCAAAATTTACAAATTGTAAGATCGTATATGAAGTGGAAAAAATGCAACAGGTGTATTCTGATATCCATATCCGTGGAGTCATGTTTTGTTAGTTTGTAGTCTGCAAATTATATAATGTTAAACTAAAACTAAGACTTCATTTTTACAAGAGATTTAATGTGGTACAGGCTATCTATTACCTCTTTCTCTCATTCATCAATAACAGTTGATTTTTTTTGTAACATCATTATTCTGAAGTTCAAGAAAGGAAAACGGGGAGTTTTACGTTTAGAATCATGTTTTTATGGGTATAAAGTGACTTAAATAAATTTAGCGTATCCAACGTTTCACTTATTATAACCTTTTGAACATCAGACGTTTACACTGCAATATATATATATATATATATATATATATATATATATATATATATATATATATATATATTGATATATATAGATAGAAAATAAGATAAATATCTATGGCAAGTGTTTGCGCAATATATATATATATATAAATATATATGTGTGTGTGTGTGTGTGTGTGTGTGATGCATGCAAAGTATCTTCTAGCCTCCCCCCTTTCAAAATCCTGGATCCGCCCCTGAAGATAACACTTCTACAACCATTCTACTCTTACTCCTTTATTGTCCATGAAAATCTCCATTACCAGAAATCAGTCAGTGCATTAAGAATTTCATCCATATGCACACTGAGGCGAAGGTTATCATAGGAGGTGATTTCAACATTGACTTGACAAAATATCCAAACAACTCTGCAGTGGGCCTATTACACAGATTTGGCTATATACCCAGTTAACAACCAGCCCAACACACCACAGTGGTTCTCATATATAACATACATGCATTGACAAATCTCTCGAGATCTCCACTGCCAACAACCTATGGAATCTGGACATATTACAGTGATCATCAGCAAATAAACATTGACATTGATACTCAACCATTTCACTTAACTCAGATTGGGCTTGCATTTTCACAAAAAAAAACCAGTTATATTTGCTTCAGGGTTTAAATACTGTTTTGGGTCAGTTTCCAGTCTCTGCATGTTATCAGGTCTCTATTATATTTTTCAAAGCTTCCCTCAACCCACATTATAAATATAAGTCTATCGGCCTTCAGCGGGGCCCTTTCTGACCTGTCAGTATTCATCAATGCATGAATCTCATGTATTTCAAATTTTTATGCATTTGTATAAACCACTTATGTCCGCATTCAAGCACTATCTCTTCAAATACTCTCACTCCAAGCAATCTCAAGAACTACACGTTTTTAACCAGTTTCATTACTTCCTGTTTTCTGCTTCTACACGCTCGTGGCAGTTTACTGCCCTCAAGTGGGTCCTTAGGACACCAGTCAAGTGACGGTCGGACTACTTACATAATTAAGTGTGTGTGTGTATATATATATATATACTTATAAATATGTGCATGTATTTCTACTATCCCCCCCCCCCCCCACACACACAATGAATATTTCGTTTCGCCGCTAATAGTGTATATATTAGAATAGACAAAATTTACATTATATCAGCCGGATTACATATTTCCTGTGTCTCGTATGCAAGCAAGAACATCTACGTAGAACAGGAACGGTGATTACATTAAACAACTCTTTGTGTTTGTTTGGCCTAACGGCTTGGAGTAAAAATATAATCCCAGACAGCATGGTGCTATTTTGGCAGACGGGGAGACGCCAGTTTTAAATTTGTGGACCTGCACACTGCTTATTTTTCAGTTTTAAAACATATCATTAAGTAATTAATGAATATATATGGCGTTCTATGTAAATCGCGTAATCTTTCTTCTTTTATATTGTTTAAATTAAATAATAATTATGTTTACCATGCTGACCAGATGTCACCCAGTAACACCTAACAGTTTATGAGCAGGGTCAACCTGCTAGCACGTTCAACCATTTGTCATAACATTCCGACTAACAATTAGTTCCGCGGTGTCCTAAGGACCCACTTGAGGGCAGTAAACTGCCACGAGCCTTCTTTACACACCGGGCTTGACATTCAATACAGATTGGACCAATATAAACATTCACTACAGACCGGGGCTGTGTGTAAAACCCGGACGCCGATTTTACAAATATCGACATATTTTAATAAGTACTCATCAAATACCTATAAAATTTCGCATGGCCATTGTCCGTACAGATCATACAGAGTAATGTGAATGAATATGGATTAATTATAATTTTATTTACCGTAATTCATCTCGGACGTGAGTCGGACGTCGGCCGGACGTCAACTGAAATGCAAGTATTTTGCAATTATGGTAAACTTTATGGCAGAAATATAGAAACCGGGCTTCAGCCTACCGCCGGTAAAACGGGTGTCGCATAATAAATTGTTTCCTGGAAAAGGCCGATACATATCATTTTCCTCAGAATTCCCGTATTTAATTTTGCTAATAGCTGGAGTTTATTATATTAGAGGAGGAGGGGTCCGGGGAACCTGGTCCGGGGAACCTGGGTTCCCCGTCTGAACGGGGATGTGCGCCCCCACCTAAAGCTTAATTTTCAAACTTAAAGCTTAATTTGACAAACATGCCAGAGTAATAATCACTGACTGCCAAACTGTGTTAATACAACTCCACAGTTTAAAAAATCCTCCTGGGGACAAATGTATATAAGGCATAGCATACAGATGGCCAACATATCATGCACTATGCATCCACCAGTGACTACAGACAACATTCTATTCTTCCATAGCATCTGAGATCCACTATCAAATTTTTACCCACATGAGATGGTAGTTGAAGAAATGAATTATGCAAATGTGGAGCAGTTTTTCCAAGCAGCAAAGGCCAAGAGATATGGAGCAACAGCATTAACAGAGGCCATCATGGCCACCAAAAATCCATGGAAGATTAAGGAGCTTGGTCAGGTAGTTCCACTTGGTGGTGACTGGGAAAGCGTAAAGGAGGAAGTCATGACAAGAGCCCTAACTGCCAAATTTAGCGATAAGGCTCTGCAACAGCTTCTACTGGCCACATCTCCAAAATACCTCGCAGAAGGGACAACTGATCGCTATTGGGGAATTGGAGTTTATCACGGGAACATCCATCAGGCCCAGCCAGCAGACTGGAGGGGAAAGAACAGACTGGGTGTCATCCTAATGGACATCAGAAGTCTTGTGCCCAGGCCAGATCTACCAAGACTTTTGGTATTTGGGGCCAGTGAGGTCAAACGACTGGAGTGGTATGTTCGGGAGATGGCAACAGTCCCAAGCCATCAACAGATTGCTTTCATTGGACGAGGTGGAATGACTGTAAAGAAGGCAGAGTCTGCTGTCACTGGTAGATTTCTACAAGCCAGATACAGTTTTTATTCATCTTGGAGGGAATGATGTGTCTGCTGACAGCACTACCCCAAGCAAAGTGGTGAAAGGTCTCATGGGCCTAGCAAACTGTATCTCGAGCAACTTTGCTGTGAAAAAGGTGGTTTTCTCTCCACTACTAGCTAGATTTTCACCATATTGTGGCAGAAACTATCCACAAGTTTATGAGAAAAGAAGGAAAGCGGTTAACAAGATGTTGAAAATGGATGCCAAGAAGAAAGGATTTACTGTTGTTAAAGTAACAGACATCAGATAAGCCGGAGTAGTGCGGGATGGTGTGCATCTGACACGAGACAGCAACAGAAGATTATGGCAGAATATACGAGAGGCTGTATTTTATTAGTTCTGTTTTTAGCCATTATTATATTTCTGTGTATATATGTCAGGGATATTTCTGATGTTTTCATTCGTAACAGTACACACTTTGTCTTTTTATCTACCTTTCCATGTATATATTTGATCTGTATGTTAATAAAGGTTTTCTTGAACAGGATCCAGCCTTCTTTTCTTCCTATTTTATATTCCGAAAAAAATTGAGCTTGAAACATTCAATAAACAAATAAATTATTATTCAATATTAAATATTTACGTCTCCCAGTTCTCCCTATATATATATATATATATATATATATATATATATATTCAATAAAAAAATTTTCCTTGCAAATGAGAGTAACAAATGGGAATAAATTTCAAATGGCACTGCGACCTAGAGTAAAAAAAGTGCGAATTGAAAATGCACGAGCGCCCTCTGGGGTCAGACAGGTGTGACAGAAAGGGTGTCCTATTTTGTGGAGCAGCCCTTGATAACCCCCCCCCCCCCCCGCGGCATCTTAGTGTAACAAAATAAGTGATAACTAAATTAATGTGGGGAATTGAAGCCTAGGATTGGCTGTGCTTGAGTTTTTATTCCAAAACTATATATCTGAGTACTTTTTGCACAGATAAAATTCGTTTACCATAATTGCAAAATACTTGCATTTCAGTTGACGTCCGGCCGACGTCCGACTCGCGTCCCAGATGAATGACGGTAAATAAAATTATAATTAGTCCATATTTATTCACGTTACTTTGTATGATCAAAGATCTATTTACGGACAATGGCCATGTGAAATTTTATAGGTATTTGATGAGTTCTTATTAAAATATGTCGATATTTGTAAAATGGGCATCCGGTTTTTACACACAGCCACAGATCAGACCAATATATAACACTCTTCCCTTGTTTTTAAATTGCCGAGTTATAATAAAGTGCTTTAAGTTTACTATTGAGATATCAAGAAATGTTTGTACCAATAATATATAAAAAAATATTCGTATAGATGACACATAAGGGAGCGATTTAACACTTGAACATATTCTTAACTCTACTCTTTCTATCTACTCTGTATACCTATAATACCAGTTACCTTGTCCGAAATACTCCAGTACCCACTGACACATGAAAAATGGGAAGTCATTAAAAATTACTGGCGAGTTACCATGAATTACTGGTTTCCTTCCCCTACACAAAAACAAAACAAAAAATGTGGGAATTAAATATGTGATATAACAAAACATGTGAGGTATCGTACAGTAATTCACTGCTAACAATCTGATGTCCACATCAGTATAGTTCAAATATTTGAAATACATTAAAGATCAAGTCTCTTGGGTGCTTTCCTGACTCGAGTGGATGCGCGGCGACCCTCATGCTGTTTAGTAACCTCCACCACTGAGGAGGAATTCCGGACGTTAACCGCTTTGGTGTCAACCAGTGGACCCTTCGGAGACCGGCTATGACTAGCATCAACTTGAGACTCGACCACTGGCTCTGGGTCCCTGGGCTGATCGGTTACAAGGTTATTTGTTGGCTGTACATCATTACGCTCTTTACACAGCGCTTTACCTATAGGGCTACTTCCTATATCGTAAGGCGCTGTTTGTTATGACCTCGTATCCTGCTTTGCAACACCAGAGGGGAGCACTGTATTTTTGTCCAATCAGATTAAACTTTGTGCTGGAAGACAAAGCCAAGCGAGGAATACACGGAGCCAATCATATTCATTTCTTTTTGAGTGACAGCTCATCCCCCAGCGTAACCGTCTAAACAGGCCACAGGCTCAGAGAGAATTGCCCCTGACGTGGTTTGCTTAGGGCCTTGGGCACATAGGATGCTCGGCCGGTGAGCTGTAATTCAAACGAAACGTAACAACAAAGGCTGCGTGCACACCTCGCTGGCTGGTTTCAGTTCTGCAAACAACAGATACATGGCTACGCTAACACAGTCATAATGTCATAATCGAATCGGTCGATGATGCGAGAATGCAGAGGGAGCAATTTAAATTCGACCGGAAACTCATCAAACGGCGCTTGAAGCGCGGCAGTGGGCGGAGCCAGGATGCCTGTCGAGTGTTTGTTTATTGGCATCTGATTGGCTGCTTGTCACATCGTACGCACGTGTATTTCAGTGGACAACAAACCGCCATCTGGTGTCTAAATATATCATAAACGGTCAAAGCTGGCAGCGTGAAAATCAGTTGCTTCTTTAGAAGCGCAAGATTTCCGCTGCCTCGGGAGCGTAGTACATCATCAACATTATCATCATCAAGCTGTCTTGATGGTACTGAGCACTCTAGTACATCTGACTCAGCCAACGGCACTGGACAAGCAGGAATGGCCAGATCATCTGGCATCTCAAACGATTCTCGGTTAGCACAGTTTTAATCAGATTATCTATTTGAACATGATGCAACTGACGCCCAACTCTACGTTCCACTTTCTTTTTAACTCAAGCTGCTTCTAACCCGTCCAGTTCTTTATCAACTTGTGGCTTAATAGCATAGGGTACTGGTCTAGCTTTACAGAATATAGGCTGTGCGCCTTCTCTCAGTTTAATATCAGCTTTAAAACCTCGTAAAATCCCTAACTTTGATTCAAACACTATTGAATATTTTTGTAATAACTCAGACATCCCCTGATCGGTGTGTACATTAAAGATACGGTGCCAGTCTAATTTGGAATCTGGAGCCAATCACGGCCCATAAGTGTTGGCCCATCTGACTTCACAATACACGGAAACACGGTTTGGCGGCCTTCTGTCCGTTATATGCGACTGACACATTCATTTGTCCACAAACCAGAAGATTTTCCTTGCCATAGGTTTTTAATTTGCACTTAGTAGGCTCAAGTGGTATTTGTGCATACTGTTTAGCATACAGGTGTTTTGACATTATTGAAACACTAGCCCCTGTATCCACCTGCATTTCCAGATCCATATCATTTATTTGCACTGAAACAATCATAGCTGACCCCTTTTTACCTAGGGTTTCTACTGTATACATCCCCATGACAGTTTCAGGGTCTGAACTATCAGTTTCCTGATCAACAGTTTCAACATCTCTAGCATGACTTGGAGCTTTATATTTAGGCTTAGCAGCATAAGCTCCTTGAGGTCGAGCACTCTGATCAGTGGTTTTCGTATGACAAACCACTGCAAAATGTACTATTTTATTGCACTTGTTACATGTGACATTCTTTGCTGGGTGTGATGATACTATATATATATATGTGCATGTGTTGCAGTTGGTTTGCCGGCAGGTGCTGCCACCTGTCTGATAAAACGTGTACTTTGATGTAGCCACCAGATGGCGTAGTCGTATATGGTTGTTACTAAAACGCGTGCACGCATGCGTGCACGCAGATTCACACTGTTTAAAAATATGCTAAAACGCGTGCGGCCCTGGGTGCGGAAGGTGTACAAATTAACTTAAATTTTGCAAAAATCAACATAATTATTATAAATTATCAAAATACCATAGTCAAGGGCATGATGAAAGGAATTATTCAACTACAACCAAATTTGTTTTCGATCGTTTTACCGCATGGGGTCCTGGACTGTAGCAAGATACTTCCGGGATTGTTACATCTAAAACATTAAAATTTTTGACATCTTTAATTTTTTTTTAAGTATTCCGCCTGCAGTTAGTCCCGTTCTTTCTATGATTATGGATGAATGTGTATTTAAGAGTTTTTAAAGGCCTATTTACAATATTTAACGCAAATTGTAAACAAAGGAAATATTCTGTAATATAAAGGGAAAGTATACTTTTAGAGAAAAAAGGTTATATAATGAAAGATGGTATTGCTTGAGAGTTTATTTTTCTCCTTAGTTGACTTTAACGGCTTAATTTTTTTTATTTATAAAGTTATTCATAACGTTGATGACGGCGCCAAGAAAACGTTGCACTTCAGCATTTACTTGAGCATTTTGGTCATACATATTACATATATTGGATATAAAACTCTACAAGCCTGATCCATTATATTAATCTTTCCTTATTTTAGATTAATAAAATTTTGGAATAATACGTTCAAGATAGTAAAATAACCCTTTAAACTTCTTCTTAAACACACATTTACCCATTTATAATAATAAATACATAAGTGAAATATACAATCATATCAGACAATTTCTTCAAGTACCGTTTAATTTTTAAAAAATTGATATATCCAGCATCAAGAGTCAAAGAATTACTAAATGGTAACTAAAATTGCAATAATAACATTTGAAAAAAAAGGATATATACACACTTGCATACGGATGGTGTACATTATTATAATTATTATTATTAACGAACGTAAATATTTATGGGGGGATTGTCATGTACACCGTATTTAGACAATTTCTTAAAGTACAAATTAAATGTATTTCTGGGTGATATTCAATGTTTAGGGTTAGAGAAATTCATGTGAAGATCACTATTTGTTATTGGAACTAATATTCTAGTGGTCAAGAATAACCTGCATAAAACTTGCATAATAAAACAAATAAACACAAACGTATCACACATGTGCAACACTTTATTGTAGCAAACATTCTCGGCCAAAGTGACAACAGTACAAAAACTTAAAATACACAAAATAACAGAAACTCGCTAACTTTCATATAAATAATTATATCACTTAATTATTTCAAGAAGAATATTTGATGTGTCTTTTTTTTAAATGAAAAAAGTATATGCTAGAGTCACAAAGAGGCGATTTTGTAAAAGCCCATTCTGCTTACTTTAAAACATATATTTGAATTATTTTTTCCCTGCGTTTGGCTATGCCCATTTACAATTTACAAATAGCACGTACATTTTTTTAATTGTATCTTACACAAATTTATTTTGCAATAAATTATATTAAAAAATACGGTGGCTCGTATAGGACATGCACAAAATTATTTTTTATCTCGTTCCCACGCGATAGTATCTCGTGGCCACGCGATAATTATCTCGTTCCTACGAGATAGTATCTCGTTCCCACGCGATAATTATCTCGTTCCCACGCGTTAGTATCGCTTGGCCACGCGTTAGTATGCCATGCTATAGCTCAAACCCTCATTTGGACAAGAATGTCTGTGGTCTTGTTTTATGTCGAGCGTCGATGCAGCTTAAATTGTTTGTATGTGTTTCATTGTATGTGTGTTTGCAACGAATGCTTTGAGGTAAATTTCAGCAGTTTTCATTGCGTTGGTTCACCATTTCATTGCGTTGGTTCAACTTGCCCATTTTTATTTGTTCATGGAAACTGTATTGAGTTTGTTTTAGGGTAAGGGTGATATAAACCCTTGTGTACTAAACATGAAACAAACTGAAACACTTGTTTGTATTTTACCTTCCCAGAAATCTTATTTTTTAGGACTAGGGTTGGGGTTATTTAATTTCGGGTATGCCGAACAGGGTAAACAACATGTCGGTTTGTGTTATGTCTCAAGGGAGAAGCTTACAACAAAAGGTCTCAGCCATGCCACTTCATTATGACTGGGGGGAGGGGTTAAGAAGACCTTTTTACGAGAAATTTGCTCATTCTTCCCCTTCACATTTTTCTTTCTACAATAAAACTTCAGTTATGTATTCATAGGCGGCGAAACCGTATATATATATAAATATATATATATATATATATATATATATATATATATATATATATATATATATATATATATATCCTCTTCTGCTCAGTACTTGGAGTACCATATATACAGGGCCGCAGACTCCGGGATTTGCGGTGAAAAAAGTTGATATTCTGTGTGAAAATGAATCCATTGCCAGACAAATAACAAATAATCTCCCTACAAGAAGGTACTGTTTCACTTAATAAGCATTGACCAATAAAATGCACCAGAATGCAGTAGTACCCATACAGTTGTTCAAATTTTCAAAACCTTGAGAGGGTGTGACCCCCTCCCAACCTCCCCCCCCCCCTCTTCGGGGACTACCCCATCAAACCCCCCCCCCTGCCATTTGTGTCAGGCTACAGCCCTTATTTATAAATATATATATAAATATATATATATATATATACATATATATATATATATATAAATAATAATATATATATAATATAGATGTATACATAATATACATACTAGTATATATATATGTAATATATATTATATATACATACATATATATATATATGTATGTATGTATATATATATATATATATATATATATATATATATATATATATATTTACTATTTGGGTAAAATATTGGGCCCCCAATGAAAATTTGGTTTCGCCGCCAATGGTATTTTATATTGTGAACATTTATTATGAAAAATATTTTACCGGAACTAGCCCCCCCCCCCCCCTTTCCCCGCTCACACATTTTCCAGACAAACATGGCCCACGAGTGTTGTACGAGTGCCCGTTGTATCATTTCAGGTCTCAGCATATTAATTCCATTCTAAATTCATGCAAATAATTGACCATAGTCTTCATCCAGTGTATAGAAGCATGCCTCAAGGATTTAAGATGTAGGTCTTACTGTATTATCTATCTACATTTATCTCGTTCCCACGCGATAATTATCGCGTGGCCACACGATAGTATCGCGTGGGAACGAGATAATTATCGCGTGGCCACGAGATACTAACGCGTGGGAATGAGATAATTATCGCGTGGCCACGAGATACGCGTGGGAATGAGATAATTTTCGCGTGGCCACGAGATACTAACGCGTGGGAACGAGATAATTATCGTGTGGCCACGAGATACTAACGCGTGGGAACGAGGTACTATCTCGTTGGAACGAGATAAAAATAATTTTGTGCATGTCCTATAAGAGCCACCGAAAAAAAATATATCTGGTAGATATATTTATATATACTTAAAATTTGACATAAGTTCACCACGGGTATATTTCTAATTCTCTTAGAAAAAAAAACAACAAATATTAAATAAAAAGTAATAAGATGAATAATTTAAAATTTGTTCTATATGTCAGGAGGTGAACATAGCCAGGATTTAAATTAATATAAAACTGATTTATTGGTCCTCTTAATGCTGTAAGCTACAAATTTTGTATGTTGAATCGGTATTTACGAGGCCTGATAACATGAATTCATAATAAAATACGTATTTTTTTTATTTATTTTTTTATTTAAAAATTGTATTTTTTTTACACATTCAATAACCATTTACAATAAAACTATACAAAAACACAATAAATGAAACTAAAATAGAATATGAACTTAGCGTATATGAATCTTTCAGTCAAATCAATAGGGTATTACTTGTATGATGACCTGTAATGTCTTTCACTAAGACGGTGTTCTAAATGTCAGGAAGTGAACATAGCCAGGATTTAAATTAATATAAAACTAATTTATTGATAACATGAATTCATGATAAAATACGTATTTTTATTTAAAAATTGTATTTTTTACACATTCAATTACCATTTACAATAAAACTATACAAAAACACAATAAATCTTTCAGTCAAATCAATAGGGTATTACTTGTATGATGACCTGTAATATGTCTTTCACTATGACAGTGTGGTAATATACAAGATTTAAGTTGATTTATGCTTGATTTAAGTTCATTTGTACACCGTCCGCACTTTTGGCCGCACGCATTTTAGTAGGTTTGTTAACAGTGGAAATCTGCGTGCACGCATGCGTGCACGCGTTTTAGTAACAACCGTCGTATATCAGTTGTGGAGGTTACACCGACATATTAATTTTCCCTCTTTAACTTGTTTATAAAATCCTCATATTGCTCATATATAGACCGAGATTCTTATAATACCCGTGCGTGTTCCAGGCCGCATGTCATCTGCGCTATTTGAAAAACACCAGAAAATCATATCATGTGTACCTCGATTTCGAGCTACTGTGAGTTCAAGGCGCCACCACCAGATGTCGCCTCCGCCCGGTCGCAGGATCTGCAAAATCGCTCCCTACTTTGGACGACCTCTGGCACCCCTAGCGATTGTTTAAAAAAATACCAGACCGGTTCCATAAAATATCATTTAATTTATTCTCATGCATAAACCACACACGTATTCACTGTCACGCGTATTATGCACGTGATGCACCAAGTAACCCCGGTCCTGCCTTCTAACCCGGGCCTGTTAATTTCCTACACAGTCGGCACGGACGCAATATGGCTGTAGGTGTGAGCGACAATTTGAGCACTTGGCCCATTTTGTGTAGGTCCACCGGACTAAATGTAATATGACAGGGCCGGGCTGAAGGGTGTCACCCTCAAACTAATAGGAGGGCCATCAATATGTGGCTTCTATTATTGGATAATATAGGATTTTAGCTTTTTAATCATGCGAAGAAAATATTTTTATCTGCAGAGAAAAAAATTTGACACAAGATGCTGTGAGAGGTGTGCCTTTTCCACAGTTTGCTCCAGGAGGTGCTGCCATCTTCAGACTGAGACAGAACTAGGCCCATAGTTCTCAAACGAGTCACATGAGGCGCCACTTTCTCCACATTTGTAAACAGAGTTCAGTTTGGTCTCTCAGGCCAATGTGTCGGAACTGTCAATATGTGGTCAGGTATGCATGCAATTGACCTTTATTTACAATGATAATATATAGTGAAAATAATGCGTCAGTCTGACCTTGCGGTGTAATCTGGAATAAAACGTAAAAGGCCGCCCTTATTGACACACGGGGTGTGTCAATAAGGTCCAGCTTATTGACACACGGTTTAACTGCGCATGCGTCAAATCTGTCACACTCCCGCCAGATGGCAGGGCGTTCACCGTGTGGCACTTACACCCCCGTCGTGAAACCCGAAACCGTGTGTCAATAACGAATCCATTGATGTATATTAACACACACATATATTAATGAAATAGCGCCGCATTGCCAACATGATCTGAAACAGAAGTTACGTTCTGATAATAAACATAAATGGCTTGAACAATGCCGATCAGTTCCGAAATTAAGATTTTTTTATCAGTTTTGTAAGCATTCAGTGCACGGCACATAATTAAGTATATACGTTAAAAAGTATATATGGCCCGATCGACGACAGGAAAGTTCAGTATACTTGCTCGGCTTTGGTGTGGGATACTTGCGCTGAGAAGTGAAACTGACAGATTTCAGACACCATATATAGGCTAAGATGTTGAATGGCCATTCTGGTCCATCTCATGGAGATATGGAACAGGAATACACAGAAAAAATCGGATCACCCCGTATGGGAATCGAACCCATGACCCTCCGATTGCCGGTCGTCTGCTCTGCCACTGAGCTAACAGGGATCCCCAACTTCCTCTGTGTATCAGCACACTTTCATTGGAACCAGCGAAGTGACGTCACTACTGTGACTGGTATTATACATACTACATGTGTCGACACGGCGACTTTGCATGTAGCAGTGATAAACTGATGGCCTTTTATGGTGTGCATCAAATATTATATAGAAAGATGTTGAATGGCCATTCTGGTCCATCTCATGGAGATATGGAACAGGAATACACAGAAAAAATCGGATCACCCCGTATGGGAATCGAACCCATGACCCTCCGATTGCCGGTCGTCTGCTCTGCCACTGAGCTAACAGGGATCCCCAACTTCCTCTGTGTATCAGCACACTTTCATTGGAACCAGCGAAGTGACGTCACTACTGTGACTGGTATTATACATACTACATGTGTCGACACGGCGACTTTGCATGTAGCAGTGATAAACTGATGGCCTTTTATGGTGTGCATCAAATATTATATAGAAAGATGTTGAATGGCCATTCTGGTCCATCTCATGGAGATATGGAACAGGAATACACAGAAAAAATCGGATCACCCCGTATGGGAATCAAACCCATGACCCTCCGATTGCCGGTCGTCTGCTCTACCACTGAGCTAACAGGGATCCCCAACTTCCTCTGTGTATCAGCACACTTTCATTGGAACCAGCGAAGTGACGTCACTACTGTGACTGGTATTATACATACTACATGTGTCCGATTTTTTCTGTGTATTCCTGTTCCATATCTCCATGAGATGGACCAGAATGGCCATTCAACATCTTTCTATATAATATTTGATGCACACCATAAAAGGCCATCAGTTTATCACTGCTACATGCAAAGTCGCCGTGTCGACACATGTAGTATGTATAATACCAGTCACAGTAGTGACGTCACTTCGCTGGTTCCAATGAAAGTGTGCTGATACACAGAGGAAGTTGGGGATCCCTGTTAGCTCAGTGGCAGAGCAGACGACCGGCAATCGGAGGGTCATGGGTTCGATTCCCATACGGGGTGATCCGATTTTTTCTGTGTATTCCTGTTCCATATATAGGCTGATACCACCAAATAAATACATGAACCTTAAAAATTGAAGCAAGAGGCTGTATGTCCCATATGTAGAAACGGTGACGTCGAAGATGATAGGCACAATGGTTTTGAATGTTCTGCCTATATTACGAACCCGTAACGATTCTGTATGAGGGTGCCTTTCCATACATGCGGGCCCCCGCGCGGGTCCCGCACGGTTGAAATCCAACAAGTGTGTTATCACTGTCGCCTTTCCATACGTGCGGGCACCCGCGCGGGTCCCGCATGCGGATCCAGCAGTGTTGGATTTCTGCGGGGACCCGCATGCGGATGTTACATGTATATATCAGTAGCAGGCATGTGTCCTTGTATTTGAAAAGAAAAAGGAGCTGATATAGCTTATTTAATTGCATTAAAAAATATATACGACCATTCTTCATTGAGATACGGCCCGGGACCAGCTCTAGTTAGAATGTGACAGGAAATAGCCACAATTTAAGCCTGGCTGGTGAAATACGATATTAATCCGCTCCAATCTGCCTCATCAGTTAGTATAAATGTTTACACTGAATATTTTCTTAAGATATTACACTAAAATTTTAGAAATTATGATTATTAGTGCATGCGTTTATCCAAACTAATGGGTCACCCGCATGCGGGGACCCGCACATATGGAAAGGAACTCTTCGCATGCGGCGTCCCGCGCGGGTGAAAATCCGCATGTATGGAAAGGCACCCTGATAATACATCTTACACAAATACGCAGTTTCCTATACTTGATAAAACAATTCAATTGATTTAATTCATAAATTACGACGGCAAGACTTTGGTAGAATACTTGGTCCACTGTTGGAAAAAGTGTAAAAATTTACTTTTACGCCGTTAGAAAAAAGCACAACCCGTACATTCTAATGATGTTTATGATGTTCAATATCTACCACTATTTTTTTACTGTTTTCATATTTGAGGCGACATTTATGAGCCCAAAGGGGACTATATAATAAACATACCATTATAAATAAACTACTAATAAAACCTGCAAAGAAAATCCAAACAAGGGAAAACAAGAGAAACATTTAGTCATTCCAGACTTAGTAGTTAAGAAATGGAAACAAGATTTAATTGATATATCATAGGAGACTGTTTATATGGGATTCTCCAAGATTTATGACACAACAATTTTCGTACCACTTAGGAATTTTCATTTGTATGTACTACAACGTTGGGTGACGTTAAACCCATTTCTTCATAGACTGAATATAATAGATTCTCCTACTTGTACCCTTTGTAAATTAGAAAGAGAAACTTTATCACATATTTATGGAATTGTTCTTTTGTCGCTAACTTGTGGTTAATAATACAAGAGGTTTTGAATAGTTCGTCATTAAACTCCTCTGTTAAGTTTTCAGTATCTGAAGTTCTGTTAGGTTAAAGCGAACATAGATGGTTAAATATGCTAACACTGGTTGTTAAAAAGTATGTTTATAATTGCAGATGTCTCAAAATGTTACCGAACTATCATGGATGTATAAGCTATGTTAAGCAGATTTATTCAACAGAAGATGTAATCGCTAAGAAAGGAGGTAAATTAACTCAACATTATTCAAAATGGGAAAACCTTACCTACCTGCTCTCCTCTACATGAATAATATTAACGATTTAATGTAAATTGTTATCGAAATATTAATGTATGTTTGTATGTATTTATTGTTCCATGTGCATGTACTACCTTTGTGTAATAAAAAAGAAAGAAAATCCAAACAATTCATCATGGTATATAAAATATACTCAATATAAACATGTTAAGATACGGACACAAACATGCATACACATTTTTATAATATAGAAAATATCCCGTACATAAATATTCAATCAAGTTCCATATAAAATTAAATATTCCAAAACAGTCTTCTTCAGTATCATCCTTCTCGACCTCTGAACAATGTTTCCTAATCGTCTGCACGCCCTGCCATGCCAGGGGTCTGGATGAGGTAAATATGCAACTAGAGAATTTTTAAAGGCTTGTTTCATTTATTATCTTTGACGCATTATTTTCAATTTTTTTATGATTCTATAATAATAAGAAATGAATACCTATATAAGAATAACTACCATATTTGATATGTAATGACCAAATGTGCTCAAATTATTCAAATATAGCTTGTACAATGCAATGCAACGTTTTCTTAGCGACATTATCAATATCAACGTCATGCATAACGTTATGGTGGTAGATCAAAGTTTGAGCCGATAAATTCGACTTTGGATACACAATGACTCTCAAACAACACCACCTTTCATAAAATGCTAATTATTTGGGTAAAATTATACATCTCCTATATATTTCAGAATATTACTTAGTTTATATTTTGCGTTTAAGATGGAAAATAGGCCATTGAAAAAAATTTAAATACACAATTACCCTGGAAAACCCCTAGCTGTTACAATAAGGCAAAACAAACGTCTTCGCAATGATAAAAAAAACATATTTCACGACGCCCTATTTCCCTGGTAGCCTTTGAAGTTACCTGGCCCTTTGATCTAGGACACCAGTGATCAAA
This sequence comes from Sipunculus nudus, assembly GCA_026874595.1. Taxonomy (NCBI): domain Eukaryota; kingdom Metazoa; phylum Annelida; class Sipuncula; order Golfingiida; family Sipunculidae; genus Sipunculus; species Sipunculus nudus. Next base: position 29,657,173 of record CM049313.1, read on the forward strand.
GTGATTAATTGGGGCAACGCTGCGCGAGCTTAATTGCGGTACGCTTGACTGACCACTGGTGACACACGGTAACCGAGACTCCAAATTCTCAGTACCCGAGACTGTAATACACGGTAACCGAGACTTCCAAATCGAGGTAACCGAGACTTTCGGACCGTGTGTCAATAAGCACTCCGAACGTAAAAACCACATAGCTTGGCGTCAGGTAGAACGTTTGTAACTGTATGACAGTGACAGTAATATAACATGGTTTCAGAAGTGACACGGTTACCTTATAAAACCTCTGATGTACTTTTATCAGTGGCAGAAAAACAGTAGCTGTCACAAATAGCGCCGAACTGTCCGTGGGCGATAATAGGGGAAAAGTGGAGCGACCCAAGAATCCGTCCTACCGGTTTAGGGACAAAAAGTCCCTTTCACCTTTCCTCCTACCATTTCCCCTCTCAAGCATTTCTCAGACTCATTTTCAATTTTTCTGCCTGCCTATAAGTCTTATTTTCATTGGTAACACATGATACAACTATAAACTGATCTGGCACTACCTAGGTTTGAACCTGCAATCTCTTGATTTCTGACACTGCACTCTAACTATCTGAGCTAACTTGCTGAGACATCAAACAGGGGTTTCCTGATCATTGTAACTCTGTTTTACAGTAGCGCCACCTGACGGTCAATTGTGAAATTAATGTTTTGGTCAATAAATATTTTTTTTTAAATTGGGGGCCGCGCCCCCAAACCCCCGCTTTGGTTAGTAACCCAGGTTTAATTAATCAACATATATATTTATTTTAAATTGGGGGCTGTGCCCCCAAACCCCCTCTTAGCCTTAAAGGCAAGGATGACATTTAGGGAGAGGGAGAAAAAATCTTAAAAACAATATTTTATGCAACACCTCAAAAATGGAGGACATGCTGTAAAAAGTGTTAGAATGAGACAGTGTTAATGAAGGAAATATTGATACACCAGGAAAAAAAAACAAGTTCTATGGAGATAGGAATCATACAAGCATATCTTATAGGAGTGGTACATGCAGGTTTTGTCACAACTGAGGTGCCCTGAGAATCATAGTTGGACAGGCACGGTAGGACGGATTCTATAGTTTGGCCGAAAAGTGCTGTGTCCCGTTGATATTGCCGCTCTCTTTGATATTATTTGTGGGAAAAGAACTGTAAGCCCATTGGTAGAAATATGGAGATCGCTCAGCCACCTCCCATGTGTTATACAGGGAATACTAGTGAGAACTGGAAGCGGTTTATTAGGGCTGAAACGGGTACAAAATTTTAGACTCGAGTACCCGATAGGCAATACCTGACTCGGACTCGAGTACTTGTTACCATGGCAATGCTGTGAAGATAAAACGAACATTTGTTTACCGATGCAAAATATGCATAAATTTGACTTAGTGACGGCTTATATTTATCACAACGAAGGAACAGATATATGTCATAACAAGACCTCAGTTAATTTGACTAGCATATGTTAAGAGCCCTACGCCTGGCTACGACAATGGAAAAATAATCCCACAGACTGTTTGCAGTAATATACATAGGGGCCTATATGCATGTACCGTATTTCATCCAATTGTTCGATCCCTCTATTTATACGACCTCCAAAAATATTCAAGGTTATTAATTTCAAATTTCCTCTAATTTTCGACTGCTTGAAAAGTTTTTCATCTCACTGAATCATGTCCAAACTGGCGGACATGGTGTCGAAAGAGACCAGTCATATCCAGTAAGGTAAGTGACTGATGAATAAAATAAAGGAATATATGTAACATACTGTATTTGGTGTTTGTTTCATTCATCAGGACAAATGTAAAGGCGTCTTCTACATTATAAAAATGTGATTTTCTTTAATACTTTTAACAAACTGCGCAAAAGTGATCGCATTATAGCGACGTTTAAAATGGCTCATGACGGTCTGCTCTGACCCCTGACCTTGTTGCCGTAAATACGCAAAACATTGACTTTGATGACGAAAAGATATCTCTAACACTCGCTCGATAGTAGTTGATAACTGACGCAAGATAATCATGTTGATTATAAAATAATGCTGTATTCACGGCATTCATATCTCTTGGCTGGCACCCTTGGTCGTTTGGGGCGTAAATAGCTCGCCCATGAACACAAACTCACAGGCCACGCGCAAAGCAGCATGGGACATGGGAAATGGGAACAGACTTAAACAACAACCAGTAGGGCTTAAATAAATATTAATCGAGAGGAACCCTCTGAAAAAAGTACCGTACTTATAAGCATAAATTATGTGATTTATTGGATTCAGCCTTGACACTACACGTTTTGCGTCCCAGTCCCGTATGGGACTCGAGTACTCGGTAAGTATTACCCAGACTCGAGTACTCGAGTACTCCTTTCAGCCCTACGGTTTATACAGAGATTCAACTTCTATATGGAAGCTACCGGTTCGATTGACAAACCTGACAAAACCAAGACTTCCATATTGCTACACGTGATTGGTGAGCAAGCCATTGACATTTATAATACTTTCAAATATGATCATGAAGGGGATGAATGGAAGTATAAAATAGTTCTACAGAAATTCGAGGAACATTTCACACCAAAGAAAAATGTGACACTTGAGAGGTTCTACTTTAATAAATGGCAGGCCTTTTTTCCACTCCCCGGGAGTGGAAATAAGGAATGCTTATTTCCACTCCCCCTTGTGTTAAAAGCTGGTAAAGTCTTGAGTATTTTGGCAGTTTAAGTGACCAAAACTTGGGTGTTTATTCTTTCCAGTGATAAACATAGTTATATAATTGCTTTTCTTTACAAAATCCTCTCTAAAGTACTTCTATAGACACGATAGGAACAGCCCGGACATGAGACAGTTACACATTTCTAGAAACAAGTTCTTTAAACATTTAAGTTTTTAGCTCAGCTGACTATAAGTCATCTGAGCTATAGTCGTGGTCCTTTATCCGTAGGCCGTCCGGCCTTCCGTCAGTTAACAAGGCACATTTTAAAACTGTTGGACCTACGAATCCAAAATTCTGCATACCATTAGATGTCCCCAAAATCTCCTACCATACCAAAAATTGGGTCATTAGAACTTCGTTCCTTCGAGATATTAAGGAAAAACCTCCGTTTCCCATAAAAAAGCCATTGTTACACTTCAAGGCTGCCTAATATCAAAACCACTGATCTGTTTTTGATCAGATTTAGTATTCATATTCTTCGATACATTTTCTGTGCACATACCAAAAATTAGGTCAGTATTGGGTATTATTCTGAAGTTATAGGCCCAAATATAATGCAATTTTTAAAAAATCAGGAAATATTCTTGCTCACTTAACATGAGAATTGCTGAAGCTGGAGACTTTTTTTCAGGAATATAACTTTATTTAATCAAGATTCAATTGTTTACCCAAAATTAGATCTGAATTTTGCAAATTGTTCAAGTTATTAGCATAAATAAAAAATCAGTACCTTAAATTTTGTCCAAATTTGGCAGTGGCACGTTTTTTCCCTGTAAGTACTGTTGATTTTATTTTCACAGCATATATACATAAGGATTTAATCTTTTAAAATCTGAAATTTCAAAGAAATTGTTTGAAAAGAGTAGCTTTTATTCAAGTTTTCATACACCATGTCAAGTGTTGTTTACATCTGGCCCACCTAGTAGTACAGCCTTTTACTTGCATTATGTAACCCACCCCAGGCAGCTTGCCTTGGCCCAGCTTGGCCACTACTAGCAGGCTTCCCCTCTGCCCTGCACTCACCCCCCCCTAGCTGGTGCATAAACTAGATGAATGTTATAATTTTCTGTATTTTATTTTATTCTTGGACATGCTACATTTTAGATTTTGTATTGTACCACCAGGGTTACAATGATTAAAGTGCACATTTAATTGTGTCCACAAAGTGATGTATTGCTATGAAAGTGTGGATGTTCATCAGATAAGTAATGCTTTACTTCAGAAGAGTAAAACTTCACCAGGTGTGAAATTGACATTTAATTCCAGTAATTAATTATAGCTGAGATTGTAATTAGCATAATGATATTGTTTTTCCCTCATTCAACCAACATTGTGTATACTTTATTTGAAAAGATGTTTTTATTTTATCAAATGTACTGAATCTTTTATTTTATTTCGGTGAATAAAATTAAGCATGTACTGAAAACTCCAATGTGCAAAACGTTTTAACAGGGATTCAAGGAATAATTTTGTAGATGCCATGTTGTTATATATAAACTTAAATATATAAACTTTCCCTTGAAAGTGAAATGAAGGTATTAGTCCATTCTGTCCACTTGCCTGTCCATCTGCAAATTTTTCATATGCATCACAGTATCTCAAAACTTTTACTGTTTTTCATCATGACAGTCTTGTCAGAGTATTAGTTTGCAATCATATATTGAGAACTTTACTATAACCAAGTAGGAGGGACCTTTCCTCTTAGCTTCTCATATGCTTATATAAATAAAAAACATTACAATAGGATATTTTTCATATTTTGCATTTGCAAAAATTTCAAACTTAAGCTGGTTGTTGTGACCCATGGGTCCTTTGTTTATATTCTGGATTCTCAACATCATTGTTTGGCTAAAACTGAATAAATACCAAACATGGTGCGAATACTTGGCAAATGTATATGAATATGAATATGTACTCCATTATAAAATTTCTTGCATAAGAATGGGAATTCAGGTAAAAATGAAAGTATTTGAATACCAGTGCAAATACTTTCAAAATGTATTCATAAATGCATTCATGAATATATTCTATAATATTATTTTAATAATCATTTCAGTTATATTTTATTAAAAAAATCATATGATTCTCTTATTATTTTTAATAAAAATTATATTTGGCACAATATTTGTTATTAAATTTTAATAAATAGTTAAACTCTTTATCTTATATGTGCTGCTTATCAGTTATATGGCCAAGTCAAAATCTGTATGACAGTGGCACTCCATTTGTTAATAAAATAAATGAAATCAATCTCTTCCCTGTCTCCAAAGAAACCAACAAAATCATACATAAGCTTAACACTAACAACTCATAATACAGCTTATATTTATTTCCACACAAAACCAGCATGTGCCTCATTTCAAAATCATATTTTTTTATCTTATATAACAGCTGAGCGCTGTGACCCATAGGTCCCTTGTTTATACTTAAATTGATTTTTATTTCAATGCATTTAACATCAAAATTTAAAACAGTTACCCCTGACAAATATATATCAATTATGTGTGACAAAATAATTTAAAACACATAAAAATTATATATTTTTTCTTCAGTGCCAAATAGATTTTTCAGTCTAGTTGTTTCATCATTTTGAAAATTTATATGTGGATCATGAGAACTAACTTAAAGTAGCACATAAAGAGTAAGAGATTTCGACATTACTTGATAAACTGGCTGAGAGTCCTTATCAGTAGACTATTGGCACCTCATTAGTGAGCTCTGGTTTTGTGTCCATATGCTCAGACTCGTGCATTAGCTCTTGGCTCAGAATACAAGGTAAAGCCAAGACAGTTAAACTGGACTGGCACCTGTACCCTGGTAGGTTGTTTCAGTAATTTACCGTACCACTGATTTAATCTTAAATATTTTCAGTGATGTTACTGTGGTGTCAAAATAGGCAAAAATTACTAGAACAAAGAGTTAAAGAAAAATTAAAACTATAAATGTAACATGGGGTGCTTTAAGACCATTGTCACTATACTGATTATATAGATATGCATCTCAAAGGTAAGCCCAATAACAATTATTAACACTCATGTTTTATTTTTATATATAGTTCATCAGTGACAGTCTGTCAGTGTTATCCTATAGAGCTGCTGTAAATGAATATCTATTTTATCAAAACCCTTATCTGTTCCATCTAACATCATAGGGATTGGTAACTCATAGGGAGAGTGGAAATAAGCATCCCTTATTTCCACTCCCTGGGGGAGGGGAAGTAAGCACTTCCTTAATAAATGTGCTCAAAATCAAGATGAAAGTATAGATCAGTATCTGACTAGATTAAAAGCTCTTAGTAAAAACTGTGAGTTTGGTGACCTTGAAGAGTCACTAGTAAAGGACCGTGTTGTATGTGGTATACGTGACAATGTAACACGTGAACGCCTATTGCGCGAGGATAATTTACAGTGGCATAAGGCAATTCAGATATGCAAGTCAACTGAACTGGTCAAAAGACAAGCTAGTGAGCTACGGTCAGATGGAGCACCTGTAGCATCAGTGGATGCAGTACAGAGCAAACAAAAACTCAAATACAATCCTTCTTACAGGAAAACAAATACTGATGTTCGAAGGAAAACAAAGGATGATCAAAAACATCACTGCTGTCGTTGTGATACTAAACATGCAAGTATGCACTGCCCAGCGTATGGGAAAGTCTGTCACAAATGTGGTGGCAAGAACCACTTTGCCAAATGTTGTAAATCTGCTAAGTCTAAAAGGGTGCACACAGTTGAAGAAACAGAGCCACAGGACTCTGAGGTTTTCTTTATGGACACAATAACAGTAGACTCTGTATCAAGTGATTGGATAGAGCCATTGGCTATCAATGGAACCAATATACCTATGAAGTTAGATACTGGTGCTCAGGTTAATATTATAGCAGAGAAAGATTACAACGCAGTAAAGTACAGGCCAAAGTTGCATGAAGTTACTGAAAAACTGAAAGCATATGGTGATTGTGTGATACCTGTTCTTGGAGGCTGTCGTCTCAAAGTTAACCACAAAGGAAACCGTGTTAGTCTTTACTTCTTTGTTGTGCCAGGTGATTCGCAGGCGTTACTTGGTCGTCAAAGCTGTGAACAACTAGGTCTTATCAAACGCGTCCATGCATTGAAGATGGACGGATACAGTGAACTGTTCAAAGATTATAATGATGTCTTTGATGGTCTTGGTGAACTGCCAGGTGAACTTAACATAGTGCTGGATGATACAGTCACACCAGTGGTCCATGCATGCAGAAAAATACCCCATTATTCTGCATGATCAGTTAAAACAGCAGCTTGACAAAATGGAAAAGTTAGGTGTAATAGCAAAGGTGGATCAGCCCACAGATTGGGTCAACTCAATGGTAATTGTCAAAAAGAAACGTGACGGATCCCTGAGAATATGTCTGGATCCAAGGGACTTAAATTGTGCTGTGAAACGCCAGCATTACAAAATGCCCACCAGAGAAGAAGTTATGGCCAAGTTTTCCGGTGCAAAGGTCTTTAGTAAACTTTAGGTATCACATGGTTTCTGGCAGTTAAAACTGAATGAACAGAGTAGCAACCTCTGTACCTATATTACTCCGTTTGGACGCTACAGGTACCTGCGACTTCCATTTGGAATATCCTCCGCCCCAGAAGTCTATAACAAGACAATCCATCAGATATTTGAGAAAATACCAAATGTTTACACATCAATGGATGACATCATAGTTTGGGGGGCAACACAGGAGGAACATGATGACAGTCTGCTGCAGGTACTGGAGGCTGCAAGACAGAGCAACCTCAAATTAAATAAAGAAAAATGCCAGTTCGGGGTGAAGGAACTGATATTTCTGGGTGATTTGATCACAGATGAAGGTATCAAGCCAGATATGAATAAAGTGTCAGCCATTATTAACATGGAAACCCCACAGAACAAACATGATGTCCAGAGATTCTTGGGCATGGTGACATATCTGGCCAAATGGATTCCTGGACTTTCAGAGATATCAGCCCCTCTCCGCCAGTTGCTGGAACAAAAAACTGTATGGCAGTGGGACGCTGCGCAGCAAAAAGCTTATGAGCGACTGCAGAACCTGTTGACAGCACAGCCAGTGTTGCAGTATTATGATCCGAAACGGCCCATACAGATTTCTAGTGATGCCAGCAGAAATGGGCTTGGAGCCGTGATATTACAATATGATGAGAATACATGGAAACCTGTTGCATATGCATCACGTGCCCTCACCAGCGCTGAGACCAGATACGCTCAAATTGAAAAGGAGCTTCTTAGTATAACATTTGCTTGTGAGCGCTTCCACCAGTTTATTTATGGAAGCACAGTTCAGGCTGAAACTGATCATAAACCGCTGATTGGACTTTTCAGTAAATCACTACAAGACTGTCCGCTTCGTATTCAAAGTTTACTTCTACGAGAACAGAAGTATGACTTGAAAGTCACATACACACCTGGGAAATATTTATTGGTGGCTGATGCGCTATCCAGAGCTACAGACAAGTCCGCAGCTGGATCAAGCACAGAGAATGATGTTGATGTGCATGTGAATTTAGTCATATCGTCTATGCCAGTCTCTGACCGCCGCCTGTGTCAGATCCGCCAAGAGATCCAGAAAGATGATTTAATGATGATGTTAAAGGAAGTACCGTAAAATCTCCACTTATAACCGCGGTTTAATCAAGAAATTCAAAATCTTGAAATCAGGTTGATTCCCTGAAAGCACTGTGCGGTTTATACTAGAAGGGTTTCCTGAATATCTTCCTGACAGACATCGTTTTGGGGCGGCGAGTGGGCGATAATATTGCAACTTTCTAAAGCCGTTCTTAGCGGCAGTCTCGCATGCATGGGAGCCGTGTGTAAATGTATTATTTACGATTATTTGTTATTTATAATTTAAATATCGCTGATTAGTTTTCGTGTGATATATAACTTGTTATAAAATTTTGGTAATTGTCACCAAATAATACGTTTACAACAACCCTGCTGTAACACACAGCGGCCCACTTCGTTGGGCATGGTCAAGCAAACTTGAAATAAAAGCCTACTTTAAACCCATTTGCGGCATTATTTTGCAATGATTATTTGTTTAAAATGTAAAATGAATAAAAAGCTGACATCGTAAGGAGTCATACAATGACAGACGATCGTTTTAAAATCAAGTTTGAGTGCCGCCATGTGCTGAAACGCCCCGGTATTCTGATAAGAATAATTTGAACGGCTGTACGTGGTGGATGGTAAACAGAACAGCCACCTATTTCGTCCCTGCGTGCCTTGCGTGAACACTGCCTTGACAAAATGGCTCCCCACACGGAAACTTTCTTCAGGCAAAAAAAACTTGCTTACCCCGACTGGCCACTGTAATTTTACCTTAAAATCACTCGTTATCAAGCGTCATGTTTCCTATACGTGCATATCTCGACAAGGTAACTTCAATTACTTTGATATTTAGTTAAGTTGACCAGCATTGTTTTCAAACGCGCCAGCAAATTGTGACACGGAGCGATGTCAACGTATGATGTGACAATGATAATACCGAAGTAACCGGTATGAAAATGATTTTAATCTTCCGAGTAATTCCAGAAAATGGAATTTTCATCAAAAATTTTTAGAATTAAAATATACAGTGACCTGAAATGGATCAGCAGAATTTTTTTTTTTTTTTTCAAAATAAAATGACAAATCAGTAGCAAACAAGAATACGGCACGGAATATAAAATCTGTATAAACAGGCAGAGGTTCACCGGCCCTTACGTCTTCCCAAACTTCATGCTTGAGTGACCCTGCAAAAAAGTGTAATGATGTGTTTAAATAAAATGCCCAAGGAATTTAAAAGTGGACAGGAATGGCCGAATCGCAACCTACGCGTGTTGATTTCTAGATGATAGCTTGATTGTGTCTTTTGTCAAATCATTCCGTAGCGAAAGTTGGTGCGGTTTTAAATGGGGGTTCTTAGTATTTGAGCCCCTCGCGATGTCTCACCTGGAATTTCGGCGAAGTCTGGGTGCGGTTTTAATCGGAAGTGCGGTTTTAAGTGGAGATTTTATGGTAATCATCAATGGATGGCCTACCAGCAAAAGTGACTGTCCATGTGAGATTGCTCCCTACTGGGGTGTTAGGGACAAACTCTCGGTTACAGAGGGGTTAATACTAAAGGGGTCCAAGTTGGTTATCCCTCTAACCATGAGAAACACATTGCTCATCAAAATACATGTAGGGCATTTCGGAATTGAAAAATGTCGTCGACATGCCCGTAGTGCTGAACGGCCTTGTCTTAATAAAGACATCTCACAACTTGTAGCGCGATGTGAAACCTGCTCAAACAAGCAAACCGCTGAACCCTTACAGCCACATGAAATGCCAAATTATCCATGGCAGAAAATAGGCACGGATTTATTCACATACAATAGTAAGGACTACTTAGTAGTAACAGACTACTGTTCACTCTTTCCAGAAGTTGTCACACTAACAAGTACCAGTAGCCAAGCAGTGATTCAAGCTTTAAAGTCTATCCTTGCTAGACATGGAGTGCCGGATACAATCGTTAGTGAAAACGGGCCTCAATACTCAAGCAAAGAGTTCCGTGTTTTCAGTATAGAATGGGACTTTGACCATGTTACGTCGAGTCCTAACTATCCTCAGTCCAATGGACAAAGCGAAAGTGCTGTTAAAGTAGTGAAAGGACTCCTGAAAAAGTCGCTTGATAGTGGTCAGGACTTCTATAAGTCATTGCTAGCATATCGATCAACACCACTGCAAGATGGACTTACTCCATCACTGCTATTGATGGGAAGAAATCTACGATCTTCATTACCTGTACACCCGTCTCTGCTTAAAAATGATGTAAATGGTGATTATGCTGAACAGAAGTACATCAACAAGCAAAAACAGAAACATTACTATGATCAGCACACGCAGCCACTCGAAGAATTGAACTCCGGCGATCGAGTGAAAGTAAGAGATACTCAAACATCATTGTAGTCAGAGGGTGCAACCGTATTGTATCAACAAGCACCTAGATCTTTCCAAGTACAGACTGACTCTGGGGCAGAGTTTAAGCAGAAACAGACGTGATTTGCTTAAAACTGCAGACTCTACTCCCGTAACAGCAGCAGATCGACCAAACCCACCAGAGATGTCTGCAGACAAAAACCCAGCTACAGTATCCGAGATGGATAATCCGGTGACAGGAACAAGTGCAAGTCCTGAGAGGTCTCCACGCCATCGTAAGTTGTTGACCAACTTAATATGCATATGTAAAACCCTCTTTAGTTTTAATATTGATATAACAACAAACATTCACCAACACTTACGTAAAAGAGGGGAGATGTGATGATACTATATATATGAATGTGTTGCAGTTGGTTTGCCGGCAGGTGCTGCCACCTGTCTGATAAAATGTGTACTTTGATGTAGCCACCAGATGGCGTAGTCGTATATCATGTTCTGGAATAAAACATGTAAAATCACATGGCTTGGCATCAGGTAGGACGTTTGTAACTGTATGACAGTGACAGTAATATATCACTGGGCAACATGCATCACGACCTATATGCCCTACCTTTCCACAACGGTAGCATTTACGACGAAACTGTTTGTGACTGGCACTACTTAGATAACTGGGGGCAGATTAAAACTTAGTCCGGCTCACCTTGTGTACTTCAGCAGTATGGTCAGTGTCCATGGTCTTTATCTGAAGATCCACGGCCTCCACAGCCCTGGCTATGTCCATAGCTTTAACTAAAGGGACGTCACCCAATTCAAGTAATATGCGACAGAGTTTACTGGACTTGCACTTGTCAATGAGTTGGTCACGTAAGTCTGTATCCGCATTCAAAAAATTACAATTTTGTGCCTACTAACGGAGACGGGCTGCGAACTGGTCGACTGTCTCACTGTCAGTCTGAGACATAGACCGAAATACCTTGGCGCTCATAAGGTTCATTAAGTTTTGATACAAAATGGCTGTCTAGCTTGCGTAAAACTATTTCATATTTACTTGCTGTATCCTCTGAAACGCCACGGGCCGGGCCGGGGTTAACCAAGGTGTTATACAGTGTCATACAGTTCTTGCATTTCAGGTCCCGCTATATGCAATAAAAGAGCACATTTCTGTTCATCATTTGTAACTCCTTTGGCCGTTAAATAATACGTGAAACTCTTTTTCCAGAGTTGACAGCGGCCATTGTCTAGATAAATGTCCAACGGGAATTTTGTCACCACTTTTATGTATTTGTATACACCACTTATGTTCGCATTCAAGCACTATCTCTTCAAATACTCTCACTCAAAGCAAACTCAAGAACAATACGTCTTTAGCCAGTTTAATCACTTCCTGTTCTCTGCTTCTACACGCATGAGCCCTCACACTGGGCTTGACATTCAATACAGATCGGACCAATATATAACACTCACTACAGATCGGACCAATATATAACACAAATTCAGCTGAGTTTCATGGCCCATGAGACATTTGTTAGCTGTTATAGCCACAGGTCTGAAAATTTACTTTGACCTCATATCTCTGAGGTATTTGGGATATACTCAAGTTTTACAGTGTGAACTTGTGACATGACCTTGTGAGCCTAAATTGTAATTGCAAGACAATGTCTCCCAATTTGGATATGGTCAGTGTGTACAAGTTGACTCTCATAAGACATCAGACCTATTATATAATTAAGGTCCATTGTCTGTTGTCAGTCTGTCCATTAGACTGAGACGTTTTAAACCGTAAGACCTACAAATCCTATATTTGGCATACTGTTAGATGTCCCAAAAATCTCCTACCTAATCGAAAACTGGGTCACTGTAACTTACAACAAATAAAAAGAAAACCTCAATGTTCCATTAAAAACCTATGATCACACTTCAGGACTGCCTAATATCAAAACCACTTATCGGTTTTCCTTAATATTTACCATGAATATTCCCCTATATTTTTTTATGTACATGTCAGAAATTAAGTCAGTATTACTTAATTTATAATTGTTATAGGCTCTAATATAATGCACTTTGTAAAAAGTGAGTAAATATCTTTACTCACTTAACTTGTTAAGTGTTGAAGCTAGAGACTTTTTTCAGGTGTATAAATTTATTTAATCAAGATTCAATTGTATACCAAAAAACATCTGAATTTTGTAAATTTTTAAAATTATTAGCATTAATATAAAATCAGTATCTTAAATTTTGTCCAAATTTGACCATGGCACGTTTTTTTCCTCTAAGTACATTTGATTTAATTTTCACAGCAGGTACATGTGTGTAATTAATCTGTAAAATTCCGAAATTTGAAAAAAGCTAAAAAATGTGGCTAGTTATTGAAGTTTCCTTCAGAGACAATTTTATTCATTCGCATCTCCAGGCTGCCCACTTCTGGTCACTACAGCCCTGCCCTGTAAAATTCCGAAATTTGAAAAAAGCTAAAAAATGTGGCTAGTTATTGAAGTTTCCTTCAGAGACAATTTTATTCATTCGCATCTCCAGGCTGCCCACTTCTGGTCACTACAGCCCTGCCTGGGTAACCTTTATGGTGATGCAACACGGGTTGAGCAACCCTGCCGTCACAGGTGTACAGTTATTCTCATGTAAACTCCCCCCCCCCCACACACACACACCACCACCACCAAGTGTATTGCAAAAGTTGTTATTGTTCGAACAGTTTTTCTTCAGTTGTAAAGCTGTATCCACTCAAATGTACAAAACATTTCTTTAGAGATGCCATGTTGTGGTAATGTAGCATGAGCTAAATCATGGATAAATAAAGGTACAATTAAGAATTGTGAATTCTGAATCAAATGTTGTTTTCAGATATATATTGTATTGCAAATTCAAAAAATATATTTTATAAAAAAGTTAATACATCTGTGTGCATAATGTGATGTCATCTGACAAAATTAGCTATAGATTTTGATGAAATTTAGAATTGTGAATCAACTTAAATATTCAGATATATATGTTATACTGTAAATGTATAGTAAATTTTATAAACTTAAAAAAAATGATGTAAAAAAATGATCTAATGCAAATATTTGTTCATTATATATGTGCCTCAGTGGCATTGGAATTTGCTTTGTTTTTCCACCTATTTGCCTGTTTTTAAATAGTAAATAATTGTGAAATTTTTTTCCTGTAAGCACTGTTGAATTGAATTTCATATCCTGTTTTGAGTGTGTGGAGACACATTATTTATCTCCTGATATGTATGGTATAAGTTAAATATATGTGCGAATTAAATTTCATGTCCCGTTTTATATGCAAAGGTGTTGAAACTCCCACCATCCCACCATTGTAAATTCAAACAAATGTTGCATATAGGAAATGTGGGTTTGTCCCGCTTTCATAATAAAGTGTGTGGAGACATTATTTATCTCCTAATATGTATGGTATAAGTTAAATATATGTGCACATCACCTCTAGTTCAATAGAGAACCAGTTGTAGACGACGCAACAGATGTTTAAATCCTTTAACTAGAGGGCACTCATTAGAACACAGACCTCTTTCAATGCACAACTACCCCACTAGATCCGTAATGCGCTTTATGCACCAGTATTCAGTTTTTAGCCCTCAGCCTTAGAGGCTGAAGGGCTATTGTCATCACCCAAGCCGTTCCTTTGTCCGGCGCGTGTTAACATTTACCTCTTATGCGGGATATCTCAAAAAGGATTTACCGTAGGAATTTTATTTCTTCGGTGCTGATGTACATGTATATTAACACAATCTCGGTTAAGTTCAAAGATGGGTGACCTTGACTTATGTTTGGACGTTTCAGAGCAGATTATAGAAAAATTTAGAAGCTTATTTCTCAGGAACCACTGGGTGGATTGTTTTTTAAAAAATGCTATGATTACTGGCACTGATGGTCTGTAACTGCTGCACGAGTTTGGGGGCGCCACCTCCAATGTCTGATTTAACAAGAATTTTCGTTTTTCGTTTTTTTTTCAATTTTGGTCCTGTGACCGGGATATCTCCTAAAGAATTCAACACAGAAATTTCATCTCTTTGGTGCTCATACATATCAACAAAATCTCAGTCGAGTTCAAAGATGGATGACCTTGACCTACTTCTCAAGGTCACCGAGCTTATAATAGAAAAACTTAGGAACTAATTTCTCAGGAACCACTGGATGGATTGTTTTGGAATGTGGAATGGTCTTTGGCCTTGATGATCTCTTAAATGCTGCATGACTTATGACGACTGAGGCCAGACTTACAAAGTTACTACATACCTCTCTAGTTCCAGTTCACAACCTGAACAAGAGACATATGTACAGATATACATCCATGTGAGGACAAATACTTCATGAATACTTGTTACTGTTACCACCCATAAGTACTGCCCTTTTGGCTGAGGGCTTTTGTCAGCTTTTGTTGATATTTTAGTTTTTTTTTTTTTTTTTAATATTTCATGCCCAGCATCCCAGTTTTGGGAAAATTGCTTCAGTCCGTTTTATGAATGGTCCTCATGATGAAGATACTAAGTAGAGGAACAGAAGCCGAGCGCTTACCCGGTGCGAGTTTTCAGTGATATACATCCTACATGATCTTACTTGAAAATAATCGGTTTCGAAGGTTAACTGATATTTACATTTGATTAATATAAAAAATTTGATCTGTAGAATGCGTACAGACAAGCAAACCAGAGGTCACGCACTTGCCAGAAAATCTCTGACCAAGATTGGAAGACAGATAACCAGAACATGTCATAAAGAAGATATAGAGGGGAAAAAAAAGCCATAGTTTGTAAAGATTGGACCAATACTGACAAAGTTACATAAGAAATAATAATTTGACGTGTTTTCATGACCTTGACCAATTTAAAAATACACATACAGCTTCGAGAAATCGTTCTGATATACGAGGTGAAAGTTACAAAGTGACTCCTGGTAAACTTTGGCCTGTGGAATGCTATATAACAGAGGCAAGACCCAGCAAGAAGGCAAAATTGAGGACAATTGAAAACATACAGACATATTGACAAAGTGAAACAAAGTTGAGACCCGTTGACTACATTAAGTTATGCAGAAGACGAAGGTGAAAAAAAATGAGCCAAAGTTTGTAAAGATAAGACAAAGTTATGAGGTTAAAAAAGTTATGAGGAAAATAACATTTGAAGTGTTTCGAAGTGACAGACATACTGATAAAGTGAGAAGCTAAGACCAGATGACTTGAACAAGTTATGAAGAAGACCCATAGGAAACAATTGAGCTTTAGTTTATGTAATTAAGGTTTATAGTTTCGGATATATGGCCCAAAAATGATATGTTGTAATGTGTTGAGTGCTGCGCCCCATAGCGGCCATATCCCGAAAATGAAAAATAACCTTCGAGAGATTAGTGTATGACATAAGATGTACCAGTTTTAAAAGGTTTCCAGCAAAACTGTGGCCTGTAGAATGCTATATGTGAGACAGAAGAACCAGCAAGCAGGCGAAATTGAGAACAACTGACAAACAGACAGACTTACTGACAAAGTGACTCAAGATTGAGGCCAGATGACTTGACCAAGCTATGGAGAAGACTCGTAGAAAGAAAATAACTAAAGTATATGTAATTCAGGTTTATAGTTTTGGAGACATAAAGTTGAGACTAGTTGACTACACTAAGTTATGCAGAAGACGAAGGTGAAAAAAATGAGCCAAAATTGTTTAGATAGGATCAGTATTGACAAAGTTTAAGTAAACTTTGCAATCCCGCCTCTTGTGTTCGCATTTAATATAATGTCATCGACATATAAAGAAACAAAGATATAATGTCGCCTCTAATTCTTATACCGACATAAGGCTCTTTAGCGAACGTGTGAGCTAATGCAATGGTGTGGCGTCGTCCGTCGTCTGTACGTTAACCCATACTATCTCGAAAATGACAGGCACTAGCATCACAAAATTTTATGCAAAAAATTAGCCATCTGAAAAACTATAGGATTTTGCTTATTTTTTGGCTAACTGCATTTTCTTAGAAAATTTAATAGAGAAAAGGCTAAAAGAAACTTTAAAAATCTTCTCCTCGGAAATGGTTCAGCCAAATCGTTCAATATTTCACAGAAATAATCTCTTATACCATCTCTCTCAAGTTGGTTCGAATGGTTCCAGTTCGGTGATTTTTATCCGAGTTACAGGAAGTTGAATTTAGTCATCTGTCAAAAAAAGCATACTAAAATTAAAATCTTAGAAACAGCTGGAGCTATCATAACCAAATTTTATGCTAATGTTGCTCACATGAGTCATATCTAAAATTGAGGTATTGGTGGCGCCACCTGCATCGGCCTTTTTTGTATGGGGGTCATCAGTGCTCGATCATACTAGGCAACAAAGAACTTTCTCTCTGAAACCATATGGCCAAATTGTTTAATATCGCACAGGAATGATTCTAGGGTAGTGCTTTCTGAAATTTGTTCAAATGGTCTCCGTTTAGTAACTTTTGGCTGAGTTATGGGAAGCTGAATTTAGTCATATGCCATAACAGCCCATTTTAGCTCAGTGGCTACAAAAAAAAAAAAAACCACTGGGCTAAATTCTATTATCTCACACATTAATTACCCTCAGATGTTGATAATTCAAGTTTGTTCAGATGGTTTTGGTTAAGTGCCTTTTGGCTGAGTTACATGAAGCTGAACTTAGCCAGATTGCTGTATCTTCCTATATGAGTGATAAACATGCAAAACGTTTTTCTACTGACGCCACTGAAGCATATTTGTTTAATATTTGAGTCATTTTACCATATAGGATAGGTGTGTGAAGCAGTTACATGTAGCCTAACACTAGTTTATCAGCATCTATAACATCATGCCACTAAATTTCAGGTTAAATAGCTTGCAGACTACCAACCATTTCAGATTTTGTAACAGGCCAAAGGTCAGCCTGGATCTATTTATAGCTTTGGCAGATTGGCAACTGTATCAGATTAGGCAACAGGTCAAGAGTTCATTCAGTGCAGCCAGGTATAGGTCAAGAGTTCACTCCGTGCAGTAGCTGCATTCTGTTTATAGCTTTGGCAGACTGCCCACTGTATCAGATTTGGAGCCAAAGGTCAGCCTGGATCTCTTTATAGCTTTGGCAAACTGCCAACCGTGTCAGATTATGCAACAGGTCAAGAGTTCACTCAGTCTAGCCAGGAGCAGGTCAAGAGTTCACTCAGTGCATTAGCTTGAGCCAGTAATTTGTTTCAGTTCACTCGAGGCAACTGCCTTTCTCACCTAAGCCTCGTCAGCTCAGTGCATCAAACTCGAGAAGTTTTATGTATTGGCCTGATATTTTGACCTGTCTATGTGTCTTTTATGGCTTTCTCGTTCACAAGACAGGTGTCGCCACCTTCAATGACTTTTGCACAGTGTATGTGCCTGCTTATTTCTCCAGACGAATTTGATATATCAGCCTGAAATTGGGCAAATTTATACATATTGTAAAGCTTTGTCGTATACAAGACTGGTGGCATCCTACAATAATTTTTGCACAGTGTATGTCCCTGCTTATTTCTCAGGAGGGGATATCAGCCTGAAATTTTGCATATGTATACATCTCTGATACCTTTGTCGTAAAAAAAGACATGTAGTCCTACTTGAAAAGTAATGGCCCAGCATTGAAGCATTATACCTTGTGTATAAACCATTGCACAGGTTCGCATTAGGCCTGTATGCCTTGTTATTTTTTTTTCTGCTAAGTCGTTATTACATATATTAAACAGCTAGCGTTCGTGATGGATTATATCGGCTTGTACCCCGCATAGTACTCCGAACCAATTTGTGAAAATATTATTACTTAATCATACATAAGCTGAATAACTACTGTATAAACTTTTTATGGAATTATAGATTTTGCTATTAATTTAAAGTCCAAACAGTAGAGTGAAGGGAAGTTTCCTATATATATTTACAAATCAAAAGCTTTTTACCTGCATGCCCACTTACTAGGGCGACGTGTTTCTATTCCTTGAGGCAAACGTTAACGATTCTTTAATAATGAAGTAACTAAAAAAAATATGATCAGTGCACGAGGGTCCTTTTCGAAATCCATTCTAAACTTTGTTCTAAGTTTGTTACAGTAAGACGTAATCGACCAGGGTGCGATGATGCGTTGAGACGACGGTATGACCATTCCATGGCTCGTAGTACTTTAGCAAATTTCGGTTTCGGTTTGTTCCTCTGATTTAGAACATGTTCACTTTACCTCATGAAAATCTGGAAAAGTATATAAATTTCATACAGAATCATGTGACAAAATTACCAGTAATCACGGTCTGTATAAGAGTAATAAAGTATCTACTTTTCCAGGTTAATCGCTACACTTGAATTATTCAGTATCGATGTGTGCTTATAAAGTTTGTATATTTAGTCATCAGACAATATGATTAACTTACTATATTTTGTATTTATTTCAATAAAGCTAATTTGTTCCCATTGTACCCTTGTTCATTATTTTCTAATTAAAAAATGATATTCATTAAAACGATATATATATATATATATCCCTCTGAAACCCCTCTGGGGCGGACAGTCACGGGACCGAACGGTTTGTTGGTTATAGGGGGGTGTCCGTCCCAGAGGGGGTCGGGCCCAGGAGGTCAGGCTGCGGTCACATGTCGGAGACCCAAGTATGGAACTTAATCAACCATGATAGCTGGTATTTTTCCTCTTATATTTGACCTTACATATATGTTACAAGGAAATGAAATTTATTGCTACCGGTTGTTGTATTTTATTATTTTATTTTATTTTTGTTATTTTGGAATGATGCTTGTAATATTAACTGGAACATTAACGTCATTACTTGGGAAAAAAATAATATTCTAACATTGATTGACATCGACAGGACTTACTCGTCTCAACATATACATTTCTGCAGTGGTTCCGTTAAATTTCTCAATTACTCGCTCTTAAAGTAAAATTAAAAATATCGCTAATGAAATAAATTAATTTCTGACATCTCGTTCAAGTTTTGTTTAACATCTTTCGGGAGCGTAGGCAAATAGGATAAATAAATGCATCATTTCATAAACGCCTTATGATCGTTAGTTCGGACTTATTTCCGTGATGCAAATGTTACAGAATCGGGAATTGGTTGATATCGCTGAGCCCCCGACCCAGGCGAGAGGTCATGACCCGTGAATGTT
This sequence comes from Sipunculus nudus, assembly GCA_026874595.1. Lineage (NCBI taxonomy): Eukaryota > Metazoa > Annelida > Sipuncula > Golfingiida > Sipunculidae > Sipunculus > Sipunculus nudus. Next base: position 29,676,976 of record CM049313.1, read on the forward strand.
ATCGCCCGGGTGGGTAAAAGAGATGTCATTATCCTCGCTCTTGGACCTATGATACCATAATGTGGCCCGAATTCAGAATGAAAATGTCGCTTCACTGAAAGCTCGGTACAATAGAAACTTCGTGAATTCCGTCATTTTGTGGGCACTGCTATTAATGAAAGGATAAATAAAAAATTGTTCCAGCTTAAAAAAAATATGGTAAATTGAGTAAACTAGCTCCGGTCTTATAGTCATGGCAATATGTCTAAATCAAAGGGACATTTTAGCGATATCAGGCGAACCAGACTATATTCGCAATTTCAAAGTATTTCTGCCGAGTTCGATCGCCTGGGTGTCCGTTAGCCGGGGTGATTTTAGCCATATCGCGGACAAAACGTGTCCGTTGTCCTGAATAGCGGGGTGTCCGCCCAAGAGGGGTTCTTAAAATAGTAATAACGCTCGGTCGGCCAAAAAAGTTTCCATTAGGCGGGGTGTCCGCCCAGAGGGGTGACCGTAGCCCGGGGTTTCACTGTTTATAAATTATATTTTATTTTTTAATTGTTGAATATATATAAAAGTTTGAAATGAGATTTTGAAATAATTTTCATCCACGATGTAATTTTCATCCCCGAAATTAGTAGTACCCCGCCTAATAAAAATTGGTTTTAAACTAATTATAATACCTGAGCGATGAAAGTACTAAACTATTATAATTTGTATCAGAGATCAAAGGACTCGCATGGTAACACCTGATTAGTCTAAAGCCACCACTTCTCATACACGGTAATTAAGACTTGCTAGAGTAACAACAACTAGCGTTATTGACACACGAAGTCGGGTATCACGACGCGGGTGTTAGTGACACACGTACGGTGAACGCCCTGCCATCTAGCGGGAGTGTGACAGATGTGACCCATGCGCAGTTAAATCGTGTGTCAATAAGCTGGACCTTATTGACACACCCCGTGTGTCAATGAGGGCTGCCATGATGAAAAATAAAATTTTGACCTTTTTTTGATGACCTTGAACTTTGACCTTCGTTGACCAAAAACATTAGCTATATAGCCTTCCAGGACTTTTGACTTTCAATCAATCCTGTAAGTTTCAGATCGATTGCTACAAAATTGTGGCCAGGAGAGTTTTATGTATTAACAATAGTGCATGCACCAGTCTACACGGCCACCCTGATTGGGGGCCACTTCCGTTTCCGCCCGCTGTTCGGTGAACCAGTGCCATGCTGCATGGTTGGTTGTATGTGATTCTGGACATTAAAGGCAGTTAATCCTTATCTTCTTATGTTTTACACAAACATAACATTGGCGACGAAGAGGACTATTGAATCCGTCGTATCTGTGCTGCTTTTTGTGCTTTGTATGACTTTCTTGTGTGTGCCTAGCGGACGTCTTGGGATTCCGTTCACGAGTGATAATACGGTGAGCGATAAAACCAGATCCAGCCGTAAGTACATGTGGCTTGTGTCATTTATCTTGGGACTTTTGCTCAGTTTGTCGCTAACAACCCATCTCGACTTTCCTCCGTTTTCTGTGGAACCACAGAGTACGACAGCTACACGCTAGGGCACGTGGCTAAGGCGTTTTGACAACTATTTAGTGGCCAAAAACATTGAATCCGATGCTCGTCAGCGCGCCATGTTCCTGCATTGTGCGGGGGAGGAAGTATATGGAATCTTCGAGGCCCTACCAAATACTGGCACGTCATACGCACATGCGAAAACTGCACTTTCTAATCACTTTGCTCCTAAAAGAAACCCAAAATACGAAACTTTTGTAATTCGACGAGCCTGCAAGTGCCTAATGAATCACTGGACCAGTTTTACACCAGGTTACGCCAGCTAAGCACATATTGTGATTTTGAAGACTGTAATAGAGAAATCAAGTCTCAAATTATCCAGAAGTACAATTCATCAAAGCTAATGCAAAGAGCCCTTACAGAGCAGGAATTGACATTGAGTGACCTACTCACGGCTGGTAGGACACTTGAAGCGACAGAGTCGCAGGCATCATCCATCGAACGACAAGTTAATGAACCTGTAAATTCCCTTAGTTTTCCTAGACGACAATCGCACAACAAACAATGGAGAAGGAAAGATACTAGTTTTTCATCATGTCGCAATTGTGGAGGTATCTGGCCTCATAATAAGTTTTGCCAGGCTAAGGGAAAGAAGTGTAACCATTGTGGAAAACTAAATCACTTTGAAAAGGTGTGCAGATCAGCTGCAAAAGAGAAGGGCACAGTTAGCTGCTCATACAAAAAGACCAGTTAATTGTCCTAGTAGAGCCACGCACAAAACAGACTTAGCAGAACAGGAACCTGCTGTGACTGAAACACAGCCTGATGGGGCTTGTGCTATGTACAGTGTATCAGATGGGTTAGATACCCCATATACGTGCAAGGTCAACATTAATGGAGTTCCTGTTACCATGGAGATAGACACAGGCGCCGCAGCATCCGTCTTCAATGAGCAGACTTTCCATTCGGTCCGTGAAGGAATAAATGCTGTCAATTTAGACAAGGTAACCAGTACATTACGTACTTTCTCAGGAGAGCTCATTTCGCCCTTGGGCAAGTTTACAGCAGAAGTGTGTCTTGGCAATCAAAGGAAACAGTTATCAGCATTGGTAGTGAAAGTTGATCGTCCTAACCTCCTAGGGAGAGACTGGCTACAGTTTTTGCGGCTAAACTGGAGGGAAGTGTTTACTGCCAATGCACCGCTGCAAACTGATGCTGTGAGTACTTCAGAGTTAAACTTTGAGGATGTTATTGCCAAGTTCTCAGATGTTTTCCGGGACGAATTAGGTACGTTTAAGAATGCTGATGCTTCCCTAGAGATTGACAATAGTGTTAGTCCAGTGTTTTGTAAGGCAAGACCTATCCCTTATGCCTTGAGGGACAGGGTTGAAGCAGAGTTAGATAGACTTGAAGCTGCTGGTATCATTCAGAAGATTACTAACTCCAATTGGGCTGCACCTATAGTTCCAGTATTAAAAAGTACTGGGAAACTGCGGATCTGTGGAGACTTTAAGATGACTGTGAACCAGGCAACTGCTACCAACAAATATCCTATTCCGAGGATTGATGATTTATTTATATGCTCGCCTAGCAGGTGGCATGACATATACAAAAATAGACCTCAGTGATGCATATCTACAAATGAGATTAGATGAAAGGTCCAGAGAGCTAGTTGTTATAAATACACACAAGGGACTTTTTCAGTACAATAGGCTACCCTTCGGAATTTCGGCTGCCCCAGGATTATTCCAAATGCACATGGAAAACCTCTTGAAAGACATTCCGCATGTTTCTGTGTATCTCGACGATATCCTCATCATTGGACATTCAGATGAGGAACATCGTAAAAACCTGGGAAAAGTGCTCTCCAGGTTCAGTCAAGCTGGGCTTCGTCTCAAGAAAGAGAAATGTGTTTTTGGAGCCAGTGAAGTTGTATATTTAGGCCACAAGATTAACTCGGATGGATTACATCCCATGGAGGACAAAGTGCAAGCCATTACAGACGCGCCAGCACCCACATGCATCACAGAACTCCAGTCATATGTTGGTATGTTGAACTACTACGCTCGCTTTCTACCCAATATGTCTAATACTCTGGCACCCTTGTATCAGTTGTTGCAGAAAGACAAACCATGGGAATGGTCTACAGCTCAGCAAGAGGCCTTTGCACAATCCAAAATCCTACTCAAGACGGCGCAAGTATTGATCATTTTGATCATGCTAAAGAGATTACTGTCACTTGTGATGCCTCGCCGTACGGAATTGGAGCTTTGATTTCACATCCGTATTCAGAAGGTGACAAACCAATTGCATTTGCATCCCGTACTTTGACCAAAACAGAAATGAATTATTCGCAGTTGGAAAAAGAAGCTTTGTCAGTTGTGTTTGGGGTCAAAAAGTTTCACCAGTATTTGTTCAGTCGTCCATTTGATATATATACAGACCATAAACCTCTTCTTGGACTTTTGAAAAATGGCAAGCCAATTCCGCATACAGCAGCAGCTAGGATCCAAAGGTGGGCACTTACTCTGTCTGCTTATGATTATCAGATTTACCACAAACCAGGGTCAAAGAACTGTAACGCTGATGCACTCAGCCGCTTACCTTTGCCACTCAGACCTCTGTCTACTCCCTTGCCACAAGAGTATGTTTTGGCAATGGATCTTCTAGACAGTACACCACTTACGGCACAGCAAGTAGCATGCTGGACTTCTAGAAACCCAATTTTGGCTCAGGTGAAGACCTTTGTTGGTTTAAACATATTTATTACAAGGTAACGATTTGCAAACAGCAAAAGTGCTATATCAATGCCTCTCGCTAGATCTTACAACATGTGCGATTATATATGCAAGACAAAACAGCCATGATACAATACGAACTCAATAACTAATACATAGCTCATACTGCATTCAGTCTATATGAATATTGCGGAAATCGTGAGGTGTCATTTATATATCTCTGAACACAAGTATAAAGGTAAACATTGTCAGCATGAGAGGACTTGTCTGATCCATATAACAAGATATGAACATTGATATCACTTGGTTGAAGAATTGGCTGAAGTGAACAGAAGAGAATATGTCTTTGTAAAGTATACAACGGACATGCCAAAAAATAATGATTAAGGTCCTCGCATGAGTGGCCACACGAACATTTGGCATCTGTGACCAAACCAATTTTAAATAAGTTATACTTCAAACAACTGCAGCCCAAACGCAACCTGGCATGCACTATATTACTTGTACGATCGCCTAAATAAAACAACGGATTGCAGGTTTTACCACTAATGGTCCGGGTAGTTAATTTGTTTCTGAATTCATCAAATGATGACACTTGTTTCACGTCATCATCTAATTCATTCCATAGACGTACTGTAGAGGGGAAGAATGAGTTATAAAACAGTTCAGTTCGACAACGAAATAAATCAATATCAGCCTGATTCCGTAGTGGATATCTTCCAGATCGTTCACGAACGGTAGTCGGAAGTAATCTTAACAAATGATGCGGGGCTATACCATTTACTATTTTATAAAACGTTTCTAGTTTACGGCGTTTGCGGCGTGAGGACAAACTTTCCCAATTCAATTCTAAAAGTAGTGCTTCATATGAGCATGTCTTGATAGCTCCAGTTACGATCCGGGCTGCTTCTGCTTGAACAGACTCTATCTTACTGGAATCAGCAGAATTACAATTATCCCAAATTATGATCTTTGTTCTGCAGGGTTGGCCCAAGAGTTCTCCTGACTCCCAGTTAGACTCATACTTTCACATCAGACATGACCTGTCTATACATCAAGGTTGTATTCTGTAGGGGTCCAGAGTGATTATACCGCCCCAGGGGAGAGAGTTGGTATTAAAAGAGCTGCATAACTCGCACTTGGATATCGTGCGCATGATAGGTCTTGCGCGAAGCTACTGCTGGTGGCCGAAGTTAGATAAAGACATAGAGCAACTAGTGAAAAGTTGTTCGCAATGTCAGGAACATTCCAGAAATCCTCCTAAAGCTACAGTACACCCATGGGAGTATCCAGGGAAACCCTGGTTCCGTCTCCATCTTGATTATGCTGGACCAGTTGATGGAAAGATGATATTAGTTATTGTAGATGCATATACTAAGTTTATTAATGCTCATGTGACCTCTGGCTCTACTACAGAAATCACTGTAAGGAAACTGAGACAGACGTTCGCCACACATGGATTGCCACACATAATCGTTTCAGATAATGGCCCATGTTTTGCCAGTGAGGAATTCCAACAGTTCTGTCGTGAGAACGGTATTCGTCATAAATTGGTAGCTCCCTTCCATCCATCAAGCAATGGATTGGCGGAGCGTGCAGTGGAAACGATTAAGTATGGACTTAGAAAAACTCAGTCAGGTGATCTTGAATCTAGACTGTATCGGGTACTTATGGATTACAGGTTGGCACCACAGTCAACTACCGGAGTATGTCCTTCAGAACTCTTAATGAATAGACGCCCGCCATGCAGGTTGGATATTCTTCGGCCTTGTGTGAGTGATCGCGTACTGGCTCGGCAAGAAGGCATGATCAACGCTGATGAACGTTCACGTGAATTTGAGACTGGCAACACTGTGCTGGCTCGTAACTATACTGGTAACACTAAATGGTTGCCAGGAGTGATTGAACAGTGTACAGGACCTGTGTCGTGTTTAGTCAGGCTTGCCGATGGTCGTTGCTGGAGACGACACCATGTTCAACTTCTCCATCGTCAAGTCAGCCCTCCTCTGTACAGGGAGGAAGAACCTGCCTTACCCCCAGGTGAAGGCTCGATCATGGCACCTGAACCTCCTCGACATGAACCGCAACCCACTGCTGGTCAATCGGGTGAACAGCAGCATGCAGAGGATTCAACTCGCCAAACAGATCAAGACGAGTCAGCAGAGTGTGTGAAATTGACCGCCGAACCACGTCGGTCAGAAAGATTACGCAAAACACCGCAACGCTTAGATTTGTGATGTTAGATCCAGTGGTGTAGGCGGATCGCTGCCCTGGACTAACTATTAGGTTTAATAATGTGTTGGATAGCTAAATTCGGATAAGTTGTTTCTTCCTATCCAGTGGTGTAGTCGGATCGCTGCCCTGGATAGTTACATGTTATTTTAGTATTATTATTTCTTAAATGTCAGAAAAAGTCCATACCTTGATAGAAATCACGACAACATGTTTATTTGAAACTTTTAATAGAACATGGTTAAATTAACTCCTCATATATTGTGCATCTTTGATATATTTCGTGGAACATTTTACAAGGACTCCGTGAATAGTTTGGTATATGCCACAAGCTAAAAAGGGAGGAATGTTATGTATTAACAATAGTGCACAATAGTGCATGCACCAGTCTACACGGCCATCCTGATTGGGGGCCACTTCCGTTTCCGCCCGCTGTTCGGTGAACCAGTGCCATGCTGCATGGTTGGTTGTATGTGATTCTGGACATTAAAGGCAGTTAATCCTTATCTTCTTATGGTTTTCACAAACATAACAGAGAGTAGACAAACAAACTTGACGCCCTTAGGGCGAACGCTTGCCGGAAGGGTAAATATGGACATGAAGAGGTTAAAGGGACATAGTCTTTGAGGTGGAAGTCATCCTATGTTGTTATGAAAAAACAAGAGGTTGTGGCAACAATTGTTAAGAAAAAGGACTGATATGGCTATGAATATTTTTGACAAAGATGATAGGAAATAACGATTTCAAGGTTTTTGAATATTCTTGACCTTTGACCTATTTAAATAATACACGTACGGCTCCAAGAATACGTTCCGATATACAAAATATGTAAGTGACAAAGTGATTCCTGCTAAACTGTGCCTTTAGAATGCTATATGTAAGACGCAAGAACTAGCAAGAAGGCAAAATTGAGGATGAATGACAGACAGACATAATGACAAAGTGACACATCTGAGATAACAGATGACTAGATAATCTTAGGGAGAAGGTTCAGAGGAACAGAATGAGCTTTATTTTATGTAGGTAAAGCTTTTAATATTGGATAAATGGTGTTAATGGTGCAGCGCCCCCTGGAGGCCATATCCCAAAACTGAAAAAGATTATTTCGAGATATTAATGTAGGACATAAGATATATCAGTTCCAAGACGATACTTGCATACTTTTGGCGTCTAGGGTATCACGAAATGGTATCTCGAAATATCTCGTTTGACGAGGTATTGCGAGACTTGTAATAAAATCTTGTAGTTCTAATTGAAATCTAACTAATGCAAAAAAATTGGCCCCTGTAGCTTTTAAACTGACAAAGTTTAGACCCTTTATTTTCGAATATCATGAGTTTTTCCAAAATTGCATCGCCATGGTAACGGCAGATTTGGGTGATCAACATATCATAGAAAAGGCCAAGGAATGACAAAAAATGAGGTAAGAATGAGGTTGATATGACCATTTTTGACCAAGTTATGAGGAAAATAATATTTCATGGTTTTTCGATAACCTTTGACCTATTTTGACCAAAACAATTGGCAACCTAGAAATTTAATTTTCCATCCTCCCTGTAAGTTTTAAGGTGATTGAGGCAAATTGTGGCCAGGAGAGTGCGGACAAACACACAGACAGATAGACAGACAGACAGACGACGACTATATAGGTCGAGCGCTTGCCGGAAGTTGATAGAGAAAGACAGATGGACAGACAGGTGAACATGTTTAAATGTTCAAATTAATAACCCATATTTTTGAGGAAGTAGAAAAAAATATTTTTAAGCTATATTGAATTTGAAAAATTGAGGACCAAAACAGAAAAATGGACGGACGTACAGAAAAAGTAGGTTAAGGTCAGATTATTCTTTTATATTATAAAAATGGCGAGTAAAATGAGCTACTGTGAATGCGACCATTTATGACCAAATAATGAAGAAAATAAGACACTGGGGCATGTTTATGACCATGACATTTAATCCTTGACCAATCTTGACCAAAACAAATAGGTCTGATGCAATAATAGATATATACCAACAGTATAGGTTTTAAAGCGATCGCAGTGGGCCTGCGTTAGATATAGAAATATCTGAATAATGCCCACTTAACAATATTCCCTAAATTAGGTCGATATAAACTCATCAGAATATGGCCAAGTCTCCACAGGAATAAGGCGAATCATTCTAGTTTTAGAAGCAGCAATAAAAAATATAATATGATATATAGCTATGGAGATATGAGACAATAATTATATAATGTAATGTTTTGTGTGCAGCGCCCCCTGGTGGTCATATACGAAAAATGAAAAATGAGTTTTGAGATATTTATGTTAAACACATAACATATCAGTTTGAAAATTATTGCTGCAAAATTGAGGCCTGTTGGGCGTCATAAAAAGATATCTAGCAAAAGTCTCGGGCAGCGCCCACTGTTGGTCATTCTGCGGAACTTGAAATACAATCTTCTAAGATTAACTAAACTGTAGCGATGCAAAAAATTACACCTCTCTAGCTTTGAAAATGACAAACTTACAAAAGCTAAGGTAAAAATGCCAAGTGTGTTACTCTAAAAATGGTCACCATGGTAACCGCAGAATGAGCTCGTGTACCCTTCAAATAAGCCCATTGATTGATTAGTTTTAGATTCTGTCATAAAAGTTGTAACAGTGTTTATAGTGTTGAAGTTATTTGACAAAAATAAGAATTTGACGTGTGTAAGCTGCAGCTCCCCCTGGCGGCTATATTCGAAAAATAAAAAATTGATTTCGAGTTTTGAAGCGATTACTTCAAATTGAGGCCTCTTACGCATGATTAATAAAATTTCGCAAAAGTCTCGTGCAGCGTCCCCTGTTGGTCATTTTGCGAAACTTGAAATATAGTCTTGTAACATTAACTAAACTCTACATGATGCAAAAAACTAGACCTTTCTATCTTTAAAAATGACGAAGTTACAAAAATAAGATTTTAAAATTTGAAATTCCATAAGTTTTCCCTAAAAAATACAATACGTAACCATGGTAACGTCAGACGGAGACAATTATGCATCAAGGTTACAGGCCATTCAATTACAAATAAAATGAGCTACAGTTTATGCAGCTACGACCATTCTTGACAAAGAAAAATGCCGTTTTAGGGGACTTGATGACCTTGACCTTTGATCGATTATGACTCAAAACATTAGGCTTCTATTTTGGACGATTACATACTAACTTTATAAATTTTAAAGTAATTTGTTCAAAACTGTCCTGTAGAGTCTTGACAAACAGAGAAACAAACAGACATACGGAACTGACCAATATACTTGCCGAAATCTCTGATTCCAGCCAGCAACAAACAGTCATACACAACTGACCTACATGCTTGCCGAAATCTTTGATTCAAGCAAGCAACAAACACACAAACAGGCATACAAATCTGACCAAGTTGCTTGCTGAAATCGAAGATTTCTGGCAAGTAACAAACAAATATTGTGACAAACAAACAAACCCACAAACAGACATGCACAACTGACCAACATACTTGCCGAAATCGAAGATTTCCAGCAAACAAAAAAAGTACAAAGGTATTCAAAATTGAGTCAAATGAACAATCCACTAAGCACTTGAAATATATTCTCGGAATATCCTTGATACGGGTAACACTTACCCTTCAGGTATGGAATACTCTAGTGTTTGTCACTGGTAATATGTTGTATATCCTCGATTTCGATAACCCTAACCCTTCCGGCATAAAATATTCCAGTTAGTGTTTGTCATTGGTAATATGTGGTAAATCCTCGATTTGTATAATCCTACTTATACTCAAGTAAGTCTTTGTCACTCGTAATATATGGTATACCTTGATATGGATAACCCGAACCCTTCGGGGATTGAATACTCCGGTTAGTGTTTTTTCACCTGTATTTCACCTATATACTAAGATTCAATAACCCTTTGGGTATGGATTACTCCAGTAAGTGTTTGTCACTGTTAATATGTGATATATCATATATTGATATGGAAAACCCTATTCCTTCCGGCATGGAATACTACGGTAAGTGTTTGTCTCTGGTAATGTTTGGTATATCCTTGATATGGATAACCCTGACCCCTCAGGCATAAATACTCCAGTTTTTGTCACTGGTAATATGTGTTATATATCCTCGATATATATAACCTTAACCCTTCCGGCATAGAATACTCCAGTAAGTATTTGCTACAGCAAATACATTGTGTATCCTCCATATGGAATAACCTCACCCTTCGGCCATGGAATACTCCACTAAGCACTGGTAATATATTAATGGAATATACTTGATATGGAAAACCCTTACCTTTCAGGCATGGAATTTTCTAGTGTTCGTCACTGGTAATATGTGGTATATCCTTGATAAGGATAATCCTAAACCTTCAGGCATGAATACTCCAGTATGTAATTATCATTGTTAATATGTGATATATTGGTAATATGTGGTATTTCCTCGTTTAGGATAAATCTGACCCTTCGGGTATTGAATACGCCAGTGTTTGTAATATATGGAATATCCTTTATATACATACCCCTAACCCTTCGGGTATAGAATACTCCAGTAAAGGTTTGTAACTGGTAATATATGGTATATCATCTGTTACGTGTAACTAAACTCTCAACCGGGTTCCACACGCAACCAACTCAACTGAAGAAAGACTCTTTAAATGATAATATTTATAATAGACAAATCATTATATACAATATATACAAGAATACAAAATGTTTGGTTCACATAAAAGTCTGTCCAAGTGAGACACCCATATTATAGAATACCTAGCTCAAAATGAAGTGTAGTAGGCGTGCCTCCAATCAATAAATCACATAGTGCGAGTGCGAGACCAAGTTATATGGGGAGGTAACTTTAATATGCACCTAACTGAATATGACGCTGAGGGTGGAAGGCCAAAAGTTAAACAAACCTCTGTCAATAAACTAAAATACGGGTAGTCGACAAGCGACTACGTGTATCCGCCAAAATCAGAGTAGGACGGGTGAAGTGAGGCATGGATTGAGTGGCAAGGGGAAATATAGTAAGATGTGTTACATATTAACATGGATGTCTGCCACGTAAACATGATTGTAGGTGGCGCCACCTGTAATTGAACGAGAAACTATCAAAGATGTATATACATGCAAAATTTCAGGTGGAAAAGTCAAACCACTGCCGAGATATGAGTGATTTTATCCCACAGCAGACAAACAGATGGACGCTGTGCAAAAATGGTTGCAGGTGGCGCCACCAGTTTCTTGTATGATAAAGAGCTATGTGAGATCCAAACACATGCAAAACTTCAGGAAGATCCGCCACCTGTCATAAAATCAAGAAAGCCATTCAGGATGTATACACATGCCAAATTCCAGGTAAATAAGTCAAACTACTGCCGAGATACGAGTGATTTTAACCCAAGGCAGACGAACAGATGGACACTGTGCAGACATGGTTGCAGGTGGCGCCACCATTTTTTGAGTATGTTATAAAGCTATCCAAGGGCTACATTTGTACAAAAAAAATTCCTGATTGGTCAAACGAGTCCGAAAATATGCCGGTTAATGTGTCAAAACAGACGCACAGATGGACGCACTGGAGAGAGGGAAGGTCATAGGTCAACGCCAATTTGTAAGGCACCAGTTCACATGTGACCCGATAATTGGTGCAAGATTCGGAAAAATCAGTCCAGTTATCTCGGAGGAGTTCTTCGGAAACAACGGCGGCGACAGAACCCGGTCAAAAACATAGTATCCGCAAAACTTTGTTTTGGCGGATACAGTTTTTAGCTATTATGGAATTATTCAATATATGTTATATTTGGCGAGTAAAACATGATACCCTGAAATTTTTTACATGGAGATCAATGACACCATTTGTTTAAAGGCGCCTTGACTTTCTTTATGTCTAACAGTCTCCAGTCTTATGCTGAATGTTGTGAGATAATTCCTGCTGTCAACACAGATCATTCCGAAGTGTTATTAAAATTCAAATCAATGGCAGAAACCAGCAAGGGCCTATCACACTGGCGTATGAATAATGAATTTGTCATTGAAAAACAAATATTTGTGATATAAAGTGTAAAATTAAGGACTGGAAGAACGAGGTTTAACACGATTTCGCAAGTGTTATATGGGAATATTTGAAATACAAAATAAGAGAGTTGGCAGTTAATTACAGTAAATACGAAGAAGAAAGCATCTTATACTGAACAAGAATTAACTAATTACTTTGAAGATCTCCCCACACTTGATTGTAAATGATTTTGAAGCAGAAACAAGTGGGAGCTTGATTTCGAAAGAGGTGGTTATTTCCTGTTTAAATTGTATGAAAAATAATAAAACCTCTGGTAATGACGGATTAACGAATGAACTGTACCTTACTATATTTGATGAACTTGGTCAATGTTTAACAGATTGTCTAAATGATAATTATGAAAATGGATCCATGACTACATCTCAGAAGCAGTCATATAGTCAAGCTTATTCCTAAACCAGGAAAGGATTTAACAAAATTGAATGGATGGAGACCAATAAGTTTCTTAAATGTTGATGTTAAAATATTGAATAAAATATTAGTACAAAGAATTGCAAAACATCTTCCAAAATATGATTAGTATGCCTTCGTTCAAGGTAGATATATCGGAGAACCTATCAGATTGATTTTGGATGTTATGCATTAAACTGATGTAACAAATACGCCAGGGATAATGTTTGCAGCAGATCTAGAGGCTACTTTTGACAGTGTAGATCATGTTTTTTGTATGAAACTTTTAGATATTTTGGATTTGGCAGTACTTTTATTAGATGGATTAAAATACTACACAAGGACATTCAGAGTTCAATTATGAATAAAAGATTTACAACAGGATATTTTCATTTAGAAAAAGGAACTCGGCGAGGTGATCTACCAGCTGCATACTTCGTTTTATATATATATCCATTAAAAGAAGAAACAAAGGGATATTTCTTTTAAATAATATAACTAATAGAGAGCGGAAAGCTGATAGGAAAACTAGGTTCTTTCTACAATTACTTAGTTATACTGAAATTTGCATTGACTAAATCGTTTCTTGATTTTCATTCCATTTCAGATGTTTACACAAGGAAAAAAAGAGAAACCACAGACTTAAACAATTGCTTTTATGGGTCTTGTATAAGTTAATTAAAATATAGGCCTACTGCTTTAAAAGAAAATACAACTGTCAGAACCTTCATTCAATTCTGCACACCAAGAATGGTGTTGTAATGACATTTTGACAACTGAAAATATTTCTCTGTATAAATTCTGAATTTTTATCACTATGGCTCATGTTGGCTCGTGATGTATAGTATATCTTCTGCTGTATCATTCTAATACATGACTTTGATAAGAAAAAAAGTAGTTTTAATTCAAAATTATCCAAAACTGAATCAACTGTCATAACAATTAAAAACTAAACATTGTAAAAAGTTACGAACATTTCACAAGGCTGTGCGAACATTCATATCCTTCTCTGCATACAAAATTTGGCTATATATAATACATAAGCAAATTAGGTAATGGAAGCGATTTATTGGTGTGTAACATCTGTGGTCCTGCTGGTCTATCCAATAAGCAGGGGTGCCCCCAGAAGGATCATATGCCTCCTTGCCCCCCCCCTTCCAATGCAATAGTTGTCATAAGGTTATTTAATCTATGAACAAATAATTTCAATATACCCTCTTTTTCTAGTTTAATAATGGCTAAAATCCCAATAAGATTTGTTAAAAATTTTATAATATGTTAGTTGAAAACCAAATGTGTATAGAAAATGTAGATGACACAAAAATGCGATAAGATAGAAATTATGGCATTAACAAATTGTTTTGAAATTTATTTTGTCAAGTTTTAATTCTTACCTTCTTTAATTATGAAAAAATCTTAGAGTGGCTGATCCATTCACATGTGAAAATATGTATGTAAATTTTAAATAAAAGGCCGCAGTGGATTAAAAGTGATAATTTAGTAGAAATGAGTTTCAGGTAAGGTGTGAAAAGGCATGTCAAATTTGATATTGTAAAACGTGGCTTTCAAATTCTTGTTATTTGTGCAATGTTAACAGTGTGGAATTTGCAGCCCAGTTCATAATTATCTAGGGGGCCCTCGGCTTTTTTAAGAAAACAGTAATACTATTACGAACGCTAGATAAATAATAACAGGAGAAAATAATGTGTATTTACAATCCAAATGAAGGTCATGCAGGACCTGTATTTCAGGAACACATTGGCTCTTGGTTTTACTATCAAGAATTGTCATATATCAGCCCAGTTATATAAATTAAACCTATATACAGCAACATATTTTCAGCTTGCGCTGTGGAGCACCATTGTGTGAACTAATTTTACAGCCTTAATATGGTCTCCATTTGCTTTACTCTGGTACTGCCTCTTAACGAAAATCTGACTACACAGAGGCCTGATGTATTAGGGTCGTCGCTGAACCTCAGATGACCTTCAGTCAGCTGAGCTATAAATTCATATAATTAAATTAACACAAAGGCTTATCTAAACAGAGACTGTTAGGAACACTGTGATTTTTTACCTTACTGGGTCACCAACTGAATCATAAGATTATGCAAGAAATGGGAAATCTAATGCTTTTTGCCGATGTGCTTGCAACTACCAGCAAGCCAGTTCATGAATAGTAAAATGGGCCAACTAAAATATCTGGGTGTTGTCACATTAAGAGGTGTCAAGAGTCTCAAGACCCAGCTGGACAGTGAAAGGAACACTGGAACCCTCCCAGCTTGTCTAATTGATATAGTATAATGTATCCCACGGTGTTCACAATATCGATCAGATTCTAGCGGTGTACGGTCTTTTGCTGGCTAATTCAATAAAGGGTCCTCTCCGAGTCTCTGTGCAAAATAGGGGGGAGAGGGGCGGGCCGGCTGGGCCTCCCTTTGGATCCCCCACTGGTATATCTCGTTTCTTTTTTAATGTACTGTAGCCAAGACATTTTATTTCAAAGTGCAAACTTGGCTGAAGACATATGATATTCAAATACCTTAACTGTCACTAGATATTTTATCATATGGTATATTGTCCCATGTGACATGAAAAATTTATTATTAAATCAGATTACTCTGTTGTGTAAATATGTATTATACATACAGAGAGAGAACAGCTAGTGCTTCTTCCTCGTTTCCAGTGTTTAGTAGAAGGTTGACAGAAAAAATCAGGTTATTGAAAGACAAATAGCTTTCGATAAAAATATATTATTCAAACGTTATACCAAATGGGGTAAACTGAAAGATGTGCATTAAGATGATTCAATATGAAGAATTACATTGTTATATGATAAACTGGCTATCAAGTAAATATCTTACAATCACTTTTTCATGCACTCGTATAGTATTTTCCACCACCTGAAGGGCAACTGTTGGGGGCTTATAAGGTTTGTTAATGAAATTATTTTGTACGTATATTAAGAGTACATGAAAATCAATAACTGTATTCTATTTTCTATGTTTGTGTGTTGTGACCTTGTTTTCCTTTATCAAGTTATCCTTATCTGGCCATTGTATTGCTGAATATGTTTGTATACATATTGTAATCTTTTACATTGTATCTGAAATTAAAAAAAAATAATAATAAAAACCCCTTACCCTTCCGGCATAGAATACTCTAGTAAGTCTTTGATACAGCTAATATATTGTGTATCCTCGATATGTAAAACCGTCTCCCTTTGGCAATGGAATATTCCACTAAGTCCTGGTAATATATTCATGGAATATCTTAGATATGGAAACCCCTAAACCTCCGGGCATGGAATATTCTAGTGTTCGTCACTGGTAATATTTTGTATATCCTCGATTTGGATAACCCTAATCCTTCAGGCATAGAATACTCCAGTAAATGTCGGTCACTGGTAATTTATGGAATATCCTTTATATAGATACCCCTAACCCTTCGGGTATAGAATACTCCAGTAAAGGTTTGTAACTGCTAATATCTGGTATATCCTCGATTTAGATAACCCTAACCTTTCGGGCATAGAATACTCCAGAAAGTTTTTGTCATTGGTAATATGTGGTATATCCTAGGTTTGGATTATCCTTACCCTTTTGGGATTAAAATATTCCAGATAGTGTTAACCACTGGTAATATATGGATTATCCTCAATCTGGATAACCCTAACGCTTCGGGCAAAGAATATTCCATTAAGTGTTTGTCACTGGTAATATATGGAATATACTCGATATGGGTAACGCTAACCCTTCGGGTATTGAATACTCTATAGTAAGTGTTGGTCACTGGTAATATATGATATATCTTCTATATGGATAACCCTCACCCATGGGGGATGGAATACTCCGGTGTTTGTCACTGGTCCTATGTGGAATATCCTTGATGCGGGAAACCCTTAACTTTCGGGCAAGGACTTTTCCATTGTTTGTTACTGGTAATGTGTGGTATATCCTCAATTTGGATAACCGTAATACTTCAGGCATAGAATATTACTGTAAGTGTCTGTCACTAGCAATATATGGAATATCCTTGATATAGATAACCCTAACCCTTCGGGTATAGAATACTCCCAGTGTTTGTCATTCGATATATGTGGTATTTCCTCGATTTGGATAAAAACCCTTACCCTTCGGGCATTGAATAGTCCAGTAAATGTAAGCCACTGGTAATATATGGTATATCCTCGATATGGAAAACCTTAACCCTTCTGGCATGGAAGACTCTAGTGCTCGAGTCTTTGCCACTGGTCTTATGTGGTATATCGTTGATATGGATAACTCTAACCCTTCCGGCATAGAATACTCGAGTAAGTATTTGCTACAGCTAATATATTGTGTATCCTCGATATGGATTACCCTCACCCTTTGGCCATGGAATACTCCACTAATCACTGGTAATATATTCATGGAATATCCCTGATATGGAAAACCCTAACCAACTGGGCACGGAATTTTCCAGTGTTTGTCACTGGTAATATGTGAATCATAACATGACATAACCTGTTATATACTTGTATAAGTATAGATTTCATATTTATATTTCCATAAGTAAACTTTTAATGTATATAAATTGTAAAAGTAATTTATGTATGTATAATGAATATATATATATATATATATATATATATATATATATATATATATACACTTGCATACATAAGTATACATTTATAGTATATAGTAATATTTAATTTTGTTTTACGTATTGGTTTGACTTAAGCGCTTGAGTGCTTCAATTCCCACATTCCTTTGGGTCACTAGCGCCTGCTGGGGGTATTTTCAAGTATCATTTAATGGCAGTGTCCAAATGTCGCCATGTCTAAGCCACAGGGAAAGTTTATGCGAAGTGAAGGAGGGCTCAGGTTGGTGATTTATCACCCGACATAACCTTTATATATATATATTTTTTATAAGTATAGATATATATATATTTATATTTCGAAATGACTATGTGCCTAAGAATGTTTCTGGGACATGAAGGGAGGCTCTGTTTGGTTAAGTATCAATTGAAGTAAACTTTTTATGTATATAGATTATAAAAGTATACTTAGAAAGTATATATATATATATATATATATATATATATATATATATATATATATATATGAGCTTCCATGTGCTTCCATTCCGACGTTCCTGTGCAAATATATATGGTTTTACCAGCATGACAAAATAGACATGACGGCAGATATAACGAATTTGGCTTTGTGGCAACTTGAAATTACATTGTTCACAGACAGATATAAATATTTCAGGGCTTAAGGCCCAATATAAACAGAATTGAAGTTACATTACAGAGAGGTATTTATCACACGGCTCAGGTGACATTTTACGTTATTTACAAGAATATAAAGACGAGAGGAGCCAGCCTTTCCTTTGTCATATTCGGCTGCCTAGGAAACGTTTGGCTCCATACAAAATTATTTTCCCTCTACTCGAAGGTTCCCAGTTTACCCCTATATATAGACATAAAAAAGAGGCGGGAAAATTAAGCTGGTCCCTTTCACAGGGAGCGCAAAAGCTTGTATTTGTCATTCAATAGGGGCAGTGGTGCCTGACCGACTGTACTACAGTACACATGCCCATATATATATATATATATATATATATATATATATATATATATATATATATAAACACTTCATGGATATTTTTACACTGATACATATCATTTAAGATAATCCCCTCTGTGTTTAATTTCCAATTATTGTTGGGTCAGAAGAGCTGCCTGTTAGGCCCATTACTGATCTTTCCTGGTCACAGTCGAAAAGTTGATACATACAGTTAATTCTCATATCAACTCCCCCCCCCCCCAACCCTCCCATCAAGTGTTATGTACAAATTGTTATTATTTGACTGTATTTCCTTAATTGTAAAGCTGTTTCCACTCTAATATACAAAATTTTTCTTGAAAAAGTAATTTAAGGAGTAATGGAGAAGATGCCATGTTGTTTTAATGTTGCATTTTTAAAGAAATCAATTTTCTTTTAAATGAATTTAACAAATTAAAATATAATAAAACCCTTCAGTATGCATAAATTTATAAAATATGAAGCAAATTATGGATAAATAAAGGCACATTTTAAAATTGTAAAATCTGAATCAAGTATTATTTTTAGATATTTATTGTTTTGCAAATTTAAAAGATATATTTTTGTGGTACAAAAATAAATTCATGTGTATGCATGATGTGGTGTTATCAGACAAGATTGAGATTTATGTTGATGCAATTTAGAATCATGAATCAATTTTTATATTCTGATATGTTTGTTATAATGGAAATGCATAAAAAAAAACTTAAAAAAAATGATGTGATAAAAGAATAAGGAATCTAAATACAAACATTTGTTCATTATTTTCCTGCGTCAGTTAAATAGGAGATCAGGCTTTGTTTACCGTGTATGTATATAGAGAAGTGTTGTAAATCCAACCATCGCCCCCCCCCCCCCCCCCACCACTGCATTGATTCCTTTGCATCCGTACACTGGGACATTAGTTTTTATTGCAAATGTGTAAATATTTACCTAATTAATAGATCTAATTGAACAAAGTTACAAATGTGTAAACTACTAAACTGTCAACAATTTATCAAAAAGCCAACCAAGATCATGATAATAATATAGCCTACATCTTATGTTCACAAACTGCTCACATGCTTCAATTTTAACTTTAGGAAATGCATAGCTTTGTCACAAAATATTATTTGCAACAATTTCTTACTCGTCAATACAAACCAATCATGTCAACCAACCATGGCCTATATTGCCTTTTCCTCTTAGGCTTTATCTCCATTTGATATTTATTTTAGATGTTTATCTTCAAGGTCAACTTAAGCTGAGCACGGTGCACCATGGGTCCCTTGTTTATTAACATTGATTTGATGCTGTTGCTTTCCGGGCTCCTCGCTTCTTCTCTTGCTTGCGCATGCGTAGCCCTTGCGTTACCCAAACGATCGTTCGCGCAATTTGTCCAGGCCTGCCTTCCATGTAGTTATCACATTTTTAGCGAACCTTTGAGCTTATGCGATGATTCGGTGTCGTCCGTCGTCCGTCATCTGTACCTTAACCCATACTTTCTCGAAAACAGCAGGAGCTAGCATCACCAAACTTTATGCAAAAAAAATCAGTCATCTAAGAAATTCTATCTGATTTTGCTTAAGTTGTGGCTATCTGCATTTACTTAGATTTTATAGGGAAAAAATCTAAAAAAAAGCTTTAAAAAGTCTTCTTCTGCGAAACTGTCCAGCCAAACCATTTCACAGAAATAATCCCTGAAACAATCATTCTCAGGTTCGTTCGAATGATTCCAGTTCTGTGAATTTTGGCCGAGTTACAGGAAGCTTAACTTAGTCATTAGGCCAATAAATGATTAAAAATTACAGTATCAGCAACGGCTGGAGCTATGTTGGTCACAGGAGTGATATGTAGCGACCCTGAGTCTTAAAACAGCGCTACGCGGGTTCGTCGTTCCGTTTTTAAGGGGGGGGGGGAGGAAAGAAGGATAGGCCATGGGCTAGTGGGGGTCATAGTGCACCCCCCTTGTGATTTACTTTAATAGGTATTTTCATGTAGCCCTAGGTCTAACAATTCAGAAAATTGATGTTGCCACAAAAAAAACTGGGATGGAAGATACCTCCCATGGACTTTTTAACCACGCCTACTTTTACAGCTGGAGGCAGATAATTAGGGGTATGGAAAATCCAAACAACCCTAACTTTGCAACTCTTGACCAAAATATTTCAAATGACCACTTAAAATGTTTTCCTTGTCAAGATCTACCAGTTCATGCAAATGATATGCAAATTTATTTTGTGAAAGGTCACTAGAGGTCAAAAGGTCACAAACTTTGACCTTTACCTATAATTTCTCGCATTATCAGGGTTTATTTATCGCCAAGACCATATAAAGTTTTTTCTTTATTAATGATAAATTAAATGAAGGTTTACATGTGCTTTTTAATACTTGGAGTCAAAAAGTTTGAAAAGAAGTAGTGATTACCCCGCGGTTTGTAAGATATTTCTGCACTTTTACATACTTCTTGTACGTATTGCTGGATGTGTCGAATAGGAGTAAGGCAAAATCTAACAATGGTACTTTGAAATCTTTCATTGAATCTGTGCAAATGACCACAAAAGGTTATATTTGTGTGTTACTATAAAATGAAACATAAATTATGCATATATTTTCATCGAAGCGTTTGTTGGAGTCAAAAGTAAACAAAGAGTGACCTCACCAACACCATAGCTGTTTGTTACACATGGTCAATATAAAGCGTGCCATGAAATTTTAATATTGAAACAAATGTATGTTACTTTCTTTCTTTCAATGAACACATTTCCAGTTAACATTCATGCTAATTCTTACCGGTTTGTATCATATATCATGACAGTTATATGTTCTTAGATATTTGTCACTGGTTCATTAATCTCTGTTAACAGCAAAACCCTTATTTTGACTAGTAACAGCCAAAATATTATTGGGGGGGGGGGGGGGGGGTTGGTAAATACGCTTATATCACATATATCCATTTCTATCCTAGTATACAATATATAAGTTATTATAATTCATATTATAATTGATAATTAATTCTCTAATTAATTACATATGATTAATATTATATCTCACCTGGATATATTACTGAGTTTGTCATAGTATAATAATTGTGATAATTGATTAAAGATTGCAGTTTTATTAATGAAGCCATCTTTTATACTTATACATTAATGGCCTGCCTCCGTGCATTTTGGCGACTTTGGTAGTCTAGTTTATTTTATATATGGACCTCTGTCAGTCATTTTTTTACTTATGACTGTCTGTAAGTCTATTCGTTCGCATGTCATGTCTATTGACTATCATCTTGAACGAAAAAACTCTCTAACAGGCTGGCTTACTATCTAACCGGTACACCTGTTTCTCATTTTGACTCTGATCAAATGACTCTCTCTCTTGTGGTACATCATACTTTCTGTTTGAGTTAATGTCTATCTCTCTGACTAAATGTCTGACTGACAGACAGTTTGTGTTTTTAGTAATCGAACAACTGAATAGTCCATAAAAATACAGAAACACTGCCATTTGGATTGGTAGTAAGTCAGATTATCACACATAGTAGATAGTCAGATACGACAGTCAGACCAGCTATATCTCTGGGAGGATATTTGCCTGATAGTCAGGTTGATGACTATAGCTCTAGCGGTGTTCAGTCTGTTTGATAAATTAGCTAACACTCTGGTAGTCCAGCTGTCTTTATACCAATGTTTCTGGTCGACAGGTGGTCAGTTATTTTCTGACTACCAGACTGGTAATCCACAAGACGGTGTCCCCTTTGTTCAACGATACATGCATGCTAGAGCCAGAGCTTTAGTCATCAGTCTGACTATCAGGTATATATCCTACCAGAGAACTAGCTAACTAATCGTCTAGGAGACAACACACCAGATAAATAATAAAATACAGGCTGGCCTTTAGAGAGCAGGTCCGTCAGAAAGACCATGACAGATGAACAACTAGAGTCATAGCCAGGTGGTGGAAATTGTTTGCCACCAGAGCTAGTCAAAATCAAATCAGATATCAGTGACTGCCTGAAAAATCTGTGTAGGTTTATCTGACTGTCCCTTCTGACTATCTACTGACTATCCATGGTAGCCTGACTGACTGGCAACCCACAGGCAGTGTTTCTGTATTTTTCAATGGACTATGCAGTTGCTCGAATACTGTTACGAAGACAATTTTTAGGGGAAAATTCTGGACCGATCCGGGATTCTAACTCATGTCGGTGGGGCACATGCCCGGCGTTCCAATCGCTTCGCTAGAAAAGCAAGCTTCACTAGCGAGACAGTTCGGTTTGCTTTTATGTGAACCTGTAACACATCCCCTCTTAAGAACGTTCTGCTATCAGCATAAGATTAATTATCCCAGGAGTCACACTTTGGTGAGCTTATTCCCTGGGCCATAAATATAAAGATTGCTTTATTTCTAAAATTGCAATTTTAATCAATTATCACAATTATCATACTATCGTCATCGTCTGTGTCATATTTTGTGAATGTGATAACATTTGAACGACTCAATAATTTTTTCATGAAATTCAAAATTTAAATTGTTTCTACCAAAATCTCGGAGGAGTTCAAAAACCGGCGACCTTATCCTTCATTATCCCCCATAATTTTGAAGTATTGTATATTTTTTTCCTAAAATTTGAAACATTTATTGTTTAAATCAAGTTCCTTAAAGAGCTTGAAACCTGGAGACCTTGACCTGGATCTTCAAGGTCAAATCAGACAGAATAGAAAGTATTTGGGAACATTATTATTTTTGAACCACCCAATATATTTTCATGGAATTTGACTTGTGGAATGTCTCTGCCAAAATCTCGGACAAGTTCGAAAACTGGTGACCTTGACCTTCAAAATCATGGTCAAATAGGCTGAAATAGAATTATTTGTGAACCCGATAACTTTAGAAGTAGCGCATATTTTTTCCTCAAATTTGAAACACCAGTGATTTAATTAAGTCCCTTGAATAGCTCGATACCTGGTGACCTTGATCTGGATATTCAAGGTCAAATCAGCAAGAACAGAAATTATTTTGAACGCTATAAATTTTTAATCACTTGATACATTTTCATGAAATTCAACTTGTAAAATGTCTCTACCTGTATCTCGGACCAGTTAAAAATCTGGTGACCTTGACCTTCATCATCAAGGTTATATTGGATGAAATAAAAAAAAATTGTGAATCCGATACCTTTTGAAGTATCACATATTTTCCCTTAAATTTGAAACACTATTTATTAATAGAGTTTCTTGAGGAGCTTGATAACTGGTGACCTTGAACTGAATCTTCAAGGTTAAATCAACCAGAATAAAAAATAAAATCTCAGATCAGATCATAACTTGGTCACCTTGATCATCATCATACAAGGTTAAATCTTTAAAAATGCAGGATTTAAGTTAACACCAAACTTTTGAAGGGGTCCATTTTTACCTCAAATTTGGGAAAGTGAGGCCCGTAGTGAGGGGAGACATATATCTTTTTTGTGTCACAAAACCAGGTCCTCTATTTATTGAGAGAATTAATTATTAATTATTATATTAATTATAATAACTAATATATTTTCCACTAGTAATAGAAATTGATATATATGATATAAGGGTACATGTATTTATGCAACAAATAATACATTGGCTGTTACTAGTCAAATTAAAATTAGAGATTTGTTGTTAACAGAGATCAATGAACCAGTGACAACTATCTAAGAACATATGTAACTGTCATAAAATAAGATACAAACTGGTAAAAATTAGGATGAATGTTAACTAGAAATGTGTTAATTGAAAGAAAGAAAGTAACATACATTTGTTTCAATATTAAAATTTCGTGGCAGGCTTCATAACTTATCTGTGTAACAAACAGCTATGGTGTTGGTGAGGTCAACCTTTGTTTACTTTTGACTCCAACAAACGCTTCGATGAAAATATATGCATAATTTATGTTTCATTTTATAGAACACACAAATATAATCTTTTGTGGTCATTTGCAAAGATTCAATGAAATATTAAAGTACCATTGTTAGATTTTGCCTTACTCCTATTTGGCACATTCAGCAATACATACAAAAAGTATGTAAAAGTGCAGAAATATCTCGCTCACCGCAGGGAAATCACTACTTCTTTTCAAACGTTTTGACTCCTGGTATAACAAAGCACATGTAAACCTTCATTTTAATTATTTTCAATTAAAAACAACTTTATATGGTCTTGGCGATAAATTTACCCTGATAATACTAGAAATTATAGGGAAAGGTCAAAGTTTGTGACCTTTTGACCTCTAGTGACCTTTTCACAAAATAAATTTGCATGTCATTTGCATGAACTGGTAGATCTTGACAAGGCGAACATTTTAAGTGGAAAAATACCTATTAAAGTAAATCACAAGGGGGGTGCACTATGACCCCCACTAGCCCATGGCCTAGGACACTTTCTTCTCGCTAGCTTCCAACTTGTGTAAACAGTCACAGGGCATGCAGGCAGCAACACAGATCACACACACAAAAAACCAAGAAAGTCAGCTGGCGGTTAATAGACTTGTTAAAAGAAAAGACGATTACAAATAAGTACGGGTTCCCGTCAGGACTTAACAGAGACTAGACTAGGCCTAGACTGCGCCGCCACGATGGTTGGCTTGCGGTTCTAATGTTCACGGCTGATCTGGGGAGGTCCCAGTTGATCATTCGACCCGTTCGGGCAACTTAATAACTGTCTCCCATCTAAACTGACACAAACTTTTACCTCCTGTCGAGCAATCCCCCTGCGGTTTCTGCCCTGCGATTCTACGCTTCTGGTCTCTGATGTATACACTTTTATCTCCCTTACCGGACTCGTTCTGAATTTTTCTCTCCTCGCTCGCCTGTCTATTCAGCCTCCCCCGGCTCCACTCGGGCGGCCCCGACTCAACCTGGCGCGCCACTATCGGACGACTCCGGAATCACATAGAGCAAGCTCAATTGAGGGTGATATCGCCACATTCCTCCCCTCTAAGACCAAGACCGCCTGCGGTTGGGTCCAAAACAAACACACTAAATCAAACTCTAAATAGACTTAAATATAAAACTAGAACACCTGCAACTTAGGTGACATCTTACGAACGATAATCAAGGTTCCCTGTATATCCACCCCCTATCAACACGCGCTCCCTTGCTAATTCTAATGCGAAACTTTCCCTTTTTAACTGGGCAGTAGCTACTAATCAATCAAGCCTGTTCTAACAATTATCTGAGCTAAAAGCTACATATTCTCACCATACCTGGCCAAGGAACATTTCCGGCTAACCTTTTATATCTCTGATAATCTGGTGATCCGGTAACGGCACATGACTTTACTCAAGTGTATACTTTCAGAACAAGATTCTACCCTTGGCGGTTCCGCCACACTAACTGTGCACCAAATTTATAAGTCTAGCAGCCTCAACCCCAAGTTCCTGGTCTCGTTAGAGTCTGTCTGTCTTTTAGCCACGTAGTACTTTAGCTCCCTACCATAAGTCTGTCAACTGGTTTCTTAATACGCATGCCCCGGCCTAACTGAACATCATCGTCCGCCGAGTGCACTGTATCATCGCCCATATTTCCATCATCTGTGTCCTCGCCATCATACAAGAGGGGCTGTGGAGGTGTTCCAACTTCCCAATCTTCCGGGTCACTCCCGGCTCGGGGCTCCCCTTCCTCCAAATCATCCCCTCTACAAGGCTCTCTCTGGTGGTCATCACCAACCCCTGGCTCATCTTGACCCACCAACTTGGGCTTACTCCATGTCCCCAACACTCTGCAGACCTCCTCAGCACTCATCACCACACGTGTAGTGTAACTGCACGAAACGGTTGCCGACAGGGGGCGCTAAATTCGGGCTCATACTCCCTGCAGTACATGCAGCCTCTAGAAATGTCGCAGGAAATGTCCCAGTGACTAGACATTTCGACATTTCCAGGTACTACACAACTTATGGTGATACATACCCCGGGGCCTGGAGCCCTTCAAAATGTCGCATGTAATGACCCTGTGACTAGACATTTAGACATGTCCTGCTCGGGCCCGATAGGCGGCCCTTGGACTTTAAGAATATCAGTGAACATATTTGTAGCAATTTGTCGTAGGAATTGTCATTTTTTATGATTATATATATATAATTTTTATATATGTATATATTCATATATTAGAGATATTAGTATCTGTATGCCTTTTCGTACAGTCTCATGGAACTGTTGGAAAGAGTTCTGAAGGTTAATAGTGAGTTTGTTGCTAATAAGGATAAGGCCTTAAGAAATAAATTCGCAGAAAATGTCAAAGACATTAATCTCCGTCGAGTCCTTAAGGACAAGATAAGGTCCAGTGATCAGTTGACGTCTCCAAAATAAGAGAAGAGGCACTGCTATGGCAAGCAGAAGAACAAACTAAGACTGATGCCTGGGCCTACGAGACTTGTGTAACTTCAGCCAGTGAAAATTCAGGAACCCTTCAAAACCAGATTATTGACTTGCTCACTCTGCAGAGGAAACAACAGGCTCAGATAGATAAACAACAGCAGCTTCTTGCAAAATTGGTGGATGACAACCAGGCGTTAAGGGGAACCCAGGAACGAAGGGAGATAAAATGTTACTTTTGTGGAAAACCTGGACATATGAAGAGAGATTGCCCAAAATGGAAGAACAAAAAGGAAAATCAGGTGAGAACCCAAGCAGCTCATCTTATGCCAGTGCCCATGCATCCCTACAACCCTTACCATATGCCTGGGTATTACCATTCAGTTCCAGTAAATAACAACCGGATGCCAGTTCCTCCAGGGAGTACCGCATTGCCACCTCCATCAGTATCTCCTTATGACGTTCAGGGATTACAGGGAGCCGCACAAGGAACTCCTTTGACCTACCAAACTCTACCCCGCACAAAACCCAAACTAGAACGTCCCATCGTTGGTGCTGTCCATACGATGGGACGACGCAACGTAAATGAGGCCACACAGCAAAAACCCGTGGAAGAGATTATTCAGAAAACAGTAGGAGGGAAAATAGTAACTTCAATTCAGATATGTAATCAGAGTATTTTAGCTTTAGTTGACACAGGTTCTCAGATTTCCATGATTGGTGAGGAATTCTTCAGGAGACATTTGCAACCAGTAATACAGCAATTTCACAGTGCAACTGATTGGTTAAGATCAGTGGGGCAAATGGGTTGGTCGTTCCATATGAAGGATTATTCCTCGCTGATGTCACAGTTAGTGGAATTACAGTACCGCAAGTAGGACTTCTAGTGGTAAAGAACGTTCCAGACGCAGAGAGTATGAGGGCTGAGGTTCCAGGGGTCTAAGGAACTAACATTCTGCAACATCTGCCTCAGTTTGCACCGTTACTGTGTACAGACGGGAAAGATATACACAACATTGGAGAAAAACTTTCCTCCAGTGCAGGATTTGCACGGGTGACAGGATGCAAGTCACGTCCTACAAGCAGGCACAGTCTCAGATGTACCTATCACCACTCCTGTTCAAGGTGAAGTGTGTTTGGTTGAACCATTTGAAAAGGGTATCATGGGAAGTTTATACGTGGTACCGGGCCTAGTCGCACAAACCCAGCCAACAATTCAGGTGGTCAACACCGGGTTAAAAGATTTAAAATTACTTCCAGGAACAAGAGTTGGAATGTGTCACATGGTGGAAGTTGTGTCAGAAAGGAGGAGTAGACTTCACCTGTCCTGCAGTGAGAGCAGTGTCATTGTCAGCTGTTCAGAACATGAAAATATACCCGAGTCTAGTACCGAGAGGACCAGTGACAAAATGCCAAAAGTATATTTGTCTCATTTAGTTGGGACAATAGACGAATTAGACCAGGTGAAAGCGGCAATCTTAAGGCATCGAGATGTATTCCTTGCAGACGACCAAATGCTGGGTTGTACCAAAACAATTCAGCATCGCATCCATACAACTGATGATGTTCCTGTTGTTCAACCATTTAGACGAATTCCACCTCAGTTATGGCAGGACGTTCAAGAACATCTTAACGACCTCCTCGAACAGGGTATTATTGAAGAAAGCAACTCAGAGTATGCGTCCCCTATCGTTATAGTGCGAAAAAAGAATAATGAAATCCGTATGTGCGTTGATTACCGGAAGTTGAACACCAAAATCCGGAAAGATGCTTTTCCACTACCCCGGATTGAGGAGTCTTTGGATGCATTATCAGGGGCCAAATATTTTACAACATTGGATTTGACTTCAGCATATCATCAAATTGAGGTCGCCCCTGATGACCGAAGGAAGACTGCGTTCACCATTGGGTGCCATTCGGATGCCATTCGGACTTTCTACAGCACCAGCCACTTTCCAATGGCTGATGAATCAGGTTTTCCGAGGGGATATTTTCCGGATTCTTTTAGTTTACCTTGACGATATTATCGTTTTCACCAGCACAATTGAAGAACATCTGGAAAGGCTGGAGAAGGTCTTCAGTATCTTAGCCAAGCACAACTTCAAACTTAAGGCAGAAAAGTGTGCTCTATTTAGAGAAGAGGTGACAAACTTGGGCCATATCATGTCAAAGGATGGTATTCGTCCTTATCCTGAAAAGGTAGTAGCAGTGAAACAATATGGAGTACCAACCACTGTGCGTGACCTGAGAAGATTTTTGGGATTTTGCTCCTAATATCGTCGGTTTGTTCAAAATTTCGCTAAAATAGCTGCTCCTTTGCATGAGTAAGTTGGATCTGCGTCGAGAAAGAACAAGAAAGGTCATCAGAGAAACAATCAAGTGTTACCGTATTGGGAAACTCGCCATGATCAGGCATTTCAAGTCCTGAAGGACAAGCTAACATCGACACCAATCCTGGCTTATGCTGATTTTACCAAGCCTTTTATTCTGGAAACTAATGCGTCAGACCAGGGACTTGGAGCTGTCATCAACCAAGAGCAGGGCGTCGTACAGCGTGTTATAGCATATGCAAGCCGAGGTTTGAGAGGTGGTGAAAAGAACAAAGATGGATATAGTTCAAGAAAGTTAGAACTGTTGGCATTAAAATGGGCAATAGCAGATAAATTCAAAGATTATCTCATCAGAAGATCATGTCTGGTACTGACTGACAATAATCCATTAACTTATGTGATGGGGCGTGGAAAATTACCAGCGGTGGAACAGCGATGGGTTGCGGCACTGGCACCTTTCAATTTCTCATTCAAATATCGCTCAGGTAAAGAAATTGCAAACGCAGACTTTCTGAGTCGCCAGAAACAGAGACCATGGGATAATGACATGGATTCTGAGGAAGTAATCAACACATGTGCCATGGCTCTGCAGTCGACTAGTGTAAAAGCTGAAGTTAAGATTAAAGCCTGTGAAACTGTCATCAGTCACATAGAAAGTAGCTGTATGTCTGAGCAGGAAGAAAGTGCACTGAAAGCAACCACATTACCCATCATGGATCCTGCTGAAATGGTCAACTCCAGGATAAAGATATAGTGATAGGCCGCATTAAGCAGTTCTGGAAGAAAGGAGCAAAACCACCTTGTAGTCAGAGGAAAAAGGAATCAAGGGAAGTCCAACTTCTGCTGCGACAGTGGGATCGGTTAAAAGAAATCAGGGGAATCCTATTTCGAGAAATTGAAGACCCACAGAAAGGCAAACTACAGCAGTTACTACTCCCTATGATACTGAAAGAACAAGTATTGAATGAGTGTCATGATCACTATGGACACCAGGGTACTGAAAGAACAGAATTGCTCATTAGAGAGAATTTTTTTTTCTGACCAAAAATGCACCAAGAGATTAGACACTATGTAGAGCAGTGTGAGAGGTGTGTACTGAGTAAACCAGTAAAATACAAGTGTCCACTTGGAAGCCTTTTAGCCTCCAAACCATTAAAGGTAGTTGCCATGGATTTCACTCAGCTGGGAAAATCTTCCAGTGGGTATGAAAATGTATTAGTCCTTACAGACATCTTTACCAAATGTGCTATTGCTATTCCAACGAAAGATCAAAAAGCAACAACTGTGACAAGAGTGTTAGTCAACCACTGGTTTAGGAGGTTTGGTCCCCCTCAAAGACTTCATTCCGACCAAGGACGGGACTTTGAAGCAAAGGTTATGAAGGATTTGTGTGACCTTTATGGAGTCAAGAAAACTCGTACAGCATCATACAGGCCACAGGGGAATGCCCAGTGCGAGAGATTTAATAGAACCTCGCATAATTTACTGAGGTCGTTACCACCCGAAAAGAAAAGAAAATGGACAGAGTACATTGAAGAATTAGTATTCTTCTACAATACCACTCCCCATGGGTCTACTGGATTCTCTCCATTCTTCCTGATGTATGGAAAAGAAGCTCACAGTTTCAACAATCTTGTTCAAGACGACTTATTGAACCATCCAGTAACATCAACACCAGAAAAGAATATATCTGATTGGGTTGTGAAGCATCAAGAAAAACTTAAAGATGTTTATCGAATAGCACAAGAACGACTGGAACAAAAGGCAAAGATGCGCAAGGCATATTATGATCGAACTGCAAAAGACCATCATTTAGCAGTTGGCATGGAAGTTTTTAAACGAGACCATAGTCAGAAAGGAAGGAATAAGTTCCAGGATGCATATTCACCTGAACGATACACCATACAGTCTTGCAATCATAAACAAAACATTTATTTAATTGAACCTGTGAATGGAGTTGGGAAAGCAAAATGGGTAAACAAAAGTGAACTTAAACTTTGTCCAGCCAATGAGCCTACCCAACCAGCACCAAGGACAGTTCGGGAGCGGCGAGTTAAGGTTCTCAGGAGCACTCCTTACTCAAGTAGTTCGGATGAGGATGATGTACAGATAAACATCTATTACTCCGCAGGTCAATCTTTGAGAGAATTTGATGGTACAAGCGATACAGACTTATTCCACCCAACATATAACGAGTTAACACCCGAGAGAGAATCTTCAGGAACTACTAGTGATGGTGTCATCGAGCGACCTCCAATCAGGACAACTGTAAGAACAACAGCTGGCAATCCGCATAATCCCCATAAATTGCCACGATCAGTGTTAGAGAGACATGTAGCTAGCCAACTGATACAAAATTAAGAGACAACAGTTTAAAGGAATAGAAATCATATTCTTAGAACTATTGTTTTAAACATTGCTCGAGGACGAAGCAATAAAAAGGAAGGGATAGATGTAGCTGGATATACCTGTATCAGGAATTTTAAAATGATCATATGCAAAATATTCATAAATGTGATTGTAATGATTCTGATCATACCAGTATTTTACCATAATGCCTCAATAAGTTTACTCATCTCTGCCTAGTGCGAATGTACACTTGATACATTGTCCCTGTAATATGTAAAAGCAGCAGCTTTTAGCAGGCTGGTTGTGCTTTGCAGAGACAACATTTTTTTTTGGTCATGGTGTTAGCAGGTCTGGGAATCCAGGACTGACTTGGATTACCTAATGTATATGCATGAGAATGCATTGGGAAATAATTGTTTTGAATTGATATATTTTAGTGTGTGCCAGTATAGCTGGTAAAACATATTTCAGTATTTGTATTTGTAATTGCATTTTTAATATCAATGTCATATTTAATAAAAAGACCCATAAAATTAAGACAGGGAACTTTTTTGTGTCATGACCCAGAAGTCTTGGTATGTAACGGCTTACAAGGGTGGGGTCCTTGTCTTGGCCCACTGTCTGTAAAGAGATCTACAAGCAGCTTCAGATAAGATCAAGATCAAGGGAATTTGCAGACAGTGATAGCATGTGAATTTAATATATATGTGGTGTAAAAGATATACGAGAAAGAATACCTGTACAGAACCAGTTATTCAGGACATTTGTTCTGGTTTGCCAGCCATGGCCGAAGCAATGACCAAAGCCATGGACTACGACCGTCGATACAAATAAACAGATATTTTCGCTACATGGCCTTTGAGTTGACCTTTGTCCCCGATCCCACGGTTTCATTCCATATTATCAAACTGATAAATACATTTACTCAGAGTGATATTTAAATGATTTCGATAAATGATGGCGGCACCACCACCTTTATTTCCAGTTTTTCTAGTGTTGATATCATGTTATAACCAGAGGTTGGTTTGAGACGAGCCACATCTGGATCATCGTGTTGTAGCCAAGTCTCTGTAACTCCACAAATATCTTTATTGTGATCAATTATGTAGGTCTGAAGATTTAAATACTTGTTCAGAACTGACCTGGAGTTTACAAACATGGCATTGTACTTGAAGCTGTCACTCCTTGTTATAACTGATTTAAGATGCTCAATATTTACTCCAGACTGTTCTTTGATTACTTTGTAGCAAGTGTGTGATACTGTCCTAATATGCTGAAACAGCCCACGCCTTCCACGGGTACACCTCTATGGCTGATACATAGGCACTTTCTAGATGCCAAGTTAAATATTTCTTGCTTTAATATCAGGTGACAGGAGGCAACTGCTTTTCCCACCTTAGCCTGGGCGGCCCAGTGAATCAAACTCAAGAGAAGTTTGATGTATAGGCCTGATATTTTGACCTGTCTATGCATCTTTGATGGCTTTCTTGTTCACAAAACCGGTGTCGCCACCTACAATTAATGACTTTTGCACAGTTTGTGTGTCTGCTTATTTCTGCAGAGGAATTTATATCAGCTTTGCACCTCAAATCCTCGAGGCCCCCGATATAATATATATAATATATATACGCACTTGTGGGGTTGATATGTTGAGGGAGTAGTCCAATACAATCCTGTACAGGAGAATATACAAACTGTACTGAGAAATCCTTATGGTTTTCCATCATATTATTAAGGGTCCAAACCCCCCCCCCCCCCCGTTTCGCCGCCTATGTTCTGTAACGTGAGAACCAGTCTACTAACTTTGCGACAGTGTAGCCCCTAAGTGGCACTAGTAAACAATGGGTGCAAGGACGATGGCCTAGATTGGCTGGCAGAGTCCTTGGAAGGTTTACCTGATGGTCATGTGATTTTTTTTATAAACATTTGATTGGGCCCTATTTAATTTTTTTTTATTATAATATTAAAAAATAAGGAATGTCTGTCCGGCCTTTCGGGCCCAGGAAGGCCTACAATGTACCGATTTTCAGCCCCCCCCCCCCCCCGTACTTTAAAACCATCAGCAACATGAATCCTTTAACATATGTATCGGATTTTCCCCGGGTTCCCTTTTCAGTGGTTCCACAGTGACACTTGAAATACCTCAGCACCCTCGTTGAACTGGACGGAGGCGGTAGCCAATCTAATTTCATTTGCTGCGAGACTACACCATGAAATGACGTCACCAAAGAGATTCTACAGGAAGTTCCGACTGCAACACTGAACTCGGCTGCTGTCAAAAAGTCGCCTTGTTTACATTGTATGTGGGCTCTGTCACTAGACAGAGACGTGTGTTTAGAATTATTGCCTCTGTGATACAAGCCAGTGTTACCAGAGATTTTAAAATGAATGGGTTGTCCTTAAGTGAGCTATGTTGCTTGTTTTGTTGTCCACCATGCCCGTCCAGGATTGCAGCTAAACTGGCCTTCCTCCCTCCAGAAGCTACATATTCCTTTCTCTCTGATGACACAGGTTCCCGCTCAACCCTTCATTTGTCAGAGCGAGCGGAATGGCAGTTTACCCAGCGAGAATTAGACTGTATTGAAGTGTTCAATGCCAGAACGTCGAGGGGAAACCGTATTGGATGTTGTTTTGTTCGCTGTTGCCCAACGGCCAAATATACAATTTTGTTCAGTCATGGAAATGCAGTTGACTTGGGGCAGATGACAAGTTTCTATGTGGGATTAGGATCTCGCATTAACTGTAACATATTCAGTTATGATTACTCAGGATATGGAGTTAGCTCCGGCAAACCTTCTGAGAAAAATCTCTATGCAGATATTGATGCGGCATGGCAATCTCTAAGGACTAGATATGGTATCAGCCCAGAAAATATAATTTTGTATGGGCAGAGTATAGGTACAGTGCCCACAATAGATCTTGCATCAAGATATGAAGTTGGAGCTGTCATACTGCATTCACCGCTCATGTCTGGCATGAGAGTGGCCTTTCCTGACACCAAGCGCACTTGGTTCTTTGATGCATTTCCAAGGTAAAGTACAGAGTAAAGTCAATGGTAATTGTGTTTATTTGATAATTTCTTTCAGCGGCCTATTTAAATAAATAATAATAATAATAATTTATTTTATAATGTGTAAAATCCATGATGATACATGCTCTAAAACGCTATTACATAACTAGAATACAATCAGCAATCATTAAACATACCATAGTAAGAATATGAAATTAAAGTCCAGTTGACTAAAATATTACATTCAGAAGCTTACAGTATTTAATAAGACATATAATTTAAGTCAGTAGTTCAATTACCTGTTAAAACTTCCATAATTCCACTAAAATGTTCAAACATTTCACTATCAATAGTATAAAATATCGTACAAAATGACTAGGCATAAAAATATTCCATGAACAAATTTTTTTTTATATGTTTTTAACTTACTTTTAAATTCTGAGAGACTGGTGGCTTCTCTTAGAGTATCTGGTAGGTCATTCCACAGTTTCGGGCCAACAACACTGAATGCCCGATTTTGTACACAGGATGATTTGGTAAAAGGCACGACCAGTAAGTTTTTAGCTGCTGACCGAAGGCTTCTTAATGGAGTGTAACTGTGAATAAGCGCTTGAAGGTAAAGAGGAGCTACATTATTTATTGCCTTATACACAAGAATTAACATTTTGAATTTTACCCTTTGCACAACGGGCAGCCAATGCAGAGAATACAAAATTGGAGTAATATGATCTGATTTTGAAGCACCCGTAATAATCCTCGCCGCAGCATTCTGTATGCTTTGCAGGTGATTTGTTAATGATGACGGAGTTCCACACAAGTGCATTGCAGTAATCTAATTTAGAAGTAATAATGGAATGAACTATTTGCTCCAAAGACTCTCTGTTCACAAACTTTCTTATTTTACTGATATTACGAATATATATATATATATATATATATGAAGCCTTGCAGACTGCCATTACATGGGCTTCCATAGATGCATGTGAATAAAAAATAACACCAATATTTCTTACTTTCGATGATGGTGTAATTTGATGAGAGCCAATGTGAAGTGTGGGTAAACCATTTTCTCTTAACAAATGTTTATGTGCAATTAATATTGCTTCTGTTTTTTCATCATTCATTTTCAATTGATGCTGGCTCATCCACTTTTGTACAGTTGAAACACACAATTCCATCTGGTGAATGGTTCTGTCCAGGGTTGTTAAGTTTTTCCCAGTGTGGTATTTACCAGCTGGTAAATACCGGTATTTACCGCCTTTGGAAAAACCTCTCAAAGTGGGAAAATGGGAAAAACTGGAAAAAACCTCTAATAATCTTATAAAAGGAGAGAACAGCAGATATCTGACTGAATTAAAAGGAAATATCATCTCACACACTCATATATATATATATATATATATATATATATATATATATATATATATATATAAACAAACATACTCAAATCACAAAACCAAGATATGAAAAATTATATTGTTTTCCTTAATAACAGCTTGTTTGTATGTATATACATAGTGATAGGTAAACAGATAATCAGATATATCAGTTACACTGAAAAAGTCCATTGATGGCTAAGAAATAAGGTTCATTGATACATATTTACCAATCCAACTCTGATGGACCTCTCAGGGTGCGGTAACATGTAACAAGCTTGGCAGTTTTCTCAAGTCCTAGTCTGTTTCGCAGTTTGGACTGCACAAGCCCAAAGTTTGAAAAAATTCTTTCAATTGATGCTGTGCTGGAAGGCAGTTGATGAATATGTATATATATATATATATATACACACACACACACACACTCATATAATATAATTTCAACATGCAACATTAAACAGAATTAATTAACTATACATCATTATACTCTCTCAAAAATTTTGATCAGACATTTTCCCCAGTAATTCCCTGTACTAACCAGTTTTCCCCAGTTATTCCCAATTAATCCCAGGTTTTTCCCACTGTCTGGGAAAAACGAGTTTTTTCCCGGGAAAAATAACAACCCTGGTTCTGTCAAGTTCACTAGATTTGAATGCTACATATAACTGTGTATCATCTGCATAAAAATGATAGTTGATCGAATTTTGACGAAGAAGGGAACCAAGGGATGATGTATATATAGTAAATAAAATAGGTCCAAGGACTGAGCCTTGTGGTATCCCACAATTTAATTGTTTTGCTCTTGAGTTATTGCCCTTTATCTTCACAATTTGGGAACAATTTCTCATAGATGACGAAAACCATTTCAAAACAGTGTCTGTAAATCCAAGTTGCTGCAGTGTTCTTATCATACAATCATGATCAATTGTATCAAAAGCTGCAGAGAGATCTAACAGGAACTAACAAAACTGCCTTATTTTGACCAAGGGCGCAGAGTATATCATTCTGAATACGTACTAAGATTAAATATCTTTAATGCAAATTATAAACAAAAGTAATATTCTCGAATATACTGAAGATATGTAGTTTATAAAAATAAGGGTTACAATAATGAAAGGTGGTGGTGTTTGAGAGTCATTGTGTCTCTTAAGTCAAATTTATATGCTCATTTTTATCTTCTGCCATGATGATGGTGTCATCAAAAAAATGTTGCATTGTACAAGCTATATTTGAGCAATTTTAGTCATTGCATATCAGATATATTGGTTATCAAACTCTATATCTATAGGATAAACCTTATTCTTATAAAAGTTTACATTTCTCTTAATTAAAGAATAATAACATTTTGGAAATAATGCATTAAAGATAGTAAAATAAGCCTTTTATTATAACATTCTAAAATGCACATTTGCCAATTTAATAATTCATATTCAGTGAAATATCAAGTCTGTATATCATGAATACTTTATTTTGCAAATTGATCAACCAGTTTTAATTTGATTTTGGTACTGTAATTAACATCTATAACTGTCAGTAATATTCTCTTTCATTACTTCTTTTAGAAACATTTATTGAATAAAAACTTAATTATGCATACAGGAAATCTTGATGTATGTGGTATGTAAAAATGATTGGGGAAACTGTAGTTGCATCCATTAAATCCAGTCAGCAATTCACACTTGACTTACCTGTCTTACCAGAGCTCCATATAACCCACAGACAACAGAGAAATTAGGTATCACTTGAGCCGATTCGTGGCCTAGGTAAAACTATTTGAAACAGCAAATTGTACTATTTAGCGGACTAATCTATTGCTTTAAAATAACATCACCTCACAGGCCTACTAACCAAAGTAATAATTACTTTTCAATTACTTTATAATAGAAACTACAGAGACACTGTTCATGAAAAGTATTTTTCATATTTAAAAGGCCAGTTTATTAGCTCAGCTGACTATAAGTCATCTGAGTTATAGTTGTGGTCCATTGTTCGTGCGTAGATGTGGCACGTTTTGAAACTGTAAGACCTAGGAATCCAAAATTTAGCATAATGTTAGATGTCCCCAGGATCTCCTACCAAGCTGAAAACTGGGTCTTTGCGACTTCGTTCTTTTGAGAAATTAAGGTAAAACCTCAATTTTTTTTATTAAAAACCTATTTTCACACTTCAGGACTGTCTAATATCAAAACCACACATCTGATTTTCCTCATATTTAACATAAATATTCCTCTATATAGTTCCTATGTACATGCCAGAAATTAGGTCTTTATTATTTAATTTAAAAAAGTTATGGGCTCAAACATATTGCATTTTGTAAAAAATCAGGAAAGATATTTGATCACTTAACACAAAACATGTTAAAGCTAAGGATTTTTTTCCAGTAATATAACTGTAATTAATCAAAATAAAATTGTATACCCAAAATTAGATCAAAATCTTTTAAATTTTTTAAAATATTAGCCAAAATAAAAAATTGGTACCTTAAATTTTGCCCAACTTTGGCCATGGCATGTTTTTTTTCTGTAAGTAATGTGGATTTAATTTTCTGAGCATGTACACATAAGGATTTAATCTGTTAAAATCTGAAATTTGAAAATAAAAGCTGCAAAATTAGGCTAGTTATTAAATTTTTTTTGGAGGCTCTTGTTGTATTCCCATACATTGTCATGCAGCGCACTTTTGTTACTGTAGGTCATTCAGTGCAGCTCTCTATGCTCCCCAGGCTGTTGTTATATAATCCCATCACTCCGGCAAGTCCTCTCTTGTTTGTTGAGCTTGATCAGGGCTGTCTCCAGTTAATAACTTTATACCACAGTGAGCTTTTCTCTCTCCCCCCCCATCCCATTCTGTTTTCAGACCTGTTCTATAATCAAGATGAATCTTATAATTTTACATTTTTTTCAGCATTGAGCAGTAACAACAGAGACTCCTCCCCTACCTACCCCTTCATAACACAAGACTAATAAACAAGATGAATCTTATAATTGTATCCCCAGACAAAGTCGGGGGATACTATATTTTCATGACGGTCCCGCCTATTTAAAATGAGGTGACCTTTACTAGGAGAGTCTTTGACCTTGAATAGGTCCAGTTTTGGGGAAAATCACACAAATTCTTAAATATATCAAGAAATCTTGCATGAATGATCCCAAAATCAAGATGATCGAAGATAAGGGATAGGGTTGTCATGTTCAAGAAACTGGTGGCGCCACCTATTATTCTTTACTTGTTTTCGTGCCTTTTAATACCCCCATAATTGCCACTTGACAGTACTGTGAGCATTTTAAGTCATAAACTAATGGACAGATTTCTTTTATATTATGCATATGCATAGATATGGGTTATGGGATGATGTTTATTTAAATTGGGGTCATGACCTTTTCTATGAGAGTGGCCTTGACCTTGAATATTCCCATATTTGGTGAAATTCACACAAAATATTTAATATCTCAGTAAGGGATACATGAAATAATCCAAAAATCAAATTGACCGAAGAACTTGGATAGCTTTGTATTTTGCGGAAGACAGGTGGTGCCACCTTGTGTTTTCTTGTTAAATGATGTTAACGCAATAACTTTGTAAGAATTTGAGGTACAGTCACCAAACCAACAGGTTTCAGTGATGCAACTTATCAACAGCTAAGTTCAAACATGGATGACCTTGATGCATTTTTTCAAGGTCACAGGAGCGATTATGCTAAAATGATATTAGGGCAATAACTCGAAAAGAATTTGTGGTACAGTCACCAAACCTACAGTTTAGATGCATCTTATCAAGGGCTAGGCCAAGTTCGAATATGGATGACCTTGATGCATTTTTAGCTCAGCTGACTATAAGTCATCTGAGCTATAGTCGTGGTCCATTGTCCGTCGTCCGTCCGTCTGTCGTCCGTCCGTAGATGTGGCATGTTTTGAAACCGCAAGACCTAGGAATCCAAAATTCAGCATAATGTTAGATGTCCCCAAGATCTCCTACAAAGCCGAAAACTGGGTCTTTGCGACCTAGTTCCTTTGAGAAATTAAGGAAAAAC
Source organism: Sipunculus nudus (assembly GCA_026874595.1). NCBI lineage: Eukaryota > Metazoa > Annelida > Sipuncula > Golfingiida > Sipunculidae > Sipunculus > Sipunculus nudus. The sequence continues at coordinate 29,716,926 of CM049313.1, forward strand.
CTCAATTTTTTTATTAAAATCCTATTTTCACACTTCAGGACTGCCTAATATCAAAACCACTCATCTGTTTTTCCTCATATTTACCATAAATAATCCTCTATATGGTTCCTGTGTACATGCCAGAAATTGGGTCTGTATTATATAATTTAAAAAAGTTATGGGCCCAAACATAATGCATTTTGTAAATAATCAGGAAAAAAATTTGATCACTTAACACAAAACTTGTTAAAGCTAAGCACTTTTTTTCCAGTAATATAACTTTAATTAATCAAAATAAAATTGTATACCCAAAATTTGATCAAAATCTTTTAAATTTTTTGAAATATTAGCAAAAATAAAAAATTGGTACCTTAAACTTTGCCCAACTTTGACCATGGCACGTTTTTTTCCTGTAACTGCTGTGGATTTAATTTTCAAAGCATGTTTTTGTTAGCATTTCAACTGTTAACATTTAAAATTTGAAACCAGTTGATCAAAAACTGTAGATTTTATTCAAGTTTTCAAGCACCATGTCACATATTGTTTACATCAACCTAGTGTTATGCAGTTTGCTAGAGCTCAGCTCCCCAGCTTCAGCTCTAAGTTCCTTAAATTAGGCATACAGTAAGATGTCTCCAAAATCCCCTACCATGCCAAGAATTTGGTCATCAGAACTTAATTCCTTCGAGATATTAATGAAAAACTTCATTTTTTCATTAAAAACCCTTTGTTACACTTCAGGACTGCCTAGTATCAAAACCACTGATCTGACTTTGATCATATATAATATACATATTTTTCTATACATTCGCTATGCACATGCCAGAAATGATGTCAGTATTGTGTAATTGTTTTAAGTAATGTGCCAAAACAAAATTGACTTTGTAAAAAATCAGGAAAAATATTTACTCAGGTTTCATGAAAATTATTGAAGCTAGAGAATTTTTTTTAAGTATATAACTTTGTTTAATTAAGATTCAATTGTATACCCAAAATTAGATCTTTATTTTGTAAATTTTATAAGTTATTAGCATAAACATAAAATCAGTACCTGAAATTTTACCCAACTTTGACCATGGCACATTTTTTCCCTGTGAGTACTGTTGATTTAATTTTCTCAGAATGTAAACATAAGTATTTAATGTGTTTAAATCTGAAATTTGAAACTAAAAGGTTGAAAATTAGGCTAGTTATTGAATTTTATCTTGAGGGTCTATTGTAGTCACTTGCTTTGTTCCAGATGCAGACCTGTAGGCCACTCCAGGTCACTGGAAGTCAGCTATGCCAGGGTTCCTGATTTGTTTCAGTCACTGGGGGAGATCCCCTGCTGTGACAGGTGTACAATTGTTCTCATATCACACCCCCTCCCCCCCCCCCCCATGAATATATAAATATACATTTGTATGCATGATGTGGTGTTACATGACAAGATTGAGATTTATGATGATGCAATTTAGAATTATGAATCAACGTTTATATTCAGAAATATATGTTATATTGGAAATATATACTAATTAAACTTAAAATAAAAAATGAGGATCTAATACAAACATGTGTTCATTATTTTCGAGCCTCAGCAGAATTGGAGATCAGGCTCTGTTTGCCCTGAATGTTTATGGAAAAGTGTTGTTAATCCCATCTCTTCCCCGCCCCCCCCCCCCCCCCACCCGGCTGTCATTGATCCTTAGCACCTCACCGTCACCTGTGTACTGGGACATTAGTTATTATTGCAAATGTGTACAATTTTTTCAATTTGAAAGATAATTGGATTAGAAAAAATTAAGATCTAATATTGAAACATATTCTTGCCCCAGGAGAATGGAACATAAAGTGATCAGCTCTTGTCTGTCCATCATCTCTCAATTATCATTAAATATATATACTAATTATGAAATTTTTCCTTTAAGCACTGTTGAAATAACTTTCATATGCTGTATGTGTATGTATTTAAGCCATTAAAGTCTGAAATTTGAAAGCAACTTATGTATTCAGATGTGTAATATTGCAGATGAAAAACTTTAAAATATTAAAATATATTATCAGCTTTGTTTGTCTAACAGTCTGTCTGTCCTTTTTTAAATATTATGTAATTGTGAATGGACTATTTAATCCTGTAAGTATTGTTGAATTAAGTGGAAATCCTATATGTATATACACTATGTTAATACAGAGATGTTGTAACTCCCATCATTCCAGCCCTCCCCCCCCCCCCCCCCCCCCACCACCACCAGGTTCTTGCATCTGGGGACTGGAGACATCAGTTATATTTCAACTGTATACATTTTATAAAATAAAAATACATATATTTAATAATATATATTATGTAAAATAGATCCAATTGAGCAAATGTGTAAACTACTGAACTGTCAACAAACTATCAAAAAGCCAGCCAATGATCATGGTAATAATATACATCTTATGTTCACAAACTGCTCACATGCTTCAATTTTGACATTAGAGAATGCATGGTTTGGTTACAAAATATTATTTGTAACAATTTCTCACTCATCAATGCAAACCAATCATGTCAACCAGCCATGGCATATATTACCTTTTCATCTTAGACTTGATCTCCATTATTATTTTAGATTTTTACCTTCAAGGCCAACTTCAGCTGAGCACAGTGACCCATATTTATAGCACCATGTCTTGAATGTTTACATCAAGTCATTGGTTAACAGTGTTCCAGGCTGTTACATAACACCTTCACTCCTTGCCTACTGCTTCTGTGAGTGTCTGGGTCAGGCTGGGTCAGGCAGTAATTACCAGAGAGCCTTTCTCCTCTCTCTCTTTCCCTTTCTCTCTTTCTAGCTCTCTTTCTCTCTCTCTCTTTCTCTCTCTCTCTCTTTCTCTCTCTCTCTCACCCCTATGCCTCCCTTCCTCCCTCCACCCCATTATGTTGACAGGTACTATAAACCTAATTTATTAGATATATATGTTGATGCAATTAAGAAATGTGAATCAACTGAAATATTCACATATACTGTGGTTGGCTTCATATTCGCGAGGCTGAAATTTCGCGATTTTTCAATTTTTAATGTTTCGCGAGGGTTTCATTTTCGCGATCTCACCAGAACACAAATATTTGGTAAAGCCATACCTATGTGTGTTATAAAGTAAGAATAAGTCATGAGTTTGTGATATTTTTTCTCATATAACGATGGGCCCGAACACAAAGCACAGGTAGTTTAGTTCAAATTAAGGGGAACGTTTTCCCTATACCTCCATAGATGTAACTTATTATAAAAATTCTCATTGTTCTAATCTGTTCCCATACAAATACTGGCTAAATTAAATAAGAAGGACGTACTCCATTGGCCAATTATTCCCGAGGGTTTCATTTTCGCGATTATTTCCCATTCGCGAATATCGCGAAATTAAAACCCTCGCGAACAAAAAGGCAACCACAGTATATGTTATACACTAAATGTATAGTTACATTTTCAAACCTGGAAAAAAATGATGTTATAAAAAAGGGAATTTATGTAAAAATTGTTCATAATTTTCTGGCTCAGAAGAATGGGAATTAAAATTATTTGCTTTGTTTCTCTAGCTTTCTTGCCTGTTTTAAATATTTAATAATTATGAATAAACTTTTTTTTCCTGTAAGCTCTGATTAATTAAATTTAATATCCTGTACGTATATGCAAGGGTATTGTAACTCCATCCATCCCCTTCCCCCACCCCACTAAGTCCTTGCTCCTTCGCATTGTCAACAATAGTGCTACTGCTATAGCATAAAATTTAATAATTTGAAGAAAATATATACAGAGAGACATCTGTAACCCCATCGTAACCCCATCGTAATCCCATCGTAACCCCCCCCCCCCCCTCCATCAAGTCCTTTCGCCTGTTGAGTAGGGATTTTATAGCAACTGTATACATATCATAAAATAGAAAAAACAGTTTAATTAAAGTTTAAATTAAAAAAAATTGGATCTCATTAGACAAATGTGTAAAATGTTGAACTGTCAACAGCCTGTCAAAAAGGTATCCAATGAAAAGGCAAGGTCAGATCTTAAAATATTATTTGCAACAATTTCTTCAATCATATCAACCAACCATAGCCTAGATTACCTCTTTCTCTCAGACTTTATCTACATTTCATAATATTTTAGATTTTAACCTTCCAGGTGTTTAAGTACTGTTGAATGTTCCCTCCCTCTCTCTCTATCTCCTTTTCTCTCTACATCCAACCCTCCTTGCTGCCCACACTGTTTCCTTCTCCGAACCCCATCCCAATGTCAGCCTCAGTAAACGAGAACAAGTTGAATCAGATATATTCATATTTTTATATATTGTATAACTGTTTGTTGCCTATGTATGTGCCAGAAATTATGTCAATATTGTGTAATATGTAGATGTGGTGGGCATCAATATAATGTACCTTGTCAAGACCTAAGAGATATCATGTCATACAGTCACAATTCATAAATCCACTCTTCAGCATAGTTAATAATAACATTATATATGTCAAATTGAAATCTTGCGGACTTCCATACACTATAGATCCTTCAACAAATAGCCTTATCATCATTCTACCACTGCTTAGTGTACTGTCATTGCATTCATATTTGCTCAAATATATTGCTATTTTCAACAGCTCCCAAATAAATAAAAAATAAACCACTATATTTACTCCATATTAATCCATCAGTCAGGTAATTTCATAAATGATTTACTCACATATTACATTATATTCCTTTATAATAGCCTAATAGGTCCATGATATTCATAAGGTTTGTCGACTAAATATAGTATCACAATGGTGATACATTTATAGTTCAATCATGATCAGCTGAGCGCTGTGACCCATAGGTCCCTTGTTCAAGGTCACAGAGGTGATAATGCTGAAATGATGTTAACTTTAATATCTCACTGAGGGATGCATGGATTGGTCCAAAAATCAAATTGACTTAAGATCTTTGATAGCATTGTTTTCTGCAGAAGACAGGTGGCACCACCTTATGTTGTATTCTTGCTAAAATGATGTTAATTTTTAAATAAATTTTTTTTTAAATCTTCGATTGTTTTGTCTTCTGCAGAATACAGGTGGTGCCACCTTGTGTTGTTTTCATGCTTTCGCACCTTGTAATACCCCACCATTGCCACTTCACAGCGCTGTGAGCATGATAAGTTGAAAACTAATGGACAGATTTCTTTCATATCATGTATATAGACATGGGTTATGGAATGAGATATATTTCAGTTTGGATCATGATCTCTCTTTTGAGAGTGACCTTTACCTTAAATATGCCAATACTTATAAAAAACCATGGTGGCTTGCCAAGTGTCAGTCTCTGCATCTGAATTCAAGATGGGATTCTATTCTTTGAGGCTGGGGGGGGGGGGGGGGGGTTAATTGTCTGGGGATACTATGGCACCTGCGGTGTCTAGAAATATCTAGTTAATATATGTCAGAAGTGTGTAAAGTTACCCAAAATTTAATCATTCTGAAGTTTTTCAAGGAAAATAAGGTTAACACTTGTCGGTTGTCCGTCATTAATTTCGGTAGAAGTTAATGCAGAGTGACCGCATCTATCCCAAAATCGATCCAGTGATTCCTCAACATGAGACCTCTCTAGATATATTTCTTGCGCATAATTCTTGACAAAACAAACCATTTGCACATTCATAATTCCGTTCAGTGGTATTCCAGTGATTTACTGCTCAGTTACTGGATATATTGCTCTCCCCTTCAGCGAGCTACAGCGGACCGCGGAAGAAACATCTAGCAGACTCGCTTTATCAAAGACCGTGCCATCACTGCACGTGACACCGCGGCACAATAGACGCACAACAGAGTTAATGGGCTCTGGTCTTAATTGCAATTAGCGCATGACTGACACTCGGGGGGCCTGGCCGGGCTTCTGACAGTTTATACTCCAGACCTGTAAACTCCTTGATCCTATCAACAGCTAGGTCAAGTTTGAACATTGATGACCTTGATGCATTTTTTCAAGGTCACAGCAGCGATTATGCTAAAATGATATTAGGGCAATAACTCAAAAAGAGGTACAGTCACCAAACCTACAGTTTAGATGCATCTTATCAAGGGCTAGGCCAAGTTTGGATATGGAAGACCTTGATGCATTTTTCAAGGTCACAGAGGCGATAACGCTGAAATTATGTTAACTGTAATATCTCACTGAGGGATGCATGGATTGGTCCAAAAATCAAATTGACATAAGATCTTGACAGCAATGTTTTCTGCAGAAGACAGGTGGCGCCACCTTATGTTGTATTCTTGCTAAAATGATGTTTAAACGGAATAACTTTGTAAGAATTAGAGGTACAGTCACCAAACCCTACAAGTTTGATGCATCTTATCAGCGGCTAGGTCAAATTTGAACATGGATGACCTTGATACATTTATAGCGAACCTGTGAGCTTGTGTGATGGTGTGGCGTCGTCTGTCGTCTGTATGTTAACCCTTACTATCTTGAAAATGGCAAGAGTTAGCATCACAAAACTTTATGCAAAAAATTAGTTATCTTAAAAACTCGGATTTTGCTTATTTTTTGGCTAACTGCAATTTCTTAGATTTTATAGGGAAAAAGCTAAAAAAGCTTTAAAAATTTTCTCTGAAACTGTTCAGCCAAATTGTCTTATATTTCACAAAAATGATTCCTAGAACAATCTCTCTCAAATTTGTTCAAATTGTTTAAGTTCGGTGATTTTTGGCCGAGTTACAGGAAGTTGAACTTAGTCATCTGTCCAAAAAAGCATAAAAAATTACAGTCTCAGAAACGGCTGGAGCTATCATCACCAAATTTTATGCCAATGTTAGTCACATGAGTCCTATCTGAAATTGAGATATTGGTGGCGCCACCTGCATTGGCCTTTTTTGTGCAGGGGTCACTGGTCATCTGTATATTAACTTATAATTTCTCAGGAATAGCAGGAGCTACCATGCCAAGATTTTATGCTATAATCTGTCACATATCAAATGTTGTGGGATTCAGCTTATTTTTTTGCTAACTGCATTTTCTTAGATTTTATAGGGAAAAAGCTGAAAAACATTTAAAAGTCTGAAATTTTTGCATATGTATATATCTCTGATAGCTTCGTTGTATACAAGACTGGTGGTGCCAGTTACATTCATTTTTGTGTTGTGTGCACCCATGCCAGAATTTCAGCAGTGATGTTTGTGTAATTGTTTCTTATTCAAAATGTTTAGTACTTGGATTGTTCATATACTAGTACATGAAAAGTAATGGTCCAGCATTGAAGCATTATACCTGGTGTATTTTCCAATGCACAGGTTCCCATTAGGCCTTTAGGCCTTGTTTATGAATTTTTATTGAATTTTTCACCTTTAGCCTTGTGAGCAGGATATTTCTTAAAGGATTCGCCGTAGGAATTTTTATTTCTTCGGTTAAGATGTATATCAACAAAATCTTGGTCAAGTTTGAAGATGGGTGACCTTGACATATTTTTCTTGTTTTAGAGCTGATTATAGAAAAAACACTTTGAAGCTTATATCTCAGGAACCATTGTGTGGATTTTCACAATATTTACTATGGTCATTGGGACTCATGGTCTGTAGGTGCTGCACAATAAAAGTGGCGCCACCTACAATTTCTGATTTCTTAATGATTTTTTATCGGATTTTTCAATTTTGACCTTTTGTGCAGGATATCTCCAAAGGTATTCAACACAGGAACTTCATTTCTTCAATGCTATTGCATATTTACAAAATCTTGGTCAGGTTCAAAGATGGGTGATCTTTGAGCTTAGAGCTTAGAAAAAAAATTATGAGCTTATTATTGCTAATATTCTAATTTCGCAATGAAATGCTTACAGATACTGGCCTATTTTTTGGTCTGTGGGCGCATAATGTCCACTTACAGATCAAGTTTGTGTTTCATCCCAGTTGACCTATTTTTGACCATATGACAGATCCTGAACATAGAAAATTACATGAAAAATGGATATTTTTATGAAAAATGCACATGTATGGACTTTTTTTCACAATGCCTGCAGATACTGGCCTGATTTTTGGTGTGTTGCTAAATAATGACCCGTTACAGATCGAGATTGCATTTGTCCTGGTTGATCTACTTTTGACCATATGACAGCTCCTGAACTTAAAAAAAATTAACAAAATTTAACAGTTATTGAATTCGCCAAAACAGAGTTTTGCGGATACTATGTTTTCAGTCGGATGCCGCTGCCGCCGCCGTGGCGTAGGTGTCCAGAGAATTCCTCTGTAACCGCTGGGTGGAATTTTACGAAACCTGGGATTATGTTCCGGTCACATGTGAACTGCTGTGCCTCTATTTTGTTTTGACCTCTGACTTTCCTCTGCGCTCTGCGTCCATTTGTGCGTCAGTTTCCACACATAAACCCACATATCTCGGGAACCGTTTGACCGATCAGGCTAAAAATTGTACACAAATGTAGCCCTTGGATAGCTTTATAACAGACACTAAATATGGTGGCGCCACCTGCAACCATTTTTGAACTGTGTCCATCTTTTCATCTGCCTTGGGATGAAATCAGTCATATCTCTGCATTGGTTGGACTTATCCACCTGAAATTTAGCATCACTCAAATCTCAGTAGTGGTTTGACTTATCTGCCTAAAATTTTGCATGTTATACATCTTGGTTAGCTTTCTCGATTTTTTTGGCAGGTGGCACCACCTACATACACATTTCGGCTGCAGACATCCATGCTAATATGCAACACACCTCACTCTATTTCCCCTTGCCACTCAATCCATGTCTCACTTCACTCGTTCCACTCTAATTTTGGCGGATACACGTAGTCGCTTGTCGATTACCTGTATTCTAGTTATTACATGTATTTGCTGCAACAAAATTTTCATCATTTGTCTTTACATCTTTATTTTCTTTTCTAATGTATTGATTGTTGTACCTTTATTTTTATTCATGTACGTTTATGTATTAATGCCCTTTGTTACCGCATGATACTTCGAATTTTATTCAATGTACAATGTATATAATACACAATGTATGAAATATGAGTTAAAATATTTGAAAGTTTGTGCTCAGTGCCAGGTCATATAATGAAATATACATGATACTGTACAAAATATATGTGTAAAAAATGATTAAAGATGAAACCTAAAATGATTTGAGATGAAGATAATAATTTTTGCTTTTTCTAAGTGTTTGCTTTTGTCCAGGGAGAATTTTGTCCCACAAATTTTGTCAAACCTTACGCAATTGGCAGTTTGTCAGAAATAAACACTGACCCTTGAAATAAAGCTGACAATATGCTTTCATAATAATTATCAGTTGTATTTACAATATTTGTATATTTTTCCTTCATCATGACACCCGAGAATGAAAAGAACCCAATTAAGTACTCGTCTGCTTGTAGCCGGCACTATGTGCACTTGTTTTTTGACAGAGCCACGCAGGGGCTTCCCTGGGATTGGCCATTGAGAAAATTCAGTAAACCTGGCCAATGAGCTCGTTGCTTTCATCCCCCATCCACAGGCTCTGATTGAGCCTGTGGAAAAAGCTAGGCAGGGCTCGAAATTTACTATATATTGCCGGACATGACTGCCCAAATATCGTTTCCGTCCATCGAACTCGACCCCGGGCTGGACAATCTGACCAGCTGCAGGCCTAGAGATTAACGGCATCCTGCCGTCCCGGGGACAATCACAATCCAGTTCAGGGAGATCATATTTGTCGCCCTGGACAATCTTGGGATGGTAAAAACCCTCAGATGTTATCAAAGTTTTGTGGATACTATGTTTTTGACTGGGTTCTGCCGCCACGTTCGTTTCTGGAGAACTCCTCTGAGACTACTGGACCGATTTTTCCGAAACTTACACCAATTATCGGGTCACATGTGAACTGGTGCCTTACCATTTGGCGTTGAACCCTGACCTTTCCTTTTTCCAGTGCTTCCATCTGTGCGTCTGTTTTGACACATAAACCTGCATATCTTCGGACTCGTTTAACCAATCAGGAAACAAATTTTAACACAAATGTAGCCCTTGGATAGCTTTATAACATACACAAAAATGGTGGCGCCACCTGCAGCCATTTTTGCACAGAGTCCATCTGTTTGTCTGCCTTGGGTTAAGATCACTCATATCTCTGGAGTGGTTTGACTAATTCACCTGAAATTCAGCATGCATATACATCTTGGATAGCTTTCTTGATTTTATGACAGGTGGCCCCACCTACAATCATGTTCACGCTGCAGACATCCAAGCTTATATCTCCAGACTGGTTTGATGCATCTCCCTGAAAATTTTGCATGTGTTTAGATCTCACATAGCTCTTTATCATACACAAAACTGGTGGCGCCTCTTGCAACCATTTTTGCACAGCATCCATCTGTTTGTTTGACTTGGGTTAAAATAAATCATATCTCCGCAGTGTTTTGACTTATTCACCTGAAATTTGGCATGCTTATAATACATCTCAGATTGCTTACTTGATTTTATGACAGGTGGCGCCACCTACATTCACGTTCACGCTGTAGACATCCATGCTTATATCTCAGGACAGGTTTGTTTGATATATATCCCTGAAAAATTGCATGTGTTTAGATCTCACATAGCTCTACATCATACACAAAACTGGTGGGGCCACCTGCAACCATTTTTGCACAGCGTCCATCTGTTCGTTTGACTTGGGTTAAAATCACTCATATCTCGGCAGTGTTTTGACTTATTCACCTGAAATTTGGCATGCTTATACATCCTGGATAGTTTCTTGTTCAAATAACAGGTGGCGCCACCTTCAGTCATGTTTATATGGCAGACATCCATGCTAATAGGTAACGCATCTCACTCTAATTGCCCTTGCCACTCAATCCATGCCTCACTTCACCTGGCCTACTCTGATTTTGGTGGTATTCTGATATTTCCTGACCGTACGGCGTTTCTTGTTTGGACGTAGACAAGATCGAGATCGACATTACTTGCTCAGTCATCAATTGCAGAAAAATATGTTCAGCATTTTTATATCCAGCATTAGGGACCGGAGATCACAGCCCAGGAGCCGAGTGCACCTGTTGCTACCTGAAGTCCCCCTGTTGACCTAGGGGAGGGGGAACTTCCGGAAGAGATCTTCAGATCTCCCGAGGATCGTGAGGCTGAGGAAGAGCCTCAAGACTTCTGGGCCCAGGCCAGACGGGAGAAGGTGCTATGGTCCCAGACTAAGGCCGATCTTTTGGACCAGGTGGCTTACCTGTATGGTCCAGGATCCAGAAAGTGCTGCCCATGTGCCGCAATTTAGGTGGCTAGAGGGGACCTCGACGAGCACGCGCACCCAAGGGGGTTTTGTGCTGCCCTACGGGGCGTTGACCCCCCAAGTACGCTCCACTTTCAAGGAGTTTGGGCAGGCCATGACCGAGTTCCTGGATTTTCACAGGAGGGTGGTGCTAGGGGAGGTGTTTCCTACCACTTGTAAGGAATTAAACCATCCTCGACCTTGGCCCGTCGGCCAACTGTGGAATCCCCGTCATTACAGGCAAACAAGTCTGTCTAAATTAACACCGTACCCGGTGTTTGACCAAGTACCATCGGTGGCCACGCGACGATTCTGGAGTGGCCCAGCCATTTGGCGATGGTACGCCTTTAACTCCGCCACAAGTTTCGACATCTGGTGCTAACATGGCGGATCTGGAGACCTTTGGCTGCTATGCTGCCGGCCTGATCAATGATTCACAGGCGCTGGTAGCGCTGTTATCAGGCCCAGGAGACAGTAAGGGGCGTAGTACAGAGCCTCTTGCCGAATCTCCAGGAACTTAACCTTACCATCTGGAGACTCGTAGAGAATGTTGTTCTTCTCCATAGGGAGGCGGCTTTGCGGTCATTGGAGAGGAGATCCCTGCGTGTACATGCTAGTGAGTTGCAAGAATTGTACGCTCGACCCTTCACAGGCTCCTCCATTTTTCGGAGCTATAACAAGAGCTGAGCGCGAGGCCAAGGTAACGAAGATGTTTCTGGCCTTGCAGTCTATGCCTGACAGACCTCAGACCCGTCAGCCTCCAAAGAGGCTGGCTCTGGACACACGCTCTCCTCCCTGTCCACGTGCGCGACAGGGGGATAGCAACAGAGGTCGTCAGTATTTTCGCTCTTGTGGCGCCTGTGGATCCCGCCCCGCATGGCGTAGCGCTAGGGACCGTGGCTCCAAGCCACGGGATTAACGCCAGACCAGTTGGGGGGGGGGGGGAAGGCTCCGATTTTTTTGCACTGCGTGGCACAAAATTACACGAAATCAGTTCTTCTTACGCACCATAAAACACGGGTATTTTATAAAGTTCGCACCGACCCCGCCTTGGACTACGGAGCCTCGGCTCTTCCCGAGTGGTGAACCTTGTGGCCGTACACCTATGGTCTCTGGGGATTTCCGTGGTTCCCTACCTGGACGACTGGCTCATCCATCATCGGGAGTGGCGGGTCCTCGTCAGGCACCAGGACATCGTGATAGATACAGAAAAGTCTCTAGGTTTTCTGATAAACCAGGAGAAGTCGCACCTGGAGCCGGCCAGGATGGTTCAGTTCATTGGCATGAATCTTGATCTGTCTCGTGGTTGGGTCTTGTTACCAACTGATACGGCGGAGAAAATTGCGAGTGCGATTCACGATCTTTTATGTTGCTCCCGGGTCTCCACACGAGATGCGGCTATGGTCATGGGCAACCTCAATTGGGCGGCTATCTTTATCCTATTCGCGCAGATGGAGTTGCGGTTCGCTCAGCAGTTGTTTCACAGGTTTCACCTGCACCGGGCGGCGCTCCTGCATACTGTTCATATACCCCGCAGGGACTTATTGCGGGCACTCCGCCCCTGGTGTGCCCCTAGCTTTCTCACGCAGGGCTGCTCGTTTGTGCCAGGGGCTCCTGCCGTGATGTACACCGATGCATCTCTCACCGGATGGGGTGCCCACTGGGGGGACCGCCGTCTGTCCGGGCTCTGGTCGGCGGCCGAGACCCGCCTGCACATCAATTTGCTAGAAACCAGAGCCATATTTTTGGCACTGTGACATTGGGCCCCTCTCCTGTGACAACGCGACTTCTGGTGGCTTCCATAAACCACAAGAGGGGGACCTGCTCGCGGTAGCTTCTGTCAGAGTCTCTCCAGCTCCTCCGTTTTTGCAGGTCAATCGGTTCGCTCATTTCAGCTGCCCACATTGCGGGGGCCAGGAACATGCACGCTGGCCAATGCCCTGATTCTCAGGATTCACGGCCAGGCTCTCTGGTGGCCTCTTCTGCTTGATCTCCTGATCGACTGGCCCCAACGTCTTCCAGTGTGGCCCAACGTGTTGCGCCAAGGAAGGTTTCGTCGCTCTCAGAGCCTCGCCCGTCTGCATGCATGCTAACTGATGTCGACCATCTCTGTGGTGCGGGTTTTTCACGCGCCGCAGCTCAGCTCATTGCCGCTCCACGTAGAGGGTCTTCTAACAGAGCCTATGACGCTCGGTGGCTGCTCTATGTGGAGTGGGCAGACCGACAGGGTGTAGACCACCTTTGGCCCTCGGCTCAGGAGCTTTTGGAGTTCTTTATGTTCCTGTTCAGCGCGAAACGTCTCTCCCTGTTGTCGTTGCGGGGTTATAAGGCTGCCTTGCTTTCGGTCTTACGGCCATTGGGGTCTCATCTGCCTCTCCAGCAGTCTGTGTTCTCTGACTTCCTTAAGTCGGTTGAGCTACAGGTGGGGCCTCGCTCCGTTCCGTCCCCATCCTGGCACCTGGGAGTCGTCCTGAGTCGCATCAGTGTGTCTCCATATGAGCCGCTTAAGAGCGCTTCTCTTCTGCATCTCTCGCGAAAAACGGCCTTTCTTTTGGCTATATAGTCGGGGGTCGCCACAGTGAATTACACCCTGCTGGCGGACCCCCGTATACCCTGGTAGCCCCGGAAGGATCGACGGCTACCCTCCGGTTTGCTCCGGAGTTTCTTCAGAATCAGAAAGCCTCAGACACCGCGGCGCCCTGGCTTCCCCAAGCTTCCGCACAGCCGTCATAATTTTGGTGCTGTGAACTGTCCGGTACATGCTCTGCAGTACTACTTGCGTGCCACGGCTCTGTTGCGGGGGGAGCGTCGTCGTCTGTTTATTCAGACCACCCGTTCTCGGGTTGCTGAGTCGGTCTGTGAGATCAGCCCTGTTACTATTTTTCGGTGGGTCCGGGATACTATCGTCGAGGCTCATGAGAAAGCCTCCCCCGAGACCCTGTCGTCCCTTCAGATTCGTGCGCATGATGTCTGTGCGGTCGCGGCCTCTCTTTTATTATGATCAAGTGGGGCATATGATAACTGGCACTGAAAAGCAAACCAAAGTGATTTTTTAAACCCAAAAAAAACCAAATAGTTTCGAGGCCTGCTGTTGATTTCCCTAGGAATAGGACACTTTCAATAATGGTTTTCTGATGCCAAAGTGTTGAAATGCATTGAAACACAACAATTCAATTTGAAACACATATTTGCAAATTGAAAATACTAAAATTTTCAAATAAGGAAGATGATATGATGTGACTGGAATTTATATGCAATTTGTAAGGATGTGGAATCAACATTGATGGTAATATGAACAAGAGCTTGATTGAAATTTTATGTGTTTACTTTTTAGCTCGGCTGACTATAAGTCATCTGAGCTAAAGTCGTTGTCCTTTGTCAGTCGGCTGTCCGTCCGTCCGTCTGTCCAACTGGCACGTTTTGAAACCATTGGACCTATGAATCTGAAATTCGGCATACCTTTAGATGTCCCTTAAATCTACTACCATACCAAAAATTGGGTCACTAGGACTTCGTTCCTTCGAATTATTAAGGAAAAACCTCCGTTTTCCATTAAAAACCCATTGTTACACTTCAAGAAAACCACTGACCAGATATTGACCTTTTTTAAATATTAATTCCTCTATATATTTCCTATGTACATAAGAGAAATTAGTTTAATATTTTTTAGCTCAGCTGACTGAAAGTCATATGAGCTATAGCGATCACTCTTTGTCCGTCGTCCGTCTGTCTGTCCGTCTGTCTGTCTGTCTGTCCGTTAACCAGGCACAAATCGTAACCGCTGGAACTGGAATCTTCTTACTTGACATCCTGGGAGATCCATGAAAAATCTCCTTGGAAACCAGAAATTAGGTCTCTGTTACCCATATCCTTCGAGCTATGGGGCCCCAAAATACCCCCCAGAAAAGTCCAAAATTTCATACAAAAACTTCAATATCTCATTAACAACTTGACTGATGGTCATGATTTTTGGCATACATATTGATCATGAGAGGTTCCATCAGTTCCTGAAGACTGGTGGCGCCACCTGTATTTTTCGATTTTTTACGAATTTTTTTCTCTATTTTTGAGACCTTTAAAAATGTGAACATCTGTTAACAAGGCACAAATCGTAATGACTGGACTTAGAATCTTCATTCTCGACACACTGAGAGACCTATGAAAAGTCTCCATGGAAACCAGAAATTAGGTATCTGTTACCCATATCCTTCCAGCTATGGGGCCCCAAACTACCCCCCAGAAAAGTAAAAAATTTCAAACAAAAACTTCAATATCTCATTAAATACTTGACTGATGGTCATGATTTTTGTCATATATATTGATCATGAGATGTTCCATCACTTCCTGCAGACTGGTGGCGCCACCTGTATCGTTCAATTTTTTACGAATTTTTTTCTCTATTTTTGAGACCTTTCAAAATGTAAACATCTGTTAACAAGGCACAAATCATAAAGACTGGACCTAGAATCTTCATTCTTGACACACTGAGAGACCTATGAAAAGTCTCCATGGAAACCAGAAATTAGGTCTCTGTAACCCATATTCTTTGAGCTATGGAGCCCCAAAGTACCCCCAAGAAAAGTAAAAAATTTCATACAAAAACTTCAATATCTCATTAACTCCTTGACTGATGGTCATGATTTGTAGCATAACTATTGATCATGAGATGTGTCATCACTTCCTGCAGACTGGTGGTGCCACCTTTATTGTTTGATTTTTTACGATTTTTTCCTCTATTTATGAGACCTTTAAGGATGCTGTCATCTGTTAGCATGGCACAAATCGTAACGACTGGACCTAGAATCTTCATTCTTGACACACTGAGAGGTCCATGAAAAGTCTCCATGGAAACCAGAAATTAGGTCTCTGTTACCCATATCCTTCGAGCAATGGGGCCCCAAAGTACCCCCCCCAGAGTAGTCAAAAATTTCATACAAAAACTTCAATATCTCAATAACTACATCACTGATGGTCATGATTTTTGGCATACATATTGATTATGAGATGTTTCATCAGTTCCTGCAGACTGGTGGAGCCACCTATGTTATCTATCAAGAGGGTACAAATTGCAACAACTGGACCTAGAAACTTCATTCTTGTCATGCAAGGAGGCCCATGAAGAGTGCCTGTGGAAACTTGAAATTAGGTCTGTGTTACCCATATCCTTCAAGCTATAGGACTCTGAAGTATCCCTCAGAATAATGGACAATTTGATACAAAAGCTGAAGTATCTGAACAACTCATACGGAGATCATCATGATTCTTTGCATGGATATTGACCATTAAGTGTTTTTAGCTCAGCTGACTGTAAGTCATCTGAAGTATCCCAGAATAATGGACAATTTGATACAAAACCTCAAGTATCTAAACAACTATTGCAGTGATCACCATGATTCTTTGCATGGGTATTGATCATGGAATGTGTCATCAGTTTCTGCAGTATGGTGGCGCCACCTGTATTTTTTTTATTTTTACGAATTTTTTTCTCTATTTTTGAGACCTCATAAGATGCGGTCATCTGTTAACATAGCGACAGCTTGTCACCCCAAACGTCGATTTTAGATATACTGAAGACGATGGGGTGACAGTACAAGCTATTGGGTTCGCATCAATTCTAGTACGTGCAGATGTGCACGCCATTTCTGACACTAATTTTTCATTTTCATCTACTTCTCGAGCTGTCATTTTCCTGAGTTAATACAAAAAGTGACGTTATTCTGTTGGCGAAAATAATAATTATTACATCCACGGTTGACTTACGTGTATTCGTGCAGCAGTTTTTAATACCGAGGCTAGTTTTACTCGAAAAACTCGTCTCCACGTCTGTCAGCGGGAGAACCATAACTTCCGGTAGGGGATTCCCAAACGGCTATGTGCAAAACTCGGAAGTCGGAAGCAAGGATTTTTTAAAATAAAGCAATGATCGAAGCATAATTTAAATGCTACTAGTACTACATCAATGGAAATTACCATTTTATGTTTATTGATAGAATAAGGTTTTTTCTTTCATAATGCAAAAATCAAAGTTATCCATCCGAAGTTATAGACTATTTTTTTCTCGGAAATGCCCGATTATGGTCCAGATGTGTAAAACTCGGAAGCCAGTATTGGCTAATGCACTAGTCATCATATCGTCAGCAAACGTGTCAAGCATTTTCAATTATTTCAATATGACATATATTTCATAAACTCAATCTGTTTTTTAACATTCATGATGCTGTTTTTTTATAATATATTATATTGATATTTTATTTCATTTGTAAAACAAGATTATATTAACTCATCACTATTTTACACTGTTACGTATTTTATGTTGGGGGAAAGTTCAGTAAATGTTAAAAAATAAATTGTTACAAAGCAAATTTTACAGATATAACACATTCTTTTTAAATAAGAACCTGGTACCAGCAACTATTTTTTTCAGAGAGAAGGATGTCCGAAAGCGCACGGTACTACTGTATCGAGAATTCCGACTACAGTCCGGTTAATTTTGTTTTCTGAGGATAAAAATATAAGAATCAAATAAAAATAGCCAGTATACACGGAATATTCAGATAAAGATTTTTATAAGGATCAATATATATTAAATTTTCATATTTGTTCAACGTATGGGAAATATATTACTGTTTTTATTTTGAATGACATCGTAATTTATTACTATTTTTGATGCCGTATTAGGGTTTATTATAACATATTTATTATTCAGTGGTGCATCCATAGAGGGCGCAAGCCCGTTCAGACGTAATATCTCTCATTTTACCGAGTTATTTTCCAATTATTTCGTAATTAATTTTCCTTTCTTTTTCAGATTACTTTTTTTATTCCCCATGCAGCAATTTCATTATTATATTTTTTACTTTCCAATTCATAAGTTTGTGATTTACTCCACTATGAGAGCATCCAAATATAAACTAGTATATTGAGGAATCTCCCCCCCCCCCCCCCCCTTATCGCTTAACCGTGCGAGTCATGCACGGTCTCCCCACAGAGCTGAGCTCGGGGTGGGATCGACTGTGAAAAATCTCACGCCTCCTCGGCTGATACTCAGACTCACGCACTGTGCTCTGCTGCCCGAGCCTGGGCGCTCACAGATCACAAAAGTCGGTCAAATGCAATGATTGTCATAAGATTTAAACATATTAATTATTTGACAACGAGTACTACCTTTAAATAGTGACATTTTGAAAGTTATAAATGTATAGACGCGCGTTTCATTATTGACATTAACATGTAACGAACTTTTGAATATTTGGACTTTCCAGTTTATACCGTAATTTTATAGAAATATAAATATTAAAGCCCAACAACATCAGGTTTGAATATATTGTTCAAAAACATGTAGGAGAATAGTTGCGGAACAGAAAATCCTCATAATCATTTGTTTAAGGTGCCTCAAAATGTCCTCTTTACATTGCATATTTTAAAAATTAATCCCTTCCCATACCCTCCCCATGTAAATATAAATATCTTTAACAAAAACAAAGCTCTAGATGGGGTGAAATATATTACGTGAAAATAAACCCACACATATGTATATATATATATATATATATATATATATATATATATATTAAATTAACAAATAAAAAAATTAAGAAGTTATAGTTTTTCGATTATGTATCATGTATTGTATTATACACTCATTAAAAGCAGAATCATGCATAAGCAATTTTAATATTTGCATGCAGCTATAATTATAATGAAACTGCATTTGGGCTGTGGCTCTTAACTGACCACAAGTTAACCAGTGCGTCTCTGTGACTTCCGAGTTATACACATTGGATCACATCCCAGCGCTTCTGCCTGAAATCAGAGATGGCATCCGAGCACAAAATCATCCATAACTTTCAGATTAAAGAATGGATCACTATTATTCTTCACAGAATGATAATAAAGATCTTATTCTATCGGGGAAAAAACAAAATGGTATTGAAGCGTTAGCATTTTGTACATGCTTTAAACTGCTTTATTTATAAGTCATTCCTTGGTTTCCGGCTTCCGGCTTCCGACTTCCAAGTTTACATACACGACCGCGCCATGACACCTTTAGTTTTGAATGAGAAGTACCGCTTCACGTGAATCGGTGCCACAGTGATGAAAGGAGGTAAAAAATGTAATTATTTTTGTGTAACAACATTTCTTCTTCGATATTAAGCACATATAATACGACTTTATAAGCCTGTGATGCCAAATAATACCAGACAGTAAATATTTTGATCCGACCCTTAGAATGGGCGTTCTGTTGTGACTGCCATCATGACTCCAGGCCCTATCAGTTTATTTCCGAAGGCCTGAGTGTCATGTTGTCATGGCTACTGTTAACATGGCACAAATTGTAACAACTGGACCTAGAATCTTCTCTCTTGACATCCTGAGAGGCCCATGAAAAGTTTCCTTAAAAACTTGAAATTAGGTCTCTGTTACCCATAACCTCTGAGCTATGGGGCTCCGAAGTACCCCCCAGAATAATGGAAAATTTGATACAAAAGCTCAAGTATCTGAACAATTATTATATTGATCACCATGATTCTTTGCATGGATATTGATCATGAAATGTTTCATCAGTTTCTGCATTCTGGTGCGCCACCTGAATTTTTTCAATTTTTAGCTCAGCTGACTGAAAGTCATCTGAGCTGTAGGGATCACCTTTTGTCCGTCGTCCGTCCGGCCATCCAGGCGTCTGTCTGTTAACAGGGCACAAATCGTAACCGCTAGACCGGGAATCTTCATATTTGAAATCCTGGGAGGTCTATGGAAATTCTCCTTGTAAACCTGAAATTAGGTCACTGTGACCTATATTCTTCGAGCTATGGGGTTCTGAAGTACCCCCCAGAATAATGCAAAATTTAATACAAAAGCTCAAGTATCTGAACAACTAATGCATTAATCACCATGATTATTTGCATGGATATTGATCATGGAGTGTTTCATCAATTTCTGGAGATTGGTGGCGCCACCTATATTTTTATTTATTTTTTACGATTTTTTTTCTCTACTTTTGTGATCTTTAAACATTTGGTCAACTGTAAACAGGGCACAAATCATAATGACTGGACCTAGAATCTTCTGTCCAGGGAAGCCCATAAAAGGTCTACATGGAAACCCGAAATAAGGTCCCTGTTACCCATATTCTGTGAGCTATGGGGCCCAGAAGTACCCCCCGGAATAAAGATTTGGTCATATATTAACAGGGCACAAATCATAATGACTGGACCAAGAATCTTCTTTCCTCACCTCGAGGGAAGCCCATAAAAGGTCTACATGTAAACTCGAAATAAGGTCCCTGTTACCCATATCCTTCATGCTCTGGGGCTCCGAAGTACTCCCCAGAATAAAGATTTGGTCATCTGTTAACAGAGCACAAATTATAATGACTTGACCTCGAATCTCCTTTCTTGATATGCTGGGAGGCCCCTGAAAAGTCTCCTTGTGCACCTGAAATTACATCTCTGTTACCCATATCCCTCATCCTATGAGGCTTTGAAATACCCCCCAGAATAAACATTTGGTCATCTGTTAACAGGGCACAAATCAGAATAACTGGACCTAGAATTTTATTTTTTTTGACATGCTGGGAGACCCCTGAAAAGTCATCTTTTAAACCTTGAAAATAGGTGTCTGTTACCCATATCCTTCATGCTGCAGAGCTCAATAGTACCCCAATGAATATTGGATGATTTTATACAAAAGGTCAAGTTTGGAAAAAGTATTTCATTCAAATTTGACATTCAGATGATAAAATTACTTTTGTCAATGTCTTCCTGGTCAGCTGAGCGTCATGACCCCTGGGTCACTTGTTTAATTCTTGAAGTTATTGGCCCAAATATAATGCACTTTGTAAAAATTCAGGAAATATATTTACTCCCTTAACTTGAGAATTGCTGAAGCTAGAGACTTTCTTTCAGGTATATAACTATATTTAGTCAAGATTCAGTTGTATCGCCCAAAATTAGATCTGAATTTATTATATGAAGTTATTAGCATAAATATAAAATCAGCACCTTAAATTTTGCCCAGATTTGACCATGGTACATTTTATTCCCATTTTATGTTACCATAAGCATTTCATCTCTAAACTTCTGAAATTTGAAACCAGTTGATCAAAAACTGTTGATTTTATTCCAGTTTTCAAGCACCATGTAAAGTATTGTTTAGATCAAGCAAGTGTTATGCAGTTTGCTAGAGCTCAGCTCCCCAGCTTCCCAGGCCAGCTTTCAGCTCCAAAATTTGGCATACGGTTAGATGTCCCCCAAAACTCCCTACCATACTAAAAGTTTGGTCACTAGAATTTCATTCCTTCAAGATGTTAAGAAAAAACTTTAATTTTCAATTAAAAACCCATTGTTACACTTCAAGACTGCCTAATATCAAAACCACTGATCTGACTGTGATCATATAAAATATACATGTTCTTCTATTAATACTCTATGCACATGCCAGAAATGATTTGAGTATTGCGAAATTGTTTTAAGTTATGGGCCCGAACATAATGCACTTTGTAAACAAGAAATTTATTTATTCCCTTAATATGAAAATTGCTGAAGCTAGAGATTTTTTAGCTCAGCTGACTATAAGTCATCTGAGCTATAGTCGTGGTCCATTGTCCGTCGTCCGTCCGTCTGTCCGTCCGTCCGTCGGTCCGTCTGTCCTTCCATCCGTCCTTCCGTAGATGTGGCACGTTTTGAAACCGTAAGACCTAGGAATCCAAAATTCGGCATAATGTTAGATGTCCCCAAGATCTCCTACCAAGCCCAAAACTGGGTCTTTGCGACTTTGTTCCTTTGAGAAATTAAGGAAAAACCTCAATTTTTTATTAAAAACCTATTTTCACACTTCAGGACTGCCTAATATTGAAACCACTCATCTGTTTTTCCTCATATTTACCATAAATATTCATCTATATAGTTCCTATGTACATGCCAGAAATTAGGTCTGTATTATATAATTTAAAAAAGTTATGGACCCAAACATAATGCATTTTGGAAAAAATCAGGAAAGACATTTGATCACTTAACACAAAACATGTTAAAGCAATGGACTTTTTTTTCCAGTAATATAACTTTATTTTATCAAAATTAAATTGTATACCCAAAATTAGATCAAAATCTTTTAAATTTTTTAAAATATTAACAAAAATAAAAAATTGGTACCTTAAATTTTGCCCAACTTTGACCATGGCACTTTTTTCCTGTAAGTTCTGTGGATCTAATTTTCACAGCATGTACAAATAAGGATTTAATCTGATAAAATCTGAAATTTGAAAATAAAAGCTGCAAAATTAGGCTAGTTATTGAATTTTTTTGGAGGCTCTTGTTGTATTCCCTTACGTTGTCAAGCAGTCCACCGTGGTCACTGTTGGTCATTCAGTGCAGCTCTCTATGCTCCCAAGGTTGTTGGTATAATTTTAGATGTCCCCAAGATCTCCTACCAAGCTGAAAACGGGGTCTTTGCGACTTTGTTCCTTTGGAAATTTAGGAAAAACCTCAATTTTTTATTAAAAACTTATTTTCACATTTCAGGACAGCCTAACTACGAAACCACTCACCTGTTTTTCCTAATATTTACCATAAATATTCCTCTACATAGTTCCTATGTACCTGTCAGAAATTAGGTCTGTATTATATGATTTAAAAAAAGTTATGGGCTCAAACATAATGCATTTTGTAAAAATCAGGAAAGATATTTGATCACTTAAAACAAAACATTTTAAAGCTATGGACTTTTTTCCAGTAATATATCTTTAATTAATCAAAATTAAATTGTATACCCAAAATTAGATCAAAATCTGTTAAATTTTTTAAAATATTAGCATAAATAAAAAATAGGTACCTTAAATTTTGCCTAAATTGACCATGTCATGTTTTTTTCTTATAAGTACATTTGATTTAATTTTCACAGCCAGTTTACATGTGGATTTAATCTGATGAATTTTGAATTTGAAAGTATAAGCTTAAAAATTAGTCTAGCTATTGAAGTTTTTTAGAAGCCTTAATGTATTTGTATTTTCTAGCATCATGACCCTACTTTTGTTTACCTGGTAAACCAAAAATTGGCATAATGTTAGATGTAATTGTTAATATTCATATTCTTCCATTCATTTCCTATGTACATACAAAAATTTCGGTCAGTATTGCATAATTTGTTGAAGTTACAGGCCCAAACATAATGCACCTTCTAAAAAATCAGGATATATATTTACTCACTTAAAATAAGAATGGCTGAGACTTTTTTTCAGGAATATAACATCATTTAATCAAGATTCAATTACATTGTCAAGCAGTCCACTGAGGTCACTGTAGGTCATTCAGTGCAACTCTCAATGCTCCCCAGGCTATTATGTAATCCCATCACTCAGGCAAGCCCTCTCTCTTGTTGAGCTTGATCAGGCTGAATCTTATAATTTCACATTTTTTCAGCGATGAACAGTAACAACAGAGACCCCTCCCTGACCCACCGCTTCGATACACAGGACTAATATACAAGACAAAGCTTATAATTTTTATGTTAAAAAAATTCTTTTTGTTGAGACTTGGACAATTTTGATTTTTTTATAGAACAAAATTTTTCTGGAATTTAATCCTTATATTCAAATATGGTAAAATATTAGGACTTAATGTAAGTGCTAACTGACAAGATTTATGAAGATATAAATACTTGGTAGCATTTCATTCATATCTCTTAAAATTGGCGGGGCCTAGGTGTGAATAACACTGTTAAACCTAGTTTTTAAAATTAGGAATATTGGTCAAACTTTGTGGGATTAATTTTTAACTCATATGGCCATATATTTAACTTTTGAAAACTTAATTACCTTCACACATTATTTGTTTATGAAATGGAACTTTTATATGACACTTACCATAGGCCCATTTTTTCCCTTGGTGCATCACTAAATGGTTTCAGGCCAACGGTTTCATTTATTACACATACCATATGCTTTAGCTCATGTCCATTATTCTATAATTTACAGAGGTTCATTTAAGCTGGGCCATTTTCTCTTAGCTTTTCAAATGGTTTCTGTAGTCACTTGCTTTGATTACAGATGCAGGGTCCCACTCCAGGTCCCTGGAAGTCAGCTATGCCAGGGTTTCTGATTTGTTACAGTCACTGGGGGAGAGCCCCTGCTGTGACAGGTGTACAGTTATTCTCATATCACCACCCGAATCACCCCCCCCCCCCCCAACCCCAACCCACCAAGTGTTATGCAGTAATTGTTATTGTTTTCACTGTATCTCCTTAATTGTAATGCTGTTTCCACTCCGATATGCAAAATAATTCAAGGTGTAATCCAGAAGATGCAATGTTGTGTAATGTAGCATTTTTAGCTCAGCTGACTATAAGTCATCTGAGCTATAGTTGTGGTCCATTGTCTGTTGTCCGTCCGTCTGTCCTGCCGTCCGTCAGTCTGTCCGTCCGTCTGTCCGTCCGTAGATGTGGCACGTTTTGAAACCGCAAGACCTAGGAATCCAAAATTCAGCATAATGTTAGATGTCCCATAGATCTCCTACCAAGCCCAAAACTGGGTCTTTTCGACTTCGTTCCTTTGAGAAATTAAGGAAAAACCTCAATTTTTTATTAAAAACCTATTTTCACACTTCAGGACTGCCTAATATCAAAACCACTCATCTGTTTTTCCTCATATTTACAATAAATATTCCTCTATATTGTTTCTATGTATATTTAAGAAATTATGTCTGTATTTTATAATTTAAAAAAGTTATGGACCCAAACATAATGCATTATGTAAAAAATCAGGAAAGATATTTGATCACTTAACACAAAACATGTTAAAGCTATGGACCTTTTTTCCAGTAATATAACTTTAATTAATCAAAATTAAATTGTATACCCAAAATTAGATGAAAATCTTTTAAATTTTTTAAAATATTAATAAAAATAAAAAATTGGTACCTTAAATTTTGCCCAACTTTGACCATGGCACGTTTTTTTAGCTCAGCTGACTGAAAGTCATCTGAGCTATAGCGATCACTCTTTGTCCGTCGTCCGTCTGTCCGTCCGTTAACCAGGCACAAATCGTAACCGCTGGACCTAGAACCTTGTAACTTCGGATTCTGAGAGGTCCATGAAAAATCTCCTTGGAAACTAGAAATTAGGTCTCTGTTACATATATCCTTCGAGCTATGGGGCCCCAAAGTACCCCCCAGAAAAGTCAAAAATTTATACAAAAACTTCAATATCTCATTAACTACTTGACTGATGGTCATGATTTTAGGCATACATATTGATCATGAGATGTTCCATCACTTCCTGCAGACTGGTGGCGCCACCTGTATTTTTCGATTTTTTACAAATTTTTTTCTCTATTTTTGAGACCTTTAAAAATGTGAACATCTGTTAACAAGGCACAAATCGTAAAGCCTAGACCTAGAATCTTAATTCTTGATACACTGAGAGGTCCATGAAAAATCTCCTTGGAAACCAGAAATTAGGTCTCTGTTACCCATATCCTTCAAGCTATGGGGCCCCAAAGTACCCCCCAAAATAGTAAAAAATTTCATACAAAAACTTCAATATATCTCAATAATTACAACACTGATGGTCATGATTTTTGGCATACATATTGATCATGAGATGTTCCATAAGTTCCTGCAGACTGGTGGCACCACCTGTATTTTTAGCTCAGCTGACTATAAGTCATCTGAGCTATAGTCGTGGTCCATTGTCCGTCGTCCGTCCGTCTGTCCGTCCGTCCGTCCGTCCGTCCGTAGATGTGGCACGTTTTGAAACCATAAGACTTAGGAATCCAAAATTTGGCATAATGTTAGCTGTCCCCAAGATCTCCTACCAAGCCGAAAACTGGGTCTTTGCGACTTTGTTCCTTTGAGAAATTAAGGAAAAACCTCAATTTTTTATTAAAAACCTATTTTCACACTTTAGGGCTGCCTAATATCAAAACCACTCATCTGTTTTACCTCATATTTACCATAAATATTCCTCTATATAGTTCCTATGTACATGCCTGAAATTATGTCTGTATTATATAATTTAAGAAAGTTATGGGCCAGAACATAATGCATTTTGTAAAAAATCAGGAAAGATATTTGATCACTTAACACAAAACTTGTTAAAGCTATGGACTTTTTTTCAAGTAATATAACTTTAATTAATCAAAATTAAATTGTATACCCAAAATTAGATCAAAATCTTTTAAATTTTTTAAAATATTAGCAAAAACAAAAAAATTGGTACCTTAAATTTTGCCTAACTTTGACCATGGCACGTTTTTTTCCTGTAAGTACTGTGGATTTATTTTTCTCAGCATGTTTTTGTTAGCATTTTGTCTGTTAACACCAAAAATTTGAAACCAGTTGATCAAAAACTGTAGATTTTATTCAAGTTTTCAAGCACCATGTAACATATTGTTTACATCAGGCTAGTGTTATGCAGTTTGCAAGAGCTCAGCTCCCCAGCTTAAGCTCTCAGTTCCTAAAATCTGGCATACAATTAGATGTCTCTAAAATTCCCTACCATGCCAAGAATTTGGTCACTAGGACTTAATACCTTTGAGATATTAATGAAAAACTTCATTTTTCAATTAAAAACCCATTATTTCACTTCAATACTGCCTAATATCAAAACCACTGATCTGACTTTAATCATATATAATATACATGTTTTTCAATACATTCTCTGTGCACATGCCAGAAATGATGTCAGTATTGCGTAATTGATTTAAGTTATGGGCCCAAACAATATGCACTTTGTAAAAAATCAAGAAATATATTTACTCCCTTAACAAGGGGCTTGCTGAAGCTAGAGATTTTTTGTCAGGGATGTAAGATTATTTAATCAAGATTCAATTGAATACCCAAAATTAGTTCTGAATTTTTAAAATTTTATAAGTTATTAGTATAAATATAAAATTAGTACCTTAAATTTTGCCCAACTTTGACCATTTCACTTTTGTTTAATGTGAGCTCTGTTTATATAATTTTCATATCATGCACACACATGGATTTCAGCTTTTTAGTTTAGAAAGCTGAAAGAAATTGGCCAAAAATTGTAGCTTTTATTAATGTTTTTATGAGACCATGTCAGACCTTGGCTCTCTCCAGCCACTTTTGAGTCACCTGTATGTTGACCTTGTTGAACTTTCAGCAAATTATGCATGCTTGAGGCGAGGCAGATACAGGGGCAGCAAGGCAGCTTATGGCCAGCCACAGTTGATCCAGGTGTCCAACCCAACTCATCAAGTAGTTTTAACCAACAACATAACAATAAATTAATCAATTTTTATTGGTTTTTAATAACAAATTAAAGAAAAATAGAAAAGGAATTTGTTAGTTTATATTAATAGGGAAATAACTTGCAGTTACTGATGATATAAGAATCTTGTATTGATAGATAGAATGTCACATATTCCAAATAACACCATGCAGTCACCTATGGCATTTTTCAGTTCAATTTTAATAATAAAAAAATAAATCATATTATTCATTACTAATCATTAGGGATCATGAAGGAAATTAATGATAGACAAAGATGCAGTTGATAATATTAATCTAGATTCCTACTGTGTCTAGTGTGTACATTGATGTGAAATTAGTCCCAAATAAATATATCACATTTATTTTTTTTAATATAAATAAAAGCCATAAAACCAGGTACTTATGATCATTATTTAAATGTGTGAATTTTGTACATTCTGGATTCTCAACACCATTGTTTGGTGAAAACTGAATAAATACCGGACATGGTGGGAATACTTTGCAATTGTATTTAAATACGAATATGAATATGTACTCCATTATAAAATTTCTTGCATAAAGAATGGGAATTCAGGAAAAAATGAAAGTATATGAATACCAGTGCAAATACTTTCCAAATGTATTCATGAATGCATTCATGAATATATTCTTTAATATTATTTTAATAATCATTTCAGTTATATTTCATTTTAAAAATCATACGATTCTCTTATTATTTTTAATAAAAATTATATCTGGGACAATATTTGTAATTTTTTTAATAAATAGTTAAACTCTTATATTATATGTTCTGCTTATAAGTTATATGGCCAAGTCAAAATCTGTGTGACAATAGTACTCCATTTGTTAATAAAATAAATGAAATTAATTCTCTTCTCTGTCTCCAAAGGTACTATCAAAATCATACATAAGCTTAACAACAACAACTCATAATACAGCTTATACTTATAACCACACAAAACCAGCATGTGCCTCATTTCTAAATCATATTTTTTTATCATATATAACAGCTGAGCGCCGTGACC
Source organism: Sipunculus nudus (assembly GCA_026874595.1). NCBI lineage: Eukaryota > Metazoa > Annelida > Sipuncula > Golfingiida > Sipunculidae > Sipunculus > Sipunculus nudus. The sequence goes on from CM049313.1 coordinate 29,745,383, forward strand.
CATAGGTCCCTTGTTTGATTTTTTAGCTCAGCTGACTTTCAGTCATGCTGAGCTATAGCGATCACTCTTTGTCTGTCGTCCGTCTGTCCGTCTGTCTGTCCGTCTGTCCGTCTGTCCGTTAACCTGGCACAAATCGTAACCGCTGGACTTAGAATCTTGTCACTTTACATTCTGAGAGGCCAATGAAAAATCTCCTTGGAAACGAGAAATTAGGTCTCTGTTACCCATATCCTTCGAGCTATTGGGCGCCAAAGTACCCCCCAGAATAGTCAAAATTTTCATACAAAAACTTTAGTAATCTCATTAACTACATCACTGATGGTCATGATTTTTGGCATACATATTTATCATGAGATGTTTCATCAGTTCCTGCAGATTGGTGGCGCCACCTGTATTTTTAGATTTTTTACGAATTTTTTTCTCTATTTTTGAGACCTTTAAAAATGTGAACAACTGTTAACAGGGCACAAATCGTAACCGCTGAACCTAGAACCTTGTAACTTGGGATTCTGAGAGGTCCATGAAAAGTCTCCATGGAAACCTGAAATAAGGTCTCTGTTACCCATATCATTTGAGCTGTGGGGCCCCAAATTACCCCCCAGAATAGTGAAAAATTTCATACAAAAACTTCAATATCTCATTAACTACATCACAGATGGTCATGATTTTTGGCATACATATTGATCATGAGATGTTTCATCAGTTTCTGCAGACTGGTGGCGCCACCTGTATTTTTCGATTCTTTACGAATTGTTTTCTCTGTTTTTGAGGTCTTTAAAAATGTGGACATCTGTTAACAGGGCACAAATCGTTACAACTGGACCTAGAATCTTCATTCTTGACACAGTGAGAGACCTATGAAAAGTCTCCATGGAAACCTGAAATAAGGTCTCCGTTACCCATATCATTTGAGCTGTGGGGCTCCCAATTACCCCCCAGAATAATGGAAAATTTGATTTAAAAAAACTGCAACATCTCAATAACTACAATACAGATGGTCATGATTTTTGGCATACATATTGATCAAGAGGTGTTCCATCATTTCCTGCAGACTGGTGGCGCCACCTGTATTTTTTCAAATTTTTACAATTTTTTTTTCTCTATTTATGAGACTTTTAAGGATGTAGTTATCTGTCAACAAGGTACAAATTGTAATGACTTGACCTAGAATCTTTATTCTTGACACACAGGGAGACCCATGAAAAGTCTCCATGGACACCTGAAATTAGGTCTCTGTTACCCATATCCTTAGAGCTATGGCACTCCAAAGTACAGCTCGGAATAATGGAACATTTGATACATAAGTGGAAGTATCTGAACAACTAATGCAGAGATCACCATAATTGTTTGCATGGATATTGATCATGGAGTGTTTCATCAGTTTTTGCAGACTGGTGGCACTACCTGTATTTGTTTGGGTTTTTTTACGATTTTTTCTCCATTTTTGAGACCATTAAAGATATGAACATCTGTTTACAGGGCACAATTCATAACAATTGGACCTAGAATCTTCATTCTTGATGCATAGGGAGGCCCATGAAAGTCTCCATAGAAACCTGAAATTAGGTCTCTTTTACCCATTTTGTCCAAGCTATTGTCCAAGCACCCCCCCCCCCCCCCAGAATAATGGAAAATTTGTTACAAAAGCTCCAGAATCTGAACAACCAATGCATGAATATATCAGGGAATATATCACATTTTGATTTTATACATAGAAAAATAAATCGGTTTGTGCACTCTGATCATGAAAACTAAAATATAATTTGACATCAAATGTATGACATAATAGATTCTGTAAGAGATGCATAATCCTGATGAAATTGTTTGGTCTATGGAACCAGAAAAGGCTGGTCAATTTATTTATGAAAAAAAAATATTTTACCAAAACAAGCATTTACAAACATTTGCAGAAATGTCAAAAATTGTGTTTATGTATCTGTAATGTTTTAGGATATATATAAGGGCTTATTTGTAAAATTTTATATTTTTCAAACATGTTAAAATAAAGTTGCTGATTAAAATATTGATGAATTATTTCTGAATATCTTCCTATACTCAGCTCACCGTCATGATCCATGAGTCACTTGTTATTAGTTTCTGCAGACTGGTGGACCCACCTCTATTTTGTTTTTTAAAGTTTAGGCATTTTTTCTCTATTTTTGAGATATATAAATACAGACATAATCTTTGTCTGTTGGTTAATCTGTTTGATCCTTCAGTTGAATGGTTATATACTACCATTCAGATCATAAAATTTCCTTTTGCAAATCTCTTCCCATTCAGCTGAGCGTCATGACCCATGGGTCACTTGTTTACAATTTTTTCCTCTATTTTTGAGACGTTTATAGATGCTGTCACCTGTTAACGTGGCACAAATCGTAATCGCTGGACCTAGAATCTTCATTCTTGACACACTGAGAAACCTATTAAAAGTCTCCATGGAAACCATAAATTAGATCTCTGTAATCCATATCCTTCGAGCTATGGGGCCCCAAAGTACCCCCCAGAAAAGTCAAAAATTTCATACAAAAACTTCAATATCTCATTAACTACTTGACTGATGGTCATGATTTTTGGCATATGTATTGATCATGAGATGTTCCATCACTTCCTGCAGACTGGTGGCGCCACCTAAATTTTTCAATTTTTTACGAATTAAAAAATGTGAACAGCTGTTAACAGGGCACAAATCATAAAGACTGGACCTAGAATCTTCATTCTTGACACACTGAGAGGTCCATAAAAAGTCTCCATGGAAACCTGAAATAAGGTCTCTGTTACCCATATCCTTTGAGCTATGGGGGGCTCCCAATAACCCCCCAGAATAATGGAAAATTTGATAAAAACAAACTGCAACATCTCAATAACTACAACACTGATGGTCATGATTTTTGGCATACATATTGATCAAGAGGTGTTTCATCAGTACCTGCAGACTGGTGGTGCCACCTGTATTTTTTCAAATTTTCACAATTTTTTATTCTCTATTTTTGAGACCTTTCAGGATGTAGTTATCTGTCAACAGGGTACAAATCGTAAGGACTGGACCTAGAATCTTCATTGTTGACACACAGGGAGACCCATGATAAGTCTCCATGGACACCTGAAATTAGGTCTCTGTTACCCATATCCTTTGAGCTATGGCACTCCAAAGTACAGCTCAGAATAATGGAAAATTTGATACAAAAGCTGAAGTATCTGAACAACTAATGCAGAGATCACCATAATTTTTTTCATGGATATTGATCATGGAGTGTTTCATCAGTTTCTGCAGACTGGTGGCACCACCTGTATTTGTTCGGGTTTTTTTTACGAATTTTTTCTCTAATTTTGAGACCTTCAAAGTTATGAACATCTGTTAACAGGGCACAAATCATTAAAACTGGACCTAGAATCTTCATTCTTGACACACAGGGAGACCCATGAAAAGTCTCCATGGAAACCTGAAATTAGGTCTCTGTTACCAATATTCTTTAAGCTGTATGGCTCCAAATTACCCCCCAGAATAATGGAAAATTTGATACAAAAACTGCAGTATCTCAATAACTACAACACTGATGGTCATGATTTTCGGCATACATATTGATCATGACCTGTTCCATCAGTTCCTGCATACTGGGTGCGCCACCTCTATGTTTTTCAAATTTTTACGATTTTTTTTCTCTTTTTTTGATACCTTTAAAGATGTGGTTATCTGTCAACAGGGTACAAATCGCAACAACTGGACCTAGAATCTTCATTCTTGTCATGCAAGGAGGCCCATGAAAAGTGCCTGTGGAAACTTAAAATTAGGTCTCTGTTACCCATATCCTTCAAGCTATAGGACTCCGAAGTATCCCTCAGAATAATGGACAATTTGGTACAAAAGCTGAAGTATCTGAACAACTAATGGGGAGATCACCATGATTCTTTGCATGGATATTGATGTTTGTAAGTGTTTTTATTAGTTTCTGCAGACTGGTGGAGCCACCTGTATTTTTGAACCCGCCAAAACAAAGTTTTGTGGATACTATGTTTTTGACCGGGTTCCTCCGCCATTGCCGCGTTCATTTCCAGAGAGCTCCTCTGGGACTTGATTTTATTAGCTTTCCAAGCTCATATCTCGTAAAACCGTTTGACTGATCAGGAAATAAAATTTATACTATTGTAGCCCTTGGATAGCTCTATAACATACACAAAAAATGGTGGCGCCACCTGTAACCATGTTTGCACAGTGTCCATCTGTTCATCTGCCTTTGGTTAAAATCACTCGTATCTCTGCAGTGAATTGACTAATTCACCTGAAATTCGGCATGCGTATACATCCTGGATAGCTTTCTTGATTTTATGACAGGTGGCGCCACCTACATTCTCATTCATGCTGATGACATCCAAGCTCATATTTCGGGAACCGTTTGACCGAACAGGCCAAAATTTTGCATGTGTATAGATCTAACATAGCTCTTTATCATACGCTAAACTGGTGGCGCCACCTGCAACCAATTTTGCACAGCGTCTGTCTGTTTGTCTGCCGTGCGATAATGTCACTCATATCTCGGCAGTGGTTTGACATATCTGCCTAAAATTTTGCAGTTTTATACATTCTGGATAGCTTTCTTGATTTTATGACAGGTGGCACCACCTACATTCATGTTCACGCTGATGACATCCAAGCTCATATCTCGGGAACCGTTTGACCGATCGGGCCAAAATTTTGCATGTGTATAGATCTAACATAGCTCTTTATCATACGCAAAACTGGTGGCACCACCTGCAACCATTTTTGCACAGCGTCTGTCTGTCTGCCGTGCAATAAAGTCACTCACATCTTGGCAGTGGTTTGACATATCTGCCTAAAAATTTTGCAGTTTTATACATCCTGGATAGCTTTCTTGATTTTATGACAGGTGGCGCCACCTTTATTCTAGTTTATGCTGCAGACATCCAAGCTCATATCTCGGGAACCGTTTGAACGCTTGGGCCAAAATTTTGCATGTGTATAGATCTCACATAGGTCTTTATCATACACAAAACTGGAGGGGCCACCTGCTACCATTTTTGCACATTTTGCACAGCGTCTGTCTGTTTGTCTGCCGTGGCCTAAAATCACTCATTTCTCTGTAGTGGTTTGACATAACTGCCTAAAATTTTGCAGGTTTATACATCCTGGATAGCTTTCTTGATTTTATGACAGGTGGCGCCACCTACATTCTAGTTAACGCTGCACACATCCAAGCTAATATCTCAGGAACCATTTGACCGATTGGGCCAAAATTGTGCTTGTGTTTAGATCTCACATAGGTCTTTATCATACACAAAACTGCAACCATTTTTGCACAGCGTCTGTCTGTTTGTCTGCCGTGGGCTAAAATCACTCATATCCATGTAGTGGTTTGACTTTTCTGCCTAAAATTTTGCATATGTATTCAACTTGGACAGCTTTCTGGATTTGTGGTAGGTTGCACAACCTACATACACATTTAGGCTGCAGACATCCATGCAATATGCAACATACCTCACTCTGTTTCCCCTTGCCACTCAATCCATGCCTCACTTCACCCGTTCCACTCTGATTTTGGCAGATACCCGTAGTCACTTGCCGGTTACCCATATTCTAGTTTTTAAAGTTTACACATTTTTTCTCTATTTTTCAGATATATAAATACAGACTAAATCTTGGTCTGTTGGTTACTCTGTTTGATGCTTCAGTTGAATGGGTATCTACCATTCTGATGATAAAATTTCCTTTTGTGAATCTCTTCCCAGTCAGCTGAGCGTCATGACCCATGGGTCACTTGTTCCTGTAAGTACTGTGGATTTAATTTTCACAGCATGTTTTTGCTACCTTTTCAACTGTTAACACCAAAAATTTGAAACCAGTTGATCAAAAACTGTAGATTTTATTCAGGTTTTCAAGCACCATGTAACATATTTTTTACATCAAGCTAGTGTTATGCAGTTTGCAAGAGCTCAGCTCCCCAGCTTCAGCTCTTAGTTCCTTAAATTCAGCATACAGCTAGATGTCTCCAAAATCCCCTACCATGCCAAGAATTTGGTCACTAGGACTTAATACCTTCAAGATATTATTGAAAAAGTTCATTTTTCCATTAAAAACCCATTGTTACACTTCAAGACTGCCTACTATCAAAACCACTGATCTGACTTTAATCATAAATAATATACATATTTTTCATTCTCTATGCACATGCCAGAATGATGTCAGTATTGCGTAATTGTTTTAAGTTATGGGCCCAAACATAATGCACTTTGTAAAAAATCAAGAAATATATTTACTCCCTTAACAAGGGGATTGCTGAAGCTAGAGATTTTTTGTCAGGGATGTAACATTATTCAATCAAGATTCAATTGAATACCCAAAATTAGTTCTGAATTTTTCAAATTTTATAAGTTATTATTATAAATGTAAAATTAGTAACTTAAATTTTGCCCAACTTTGACCATGGCACGTTTGTTTCCTGTGAGCACTGTTGATATAATTTTCATATCATGCACACATAAGGATTTCAGCTTTTAAGTTTAGAAAGCTGAAAGAAATTGGCCAAAAATTGTAGCTTTTATTAATGTTTTTATGAGACCCTGTCAGACTTTGGCTCTCTCAAGCCCCTCTTGAGTCACCTGTATGTTGACCTTGTTGAACTTTCAGCAAATTATGCATGCTTGAGGCGAGGCATACAGGGGAATCCAGGCAGCTTATGGCCAGCCACAGTTGATCCAGGTGTCCAACCCAACTCATCTAGTAGTTTTAACCAACTACATAACAATAAACAATAAATTAATAAATTTTTATTGGTTTTTAATAAAAAAAATTAAAGAAAAATAGAAAAGGAATTTGTTAGTTTATAATAACAGGAAATTAAGTTGCAGTTACTGATGATATAAGAATCTTGTATTGATGGATAGAATGTCACGTATTCCAAATAACAACATGCAGTCACCTATGGTATTTTTCAGTTCAATTTTAATGATAAAGAAGTAAATCATATCATTGATTACTAATCATTAGGGATCACATGATGGAAATTAATGATAGACAAAGATGCAGTTGATAATATTAATCTAGATTCCTGCTGTGTCTAGTGTGTACATTGATGTGAAATTAGTCCAAAATGAATTTATTACAGTTATTTTTTAATATAAATAAAAGCCATAAAACCAGGTACTTGTGATCATTATTTAAATGTGTGAATTTTGTATATTCTGGATTCTCAACATCATTGTTTGGTGAATACTGAATAAATACCAGACATGGTGCGTATACTTTGTAATTGTATTTAAATACGAATATGATTATGTACTCCATTATAAAATTCTTGCATAAAGAATGGGAATTCAGGTAAAAATGAAAGTATATGAATACCAGTGCAAATACTTTCAAAATGTATTCATGAATGCATTCATGAATATATTCTTTAATATTATTTTAATAATCATTTCAGTTATATTTCATTTTAAAAAATCATATGATTCTCTTATTATTTTTAATAAAAATTATATTTGGGACAATATTTGTAATTTTGTTTAATTAATAGTTAAACCCTTATATATTCTGCTTATAAGTTATATGGCCAAGTCAAAATCTGTGTGACAATAATACTCCATTTGTTAATAAAATAAATGAAATCAATCCTCTTCCCTGTCTCCAAAGGTACTATCAAAATCATACATAAGCTAAACAACAACTCATAATACAGCTTATATTTATTACCACACAAAACCAGCATGTGCCTCATTTCTAAATAATATTTTTAATCATATATAACAGCTGAGCGTCGTGACCCATAGGTCCCTTGTTGAAGAAATCAATTTTCTTTTAAATGATTTTAACAAATATAATTGAACCCATCAGTATGCTTAAATTATTATAAAATATGAAGCACATTATGGATAGATAAAGACACAATTAAAAATTGTGAAATCTAAATCAAGTATTATTTTCGGATATTTATTGTTTTGCAGATTTAAAAGATATATTTTTGTGGTAAAAAATAAATAAACATTTGTATGCATGATGTGGTGTTATCTGACAAGATTGAGATTTATGATGATGCAATTGAGAATTATGAATCAACTTTTATATTCAGATATATATGTTAAATTGGAAATGTATAGAAATATAAACTTAAACTAGAAAATAATTGATGTGATAAAAAAATGAGGATTTAATACAAACATTTGTTCATTATTTTCCTGCCTCAGCAGAATTTGAGATCAGGCTTTGTTTGCCCAGTTTTATGTTGTTAATTAGCTATATTTCAACTGTATACATTTCATAAAAAAAAATACATATATATTTAATAATATATATTATACAAAAAAATAGATTCAATTGAACAAATGTGTAAACTACTGAAATGTCAACAGTTATTCGAAAAACCAACTAATGATCATGGTAATAGTACAGATCATTTTTTCACAAACTGCTCACATGCTTTAGTTTCAACATTAGGAAACAGGTCAGGTCACAAAATATTTTTTGCAACAATTTCTTGCTCATCAATACAAACCAATCATATAAACCAACCATGGCCTTTATTACCTCTTCCTCTTACACTTTATCTCCATTTGATATTATTTTAGATTTTTACCTTCAAGGGTAACGTCAGCTGAGCACAGTGACCCATAGGTCCCTTGTTTTTGTCAGGGATATAACATTATTTAATCAAGATTCAATTGTATACCCAAAATTAGTTCTGAATTTTTTAGCATAAATATAAAATCAGTACCTTAAATTTTGCCTAATTTTGATCATGGCATGTTTGTTTCCAGTAAGCACTGTTGATACAATTTTCATATCATGCAGAAATAAGGATTTCAGCTTGTTAGTATTGAAAGTTGAAAGAAATTGGTGAAAAAACTGTAGGTTTTATGAAAGTTTTTATGAGACCATGTCAGACCCAGGCTCTACCCAGCCCCTCTTCATTCACCTGTATGTCCTCAAGTTGACCTTTCAGGCCAATTATGCACGCTTGACGCTGGGCATATACTTGCAGCTGGGCAGCTTACTGCTGGCCATAGCTGATCCAGGTTTTCAATAAAGCTCATTTATTAGTTGTTTAGACCAACAGCATAACAATAAACAATGAATAAATAAATTTTTATAGGTCTATAATAACAACTTTAAAAATAATCAATAGAAAAGGAATTTGACAGTTGATGAGTAACACTAACAGGAAATTATCTTGCAGTTACTGATGTTTTATGGATTTTGTATGGATGGATGAAAATGTATTCCAAGTAACACCATTGAGTCACCTATGGTATTTTTCTTTTCAATTTTAATAATGAAAAAAAAAAAATAATAAAATTATATTGTTCTATACTAGGAAATTAATGATTGACAAAGATGCAGTTGATAATATAAATCTAAATTCCCAGGTCTTTTCCAAGTGTTTCATCTTGTTAATTTATATTTATTTCAAATTTAAAAAAAAGTTAAAATATGTCAAAATTTTTAAATTTTACTCGGACAAGTACTGATTAAAGATGTCAATATGTTTCACTTATGACATTCAGACACGTGGCTGTAACAGCTGTCACAAGACTATGTAAATAATCAAAATTTATATTACTGGTTCATATATTTCAGTTAATAAAATTAAACTTGCACATCTCATTTTCTCCTTGTATAATTTATAGGGTATTCTTATCCTTGGGTTTATTTTTTACACATATAATGGTTTCATAGCTGAGATACTTCAGATTTTTTTTGTGATACATTTTTTTAAATAAAAAATTTGAATATGATAAAAAATCAGATCTTAGACAAGTTCTCATTATGATTTCTGTAATGTTAATAATTGTCATAAGACTCTTGCTTTGTCTAGTGTGTAGATTGATGTGAAGGTAGTCCAAAGTGAATATTATAGTTTTATTTTTGAATATAAATAAAATTCATAAAACCAGGTACTTATGATCATTATTTTAATTTGTGATATTTGTTTATTCTGGATTCACAAGAACTTTGTTTGGCTGAAACTGAATAAATACCAGACATGGTGCAGTACTTTGCAAATGTATTTGAATGCAAATATGAATATGTACTCCATAATTTCATGTATAAGGATAGGAATACAGGTAAAAAGGAAAGTGTTTGAATACAAATGCATTCATGAATATATTCTATAATATTATTTTAATAATCATTTATTTCAATAGTATTATTTAAAAATCTTTGATGAAAAAAACATGATACTGTTATTATTTTTAATTTAAATTATATTTGACATAATATTTATTATTAATTTTTAATAAATAGTTAACTTTTCAAATAATTCTGCTGCAATGTAGGTAAAGTTTTATGGCCAAGTCAAAACCTATGTAATAATAGCACACCATTTTCAACTGTAAATAATATTAATGACATCAATCCTCTTCCCTGTCTCCAAGGATATTATCAAAATCTTACATAACTTGCGTTAAACACCATCAACTTATATTAGAGCTTATATTACTTCACAAAACCAGCCTTTGCCTACCTCCTCTTCCAAATTATATTTTGTGATCATATATAACAGCTGAGCGCCATGACCCATGGGTCCCTTGTTTATTCTTCATTTTCCTTCAAATAGCAGTACCTCGGGTAGGGTATTTTCACCAATAAAATTCTTCAGTGTCCATGTCATATAATATCTTGCCTTTAATTAAGAAACCTAATGATTCATATAAACTATGAAAAATGAAGAAATTGTTTTTTTTTGTGTCCAGCAAAAAAATCAACTCTCATACAACTTTTTATCCCAAGAAGGAAATATGTTCTGGTACTATTTCAGAATATTTCGAGCCCTGCTGGGTGACAAGTGATCCATGATATAAACTTATAATTGTATAAGAATATATGTATGTTTTGTGTTGCAGCAGAGACCAGGTACCGATGAACACATCACCAGTCACATATCCTTACCGTAAAACAGTATGAAAAGTGTAAAAACAGTATGAAAGAAGTATAGAGTTTGCTGTATGACAAAAGTAGAATAGCAGTATAAAGTTGCAGCAGGAAAGTAGTATAGGACCGGTGCTATAATAAGTGCACAAGAGCAGCAGGAAAGTAGTAGGAAAACAGTATGTTGGAGTGTTTCAAATATTTAAATGAGCTGAGCAGTATGTTTGCAGTAGCATCAAAGCACCAGGAAAGCAGTATGAAAACAGTATCAAAGCAGTGTTTCTAATATTTAAATTAGCTGAGCAGTATGCTTGTAGTATACACATCCAGCTGGATCTGGGCCTTACATATGAAAGCAGTATGCAGATGCAGCATGAAAGCAGTATAACTGCAGTATGGAAAAAGTAGGCATGCAGCATACTTGCAGTATGCAAAATGTATGGTTTCAGTATGGTATCTTGTATATTTGCAGTATTATTATAGTAGAAATAACAGGGTGTTGTTATTAAATTCCAGAAACAAGTCCTATATGATTTACATCAAAATAGGTTTGTTTCATATGTACTACATTTATAATATTAACAGAATGCCTGCCAAAGAGCCTTGTGTGGTAAAAAACTAAACAACAAGGTTATAAAACGAAAAAATCTTTTGAATAGCAATAAAGAAAATATATGGTCTGGTGGAATATTTAAAATTATTTAAATACATATGAAATATAACAATACACCTTTGAGGCAGCTTTTGAAAAAGCTAATGGTTCAACTTGATTTTATTCATAATTTAAACCAAATGGGCAAGAAGATGTCATTTATGGGTGAAAATTTGCTGTGTTTTGCTATATGAACATGTTATTTATGCCAACTTCTTGAACTATAAACTATGTAGTACAAACTTACTAATGGTAGTAACATAAATAGCCTCTCCTGGTCCTCCCTGTTTTCCATCAAGTGATTGTATGTTCTAATTAATCTAATGAGTCCTCTGAACATGCTGGGTCTGTTGAATGTTACTCTTACTTGAGCTCCTTGGCACAGATTTTCATATTTTTACAAGAGCTAACAAAGCACATATTTCCAAATTTTGCAAAGATGGATGCTTTTCCCTCCCAAATCAGTTCAGCCAATCACAACAGCAGAAGACAGGAAGTTGCAATATGAAAGCAACAGATGAAATGTACATATATACGAGAAAGCTGAGGCAGAGGGAAAGCAGTATGACAGTAGTAGAGCATTACCTGTGATAAAATGTCAGCAACATGATGGAAGTATGAACATAAAAGCAACAAAAATATCACAGCATGAAAGCAGTACAGGAAATATTGAAGAAACCACTGACAGAGGGAAAGCAGTATGAATATAGTACAGGATTACCAGTGATTAAGTATTAACAGCATGAAAGCAGTAGGAACATAAAAGTTACTTAGGGATCACAGCATGGAAGCAGTATACACTGAAAAGCTGCTGCTAGGAAGCAGTAGAAGAGTAGTGTGGTCCATGTATCAGCTTCTGACAAAGTAGTAGTACTGCAGTATAGTGCCAGCATGATTGCAATATATACTGTAAGTTGCAGTATATACTGTTTTATGGTAAGGGTATGTATATTTTGTAGTGTAGCATAAACAAGGTACCAAAGATCACATCACCTGTCATATGTATGTGTTTTGTGTTGCAGCATAGACAAAGTACCAAAGATCACATCACCTGTCCGATATATGTATGTCTTGTGTTGTAGCATAACCAAGGCACCAAAGATCACATCACCTGTCCTATATATGTATGTTTTGTGTTGCAGCATAGACAAAGTACCAAAGATCACATCACCTGTCCGATATATGTATGTCTTGTGTTGTAGCATAACCAAGGCACCAAAGATCACATCACCTGTCCTATATATGTATGTTACCAAAGATCACATCACCCGTCCTATATATGTATGTTTTGTGTTGCAGCATAGACAAGGTACCAAAGATCACATCACCTGTCCTATATATGTATGTTTTGTTCTGCAGCATAGACAAAGTACCAAAGATCACATCACCTTTCCTATATATGTATGTCTTGTGTTGCAGCATAACCAAGGCACCAAAGATCACATCACCTGTCCTATATATGTATGTTACCAAAGATCACATCACCCGTCCTATATATGTATGTTTTGTGTTGCAGCATAGACAAGGTACCAAAGATCCCATCACCTGTCCTATATATGTATGTTTTGTGTTGCAGCATAGACAAGGTGTACGAAAGATCACATCACCTGTCCTATACACGTATGTTTTGTGTTGCAGCATAGACAAGGTACCAAAGATCACATCACCTGTCCTATATATGTATGTTTTGTTCTGCAGCATAGACAAAGTACCAAAGATCACATCACCTTTCCTATATATGTATGTCTTGTGTTGCAGCATAACCAAGGCACCAAAGATCACATCACCTGTCCTATATATGTATGTTACCAAAGATCACATCACCCGTCCTATATATGTATGTTTTGTGTTGCAGCATAGACAAGGTACCAAAGATCACATCACCTGTCCTGGTTATTCATGGAACAGAGGATGAAGTGATTGACTTCTCTCATGGATTGGCCATTTATGAACGTTGTCCCCGCACAGTGGAACCTCTATGGGTAGAGGGAGCAGGGCATAATGATGTGGAACTTTATGGACAATACCTGGAGAGACTGAAACAGTTCATTAGTGTGGAATTACCCATCAATTGACAAACAGCCCCCCCTGGCGATGCAAGGGACACTGTTGCTCCAGAAGGCCCAGCACCTCAAATGAAAGAGCACTAGGATCTCTGTTGAAGAAATTAAACATGCAGTTTTCAGTTTTTGAAGTTGAACTGGGTAACAAATGTTTTGATTTTGCATTTAGTCTTTGTAAAATTTGTCATTTATGTTAAGTGAAAATGTAATATGTATAGTTTCCTGTTTAATTATGTTGAATGCAAAACTGTTTTAAACAAAAAGTAAATTACTTTTGTGATGTGGTAATTCAAATATTGAATTATTTTAAAAAAATAAATTGGTGAAAGTTAGGCTCATATTAGCATGACCTCCAGTGATAGACAGGACTTCTTTGGTAAAGGGAATTCATGACTTGTTTGCCAGGGGGATGGTAGTTGGTATGCTGTTTATTACTTTTGTATTGTATACTTCAAGATATTTAGTTAGATACTTGTAGCTGCTGGTGCTCTATCCTTGGTGGGATGGTTTCATTACATTGTTCAAAGATGACAGGACCTTTGTTAGGTAAATGGTCTCATAGACATTTCTAGTCACCAATAGCTGTTCCCTTGTTTGTTTCTAAAACAATCTGTGTTCCTAGCCACTGAACAGACTTGTAGATTTTAATTTTTTTATGATACTTGAAAATATTGAAGTGAACTTATGTTATTATTCATTGATTAACACTGACTTGTTAAAACATTGATGATAGACAAGTGACAAGAAACCAGATGGGGCCATAGTCAGACCATCTGGTTATGATTGCATAACCAGAAGTAATTGATTTTAGCATAATATTGCGTTGTTGTTCTATTCAAAACAAAAATCTTTTGATATGGGTAAATAATACTCTCAAGCTCTCTGAAATAACATTTGTGTTGCAATCAGGTTTCTTTTTCATGACTGTCAACCACTCCACTTCCTTATTAAAGATTTTTTAGCTCAGATGACTCAATCACTCTTTGTCCATCTGTCTGTTTGTTTACAATGCACAAATCGTAACTGCTGGACCAAGGAACTTCTAACTGAAAACCCATGGAGGTCCATAAAAATTCTCTTTGGAAACCTGAAATTAGGTCACTGTGACCTATATCCTCCAAGCTATTGGGCTCAGAAGTACCTCCTAGAAAAATTGTAACCATTAGACCTAGAAACTTCTAACTGTACATCCAGGGAGATCCTTAAGGCCAATCTCCTGGGAAACCTGAAATTATTTTGAAAACTACAGGCTGAAAACATTATTTTGAGCACCCAGTCAGCCAGATGGGGCACAAATTGTATCCCCTAGGCCTAGAATATTCTTATAAATGAGTTTTATACAAGATAATAAATCTCCTTGGAAACATGAAATTAGGTCACTGTGACCTTTATCCTACGAGCTTTGGTGCTCAAAAGTACCCCCCAGAATAATTTAAAATTTGATACAAAAGCTCCAATATCTGAATAAATAATGCATTGATTGCCATGATTCTTTCCATGCATATTGTTCATGGACTGTTCCATCATTTCCTGAAGACTGGTGGCGCCACCTATATTATTCATAATTTTAAGGCATTTTTATACGCCCGTCATATGACAGAAGTATTATGGGATACCCATAATACCCATGGTATTATGATGGATTTTCACCAAACAAGCCATAACTACTTACCACTATCTTATCTCGCCTGAGTTTGATTATAGGCAAAATCCACGCATATTTAATAAGGTCATGGGTCACTAGGCTACTTTGTGTTGTCGCCGTGAAAACTTTCGAAGAATATTAAGGATTTTGATAAAACTCATTAGAAATGTTAATCAATAAAATATCTCCCCTAAGTTTGATTTCCAGCAAAATCCATGTATATTTTAACGAGGTTAGAGGTCACCGCACATTTGACACACTGTGGTGACTTAACAAAAATCCTATGGATTTTCATGAAACTCAATTTTACATATTTACCAATAGAGTTTTTCTAGACTGTTTAATTCTCAGAAGATTTCACGCATATTTAATGAGGTCAGAGGTTACCAAGCTGCTTTGTAGTGTCATGATTATAGCTACTTTGTGCTGTCGCCAGGATAACTTACGAAGAATACGAAGGATTTTGATAAAACTCATCAGAAATGTTAATCAATAAAAATCTCCCCATAGTTTGATTTCCAGCAAAATCCATGCATATTTAATGAGGTCAGAGGTCACCACACTTTGGAGCTATGAAATCCTATGGATTTTCCTAAAACTCAATATACATATTTACCAATGAAGCTTTTCACCTGAATTACCTTCTCATCAAAATTCACGCATACTGAATGAGGTCAGAGGTCACCTGATACACGACAGGCTTATTATGCACGTTTGAGGTGCTCTTTTTAACTCAGCTGACTATAAGTCATCTGAGCTATAGTCGTGGTCCATTGTCCGTCCTTCTGTCCGTCTACCCGTCTGTCCGTCCGTAGATGTGGCACGTTTTGAAACCCTAAGACCTAGGAATCCAAAATTTGGCATAATGTTAGATGTCCCCAAGATCTCCTACCAAGCCGAAAACTGGGTCTTTGCGACTTCGTTCCTTTGAGAAATTAAGGAAAAACCTCAATTCTTTATTAAAATCCTATTTTCACACTTCAGGACTGCCTAATATCGAAACCACTCATCTGTTTTTCCTCATATTTACCATAAATAATCCTCTATATGGTTCCTATGTACATTCCAGAAATTAGGTCTGTATTATATAATTAAAAAAGTTGTGGGCCCAAACATGCATTTTGTAAATAATCAGGTAAGAAATTTGATCACTTAATACAAAACTTGTTAAAGCTAAGCACTTTTTTTCCAGTAATATAACTTTTATTAATCAAAATTAAATTGTATACCCAAAATTAGAACAAAATCTTTTAAATTTTTTAAAATATTAGCAAAAATAAAAAATTGGTACCTTTAATTTTGCCCAACTTTGACCATGGCACGTTTATTCCCTGTAACTGCTGTGGATTTAATTTTCAATGCATGTTTTTATTAGCATTTCACCTGTTAACATAAAAAATTTGAAACCACTTGATCAAAAACTGTAGATTTTATTTAAGTTTTCAAGCACCATGTCACATATTGTTTACATAAAGCTAGTGTAATGCAGCTCCCCAGCTTCAGCTCTCAGTTCCTAAAATTTGGCATACAATTAGATGTCTCCAAAATCCCCTACCATGCCAAGAATTTGTTACTAGGACTTAATTCCTTCGAGATATTAATGAAAAACTTCATTTTTCCATTAAAAACCCATTGTTACACTTCAAGACTGCCTAATATTAAAACCACTGATCTGACTTTAAACATATATAATATTTATATTTTTCTATACATTCTCTATGCACATGCCAGAAATGATGTCAGTATTGCGTCATTGTTTTAAGTTATGGGCCCAAACATAATGCACTTTGTGAAAAATCAAGAAATATATTTACCCCCTAACAAGGGGATTGCTGAAGCTAGAGATTTTTTGTCAGGGATGTAACATTATTTAATCAAGATTCAATTGAATACCAAAAATTAGTTCTGAATTTTTCAAATTTATAAGTTATTAGTATAAATATAAAATTGGTACCTTAAATTTTGCCCAACTTTGACCATGGCACATTTGTTTCCTGTGAGCACTGTTGATATAATTTTTCATATCATGCACACATAAGGATTTCAGCTTTTTAGTTTAGAAAGCTGAAAGAAATTGGCCAAAAATTGAAGCTTTTATTAATGTTTTTATGAGACCATGTCAGACCTTGGATCTCTCCAGCCCCTGTTGAGTCACCTGTATGTTGACCTTGTTGAACTTTCAGCAAATTATGCATGCTTGAAGCGAGGCATTCACTGTGGCAGCCAAGCAGCTTATGGCCAGCCACAGTTGATCCAGGTGTCCAACCAAACTCATCTATTAATTTTAACCAACAACATAACAATAAACAATAAAATAATAAATTTTTATTAATTTTTAATAACAAATTAAAGAAAAATAGAAAAGGAATTTGTTAGTTTATAATAACAGGAAATTAACATGCAGTTACTGATGATATAAGAATCTTATTTCGATGGATAGAATGTCACATATTCCAAATAACACCATGCAGTATTTTTCAGTTCAATTTTAATGATAAAAAAGTAAATCATATTTTTCATTACTAATCATTAGGGATCATATGAAGGAAATTAATGATAGACAAAGATGCAGTTGATAATATTAATCTAGATTCCTACTGTGTCTAGTGTGTACATTGATGTGAAATAAGTCCGAAATGAATATATTACATTTATTTTTTTTTAATATAAATAAAAGCCATAAAACCAGGTACTTATGATCATTATTTAAATGTGTGAATTTTGTATATTCTGGATTCTCAACATCATTGTTTGGTGAAAACTATATAAATACCAGACATGGTGCAAATACTTTGCAATTGTATATTTAAATACGAATATGAATTTGTACTCCATTATAAAATTTCTTGCATAAAAAATGGGAATTCAGGTAAAAATGAAAGTATATGAATACCAGTGCAAATACTTTCAAAATGTATTCATGAATGCATTCATGAATATATTCTTTAATATTATTTTAATAATCACTTCAGTTATATTTCATTTTAAAAAATCATACGATTCTCTTATTATTTTAAATAAAAATTATATTTGGGACAATATTTGTAATTTTTTTTCAATAAACTCTTAAACTCTTATATTATATGTGCTGGTTATATGACCAAGTCAAAATCTGTGTTACAATAGTACTCCATTTGTTAATAAAATAAATGAAATCAGTCCTCTTCCCTGTCTCCAAAGGTACTATCAAAATCATACATAAGCTAAACAACAACTCATAATACAGCTTATATTTATTACCACACAAAACCAGCATGTGCCTCATTTCTAAATAATATTTTTTTATCATATAGAACAGCTGAGGGCCGTGACCCATAGGTCCCTTGTTTTCCTGTAAGTACTGTGGATCTAATTTTCACAGCATGTACACATAAGGATTTAATCTGTCAAAATCTGAAATTTGAAAATAAAAGCTGCAAAATTAGGCTAGTTATTGAATTTTTTTGGAGGCTCTTGTTGTATTCCCTTACATTGTCAAGTAGTCCACTGTGGTCACTGTTGGTCATTCAGTGCAGCTCTCTATGCTCCTAAGGTTGTTGGCATAATGTTAGATGTCCCGAAGGTCTCCTACCAAGCTGAAAACGGGGTCTTTCCGACTTTGTTCCTTTGAGAAATTAAGGAAAAACCTTAATTATTTATTAAAAACCTATTTTCACATTTCAGGACAGCCTAACTACGACACCACTCACCTGTTTTTCCTCATATTTACCATAAATATTCCTCTATATAGTTCCTATGTACATGCCAGAAATTAGGTCTGTATTGTATGATTTAAAAAAAGTTATGGGCTCAAACATAATGCATTTTGTAAAAAATCAGGAAAGATATTTGATCACTCAACACAAAACATTTTAAAGCTATGGAATTTTTTTCCAGTAATATATCTTTAATTAATCAAAATTAAATTGTATACCCAAAATTAGATCAAAATCTGTTAAATTTTTTAAAATATTAGCAAAAATATAAAATTGGTACCTTAAATTTTGCCTAAATTTGACCATGGCATGTTTTTTTCTTATAAGTACATTTGATTTAATTTTCACAGCCGGTTTACATATGGATTTAATCTGATGAATTTTGAATTTGAAAGTATAAGCTTAAAAATAGTCTAGCTATTGAAGTTTTTTAGAAGCCTTAATGTATTTGTATTTTCTAGCATCATGACCCTACTTTTGTTTACCTGGTAATCAAAAATTGGCATAATGTTAGATGTTATTGTAAATATTCATATTCTTCCATACATTTCCTATGTACATACAAAAATTTAGGTCAGTATTGCATAATTTGTTGAAGTTATAGGCCCAAACATAATGCACCTTGTAAAAAATGAGGATATATATTTACTCACTTAACATCAGAATGGCTGAGACTTTTTTTCAGGAATATAACATCATTTAATCAAGATTCAATTGTATACCGAAAATTAGATCTGAAATTTGCAATTTTTTTAAGTTATTAGCATAAATATAAAATCAGTACCTGAAATTCTGCCCAACTTTGGCCACGGCACGAATTTTTCCTGTAAGTACTGTGGATGTTATTTTCACAGCATGTACACATAAGGATTTAATCTGTTAAAATCTGAAATTTGAAAATAAAAGCTGCATAATTAGGCTAGTTATTGAATTTGTTTGGAGGCTCTTGTTGTATTCCCTTATATTGTCAAGCAGTCCACTGAGGTCACTGTAGGTCATTCAGTGCAACTCTCTATGGTCCCCAGGCTGTTATGTAATCCCATCACTGGGCTGGGCCGGGGCAGCCCTCTCTCTTGATGAGCTTGATCAGGCTGCCAGCATAAATACCACAGGGAGCCTTTCTTTCTCCCCCCCCCCCCCCATTCTGTTGACAGACCTGTACTCTAAACAAGATGATTCTTATAATTTCACATTTTTTCAGCGAGGAACAGTAACAACAGAGACCCCTCCCTGACCCACCGCTTCAATACACAGGGACTAATATACAAGACAAAGCTTATAATTTTGATGTTAAAAAAATTCTTTTTGTTGAGACTTGGACAATTTTGATTTTTTTAAAAGAAAAAAATGTTCAGGAGTTTAATCCTAATATTCAAATATGGTAAAATATTAGGACTTAATGTAAGTGCTAACTGACAAGATTTAAGAAGATATAAATACTTGGTAGCATTTCATTCATATCTCTTAAAGTTGGCGGGGCCTAGGTGTGAATAACACTGTTAAACCTAGTTTTTAAAATTAGGAATATTGGTCAAACTTTGTGGGATTAATTTTTAACTCATATGGCCATATATTTAACTTTTGAAAAATTAATTATCTTCACACATTATTGTATCCCCAGACAAAGTTGGGATACTATGGTTTCACGACGGTCCCGCCACCGCCGCCGCCGCAGAAAAACCTTGTGAGCAGGATAACTCAAAAAATATTTCACTGATCTTTTTCAAACTTTACATTTGTATAGATATAGGGAAGGGGACGAAGCCTATTTAAAATGGGGTCATGACCTATGCTAGGAGAGTGACCTTGACCTTGAATAGGTCCATTTTTGCTGAAAATAACACAAATTCTTAAATATCTCAAGTAAGCTTGCATGGACTGGTCCAAAAATCAAGGTGACCGAAGATCTTGGATAGCCTTGTGATATACCGGAAACTGGTGGCGCCACCTATTATCCTTTTCTTGTTTTTATGCCTTTTAATACCCCTATAATTGCCACTTGACAGTACTGTAAGCATTATAAGTCAAAAACTAATGGACAGATTTCTTTCATATTATGCACATGTACAGAGATGGGTTATGGGATGAGGTCTATTTACATTTGGGTCATGACCATTACCATGAGAGTGGCATTGACCTTTAATGTGTCCATATTTGGTGAAAATCACACACCTCTTATGATATCTCCAGTGTTGATAGCCGTATGGATTTCAAACGTGACTTATGTATGGCCCACCACTAAAGTAAGAACCCTATAGGTTCTAGGACCATGAGGTCAAAGGTCAAGGTCACTGGACTTGCATCTTAAAAGATACTGTGGATGCATTTTAAGCCAAACTTTCATCCCAGGTCTTCTATCTTGAATATATAGCTCACTTGCCAATAGTGGATGATCCATATCAATTTTGGGGTCACAAGGTCAAAGGTCAAGGCCACAGGAGCTATCTGTCAAAAAATAGTTTCTGGATGATAATTCCTGCTTTTATTGATGTATTGATTTTAAACTTGACTTATATATGTCCCATTGAAAAAGCAAGACTCCAGTTGATTTTGGGGTCATGAGGTCAAAGGTCAAGGTCACAGGACACATCTTTAAAAAGATTGTAAATGCATTTTCAGCCAAACAATTCATCTCAGATCTTTCATCTTGCATATATAGTTCACCTGCCAAGAGTGGATGATCCCTATCAATTTTGAGGTCACAAGGTCAAAGGTGAAGGTCACAGGAGCCATCTGTCCAAAAATTAGTTTCTGGATGATAATTCCTGCTTTTATTGATGCATGGATTTCAAACTTGACTTGTATGTGTCCCATTGGAAAAGCAAGACCCGAATTAATTTTTGGGGTCAAGAGGTCAAAAGTCAAGGTCACAGGACACATCTTTAAAAAGATTGTGGATGCATTTTCAGCCAAACATTTAATCTCAGACATTTCATCTTGCACATACAGTTCCTCTGTGAATAGAGGAAGATGCCTGTCAATTGTGAGGTCACAAGGTCAAAGGTGAAGGTCACAGGAGCCATCTATCCAAAAGTTAGTTCCTGAGATGATAATTCAAGCTTGGATTACTATATGGATTTCAAACCTGACATATATGGCCCATCAATAAATCTAGACCTCTATTGATTTATATATAAAATTGGATGATCAATATCAATTTTGGGGTCACAAGGTCAAAGGTCAAGGCCACAGGAGCCATCTGTCAAAAAATTAGTTTCTGGATGATAATTCCTGCTTTTATTGATGTATAGATTTCAAACTTGACTTATATTTGTCCCATTGAAAAAGCAAGACCCCAATTGATTTTGGGGTCATGAGGTCAAAGGTCAAGGTCACAGGACTAACATCTTCAAAATGATTGTGGATTGATAGATGGAAGAAACAATAATTGCTTGCCAAGTGTCAGTTTATGCTGCTAAAAATGGGGGCCTTTTCTTAAAGGGGGGTGGGGCGTATTATGTCTGGGGATACTCTGGCACCTGCGGTGCCAAGAAATATCTAGTTTGTTTATGAAATGGAACTTTTATATGACACTTACCGTAACCCCATTTTTCCCCTTGGTGCATCACTAAATGGTTTCAGGCCAAAGGTTTCATTTATTACACAGTCCATATGCTTTAGCTCATGTCCATTATTCTATAATTTACAGAGTTTCATTTAAGCTGGGCCATTTTTTCTTAGCTTTTCAAATGGTAATATACATGGAAAAACCATAAGAAATAAAAACATTTTGCAGTTACTAATATTTTCCAAAATTCAGCTGAGCGACGTGACCCATGGGTCCCTTGTTTAAATATTATGTAATTGTGAATGAACTATTTAATCCTGTAAGTATTGTTGAATTAAGTGGAAATCCTATATGTATATACACTATATTAATACAGAGATGTTGTAACTCCCATCATTCCAGCCATCCCCCCCCCCCCCCATCCCCACCACCACCACCACCACCAAGTCCTTGCATCTGGAGACTGGGGACATCAGTTATATTTCAACTGTATACATTTTATAAAATAAAAAATACATATATTTAATAATATATATTATGTCAAATAGATCCAATTGAGCAAATGTGTAAACTACTGAACTGTCAACAATTTATCAAAAAGCCAGCCAATGATCATGGTAATAATATACATCTTATGTTCACAAACTGCTCACATGCTTCAATTTTGACATTAGAGAATGCATGGTTTGGTCACAAAATATTATTTGCAACAATTTCTTACTCATCAATACAAACCAATCATGTCAACCAGCCATGGCATATATTACCTTTTCCTCTTAGACTTGTTCTCCATTTGATATTATTTTCGATTTTTACCTTCAAAGTCAACTTAAGCTGAGCACAGTGAGCGCCATGTCTTGAATGTTTACATCAAGTCATTGGTTAACAGTGTTCTAGGCTGTTACATAACACCTTCACTCTTTGCCTACTGCTTCTGTTAGTGTCTGGGTCAGGCAGTAATTACCAGAGAGCCTTTCTTTCTCCACTCTCTCTTTCCCTTTCTCTCTTTCTCTGCCAGTCTAGCTCTCCTTCTCTCTCTCTTTCTCTCTCCTGATTTATTAGATATATATGTTGATGCAATTGAAAAAATGTGAATCAACTGAAATATTCACATATATATGTTATACTCTAAATGTATAGTTACATTTTCAAACCTTGAAAAAAAATGATGTTATAAAAAAAGGAATATGTAAAAATTGTTCATAATTTCCTGGCTCAGAAGAATGGGAATTAAAATGATTTGCTTTGTTTCTCTAGCTTTCTGATTGTTTTGAATATTTAATAATTATGAATAAACTTTTTTTTTTCATGTAAGCACTGATTAATTAAATTTCATATCTTGTACGTATATGCAAGGGTATTGTAACTCCCACCATCCCCTTCCCCACCCAACTAAGTTCTTGCTCCTTGGCACTGTGAACAATAGTTCTGTTGCTATAGCATAAAATTTAATAATTTGAAGAAAATATATACAGAGAGACAGAGGCGTTGTAACTCCCATCATAACCCCTCCCCCTTCAAGTCCTTCCGCCTGTGGAGTGGGGACTTTATAGCAACTGTATACATATCATTAAATAGAAAAAAAAGTTTATTAAAAAAATTGGATCTCATTAGAAAAATGTGTAAAATGTTGAACTGTCAACAGCCTGTCAGAAAGGTATCCAATGGAAACGCATGGTCTGATCTTAAAATATTATTTGCAACAATTTCTTCAATCATATCAACCAACCATGGCCTAGATTAACTCTTTCTCTTAGACTTTATCTACATTTCATAATATTTTAGATTTCAACCTTCCAGGTGTTTAAGTACTGTTGAATGCTCCGTCTCTCTCTCTCTATCTCTTTTTCTCTCTACATCCAACCCTCCTTGCTGCCCACACTGTTTCCTATTCCGAACCCCATCCCAATGTCAGCCTCAGTAAACGAGAACAAGATGAATCAGATATATTCATATTTTTATATATTGTATAACTATTTGTTACCTATGTACAAGCCAGGAATTATGTCAATATTGTGTGATATGTAGACGTGGTGGGCATCAATATAATGTACCTTGTCAAGACGTAAGAGATATCATGTCATACAGTCACAATTCATAAATCCCCTCTTCAGCATAGTTAATCATAACATTATATCTGTCAAATTGAAATCTTGCGGACTTCCATACACTATAGATCCTTCAACAAATAGCCTTATCATCATTCTATGACTTCTTAGTGTACTGTCATTGCATTCATATTTGCTCAAATATATCCCTATTTTCAACAGCTCCCAAATAAATAAAAAATAAACCACTATATTTACTCCATATTAATCCATCAGTCAGGTTATTTTATACATCATTTACTCACATATTACATTATATTCTTTTATAATAGCCTAACATGTCCATGATATTCATAAGGTTGGTCGACTAAATATAGTATCACAATGGTGATACATTTATAGTTCAATCACGATCAGCTGAGCGCTGTGACCCATGGGTCCCATGTTTTTCTATTTTTGAGACCTTCAGATGAAGCAGTTCACCCATTAAGAGAGCACAAATTGTAACTGTTAGACCTAAAAACTTCTGAGAGCCTCTAAAAAAATCCAGGGAGGTCCCAGGCCAATTTCCTTGGAAACCTGAAATTAGGTCGTGGTGCCTATATTTTGCAAACTACAGGCTGAAAACATGTAAGAGCATCAAGTCAGCCAGATGGGACACAAATTGTATCTGCTAGGCCTAGAATCTTCTAATGTTACTACCATGGAGGTCAGGGAAAAACCTCCTTGGAAACCTAAAAATAGGTCACTGTGACCTATATTCTCCGAGCTTTTGGGCGAAAGTACCCCCCAGAATAATTAAATGTTGATACAAACGCTCCAGTATCTGAATAACTAATGCATTGATTGCCATTTTTTTATTCCATGCATATTGATCATTTAGTGTTTCATCATTTCCTAAAGATTGGTGGCACCATCTATATTTTTCTTCTAATTTTTGTGCACTTTTTTGCTTAGCTGAAAATAAGTCAACTCCCCAAACCGTTGAACGTGCAAATCCGAAATTCGACATACAGTTAGATGTCCCCAAATCTCCTACCATACAGAAAATTGGGTCCCTAGGACTTTGTTCCAACAAGATATTTAGGAAAAACTTAAATTAAAGACTACCTAACATCAAAACCATTAATCTGTTTCTGATCATATTTTATATACATATTTCTCTGTATATTTCCTATGTACAAACCAGAAATTAGGTCAGTATTGTGTAATTTCTTGAAGTTATTGGCCCATACATAATGCACTTTGTAAAAAGTCAGGAAATATATTTACTCACTTAACATGAGAATTGTTAAAGCTAGAGACTTTTTTCACAGATTTTACTTTATTTAATCAAGATTCAATTGTATACCCAAAATTAGATCTGAATTCTGCAAGTTTTTTAATTTATTAGCTTAATAAAAAATCAGTACTTTAAATCTGCCCAAATTTGGGCAAAGCATGTTTTTTCCTGTAAGTATTGTGAATTTAATTTTTACAGCATGTTTTCATGAGCATTTCATCTGTTAAAATCTGAAATTTGAAAATAAAAGCTCCAAAATTAGGCTATTTATTGAATTTTTAGCTCAGCTGACTATAAGTCATCTTAGCTATAGACGTGGTCCTTTGTCCGTCTTGCCGTCCAGACGTCCATTAACAGGGCACATTTTGATACCGTTGGACGTACAAAGCGGAAATTAGGCATACAGTTAGATTTCCCAAATATCTCCTAATTTAATGAAAACTGGTTCATCATTGGACTTCGTTCCTTTGAGAAATTAAGTGAAAACCTCTGTTTGCCAGTAAAAGCCTATTGTTACTTTTCAAAACTGCCCACTATGAAAACCACTGGAGTTATTGTATTCATGTTTGATATATATAACCATTCCTGCTTATATTTCCTTTGTATATGCCATAAATTAGTTCAATATTGTGTAAATTGATGAAGTAAACGGCTCAAACATATTGCACTTTGTCAAAAATCAGGAAATATGACTCGCCTAACAAGATAATTGCTGAAGCTAGAGGCTTTTTTCCCAAGGATAAAACTTAATTTAATCAAAATCAAATTATTGCCAGAAATCAGATCAGAATTTTTATACATTTTTTAAGTTATTAGCATTATTTTAAAATAAGTACCTTAAATTTGGCCCTACTTTAAGCATAGCACATTTTTTAGCTCAACTGAATGTAAGTCATCTGAGCTATAGTTGTGGTCCACGGTCTCTTGTCCGTCCTGCCGTCTCTCCGCAAGACAGGCATGTTTTGACACCATTGGACCTACAATTCTGAAATTCAGCATACAGTTAGATATCCCTATGTTCTCTTACCAAACCCAAAACCCAAACCAAAAGGTTGTCTGTGACTTTGTTTCTTCGAGAAATTAAGGAAAAACTTCCAATTTTTAGCTCAGCTGACTATAAGTCTTCTGAGCTATAGTCGTGGTCCATTGTCCGTCTGTCTGTCCGTCCGTCCGTCCGTCCGTCAGTAGATGTGGCACGTTTTGAAATCGTAAGACCTAGGAATCAAAAATTCTGTATAGTGTTAGATGTCCCCAAGATCTCCTACCAAGCCGAAAACTGGGTCTTTGCAACTTTGTTCCTTTGAGAAATTAAGGAAAAACCTCAATTTTTTATTAAAAACCTATTTTCACACTTCAGGGCTGCCTAATATCAAAACTACTCATCTGTTTTTCCTCATATTTACCATAAATATTCCTCTGTATAGTTCCTATGTACATGCCTGGAATAATGTTTGTATTATATAATTTAAGAAAGATATGGGGCCAGAACATAATGCATTTTGTAAAAAATCAGGAAAGATATTTGATCACTTAACACAAAACTTGTTAAAGCTATGGACTTTTTTTCTATTTACTCCCTTAACAAGGGGAAAGCTGAAGCTAGAGAATTTTGTCAGGGATGTAACATTATTTAATCAAGATTCAATTGAATACCCAAAATTAGTTCTGAATTTTTAAAATTTTCTAAGTTATTAATATAAATATAAAATTAGTACCTTAAATTTTGCCCAACTTTGACCATTTCACTTTTGTTTCATGTGAGCTCTGTTTATATAATTTTCATATCATGCACACATAAGGATTTCAGCTTTTTAGTTTAGAAAGCTGAAAGAAATAGGCCAAAAATTGTAGCTTTTATTAATGTTTTTATGAGACCATGTCAGACCTTGGATCTCTCCAGCCACTCTTGAGTCACCTGTATGTTGTCCTTGTTGAACTTTCAGCAAATTATGCACGCTTGAGGCGAGGCATATACTGGGGCAGCAAGGCAGCTTATGGCCAGCCACAGTTGATCCAGGTGTCCAACCAAACTCATCTAGTAGTTTTAACCAACAACATAACAATAAACAATAAATTAATCAATTTTTTGAAACCGTAAGACCTAGGAATCCAAAATTCAGCATAATGTTAGATGTCCCCAAGATCTCCTACCAAGCCGAAAACTGGGTCTTTGTTATCAGACGTCGGTGCTATGTTGGGGTATTTTCCAGTGCGTTTTAACATCTGACGTTCGGGTTTTAGTCGATGCCGAAACATTGCGTCAGCTCTGTTGATGAGTGTCAGTCCGCTGGGCGGTGCAACGAAAAAAAAAAACACAACAAAAACAAATCTATCCAGTCTCTTTAATTGCAGTGAACTGCAAAAACGAACTGTTTTCCAGTGAATCGTCACTGTACTTGTGAACTGTGACAGAAACATCGTCACTTTGTGGTTGAGAAGCAGGCGTTAACAAGGTTGGTGTATATTTCAATATTTGCTCGGCGGGAAAATTCCAATTTTTAATGAGGCCATTTTCAAGGCATATATTAACCATTCAGGTAGTCCAGTTGACCATTCAGGTAGTCCAGTTGATTCAGTTGACACCACGTCACCACTTGATTTTGTTCATTTGATTTTGAAGAAATCTTTGTTTGCTTAAAATACAAGTTAAACTATGTCGGGTGATAATCAGAATTTACAAGCAGTTTTAACTTGCAAATTGGCCTTGTGTTCGAACTTAGAAGCGTAATGACTCGTGATGCCTGATAGAATAATTGATTGAAGATTTTACTGAAATAAAGACGCACATGCACTGTAGAGGAAAATATGTATTGGTTAACGTGCCCTACTCCAAACTGTCAGTACTCGTTCTTAATTTTTCTTTTGAATCAAATTTGATGTCTTATTTTTATGTCAGTCTCATAAAAATTTGTGGATGTTGATGGAATCATCAAGTAAGTTCCATGTTGGAGCAAGAAAAAATGCAATCACTGGTAAGGAAGCCAGTTTTTTTGTTTTTTTTTTGGCAGGTCTCCGGCCTGTAGCCTACTGCACTTTACAAATGTATTGTGAGGAATGTGATGGATTTTGATATAACTCAACAGAAATGTAAATCAGTATATCTCCCCTAAGTTTGATTTTCAGCAAAAGCCATGCAAATTTAATGAGATCAGAGGTCACCACACCTTGGAGGCTCTTTAGTGACTTCACAAATATCCTGTGGATTTTCATGAATCTCATACATATTTACCAATACCAAGTTCCTCGCCCCAATACATTTCTCAGCAGATTTCATGCATATTTAAACAGGTCAAAGCTTACCAGGCTGCTCTGTACAGGCCACTTGGTGAAGTAGCTGCGATAATTGAGAAAGAATATGAAGGATTTGGATCAAACTCATCAGGATTGTTTATCAGTAAAATATCTCGCCCGATTTCAGTTTCTAGCAAAATCCACACATATTTAATGGGGTCAGAGATCACCTCACTTTGGTGGCACAGTGGTGACTCAACAAAAATCCTATGGATTTTCATTAAACTTATCATACATATTTACCAATAGAGTTTCTTCACCTGATTTACATTGCCAACAAAATTCAGGTATTTTTAATGAGGTCAGAGGTTACCAGATACACATCTGGCGTCTCATGCATGCTCTTGTTATTTCATCTGTTACTATTGTATTCAGTTCATAATAAATATTTTCCAATACTGTAATTTTTTTTCTCTTTGTTTCAGGTACCTGCCAAGACAAAACGAGAACTAATCCAGATCAATTATTCAAGAACAAGAAAAAC
The DNA here is from genome assembly GCA_026874595.1 of Sipunculus nudus. Classification (NCBI taxonomy): domain Eukaryota; kingdom Metazoa; phylum Annelida; class Sipuncula; order Golfingiida; family Sipunculidae; genus Sipunculus; species Sipunculus nudus. Next base: position 29,774,930 of record CM049313.1, read on the forward strand.
CAGATCAAAGAAAACCAGATCAAAGATAACCAGATCAAAGATAACAAGATCGAAACCAGATAAAAAAACAAGATCAAAACCAGATAAAAAAACAAGATCAAAACCAGATAAAAAAAACGAGAAAATAAAACCAGTGCAAAAATAAACCTGAGGTTATTAAAAAAATATCATTTATAGAGTTTGTCATTTATTTCCATTTTATGAACTCTGTTTAACAGAGGCAACTTCACCATATTCCCATATCTTCCCAGCTAATCACATCTTGTTTTCATTTTCATAACCAGTTCCATTAAATACTCTACATCCTGTGTCTGACTTTCTCTCGTCCAGTACTACAGTTTCCTTTTCAGATTTTATCAATTTTTTTGTAAACTTTAAACTTATCTGCCCAGCTATGGCTTCAGCTATACCTGTCCCGGTTGTATCTATCAGTAAGATTGTTAAAGGCACTTTTCGCCAAGGTGATCATCAGTTTCGGTGTGTGCCTAATTCACTTGTTGCTCTGCTTTATGCCACCCTGCACAATGTTGTTGAATGGCAAACAAATGATATGGACATTATATTAATTGAAGGTGATCATTTGTACAGAACATTGATGTCAGATGTACCAGATAAAGGATACATGGCTTGGGATGACATACCAGAGTATATACAATCCCTGGATCATAATTTCAAGATAAAACCAACCTTGATCACTGGTGGTTTCCTAAATCATTCTGATGTGCAAGCACCCTACATGTTTTACCAGGATGCTTTGGCAGAAATCACTTCCAAGAAATGTGGTCTTATTATAGTTGGAGGAAATGCGATTGCAGTTTCATATCAGCAGAATTGTTACTATGTGTTTGATCCACACAGCAGAAATCATCTTGGTTATCCTACACCTTGTGGCACATCAGTTCTTCTTGCATTTGAATTGCAGTCAGAATTCTTTCAGTATATATCAAACTATGCAAATATGATGAATGCAACTATGTTTGAAGTAACATATTTTAAAATAACTCAAGTCACCACTAAAGCATTAAACTTGGTGAAACGCCAAAGTAAACAGTCAACCATTTCAGATGATCAGTTAAAGCATGCAACCCAGTCAACAACAGACCTCATGGACACGGTAAATAAAAGTAGACCTGAACATGAAAATGATTCTCAACAAGGTGTTCACATGATCCAAGAATACCCTAAAGACCAGCAACTAAAAATGAACAGAAAACTATATTTGAAAGAGTACATGCGACAGAAAAGAATGAATCCAGCTCACAGGGATATAGAACGCCTAATAGGTCAACAAAGAAAACTGTTATCAAGACAAAATGAAACTTGTAGACAGAAAGAAAGAAATTCTGAGAAACAACAGAAGCAAGCTTCTAGACTTAATGAAACATACAGACAAAAAGAACGTTCTGCAGAGAAAGCATATAATTAGAAGGTAAGAAAAGATCAAGTTCGAAGGGCAAAAGAGAGAGATGCAGAGAAACAACAGAAGCAAACTGCTAGACTTGATGAAACATACAGACAAAAAGAACGTTTTGCAGAGAAAGCATATAATCAGAAGATAAGAAAAGATAAAGTTAGAAGGGCACAAGAGAGAGAGAAGCTGAGAAACAACAGAAGCAAACTGCTAGACTTAATGAAACATACAGACAGAAAGAACGTTCTGCAGAGAAAGCATATAATCAAAAGATAAGAAAAGATCAAGTTCGAAGGGCACAAGAGAGAGAAGCTGAGAAACAACAGAAGTAAACTGCTAGACTTGATGAAACTTACAGACAAAAAGAAAGAAAGGCCGAGAAACAACAGAAGCAAACTGCCAGAAAAAATGTAACTTTCAGACAAAAAGAACGTTCTGCAGATAAAGCATACAAACAGAAGATAAGGAAAGACCAAGTTCGAAGGGTACATGAGAAAGAAGCTGAGAAACATCAGAAGCAAACTGCCAGACAAAACAAGATGACCAGAGGTCACGCGCTTGCCGGAAATGGAAATAATACAGACAGATAGACAGAGAGTGCATGTAGAAACAGTCATATGAATGAGCAATATTGTGGGGGTAGCAGAAACAAATAATATGTTTATGTATGCATGCTGACCTTGAATAGCTGCATACCTTTCTAATGTAAAAGGGACCAAGTTCAAAATTTCAATGAAATCCCGTTAATCTCGTTTGAAAGAAGCAGTGAGAAGTTTTCAGATTTGTCATGTCAAGCTGGCCAAATGTTATGAAATGCCGAAAACTAGACCTGTCTAGCTGTAAAAGTCGCTGAGTTATTAGCATTTCTGTGAAATCTCGTTTTTTATCGTTTGACGAGATATGGTGCGAGATTTGGCCAGTCTTGCAGGTTTGTCGTGTCAAGCCGTTCAAATGTTATGAAATGCCAAAAACTTGACCTGTCTAGCCGTAAAAGTCGCCGACTTATATGCATTTCTGTGAAATCTCGTTTTTCCACATTTGACCAGATATAGTGTGAGATTTGGCCAGTCTCGCAGTTTTACTATGTCAGGTTGGGCAATGTTACCAAATGCCGAAAACTAGACCTGAGTAGCTGTAAAAGTCGCCTAGTTATAAGCATTTCCATGATATCTCGTTTTTTCTGGCTTGACGAGATATGGTGCGAGATTTGGCCTGATTTCTTTTCTGGCGTGTCAAGCTGGTCATATGTTATGAAATGCCGAAAACTAGACCTGTGTAGCTGTAAAAGTCGCTGAGTTATAAGCATTTCCGTTAAATCTCGTTTTTTCTTGTTTGACAACATATGGTGCGAGATTTGACGAGACTTGTAGTTTTATCATGCCAAGCTGGCAAAATGTTGCGAAATACCGAAAACTAGACCTGTGTAGCTGTAAAAGTCGCCGAGTTATAAGTATTTCCGCGAAATCTCGTTTTTTCTCGTTAACGAGATATGGTGCAAATTTGGCCAGTCTTGCAGTTTTATCATGTCAGGCTGGAAAAATGTTACGAAATGCCGAAAACCAGACCGGTCTAGCTTAAAAGTCGCTGAGTTATAAGCATTTTTCACGTTTGACCAGACCTAGTGCGAGATTTAGCGAGACTTAGTTTTATCATGTCAAGCTGCCTATAAGCTACATAATGACCAAAACCAGACGTCTGTAGCTTAAAAATTGACAAAGATAAAAAATGTAGCATGACTTTTTTCAAATTATCAAGATTTAACCTAAAAATGCGTAACCATGGTAACGGCAGATTTGAGTCAGATACCCATCATATTAATGGAATGACGGCCATGGAATGACGAATAAAACAAGCTATGGTTTAAGTGGCTACGACCATTTGTTACAAAGATATGGAGCAAAAACTGTATTGCATACTTTCCATGACCTTGACCTTCACCATGATGCGATGTTGACCAAAAACAAAAGGACTTTGGGTTGTCAATCATCCTTATAAGTTTCAAGTCGATTGCTGCAAAATTGTGGCCAGGAGAGCGCAGACAAACAAACAAAAAACTAGACGACCAGAGGTCGAACGCTTGCCGGAAGTGGACGGAAATAAGACAGCGACACAGACGGACAGTTACAAAGCAGATAGACAGGGAACATTTGGATGTAATCACATGAAGAACCCCTATCATGGGGCAAATAGAAGCACATCTTTATGTGGTTTTGCTGATTTTCAAAAGTCGCAGATGAGTAGACAGACAAAAAGACAGACAGTCAGAAAAACTCCAACTGAGGGCCATGTAATCATGCCATAGAGAATGGAAAGCATGAATAAAATAAGCCACAGTCTATAAGAATAATATTCTTATTTTGAATTTCAAGAATTGTAACCTATATTAGGTCACCATGGTAATGGAAGAATATGACAGAGTCCCCACGAGGATAAACCCATTAAATCAGATGCTGCAATCAATGTTGTGACACTGTACATAGTTTTTGAGATATGGCACAATAATGATTGCTGCAGCGCGATCTTGCGGCTATTTTCTAAAAGGAAAAAAAAAAATAAATTTCAAGAAATTTTATTTTTTATTATATACATTTGATGTATAATTTAAATTTAAGCCCTGCCCCCCAACTGCTAAACCAGGGATCCGCCCATATTTTGATACACCCAACTACAAAATCGGGGATCCGTCCCTGAATTGAAAGATTTGCCGGTGGTTCCTGGCAAAACAAGTGGCTGCACAAGGTGACACAATGAAAATCACACGTGTGTTCACTTCACATTTAGCGGCTTTTGTCCTCTTTTTCAATGCTGCTTTGTGAGGTTCATGGACGACCGCGCACGCCGACTGGCAACTGTAATAGCCTTGCCGGCACTTACCGGTCAACCCTGAAGCCACTTGTGCTCACGGCAATTTGATGTATCTTCATTATTTGATGAAAAATGAGGCGAGATTTGACGAGAAGTGCGATATAATCACATAATGTGAGTGAGAGTGTCAAATGCTGAAAACTATAGGTCTGTAGTGTAAAAATGACAGCTTTATAGGCATTTGTTTAAATGGTCCACTGTTCTCGTTTGACGACAAAAGGTGCGAGATATAACGAGATATATATGCACTTATATCACTTAACACTAGTCAAATGATTGTTGAACAATATGAAAATAAAATCTCTTGCATTAAAATGACAGAGATATAGACATTTGTTGAATATTTTGTTCAAAATATTGAATATTCTCGTTTGGCGGGAGATGATGCGAGATTTGGCGAGATTTGCAGATTTATCATGTTAAGCTTCCAAAAAGGCTACCAGAGGCTGGAAACCTATACTCTTTAACCTAAAACGTGACGAGTTTTCAGCATTTCTGCAAAATCTCGTAATTTCTCGTTTGACGGAAAACAGTGCGAGATTCTACGAGACTTGCAATTGACTGAATTAGAGCCAAGGGAATGCTACCTCATGCAGAAAACTAGACCCTTGTAGTATAAATATCAACAGAGATAGAAGCAAAAAACTTATTATTTTCAGATTGCCAAGTTTTACCCAAAAGTTTGGTTACCATGGTAACAGCAACACAAAGCTACATGTACGCAGGAATAAGCCAATGATCCTAGTTTCAGATAAGACACTAAACATTGTGTCACGTTTAATATTTTTTTATATATTGCAGGAAAATGATATGTTACAGTGTTTCATGTACCACGCCCCCTGGTGGCTATTTCCAAAAAATGAAAAATTGATTTCGAGATATTTATAAATAACACAAAATATGTCATTTTCAAAGCCATAGTTAAAAAAAATGGCGACCTCAAGGTCATATTTAATGAAATCTCGAAAAATCTCGTTTGACGAGAAGTGGAGCGAGATTCTACGAGACTTGCAATTGTATGATAATAAGCTCCTTTAGCTCTACCAACGCAAAAAACAGACCTCTCTAGATTAAAAATTAACAAAGTAAGAAAAAAAATGTCAAATTTCATGACTTTTCCCCCAAAATGCATAATCACGATAACCGCAGAATGAGGCAATTTTGTAGCATATGAAAAGGCAACAGCATGAGGAATTAAATGAGCTACAGAATAAGCAGCTACGGTTATAATTGACGAAGATATGCAGAAGAGAACGTTTTTAGGTTTTTTGGTGACCCTGACCTTTGACCGATCATAGCCAAAAACAATAGGCTCCGAGGAGAACCGATTTTTCACAAAATGTAAAAGTTTCAGATCGATTGCTTGAAAATTGTGGCCTGTAGCGCTCGGATATACAGACAGACAAACAAACTAGACGACCATAGGTCGGGACTTGCCGGAAATAGAATTTAGAAAGTCAACCTAACAGACAACAAACAGCAGAAAGGCAAAAAACATTTGGAACAGGTCAAATGACCAACCCCTATTGTTTGAAAAACATAAGCACAGCTTTATGTGGTTTTACTGATTTTCAAAAGTCGCAGACGAGTAGACAGACAGACAGACAGACAGAAAAAAACTCCAGGTGAAGGTCGTGTACTCATGCCATACAAAATTGAAAGCATGAATAAAATAAGCAACAGTCTATTCGAATAATTCTTCATACTTTGAATTTTATGAATTGTAACCTACATAAGGTCACCATGGTAAGGGAAGAATATGACAGAGTCACCAAGAGGATAAACGCATTAAATCTAGTTTCAGATGCTACAATCAAAGTTGTGACACAGTTTATAGTTTTGGAGATATGGTACAAAAATGATTACTGCCGCGCCATTTGGTGGTTATTTTCCAAAATGATAAAAGTAAGCTTCGCAAAATTTTATAAGTATGTAATTATTATTATCATTATATCATGTATAATTTATATTTAACCCCTATACCCAATTGCAAACCGGATATCCGTCCCTGATTTGACACACCCAACTGCAAATCGGGGATCCGTCCCTGATATTATAGTTGTGATTGTGCTTACCAGCAACACTATCTCTGCATTTAAGCGATGGCAGTATGACATATCGGGGAGCCTCTCTCTTTGTTTTTGTTTTTTAAAGGGATTATCCTTTACAACAGGTCATTAAGCTCTCAATGCATTGAAATCCTCAAAGTGCGTCCATACAAAGCATGAAAAGAGGCCACCACCAAAAGCACAGGTGGGATCAATCCGAATTGTGTCTTTTCACGGATCATCGCACATCCATAGAACAAAGCTCCAACTGTCATGTAATGCCCCTGCCGACATTTACTATCACATACTGCCATCGCTTATGGTCATGGCAATTGGATGTACTTTTTTTATTTGAAGAAAAAACGATGCAAGATTTGAAGAAACTTACAATATAATCATATAATGTGACCAATAATGTTTGACGCTATCAAATGCTGAAAACTATAAGTCTTCCATATAAAAATAACAGAATTATAGGCGCTTCTTTGAATGGTCCCATGTTCTCGTTTGACAAGAAATGGAGCGATATATGACGAGATATTCACTTTTGTCACTTAAAACTAGTCAAATGATTATTGAACAATATAAAAATAAAATATCTAGCATGAAAATGACCGAGATAAAGACATTTGTTTGATATCTAAAATATTCTCGTTTGGCGGAAGATGATACGAGATGTGGCGAGATTTGCAGTGTAATCATGTCCAGCTTCTGAAATGCTACCAAATGCTGAAAACTACTCCATTTTAGCATTAACCGTGATCAAGTAATAAGCATTTCTGTGAAATCTCATAATTTCTCGTTTGGCAATAAACCGAGCGAGATTTGACGAGACTTGCAATTGAATGGTTTAGAACCAAGAGAAAGCAGCCTTATGCAAAAAACTAGGTCCTTAAAACATAAATATTAACCGAGATAGAAGCCAAAAACCACATATTTTCAGATCGTCAAGTTTAACCCAAAAATTTGGTAACCATGGCAACGGCCGCACAAAGTTATATGTCGGATGGAATAAGGCAATGATCCTAGTTTTAGATGCGACAAAAAAAATTGTTATTTGCTTAATATTTTTTAAGATATGGCGGAAAAATGATAAGTTGTAGTGTGTCCAGTACCACGCCCCCTGGTGGCTATTTTCGAAAAATGAAAAAACAAGTTCGAGATAATACAGAACAACAGAAAATTTGTTACTTTCAGAACCTCAGCTGTAAAACTGCGACCTCTAAATCGTATTTAATGAAATCTCGAAAAGTCTCATTTGACGACAAATGGCACGAGATTTTGTGAGACTTGCATTAATTTAGCACAGAGCGTATAAAATGCTACACAATGCTAAAAACTAGAGCTCTCTAACTTAAAAAATGAGAAATTTGGAGGGAAATTTTCGAATTTTCTGATTTTCCCCCAAAAATATGTTACCATGGTAACCATTGACCGGACATATTTGCTAGCACATGGAAAGCTTACATAATGAGAAACAAAATGAGCTACAGATTTAGCAGCTACGATTATTATTGACGAAGATATGAAGAAAAATCTGTTGTAAGGGTTTTGGTAACCTTGACCTTTGAACGGTCATGGCCAAAAACAATAGGCTCCGAGAAGAACCGACTTTACACTTAATGTAAAAGTTTCAGAGCGATTGCTTTAAAATTGTGGCTTGTAGCGCGCAGACATACAGACAGACAAACAAATAACAAACAAACAAACAAACAAACAAGATGACCAGAGGTCACGCGCTTGCCGGAAATGGAAATGATACTGACAGATAGACAGAGAGTGCATGTAGAAACAGTCATATGAATGACCAACATTGTGGGGGCAGCAGAAACGGATAATATGTTTATTTATGCATGCTGACCTTTAACAGCTGCATATCTTTCTAGTGTAAAAGGGACCAAGTTCAAAATTTTTTCATGAAATCCTGTTAATCTCGTTTGACAAGAAGCAGTGAGACGTTTTCAGGTTTGTCATGTCAAGCTGGCCAAATTATATGAAATGCCGAAAACTAGACCTGTCTAGCTATAAAAGCCGCTGAGTTATAAGCATTTGCATGAAATCTCGTGTTTCGTCGTTTGACGGGAAATGGTGCGAGCTTTGGCGAGATTTCCAGTTTTGTCATGTCAGGTTTGTCAAATATTACAAAATGCCGGAAACTAGACCTGTCTAGCTGCAAAAGTCGCCGTGTTATCAGCATTTATGTGAAATCATGTTTTTTTCTCGCTTGACGAGATATAGTACGAGATTTGGCAAGACAAGCAGTTTTATTATGTCAAGACGGCCAAACGTTACGAAATGGCGAAAACTATATCCGTCTAGCTGTAAAAGTCGCCGAGTTATAAGCATTTCCTTGTACTCTCGTGTTTTCTCGTTTGACGAGATATGGTGCAGGATTTGGCCAGTCTTGTAGATTTGTCATATCAAACTCTCTAAATGTTATGAAATGGCGAAAACTACATCTGTCTAGCCGTGAAAGTCGCCGACTTATATGCATTTCTGTGAAATCTCGTTTTTCCACATTTGACCAGATATAGTGTGAGATTTGGCCAGTCTCGCAGTTTTACTATGTCAGGTTGGGCAATGTTACCAAATGCCGAAAACTAGACCTGAGTAGCTGTAAAAGTCGCCTAGTTATAAGCATTTCCATGATATCTCGTTTTTTCTGGCTTGACGAGATATGGTGCGAGATTTGGCCTGATTTCTTTTCTGGCGTGTCAAGCTGGTCATATGTTATGAAATGCCGAAAACTAGACCTGTGTAGCTGTAAAAGTCGCTGAGTTATAAGCATTTCCGTTAAATCTCGTTTTTTCTTGTTTGACAACATATGGTGCGAGATTTGACGAGACTTGTAGTTTTATCATGCCAAGCTGGCAAAATGTTGCGAAATACCGAAAACTAGACCTGTGTAGCTGTAAAAGTCGCCGAGTTATAAGTATTTCCGCGAAATCTCGTTTTTTCTCGTTAACGAGATATGGTGCAAATTTGGCCAGTCTTGCAGTTTTATCATGTCAGGCTGGAAAAATGTTACGAAATGCCGAAAACCAGACCGGTCTAGCTTAAAAGTCGCTGAGTTATAAGCATTTTTCACGTTTGACCAGACCTAGTGCGAGATTTAGCGAGACTTAGTTTTATCATGTCAAGCTGCCTATAAGCTACATAATGACCAAAACCAGACGTCTGTAGCTTAAAAATTGACAAAGATAAAAAATGTAGCATGACTTTTTTCAAATTATCAAGATTTAACCTAAAAATGCGTAACCATGGTAACGGCAGATTTGAGTCAGATACCCATCATATTAATGGAATGACGGCCATGGAATGACGAATAAAACAAGCTATGGTTTAAGTGGCTACGACCATTTGTTACAAAGATATGGAGCAAAAACTGTATTGCATACTTTCCATGACCTTGACCTTCACCATGATGCGATGTTGACCAAAAACAAAAGGACTTTGGGTTGTCAATCATCCTTATAAGTTTCAAGTCGATTGCTGCAAAATTGTGGCCAGGAGAGCGCAGACAAACAAACAAAAAACTAGACGACCAGAGGTCGAACGCTTGCCGGAAGTGGACGGAAATAAGACAGCGACACAGACGGACAGTTACAAAGCAGATAGACAGGGAACATTTGGATGTAATCACATGAAGAACCCCTATCATGGGGCAAATAGAAGCACATCTTTATGTGGTTTTGCTGATTTTCAAAAGTCGCAGATGAGTAGACAGACAAAAAGACAGACAGTCAGAAAAACTCCAACTGAGGGCCATGTAATCATGCCATAGAGAATGGAAAGCATGAATAAAATAAGCCACAGTCTATAAGAATAATATTCTTATTTTGAATTTCAAGAATTGTAACCTATATTAGGTCACCATGGTAATGGAAGAATATGACAGAGTCCCCACGAGGATAAACCCATTAAATCAGATGCTGCAATCAATGTTGTGACACTGTACATAGTTTTTGAGATATGGCACAATAATGATTGCTGCAGCGCGATCTTGCGGCTATTTTCTAAAAGGAAAAAAAAAATAAATTTCAAGAAATTTTATTTTTTATTATATACATTTGATGTATAATTTAAATTTAAGCCCTGCCCCCCAACTGCTAAACCAGGGATCCGCCCATATTTTGATACACCCAACTACAAAATCGGGGATCCGTCCCTGAATTGAAAGATTTGCCGGTGGTTCCTGGCAAAACAAGTGGCTGCACAAGGTGACACAATGAAAATCACACGTGTGTTCACTTCACATTTAGCGGCTTTTGTCCTCTTTTTCAATGCTGCTTTGTGAGGTTCATGGACGACCGCGCACGCCGACTGGCAACTGTAATAGCCTTGCCGGCACTTACCGGTCAACCCTGAAGCCACTTGTGCTCACGGCAATTTGATGTATCTTCATTATTTGATGAAAAATGAGGCGAGATTTGACGAGAAGTGCGATATAATCACATAATGTGAGTGAGAGTGTCAAATGCTGAAAACTATAGGTCTGTAGTGTAAAAATGACAGCTTTATAGGCATTTGTTTAAATGGTCCACTGTTCTCGTTTGACGACAAAAGGTGCGAGATATAACGAGATATATATGCACTTATATCACTTAACACTAGTCAAATGATTGTTGAACAATATGAAAATAAAATCTCTTGCATTAAAATGACAGAGATATAGACATTTGTTGAATATTTTGTTCAAAATATTGAATATTCTCGTTTGGCGGGAGATGATGCGAGATTTGGCGAGATTTGCAGATTTATCATGTTAAGCTTCCAAAAAGGCTACCAGAGGCTGGAAACCTATACTCTTTAACCTAAAACGTGACGAGTTTTCAGCATTTCTGCAAAATCTCGTAATTTCTCGTTTGACGGAAAACAGTGCGAGATTCTACGAGACTTGCAATTGACTGAATTAGAGCCAAGGGAATGCTACCTCATGCAGAAAACTAGACCCTTGTAGTATAAATATCAACAGAGATAGAAGCAAAAAACTTATTATTTTCAGATTGCCAAGTTTTACCCAAAAGTTTGGTTACCATGGTAACAGCAACACAAAGCTACATGTACGCAGGAATAAGCCAATGATCCTAGTTTCAGATAAGACACTAAACATTGTGTCACGTTTAATATTTTTTTATATATTGCAGGAAAATGATATGTTACAGTGTTTCATGTACCACGCCCCCTGGTGGCTATTTCCAAAAAATGAAAAATTGATTTCGAGATATTTATAAATAACACAAAATATGTCATTTTCAAAGCCATAGTTAAAAAAAATGGCGACCTCAAGGTCATATTTAATGAAATCTCGAAAAATCTCGTTTGACGAGAAGTGGTGCGAGATTCTACGAGACTTGCAATTGTATGATAATAAGCTCCTTTAGCTCTACCAACGCAAAAAACAGACCTCTCTAGATTAAAAATTAACAAAGTAAGAAAAAAAATGTCAAATTTCATGACTTTTCCCCCAAAATGCATAATCACGATAACCGCAGAATGAGGCAATTTTGTAGCATATGAAAAGGCAACAGCATGAGGAATTAAATGAGCTACAGAATAAGCAGCTACGGTTATAATTGACGAAGATATGCAGAAGAGAACGTTTTTAGGTTTTTTGGTGACCCTGACCTTTGACCGATCATAGCCAAAAACAATAGGCTCCGAGGAGAACCGATTTTTCACAAAATGTAAAAGTTTCAGATCGATTGCTTGAAAATTGTGGCCTGTAGCGCTCGGATATACAGACAGACAAACAAACTAGACGACCATAGGTCGGGACTTGCCGGAAATAGAATTTAGAAAGTCAACCTAACAGACAACAAACAGCAGAAAGGCAAAAAACATTTGGAACAGGTCAAATGACCAACCCCTATTGTTTGAAAAACATAAGCACAGCTTTATGTGGTTTTACTGATTTTCAAAAGTCGCAGACGAGTAGACAGACAGACAGACAGACAGAAAAAAACTCCAGGTGAAGGTCGTGTACTCATGCCATACAAAATTGAAAGCATGAATAAAATAAGCAACAGTCTATTCGAATAATTCTTCATACTTTGAATTTTATGAATTGTAACCTACATAAGGTCACCATGGTAAGGGAAGAATATGACAGAGTCACCAAGAGGATAAACGCATTAAATCTAGTTTCAGATGCTACAATCAAAGTTGTGACACAGTTTATAGTTTTGGAGATATGGTACAAAAATGATTACTGCCGCGCCATTTGGTGGTTATTTTCCAAAATGATAAAAGTAAGCTTCGCAAAATTTTATAAGTATGTAATTATTATTATCATTATATCATGTATAATTTATATTTAACCCCTATACCCAATTGCAAACCGGATATCCGTCCCTGATTTGACACACCCAACTGCAAATCGGGGATCCGTCCCTGATATTATAGTTGTGATTGTGCTTACCAGCAACACTATCTCTGCATTTAAGCGATGGCAGTATGACATATCGGGGAGCCTCTCTCTTTGTTTTTGTTTTTTAAAGGGATTATCCTTTACAACAGGTCATTAAGCTCTCAATGCATTGAAATCCTCAAAGTGCGTCCATACAAAGCATGAAAAGAGGCCACCACCAAAAGCACAGGTGGGATCAATCCGAATTGTGTCTTTTCACGGATCATCGCACATCCATAGAACAAAGCTCCAACTGTCATGTAATGCCCCTGCCGACATTTACTATCACATACTGCCATCGCTTATGGTCATGGCAATTGGATGTACTTTTTTTATTTGAAGAAAAAACGATGCAAGATTTGAAGAAACTTACAATATAATCATATAATGTGACCAATAATGTTTGACGCTATCAAATGCTGAAAACTATAAGTCTTCCATATAAAAATAACAGAATTATAGGCGCTTCTTTGAATGGTCCCATGTTCTCGTTTGACAAGAAATGGAGCGATATATGACGAGATATTCACTTTTGTCACTTAAAACTAGTCAAATGATTATTGAACAATATAAAAATAAAATATCTAGCATGAAAATGACCGAGATAAAGACATTTGTTTGATATCTAAAATATTCTCGTTTGGCGGAAGATGATACGAGATGTGGCGAGATTTGCAGTGTAATCATGTCCAGCTTCTGAAATGCTACCAAATGCTGAAAACTACTCCATTTTAGCATTAACCGTGATCAAGTAATAAGCATTTCTGTGAAATCTCATAATTTCTCGTTTGGCAATAAACCGAGCGAGATTTGACGAGACTTGCAATTGAATGGTTTAGAACCAAGAGAAAGCAGCCTTATGCAAAAAACTAGGTCCTTAAAACATAAATATTAACCGAGATAGAAGCCAAAAACCACATATTTTCAGATCGTCAAGTTTAACCCAAAAATTTGGTAACCATGGCAACGGCCGCACAAAGTTATATGTCGGATGGAATAAGGCAATGATCCTAGTTTTAGATGCGACAAAAAAAATTGTTATTTGCTTAATATTTTTTAAGATATGGCGGAAAAATGATAAGTTGTAGTGTGTCCAGTACCACGCCCCCTGGTGGCTATTTTCGAAAAATGAAAAAACAAGTTCGAGATAATACAGAACAACAGAAAATTTGTTACTTTCAGAACCTCAGCTGTAAAACTGCGACCTCTAAATCGTATTTAATGAAATCTCGAAAAGTCTCATTTGACGACAAATGGCACGAGATTTTGTGAGACTTGCATTAATTTAGCACAGAGCGTATAAAATGCTACACAATGCTAAAAACTAGAGCTCTCTAACTTAAAAAATGAGAAATTTGGAGGGAAATTTTCGAATTTTCTGATTTTCCCCCAAAAATATGTTACCATGGTAACCATTGACCGGACATATTTGCTAGCACATGGAAAGCTTACATAATGAGAAACAAAATGAGCTACAGATTTAGCAGCTACGATTATTATTGACGAAGATATGAAGAAAAATCTGTTGTAAGGGTTTTGGTAACCTTGACCTTTGAACGGTCATGGCCAAAAACAATAGGCTCCGAGAAGAACCGACTTTACACTTAATGTAAAAGTTTCAGAGCGATTGCTTTAAAATTGTGGCTTGTAGCGCGCAGACATACAGACAGACAAACAAATAACAAACAAACAAACAAACAAACAAGATGACCAGAGGTCACGCGCTTGCCGGAAATGGAAATGATACTGACAGATAGACAGAGAGTGCATGTAGAAACAGTCATATGAATGACCAACATTGTGGGGGCAGCAGAAACGGATAATATGTTTATTTATGCATGCTGACCTTTAACAGCTGCATATCTTTCTAGTGTAAAAGGGACCAAGTTCAAAATTTTTTCATGAAATCCTGTTAATCTCGTTTGACAAGAAGCAGTGAGACGTTTTCAGGTTTGTCATGTCAAGCTGGCCAAATTATATGAAATGCCGAAAACTAGACCTGTCTAGCTATAAAAGCCGCTGAGTTATAAGCATTTGCATGAAATCTCGTGTTTCGTCGTTTGACGGGAAATGGTGCGAGCTTTGGCGAGATTTCCAGTTTTGTCATGTCAGGTTTGTCAAATATTACAAAATGCCGGAAACTAGACCTGTCTAGCTGCAAAAGTCGCCGTGTTATCAGCATTTATGTGAAATCATGTTTTTTTCTCGCTTGACGAGATATAGTACGAGATTTGGCAAGACAAGCAGTTTTATTATGTCAAGACGGCCAAACGTTACGAAATGGCGAAAACTATATCCGTCTAGCTGTAAAAGTCGCCGAGTTATAAGCATTTCCTTGTACTCTCGTGTTTTCTCGTTTGACGAGATATGGTGCAGGATTTGGCCAGTCTTGTAGATTTGTCATATCAAACTCTCTAAATGTTATGAAATGGCGAAAACTACATCTGTCTAGCCGTGAAAGTCGCCGACTTAAATGCATTTCTGTGAAATCTCGTTTTTCCACATTTGACCAGATATAGTGCGAGATTTCGCCTAGTATCGCAGTTTTACTATGTCAAGTTCGCCAAATGTTACCAAATGCCAAAAACTAGACCTGAGTAGCTGTTAAAGTCGCCTAGTTATAAGCATTTCCATGATATCTCGTTTTTTTCTCGCTTGACGAGATATGGTGCGAGATTTGGCCTGATTTCTTTTCTGGCGTGTCATGCTGGTCATATGTTATGAAATGCCGAAAACTAGACCTGTGTAGCTGTAAAAGTCGCCGAGTTATAAGCATTTCCGTGAAATCTCGTTTTTTCTCGTTTGACGATAAACCGAGCGAAATTTGACGAGACTTGCAATTGAATGACTAAGAACCAAGGGGAAGCAGCCTTATGCAAAAAACTAGACCCTTTAAACATAAATATTAACCGAGATAGAAGCCAAAAACTGCATATTTTCAGATCGTCAAGTTTAACCCACAGATTTTGGTAACCATGGTAAAGGCAGCACAAAGCTACATGTGCGGAGGAATAAGCCAATGTTCCTAGTTTAAGATACAACGATAAAAATTGTGCCATGTTTAAAACTAGACATTTCTTGGCACCGCAGGTGCCAGAGTATCCCCAGACATAGTAGGCCCCCCCCCCTTAAGAACGACCCCCATTTTAAGCAGCATATACTGACACTTGGCATATTTATTGTTTCTTCCATCTAACAATCCACAATCTTGTTGAAGATGTTGGTCCTGTGACCTTGATCTTTTTAAAGATGTGTCCTGTGACCTTGACCTTTGACCTCATGACCCCAAAATCAATTTGGGTCTTGCTTTTCCAATGGGACATATGCAAGTCAAGTTTGAAATCTATACATCAATAAAGCAGGAATGATCATCCAGAAACTAATTTTTTTACAGGTGGCTCCTGTGACCTTCACCTTTGACTTTGTGACCTTAAATTGATAGTTTTTTTCCTCTCTTGGCAGGAGAACTATAAGTGCAAGATGGAAGATCTGAGATGAAATGTTTGGCTGAAAATGCATCCACATCTTTTTAAAGATGTGTCCTGTGATCTTGACCTTTGACCTCATGACCCCAAAATCAATTTGGGTCTTGCTTTTCCAATGGGACATATACAAGTCAAGTTTGAAAACCATACATCAATTAAAGCAGGAATTATCATCCAGAAACTAATTTTTGGACAGATGGCTCCTGTGCCCTTCACCTTTGACCTTGTGACCTCAAAATTGATAGGGGTTTTTCACTCTTGGCAGGTGAACTATATGTGCAAGATGAAAGATCTGAGATGAATTGTTTGGCAGAAAATGCATCCACAATCTTTATAAAGATGTGTCCTGTGACCTTGACCTTTGACCTCATGACCCCAAAATCGATTCGGGTCTTGCTTTTCCAATGGGTCAAATACAAGTCAAGTTTGAAATCCATACATCAATAAAAGAAGGAATTATCATCCAGAAACTAATTTTTGGACAGATAGCTTCTGTGGCCTTGACCTTTGATCTTGTGACCCCAAAATTTATATGGATTATCCACTATTGGCGAGTGAGCTATATATTCAAGATGGAAGACCTGGGATGAAAGTTTGGCTTAAAATGCATCCACAGTATCTTTTAAAATGCCAGTCCAGTGACCTTGACCTTTGACCTCATGACCCTAGAAACTATAGGGTTCTTACTTTAGTGGTGGGCCATACATAAGTCATGTTTGAAATCCATAAGGCTATCAACAATGGAGATATCATAAGAGGTGTGTGATTTTCACCATATATGGCAATATTCAAGGTCAAGGCCACTATCATAGGAAAGGTCATGACCCCAATTTAAATAAACATCATCCCATAACCAATACCTATGTATATGCATAATATAAAAGAAATCTGTCCATTAGTTTTTGACTTATAATGCTCACAGTACTGTAAGGTGGCAATTTTGGGGGTATTAAACGGCATGAAAACAAGTAAAGAATAATAGGTGGCGCCACCAGTTTCTGGAACATGACAACCCTATCCATGATCTTCCATCAACTTGATTTTGGGATAAATCCATGCAAGATTTCTTGAGATATTAAAGAATTTGTGTGATTTTCCCCAATATTGGACCTATTAAAGGTCAAGGACACTCTCTTAGTAAAGTTCATGACCTCATTTTAAATAGGCGTCGTCCTCTTACTCATATCTATACATATACCAAGTTTGGTAAAGTTCCGTGAAATATTTTTTGGGTTATCGCGCCAACAAGATTTATATGCGGCGGCGGTGGCGGCGGCGGCGGCGGGACCGGTATGAAACCATAGTATCCCCCGACTTTGTCTGGGGATACAATTTTTTTAGATATTGCAGAAAAATGATATGTTCCAGTGTTTCAGGTACCACGCCCCCTGGTGGGTATTTCCAAAAAATGAAAAACTGATTTCGAGATATTTATAAATAACACAAAATATATCAATTTCAAAGCCATTGTTAAAAAAATGCAACCTGTAGGTCATATTTAATGAAATCTCTAAGACTCTCGTTTGACGAGAAATGGTGCGAGATTTGGCGAGACTTTCAGTTTTATCATGTCAAGCTGCCTATAAGGTACATAATGACCAAAACCAGACGCCTGTAGCTTAAAAATTGACAAAGTTACAAAAAATGGTTGTGTTATTTCCAATTTCCATGAATTTTGCCCAAAAAATGTAACCATGGTAACGGCAAATTTAATTAAGCTACATGTCAAAAGAAAGGCCAGGTGATGACGAAAAAAATGAGCTATTGCAGAAGTGGATAAGCCTATTTATGGCGAAGTTATAGTGCAAAAACCGTTAACCATACCTGTCGTGACCTTGACCCTTGACCTTGGAGCAATGGTGACCAAAAACAATAGGGCACCTAGAAATCGGTTTGTCAATCAAGCCTGTAAGTTTCAAGTTGATTGATGCAAAAGTGTGGCCTGGAGAGTCGTGACAAACAAACAAAAAAAGTTTTACCCCAAAAATAGAGAAATCTGGCAATAGCGCACTTTTTCACCTATGCGCAAAAATAAGCCCATGGACTCTAAGGTGCTGTGATGGAAATGGCCCAATGTTAAATAGTTGTGGAGGTATAGCACCAAAACAAATTTTCATGTTTTTTTATCTGCAACACCCCCTGGCGGCCATTCCCAAAATCTGAAAAAACAATTTCGAGATATTCTTGTGTTACATAAAATATCTCAGAATCAGTACGATTGCTACAAATTTGAAAAATATCACGAAATTCCATGATTTCTCCCCAAAAAATGTAACCATGGTAACAGCAAATTTAAGTAAGCTACATGTCAAAAGAAAGGCCAGGTGATGACGAAAAAAATGAGCTATGACAGAAGTGGATAAGCCTATTTATGGCGAAGTTATAGTGCAAAAACCGTTAACCATACCTGTCGTGACCTTGACCCTTGACCTTGGAGCAATGTTGACCAAAAACAAAAGGGCACCTAGAAATCGGTTTGTCAATAAAGCCTGTAAGTTTCAAGTTAATAGATGCAAAAGTGTGGCCTGGAGAGTCGTGACAAACAAACAAAAAAGAGACAAACAGACATACGCAACTGACGATCATGCTTGCCGAAATCGGATATTTCCGGCAAGCAACAAACATCCAAAGAGACAAACAGACATATGCAACTGACGAACATGCTTGCCGAAATTTTGCAAAAAAACAAACATACGGAACTGACCAACATACTTGCTGAAATCTTTGATTCCGGCAAGTAACAAACAAAGAAACATACGGGACTGATCAACATGCTTGCGAAAATCGAAGATTTCCGGCAAGCAACAAACAAACAAAAAGACAAATGGACATACGGAACTGACTAACATGCTTGCGGAAATCGGAAAGCAATGAAATCTATAGACAAATGGAACGTGTCAGAGAATCAACTGGTAAAAAAAGAAAAAAGATCTGAAGATGATTTTTTTAGAGAAACTGAGAGACTTGCCAAAAGGAGGAAAAGAGCTGATCCATTACATAAGAGAACTGAGACT
Source organism: Sipunculus nudus (assembly GCA_026874595.1). Lineage (NCBI taxonomy): Eukaryota > Metazoa > Annelida > Sipuncula > Golfingiida > Sipunculidae > Sipunculus > Sipunculus nudus. The sequence continues at coordinate 29,794,162 of CM049313.1, forward strand.
TTGAGAAACAGCCACAAGAGCACAAAAAAGAACTGATGAATCATACAGACATATTGAAAAAGGAGTTAATCTGAAGAGGAAACAGGGTGCAGATCTCAAAGAATGTATACAGAAATTTCATATTTCGATATCTGAAGGTCCCATATATGCTTGTTGTTGCTGTAATCAGACATGGTTCAAACACTCTGTAAAGAATTCAGATAGCTGGCCAGACAGACTAGATTCCACTTTCCTAGCAATACACATTACAGATGTAAAATCAGTTGACAATAAACAGTGGTTATACACAACTTGTGTTGATGCTCTTAAATGCCACAAGACGCCAAAACTTTCTGTATTAAATGGAATGCAGTTTTCTGATAAGCCACCTGAATTGAGCTTGTGTCCCCTAGAAGAAAGGCTTGTTGCATTACGCATGTAGTTACGAGAATTACCCAGAGGCTCACAGTTGTCACTGAAAGGATCACTGGTCAACGTACCTACTCCGATAGAAACAACCGTGGGTATGTTGCCACGTACGTCAGACTCCACGGCTACTGTACCAATAAGTTTAAAACGTAAACTTGAGTACAAAAATGTAGAGTGCACCCAAAATGTACGTCCAGCTGTAATACTGAGTGCACTACACTACTTGATGAGACATAGTCAGTTGTATAAAGATGCAAACATTACAATAAATAGCAATTGGCTTCAGACTTTCAAAAATTCACAAGAGCAAGAACCTTTTACCACAACTGACAATTCCGTGGATGATAGTCTATCTGATGATGACAATTTTGAAGAAATACATGAAGATGAACAAGCAGGAATTCTAGATACCATGCTTGATGATACTGAACTCACAGGGAATGACATAATATCGGTAGCTCCTGGTGAAGGACAGAAGCCTTTGAGTTTGTTCCAAGACAGAGATTCAGAATATATGTCATTTCCGTCAATATTCTGTGGGCAAAGGAGATTAGATAATGCTGAAAGAAAAACTTCTGTTCATTACAGTGACATTTGCAAATGGGAACTCCGAGCACTTGATCGCAGAGTTGCTGCAAATGTTCCAAATCTTTTCTATAAAATGAAGAAATTACAAATAGAACAAATTACAGGAAAGGTTAGCCTAGCAATTCGTCGAATCAAAACTAAGGGAAAGAAGTATTCCGTCCAGGATGTCTTGAATGAAAGCAAAGTTCATGAGTTGACAAGGTTGGATGAGGGCTACAGGATTTTCAGATCCATACAAGGCTCCCCTCCATATTTTGAAGCACGTAAAAAGGATCTCTTTGCGATGATTAGACAACTAGGATTGCCAACATGGTTTATATCTCTATCTGCTGCAGACACACATTGGGAAGACCTGCTGGTCATGCTTGGAAAACTGATTGATGGCAGAACTTATTCAAGTGATGATATTAGGCAAATGGATTGGGAAAATAAAACACGCTTGGTTAAGGCAGATCCTGTAACCTGTGTACGGTATTTTGATCACAGAGTTCATTCCTTCATTCATACTGTCCTACAAAGTGCACATTCACCTCTTGGAAAGTTAAAAGATTTCTTTTACAGAGTCGAATTTCAGCAACGTGGCTCTCCACATATTCATATGCTTATGTGGATTGAGGATGCACCCATATATGGTCAACATGAAGAAGACACTGTCACCAAATACATTGATGAGCATGTGACCTGCTGCAAAAATGATGAGGACCATCAAGATCTGTTAGATCTACAAACACACAGACACTCCGGGTCTTGTAGAAAGAATGGAAAGCCAATTTGTCGTTTTAACTTTCCATTGCCACCCATGCCACAAACTAAAATCCTTACACCTCATGACACAGAAGTTGATGAAAAACATAAAAAGAACTACCACAAGATCTCGCAGGCACTTGTAAGCTTAAATGTTGACAATGACCTGTCCTTTCATGATTTCTTAAACTCTCTAGAACTCTCTCTAGATGACTACTACCTGGCCTTGCGTACATCCATTAAAGGTCCAAAAGTATTCCTTAGAAGGTCACCATCTGAAATAAAAACCAATGGATACATGAGACTTTTGTTTACTGCATGGAAAGCTAACCATGACCTTCAGTTTATTCTTGATCCTTATGCATGTGCAACATACACAGTTTCCTATGTCAGCAAAAGTCAAAGGGGAATGAGTGCTTTGTTAGATGCTGCTTGCAAAGAAGCTAGAAAAGGGGACAAAACTCTCAGACAGCAGGTGAGAGATATGGGAAACAAGTTTTTAAATGCTGTAGAAGTAAGTGCTCAGGAAGCAGCATATCTCGTATTACAACTTCCAATGACAAGAGCCACCAGGGATGTAATATTTGTACCCACTGCCCCTCCAGATTAAATAACTTTTCTACTCAAGAGTAAAGAACAGCTTGAGCATCTCCCACATGATTCAACAGACATAGCAGGAAATAATATCATCGACAGATACTCAAAGAGACCAAAAGCATTTGAAAATTGGTGTCTTGCTGATTTTGCATCACAGATTAATATTAAATACCCCTCGGAAAGAGCAAATGACGCATTCCACGACAACACTGATAATAACAACACCACTGATCAAAATGAAGCAATTGCTAATATAAACACGGGAGAAAAGCTCAGTTTCACCTTACCAAATGGTACAACATACACTTGCAGACAAGTTCCAAGAGTTCTAAGATATATTCGTTATACTGAGAAAATAGACCCAGAAAACTGCTTTCGTGAAAGGCTACTGCTGTTCACATCATGGCGAGATGAAACCAAAGACCTTTTGAATGGTTCACTCACATACTTGGAACAATATAACAAGAAAAAAATACAGATTGAATTTAAAAGAAAACAGTATGAGCACAATGCAGATGTTCTACAAGAAGCACAGGACCAAGCTGAATATGACCATGAAAATGAATATGCACAAATAGCTCCTACAACAGAACATGCAGAGAATGAGGATTCAATTCAACAGCCAGTTCCCAGTGAAGAATTTGCTTTTTTTGACCCAGAAAGGTCAGATCATCTGAGAAACTATGATTTGACAACTGATCTTGGACTGCCACCAAAAACTACTGCACAAGAACCACTTACATTGTCTGGTAGAATACCTGATGTAGAATACAGACATTTAATACAGGGTCTAAATGAGAAACAACTCACTGTCTTCAAACACATTCTCAAACATGTAAAATGTTCTACTAAGCCATTACACCTATTCCTTACTGGCGGTGCAGGTTTTGCTCAGAGCTCTCTTTCAAGCATTACATCGTCACTTATGTGGGAATGAAGGTGAAAATCCGTTGGAGTGCAAGATACTGATCACTGCACCTACAGGAAAGGCTGCTTACAATGTTCAAGGATCCACATTACATAATGCTTTCCGAATCGATCCAAATAAAGGATTTGATTACAGAAAATTGTCATCTGACATCCTGAATACACTCCGAACACAGTATAGGCACCTTCATATATTAATGATTGATGAAATAAGCATGGTAGGAAATCGCATGTTCAATTTCATTAATTTGAGGCTCCAAGAAATTAAAGGCAACAAAGAACCATTTTGTGGTATCCATGTAATTGTAATTGGAGACCTCTTCCAACTTCAACCAGTAATGGACAACTGGATTTTCAAGAACTTGTCTGATAATTATGGACCTCTTGCGCTCAACCTGTGGGTAGACACTTTTCATATGTATGAGCTTACTGAAATCATGCGGCAAAAAAATGATCATGATTTTGCAGAACTTTTAAACAGGCTACGTGAAGGACAACACACAAAAGCTGACATTGATACAGTAAAATCTTGTCTTGTTGGTGATAACAGTTCATATCCATCAGGAACTACTCATTTGTTTACAAACAACACATGTGTGGACAATCATAATATGCAAATTTTCGAGTGCACAAACACAACTAAAGTAATGATTACTGCAATTGTCACAGTAATAACCGATTTGACAGATGATGTGAAGAAAGATGTACTTTCAAGAATACCAGATAACCCATCAAAAACTGCAGGACGGCTGAAAACGCTTCAAATTGCTGTTGGTTTACCATACGATATCACCTGCAATATTGCAGTACAAGATGGAATCACCAACGGTTGTTCTTGTATATTGAAGCACATACACTACCTGCATAGCAAAACTGTGCCAAGCATTCTTTGGGTTCAGTTTGAAGATTCAAACATTGGCTCAGACACCAGGAGAAATTATGCTGCCTTTTACAGTCCATCTATATCCAAAGAATGGACACCACTATTCTTCACCAAGCGCACATTCCATACAGGCAGGAGACATATACTGGTAACTCGTTATCAGTATCCATTAAAAATAGGTGCAGCAAAAACGATATGGAAAGCTCAAGGCAGTTCACTTGACCAGGTGGTTGTGGATATGACAAGTACCAGAAAACTGAGGCATGCACATTATATTGCATTGAGCAGGGCACGAAATATGGATGGCTTGCATGTATTAAATTTAGATGAGAACAAAATATCAACTGATCCACAAGTAACAAATGAAATGGCCAGACTACGTCATGATGCTAAACTTGCTCTTAATTTCTTACCACCAACATCTGTACCAACTGATACTCTGAAGATAATATACCATAACACAAGACCTCTTCATTTGCATTTCAAAGATATGATTTCTGATTGTCATATCCTTATTACCCATATCATTGCTTTAGCTGAAACTCGTTTGTGTCCTGTTGATACTGATGATACATATTGTATACCAAATTTCCAACTGATACGAAATGATCATCAAACAACAGGTTCAACATGTCCATCAAAAAGACCACACTATGGCCGGCATCCAAGTCTGCGGACGGGTAGGCGATAATACAAGAAATCAATAGAAATTCCCAAATATTTCAAAGATTTTCGAGGGAAGAAACTTACAGTGGTAAAATGACCAGTTCTTCTTTCTATAAAAGCATCAACAATTCCAATACACACAGTGTACCACGTGTAATGAGCTCTTATTTGTAACTAGTCTGCATCCATTAAGCAGCTGTTACCCCAAACAAGGAAATCCCCATGTATCTTGGTCAGCAGTAAGGATTCCCCCTGGAACCTAACACCTGATTGGTTGATAATGATGGAAATAGTAATCTGGGATAAATCTGTCTGTTCGTCGCTTAATGGATACAGACTCGTCCGCAGACTTGGATGCCGGCCTTGTGTATCTATTATATAAACAAGTACCGGCAAACGATATAACATGGTTTAAAGCTCATTAAACGGTAGGGGATTGTTGTTAAGGTAAATTAAACACTATTTAAACCAAGATCAACACAAAAAGTGATTCAAGCGCCTGTGGATCGGTAAAGGAAGAGCGGCCGCAGCACGATTTAGCGCGTATATGACTGGTGTAAATAAATCTAATGAGAGAGAGAGAGAAATATGTGTTGCTGCTAGCTATGTAGTGTCTCATATATAATTTTGAGAGGGAGAGACAAGCTGTTAATTAGATTAGGGTATATGGTAGTCTTAATGAGAGCGCAGAGTAAACAGAGTGATAGTTCTTATCAGTCACTTCACACCTGACGCGTGCCCCGGCGCGGTAGCCCATGACCTGATTCCCGATGACCGACCCCTCGGACCGGTAAGCTCCGCCTACTTTAGTTTGACAGTTCTCCAGTTGTCATGATGCCTAAAAAATTCTTTTTTTAACATTGATAAACCATAAAATTTTATAATTTATATATTGAAACCGATTCTCATCGGAACATTTAGTGAAAAAATACAACTGTCACTTGCGCTTATATCCCTGTTTTCCTCTCAAAACGAAATTTCTCTTCCCAACAGTTTTTGGCCGTTTCCTCAAAACAGTATTTCAGGAGACTGTATGGTCTTCAGAGCGATATTTCTCAAAAACCATCGAATATAGAGTCTTCAAATTTTGCATATAGGTAAATCAACACGTATTCTTAAATGCGTTTTTGTCTTTTTCCTATATCGTTTAGAGTGTAGTAGAAGTACGTTATTTAAACGAAATAAGTATTGTTAACATCACACATTTTTTTTTAATTTAAAATTCATTATGAAAAAAAAAAGACTATAAATATATAACAAAAAAACGCCTGGAGATATTTGTATATAGTTTCAAATGATACTATTTCCACACACATACCCTATGCCAATTTTGAGATATATCCAATTAAAGAAAAGTAATTTTAAATCATTTCAAGTTTTAAATTTTCAAAGTGGACACTGTTACACTTTTTAAATATATCTCATCTGATAGAGAATATTCTAAGGATTCTAAATATATACATCACGGTGTCTAAAATTATTATTAATATGAATTCTAAAGCTAAATTAAACCAAGGTTGTTTGACGATGATTAGACCTTAAAGTTGGCGGGGTCTAGGTGTGAATAACACTGTTAACTTAGTATTAAAATTAGGAATATTGGTCAAACTTTATGGGATTAATTTTTAACTCATATGGCCATATATTTAACTTTTGAAAAATTAATTACCTTCACACATCATTTTGATGCATCACTAAATGGTTTAGCTCATGTCCATTATTCTATAATTTACAGAGTTTCATTTTAGCAGGGCCATTTTCTCATAGCTTTTCTAATGATAATATACATGAAAAACCAAAAGAAATAAAAATATTTTGCAGTTACTAATATTTTCCAAAATTCACTTGAGCGATGTGACCCATCGGTCCCTTGTTTTAAGTTGTGGGCCCAAAATAATTGCACTTTTTAAAAAATCAAGAAATATATTTACTCACCTAAGATGAGAATTGCTGAAGCTGGAGACTTTTTTTTTAGGAATATAACTTTATTTATATAAATAAATATAACGAGATTCAATTGTTAACCCAAAATTAGATCTGAATTTTGCTAATTTTATTTAAGTTATTAGCATAAATAAAAAATGAATACCTTAAATTTTGTCCAACTTTGGCAATGGCACGTTTTTTCCCTGTAAGCACTGTTGATTTATTTTCACAGCATATATACATAAGGATTTAATTTTTTAAAATCTAAAATTTGACTTCCGGTCACATGGTTCATCGGTGAGGACGTGTTTCTCCTCGGCAGCACAAATAACATAAAGAAAGGCCGTGCTTCACTGGAAAAAAAGTGGTAAAATGCCAAGAAGTAATAAGGGAGGCAAGAAAAGTACCCCGCAGGCCGGTAATATAGACTAATTCGTGAACAAAGACAATAAAAATACAGCAGGAACTGATAGTGAATCAGAAGAGGGGGCATGCAGTATGGCGGCCATGGACATTCATGTTCAGCTGAAACAGGTACTGTCAGAAATGAATAAGGTCAGTGCCTCTAACAAAGAATTTAAAGAAGAAATTAAAGGCATGCATGATAGTCTGAAAGGGCAACTTGATGGACTAACCACAGAGCAGAATACTCTGAAAGAAAACGTTAAATCGATAGAAACTGGATTAAATGAACTAGACACAACAGTTGGTGTGAGGGACGAATTTATGGGTGTCGATAAAATAACGAAGGCGCCAGGTTTTGTCACACTCCGACGTCTATTCCATGACGAACGTACACACAGTGACGTAACAATTCCAATATGCTATGTGACGTAATCAGGATACCAATGATGGTGATGAGGAGATTCACTGAAACAATATATAAGTAAACTAAGCTAAACTCATCTAACTAAATCACTAATTAAAACAAGGGACTTATGGGTCACGGCGCTCAGCTGAATGAGACAGATACAATTGTGTCACTATTGTTGTATGTAGGTCTGTAAGATTTCATTTTGACAGATGTAATTTTTTGTATTAATTATGTAGTTGAGCGGAATAGTTATATAGAAGTATCAGTACTTTAAATATGAACAAGAATGTGTGTCTAAAATATTGCAATGGGAATGACCAGATGTTGTAAATTGCAGAGGAAGGAAGTGGAGATTTGCAAGTATAAAAATACACATTTAATAAATCAAAATATTTATGGAAAAGTAGAAAACTTATATGTTTTGGGAAGCAGTTGTTGCTGAATTAGAGAGGAAACAGAATGTCTCAAAAAGTATCTATAGAGAAGAAATTGTAGATTAAGCTGTAAGAAGTTGCCATGTTTGATCTGAATTGAAGAATGGGGGATTGTTGCTAATAATATCTTGTGATCTGACCATGTGTTTTCTAATGTTGAAACTGAAGCATTTAAACAGTTAGTAAAGACAAGATCTATGGTATTTCCATGGTCATTGGTTGGTTCTCTGACTAGTTGTTGACATTTAAAGAGTTGACATAATTGTGTCAATTTGGTGTTATATATTATATTAATGTCAATATTGAAATCGCCCATGATCACTATAGGCAGGTTGTGGTCAACTTGAGAGACTAAAACTTGGGAGTTCCGAGAAGAAGTTACTGATGGGACATGCGGATGACCTATAGAGGAAAACAATCTGAAGTGACTGAGTCTAAGTGTGAATATAGAGAAGAGATGACTCCAAATCTGGTGTTGTGTTGTGGTGAAGGGTTACATGGGGACTCAGCTGAAGGTTGAGAGTTTAAAAACACCTTTGTAACTCTGTATATTTATTTCTTTATTTACCAGTTATAAATTTTATGCAGTTGCCAGAAGAATATTGTCCTAAACAAATACTCAGTGGCAGGGAGTGAGGAAAGTTACAACACCTTTGCATAAACATACAGGATAAAAATTTAATCTTACAGGTAAAAAAAAAGTGTTATTCATAATTATTGAATATTTAAAAACAGACAGAGAGATAGAAAAACAAAGCAAATCACTTTAATTCCCATTCTACTGAGGCAGAAAAATACTGAACGAATGTTTGCATTAGGTCCTCATTTTTTTATAACATCAATTTTTTGTTAAGGGAAATTTTGGACAAAATTTATAAATTTTACTATACATTTACAATATATATCAATTATATTTGAAAATTTAAGTTGATTAACAATTCTAAATTGCATCAACATTTACAGTTAATCTGCTCAGTCAACAGCACATTATATACACAGATGTATTTATTTTTTCTTAAAATATATTTTTTTAAATTTGCAAAATAATAAATATCTGAAAATAACACTTGATTCAAGAAAAGTTGTATACACTGGATTGGAAACAGCAATGCAATTGAAGTATGTAACTAATGCAACATATCTGTTGGGGGGGGGGGGAGTTCAGGGTTGCCATGTGATTCTACATTTGTGACAGGAGTGTTGCATCACTAATAAGTTTACCCAGGCAAGGCTGTAGGGACCAGACATGGCTGGTCTGGAGGTTCAAAATGAAAATACATTAGAGCCTCAGAAAAACTTTAATAACTAGAACAATTTTTAAGCTTTTACTTTGAAATTTCAGAATTTAACAGATTAAATCTATATATGTCGACTGTGAAAAGTAAATCAAATGTTCTTACAAGAAAAAAACATGCCATGGTAAAACTTGGGCAAAATTTAAGTTATATAGAGGAATATTTATGGTAAATATGAAGAAAACCAGATGAGTGGTTTTGATATTCGGCAGTCCTGAAGTATGAAAATAGATATTTAATAGAAACACAGATGTATTTAATTTTTTCTAAAAATATATTTTTAAATTATAACTTTTTTAAATTATATAATACTGACTAAATTACTGGCACGTACATAGGAACTATACAGAGGAAACAGTAAAAGTTTTGAGATACTGTGATGCATATGAAAATTTTACAGACGGACAGGCAAGTTGACAGAATGGACTAATACATTTATTTCACTTTCAAGGGAATAATGCATTTAAGTTTATATATAAGCCTATTTCTTTAGCATATCCACTTTTTCCATTAATAGTTTTAAATCTGATTCATTTTTTTTATTTACAAGTTTTATAAATTTGTAATAAAACAACTGAAAGTATAAGTTAAAATATTAGAATTCTAAGCTGCAATCATTATATATCCAGAGTGTAGCTCATATTGGGTCATATTATGCATACACATATATTTTTTTATTTTTAAATCACAAATGTTTAAACTGAGTGCTGGGCAGAGGGGAAGCCTGCTAGTAGTGGCCAAGCTGAGCCTGAGGCAAGCTGCCTGGGGTGGCTAACATAATGCAAGTGCTGGCTGTTCTACTAGGTGGGCCAGATGTAAACAACACTTGACATGGTGTATGAAAACTTGAATAAAAGCTACTCTTTTCAATCAATTCCTTTGAAATTTCAGATTTTAAAAGATTAAATCCTTATGTATATATGCTGTGAAAATTAAATCAACAGTGCTTAAAGAGAAAAAACGTGCCATTCCCAAAGTTGGACAAGATTTAAGGTATTAATTTATGCTAAGAACTTGAAAAATTTGCAAAATTCAGATCTAATTTTGGGTAAATAATCAAATCTTGATTAAATAAAGTTATATTCCTGAAAAAAAGTCTCCAGCTTCAGCAATTCTCATGTTAGGTGAGTAAATATATTTCCTAATTTTTTAAAAATTGCATTATATTTGGGCCCATAACTTCAGAATAATACCCAATACTGACCTAATTTTTGGTATGTTCATAGAAAATGTATTGAAGAATTTGAATACTAAATATGACCAAGAACAGATCAGTGGTTTTGATATTAGGCAGCCTTGAAGTGTAACAATGGCTTTTTTATGGAAAACGTAGGTTTTTCCTTAATATCTCGAAGGAACGAAGTCCTAATGACTCAATTTTTTGTATGGTAGGAGATTTTGGGAACATCTAATGGTATGTTTAATTTTAGATTTGTAGGTCCAACGGTTTTAAAATGCGTCCTGTTAATGGACGGACGGCCAAACGGACGACGGACAAAGGACCACGACTATAGCTCAGATGACTTATAGTCAGCTGAGCTAATAAAGCTATCTGAATCTGAATACACATTGAATATCACTAAATAAAACTGACAAGTAAACATCAAGGTAAACTTAACCAGAAATAGACTGTAACAGAGCAGCTAGTGCTTAATCCATGTATATAGAATAACATAAACTATGTATATATAAAATGTAACCTTGTAAGCTTCTTGATTTATCAAACAAACATATTTATTGAAGTAGATAATTATGTTTGTGTCTTTTGTTAATTATAATATTGCTTTTTACTGAGGACACCTAACAAATAACGATTTTACATGTCTGAAATGTAATTAAGTATCACTGAACAGAGCCCAGACTCTAAAGCCACCATGTCATACATGCGACACTTGTGCACTAACAGCAATGACTGGGTGGAAAACAAAAGACTCAATTTTCTTTAATAATATCAAACTTAGATCTGAATAAATAACTCTGACAAATATATGTGATACTTACATAGCGCTGGCAATATCTGTGAACTTTAAAATCCCTCACTTTTCTGGTTTTTTTCCAACTTTAGCTTATAATAAACTTTAACTGTTGCCGACTTGCTTGTGTCTGCCTGCTGACTGTCCTAATGCCTGGATAACCCTAGTCTGACCTCAAGTCTACCGGCTCTACCCCAGCCCCAGCATAACAATAACAGGCTGTAAACACTGTTTGGTCAACCAGGTAAGAATATCTTAACATATAGTAATATGACCTTAACTTCCCGGCCCCTAAATGCGACATACTTAATGAGCATTTACTACTCTGATTATATAAAAAAAATATCTATACAAAATAATTGACAAATTGTATAAATCCTATAATTGACAAAAAGTATCTACCTCTTCAAAAATACTTGAACAAACATGCAGTTTTCTGATCTATAAATCATGTGCAAGATGAAAAGCCTGAATTAATACAGGTCTGACTAAACTAACAATAAACGGAACAACACTGTCAACAAAGTAAACAAAGTAAAGACATATTATCAACCAACAAGCTTGATCAAGTCATTTAGGATGTTGCAGCTTCGATTACACAAAGTTTATCTATTGGCCTTTTCAAAACAGGCGACCTGGTTTTCACATCAACACATCTCACTAGTCCATCTTTACCTGATTACACCTTTAAGACACGACCAAGGACCACAGATTCCTCGGAGTATTCTCCTGCATAATAAGCACAACATCACCAGATTTCACATTTCTTTCTGGCCGTATCCACTTATTTCGCAACTGTATAGTTGGCAAATACTCTCTTGTCCACCGTCGCCAGAAGATATCTGCTAGGTACTGAACCTGTCGCCATCTCCTGCGATATACATCCTCCTTGGCGAACATACCTGGGGGCAACGTTGGACCAGATCTGAGCAGGAGCAAATGATTTGGGGTCAGTGGTTCTATGTCATTAGGGTTGTCTGACAGTGGCGTAATAGGACGACTGTTCACGATTCCTTCCACTAAGCACATTAGCGTAAGTAGTCCTTCGTCATTTAGAACCTGTTCTTTCAGTAGAGCAATTAAGACCTTTCTGACTGTCCGAATCTGTCTCTCCCAGATCCCACCAAAATGAGATGCCGCTGGCGGATTGAACAGCCATTCTATCTCTTGTTGTCTCAAAGATTCACCAATTTTGTGTTGGTTCCAGTGTTTAATTGCATGTTTGAGCTCCTTTTCTCCACTGGTGAAATTAGTGCCATTGTCGGACCGAATTCTCCCTGGCTTTCCACGGCGAGATATGAATCTTTGCAATGCATTGATGAAGGAATCAGTATCTAAGCTGTTGAGTACTTCTATATGTATCGCTCGGGTGCCTAAGCATGTAAACAGGCACCCGTACCTCTTCACTTTGCTGCGGGTTCGCTTTACTTGGAACGGACCAAAGCAGTCGACTCCCACGAATGTAAACGGTGGTTCATTTGGTGTCACTCTGTCTGCTGGCAGATCACTCATTTGCTGCACTGCGAGTGGTGCCCTCTGACGTCTACATATCATGCAATTTTTAATGACGCGATTTATCACTGACCTTGCTCCAATCATCCAAAATGTTTCCCTCAAGAGTGACAGCACATGTTCTCTGCCTCCATGTCCGGATAGGTAGTGATAATGTCTTATAAGAATTTCAGCAATGTGATGTTGTTTTGGAACCATCATTTGATGTTTTGCCTCAGATGGAATTGAAGCTTGACTGAGTCGTCCTCCAACACACAAGATGCCTTGCTGATCACAAAACGGGTCCAGTCGGAACAAGGCATTGTTCTTACTCAATTTTCTGCAGTCTCCATTCAAAATATCGAGCTCATCAGAATATGCTTGCTTTTGTATGTATCCAATGATTGCCTTCTCTGCAGCCATCAATTCTTTCACTGTCAGATTGCCATATCTCTGACGCTCTGGATCTGTGGCACGTACTTTGCAAAGCAATATATGTTTGACGCGTAAAATCCATCCCACTCTTTTCTTAAGCTTAAACCACGATGAATATCTGGTGAGTAGATCATCGAGACTGCTACTTGTAACCTGATTTGCCCTCACAACAAAAGAACGAGCTTCCTTCTTGAATTCGGCATGGTCTTCAGGTAGATTTGTGTGAACAATGGTTTTCTCTGACCATTCACTTTCTTTTTGCCACAAAAATTCTGGTCCATGCAGCCATCTCTGTTTTGAAACAACCTGGTCTGCAGTTAGCCCTCGCGATGCATCATCAGCCGGATTATTTGCTGTGTCGACATTTCTCCATTGTTCAGGCACAGTACAACCATGAATCATGGCAACACGATTGGCCACAAATGTATGAAACCTTCGGCTCTCATTTTGAATGTACTGTAACACCAACATGCTGTCTGTCCAAAATTCAGACTTCACGACCGGAATCTCTATTTCCCCACGTATAAGTTTTTCAAGATTCACAGATACCACTGCTGCAGACAATTCAAGGCGGGGTATTGTCATTTGTTTGATAGGTGCCAATTTTGACTTGCCCATTAGCAATGAACAATGAATCACACCTTTGTCATCTATTAGTCTCATATACGAGACGGCTCCATAGCCGCTCTCTGATGCATCGGAGAAGTGGTGCAACTGACAATCAATAACCTTCCCAAAATTCTTTGGCTTTACGCATCTATCGACTGTGAAGTTTTCCAATTTTGGTAAACCCGATGTCCACTCTGCCCAATGTCTGAACTGTACGTAGTTCCGGAAGTGGAGTGTCCCAGCCAATCTTCTGACGACACAGATCCTGCAGTATTTTCTTTGCTACCAGTACATATGGACTGACAAATCCAAGAGGATCATATACTGAACTAACGACACTCAAGACACCTCTTCGAGCAATTGGCTTTTCCTTGACCTTGATCTTGAAGCCTAAGGAGTCATATTCTGTGTCCCATTTAATTCCGAGGGCCTTCTCGGATGGGAGTTCATTTTCATCAAGGTTCAGCTCCCTGACTGTCTTTGACCTCTCTGCACTGGGTATGGCCTCAAGTACCTTTCTATCATTACTTATCCATTTTGTAAGCCTGAAGCCTCCTTTAGACAATAGGTTACAGAGATCTGTAACAAGTTTAATTGCGTCCTTTGTTGATGGTACCGATTTCAAGCAGTCGTCTTCATAGAAATTGCGGTGAACTACGTTCACAGTTTCGGCATCAAAGTCCTTGCAATTGTCATACGCAGTTTTCTTTAGTGCATAGTTTGCTCCACACTCCACCAAACAGATGTACTGTCATGCGATATATCTCAGGCCACTGTGTTATGTCATCGTTTGGCCACCAGAGAAACCGTAGGGAATCACGATCTTCAACAGGCACCTTTACCTGGTGATACATAGCCTCGATATCTCCCATAACTGCTACATGCTCTTGTCTAAAGCGCATTAGTACACCTATCATTTTGTTGGTCATGTCAGGCCCTTGCAAGACATTGGCATTAAGAGAATTCCCAGCAAATGTCGCAGCACAATCGAAGACTATTCGAACTTTGTCTGGTTTATTCGGATGGTGACCAGCATGGTGCGGGATGTACCAGGTCTTGCCCTGAGTATCATAAGGGTTGACTGTATACACCTTTTCAGCAAAACCCTTGTCAACAAAATCCTTGATGCCTACACAATATTTCTTGTATCTTGATCTTTTAATAACTTCCTTCCCAACTGGACCAACCTATGTTGTGCCATATCAAAGTTATTCACTAACTCTGGCTCTTTAAATTTGAACGGTATAGCCATCTCATAATGACCATCTACAGTGGTTGCCGTGTTATCCTAAATTTCCAGTACTTTCTTGTCTTGAACAGACATCTGTGGAACCTCGTGAAGTTCCCTGTTTTCTATTTCCCAAAACCGTTTGACCTGGTCCTCAAGTCTAATATCAGTTGATATGAAGTTACAGACAATGCTTTTGTGACTGCTACTATCCATCGGGCCGTTAAGCGTCCAGCCAAGAGCTGTTCGAGTAGCGAATGGCTCACTCGCTTTACCACTTATTACCTCCAACGGAACAAGCGCTTACGGTATGTCTTGTCCAATAATCAAGGTTATGTCATCTGCTTGAACATCAGGAAGATCAATGCTATACAAGTGAGGCCAGCGAGATATATCCTCACGAGTGGCCATTGCTTCTCGGGGAATGGGCAGACTCGATTCACAAACACATAAGGAAGTTGGACCATTATCTGGTCCTCCCTATCGGAAACTAGCAAAGATACGACGCTGGTCTCAGACTTGCAATCCTTTTTATCCAAGGTTGACAATGACAGGATTGTTTTGTCTCCTGTAACACCCAACTGTTGACAGAGCATCTCAGAACAGAACGTGTTGGTAGAACCACTATCCAATAATGCTAGTGTTCCAATGTACTGTTGACCATCTCTTGCTCTGACTCTCACAGGTACAATCGGTAAGGCTGTTCTGGTGTTACCGGCCCCATGCACCGACTTTATCTCCCCTTTGGCCTTGGCAAAGCAGTTTTGTGCCTGCTGTATGGTTACATCTGGTTCAGGTCTTTCAACTTGTCTTGCTGCACCGGTGTCTCTACTTGGGTTGACATGAAGAAATTTTGTATGTTGTTTCCCACATCCGGGTACAGAACACCTGCGAGTTAGGTAACATCGATTAGCCAGGTTTAAGATAGTTGTCACATAATCCTTTTTCACGAGCAAAGTTAAGTCTCTCTTGAGGTTTCATTCCCTTGAATCGATCACATCCAAAGAGATTATGTTTACCAGAACACAATACACAGTTTGTGACACGCCTTACTTCATCAGCGTTAGCAATGCTCCTGTCGTTGTTACTGCTACCTCCATTTGGACTCCCAGGATGGCTTGCATGCGTACTGAATGCAGATCCATTCCTAGGGAAACTGCGCCGTTGGTGCCCTGACATTTGACCCTTCCGTGCCCCTGACTTTCTTGGGCTGTCAACATTAAAACTACCAAAAATAGGGTCATTCACTTCCCTGGCCGCTCGCTCAACAAACAAAACAAGTTCCTGAACATTTTGGTACCTCATGTCTCTCTCAGCAGTGTCGACAGCTTGACTTCTCCATTTGTGCCGGAGATATGGTGGCAACCGCTCCACTATACGGACCAGGCTCCGGCGGGTGTCTACCTCACTCAATTTCCCCATGGCCAGTAACGTCTCTGTACAGTTTCTTAAATCATCAACAAAGTCCTGAATACCCTTACGATCACCTGCTTTGATACTTGAACGAGCAGTCACTTTGTCAACCCATGCCTCAGATATGACAAAGTCATTTCCAAACCTTTCTTTCAGGAGTCGTTTAGCTTTAGCATACCCTGCTGTCGGATCTATTACAGAGCAACACTCTATGACACGACGTGCCTTACCAGTGCAATATTGGAGTAATCTCATCAGTTTAGCACCATCATCAACACCTTTGCTTCCGACAGCGTGTTCAAATACCCTAATGAACATCCAGTACTTGAGAGGATCGCCATCAAAACTTATCAGCTCCACTCTTGGTAGCTGCATCGCATCAAACAGTGTTTGCTGTTGCCTTTGTCCATCGTGGATGAGCCTTAATAGGCCTTCATTATCACCAACACTTGAGAGTTTACCAGGTTCTGAGTTTTGTATTAACCTGTTTTCAGAGCTTACTACATTTGATCTCTGACTCGACACATCAGATTTGTTATCTACTGGAGATGTATTTTTCCGATCGTTTACGGAATCATCACGTACACTACCAAATGCCAATTCTTCGGCCTCGGCCTTTGCTATCTCCAATTTTAGGTCAAGTTGTTCTCTCTTCTGTTTCAATCGTAACTCTTCTTCAGCCAACTGTTGTCTCTCTTTTAGTGCTGCCGCCTCGGCCAGTAATGCTGCCTTTCTAGCTGCAGCTCTTGCCTTTGAGCTTGCAGCAGAAGTGACAGACCTCGCACAAACAGAACCCTTCTGGCTAACAGAGTCATCAGGACTAATCACCTGGTCAAAGTCCAACTGACATTCTTGCTGTGCACTCTCCAACCACAACTGGGCATCGGCCTTGAAGTTGTTGACACTCACGCGCACCAACCTAGCGTAATTCTCAGAATCTGTCCTCTCCAGAGGGTTACTTACATTGATTGATTGATTGATTGATTCTTTATTTCCTCCTCGGCAAGAAGAGAGTACAACCATTCAGTACATATAAGGTACAAGATACATGCACCGTGATCAAACAGAGAAAGAAATAAGATCTAATTAGAAAATATATACAGATAGATATAAAAGGTTCAAATATCTAATCATAAAATATACAAAGCGCAAAGCTATATGAAGATATAATAGTTAAATGGGCTGTCTTAAGGACCAAAATATTTATATATAAGATTATGGTCTAATAAACTATATAAGGTCAATGCTATAGTAAATTCAATTCTATGCGTTTAGCAAATAACCAAACTAAATATTTAAAATATACAAAGTGCAGTGCTATATTAAGATGTTAACTATTGTCTAGGAAAAAAACTTGATAACTGAAAATGTAATTCGAATAATGTTTCTAATTGACTGAAATATTATTATCAGAAAAATATAATATTCGTCATATCCGTTCAATAGTCTGTCTTGAAGACCAAAGCATAAATCCATAAATTTGTGGTAAGGTAAGATATATAAGGCTGATACTATATGTAATTCAATTTTATGCTCTAAGCAAATAACTAAATTAAATATTTAGTCATAAGATATTCAAAGTCCGGTGCTATATTAAAATGTTAACTGTATAAAAAATTAATAAATAAATAAATCGCAGCTTAATCACTAAAGACCTCTTCATAATGTACTTTGAACATTATTTTTGACTAAAATACAATAGGCAAAGGGAATCTACAATATTCCTCACACCCACTAAACAGGCTATCTTGGAGATCAAAACATATATCCACAATGTTATGGTCGGGTAAGCTACATTAGGCTAATGGTAAATTGAGTTTTTTAAGCTAACCGATAGAAAATAAAATAAATAACTGGTCCTAAAATATACAAAGTGCAGTGTTATATTAAAATACTAACTGTTGTCTAATAAGACAATAGCAACTTGAGAACTGAAAACTATCCTCGTAATGTTGTTCGAATAATATTTCTAACTGACTGAAATATAATTAGCAAAAATTTACAATAGTCCTCATATCCGTTAAATAGGCTATCTTGAAGACCAAAACATACATCCACAAATTTATGGTCAGGTAAGTTATATAAGGCTGATGCTTTGGTAAATTCAATTTGATCATAAATATTTCTCCACATAATGTCTCTCTCTGATATAAATGATGGACAATCAGTGAAGACATGACACAAAATATCCTCTTGAAAGGAGTTGCAAAAATTACAAAAAACGCTCTCATCCGGATCCGCTAGACAAAGCAACCTTACCATGTCACATATAATCTTCCTACAATTTATTTGACTCCGTGCAATATAGTAAAGACTAAAAGTTCTCTTTGTTAACTCAGGGTGGATTCTCAAGAAACGGTGACAGTCGTTTCTTTTGTACATCGTGAAGCACCATATACTTTGCTCGTATGAATGGATAGCATTACATATAATTCGTTTCCAGGTTAAATAATCTGGAAAACTTCCACCATTTATATATTTAGAAAAGAAATTACCAATTCCATATTTATTCAAAGTATCAACAATGTTAGGAATGAAACCTTTCTGGTTAATGTGTACTTGTAATTTCCACTGATATAGCCTTGTGATAAATAGTTTCTTTGCTATGCCTAAATTGTCACCAGAAATTAATTTATGAAGGAATAGAAGTTTTCTTTTATCTATTCTGCCTTGCATGGTATGCCATCCGAGTAAGCCCCTAACTACCTCTCCGTGGGTTCTCACATGTAACCCTTGAATTGTTTTTCCAGCAAATGTTTGTAGTTTTTCAATTAAATAACTCTCAGTTTTGCTAATTGAATACCATAATTCAGAACCATACAATACGGAAGGTATACATATTTTATCCCAAAGACTAGCTGATACAGTCGGCAGAAGGGCGTGTGATTGTACTCCTATCATACCAAGTGCGCCCAAAATTGATTTCCCTTTCCTACACCTGTCGTCAGTGCGTGATTTTGAGGAAAAACAGGAGTTTAGTAGAATTCCCACATGTTCATACTCCTGCACTTCTGTTAATTTCGTGTTACCCATTTTCCACACTCTTAATTTACTATTTATTTTGTTCTGTTTTTTAGTTTCCCCGAAGACCATACATTTTGATTTTGCTGAACAAAAGGATATTCGCCATAGCTTACTGTATATGTGGGCTCTATTAATCATTTGATCCAATGATGATTTGGTATTTGCTAACAAGACCGTATCATCTGCATATGTTGGGGAGCTAACATCAATATCATTTACCAGCAGACCAATATTTCCTTCATTAATATAATTATGAAAGTCAACGAAGGACACAGTAAAATAAAACATAGACATGATACCCCCCTGTTTGACACTCCGAGATATTTTGAATTCATCTGACAATTCTCCATTGACAAGTACAGCACAGGAACTACCAACTAGCCATTCTCTAAATAATAGCCACAATTTGTCACGAATTGCCAGATTATATGCCTTTAATAGCAGTCCGTCCCACCACACTCTGTCAAACGCAGATTTACAGTCTAAGAAACAACAATATACTCTACCCCCTTGCTCACAATGGTGAAAAATACTTTCTTGTACAGAAAAAGATGCCATCATACTGCTACATCTTTTCCTGCAAGCATGTTGCATTTTATCGGGGAATTCTCTGTTACTCAACCATGGTTCTAGTCTGGACCATATTATTTTTTCAAAGAGCTTATTTAAAACTGGCATTAGTGTAATCCCTCTGTATGAATTCTTGGAGGCTCTGTCTTTGTTTCTGCCCTTATACATTGGAGAAATAATGCCAAGCTTTAAGGATTTTGGAATATATACCTGTTTGATAATGGCATTGTACAACATTGCCAAATATCTGCATATCCCAGGTGCACCATATTTCAAGTGTTCATATGAGATAAGATCATAACCAGGTGCCTTATTATTTGGTAATTGTTTACAGATCTTTACTATTTCATCTTCATTAATGTGTCGCAGCACCCCTGTATTATCATAATGTTTATTGGCATTAACTAATATTTTGGCGATTTTTTTACTAACATGAGACGTAAATGTTTCTTTGTCGGTTTCTTCTTCCGGTTGCTCATTTAGTAAATTACTAAAATGATTTCGCCAAAACGAACGGAGTTCCATAGGAGTCGAAAAGTTAGAATTACCATCGTTCATTATGTGAATATTACCGGATTGATCTTTGTGACCTTTTACATACTTCCAGAAAGACCTAACATCAATATCGTGATTAAGACTTGCCTCTTCAAATTTTCGTGCTTCAAATTCTAATATCTTTTTCTTTAATAATTTCCCGAATACACGTTTAGCCGCTTTGTATTCTTTATACGAGTTAAAATGAAAACCCCTTGGGCGACCTCCATCTACCCATATATTTCGCATTTCTCTCTGGTGGGCGTGGGCTTTCTTTAATTCTTGGTCCCAGTATGGTTTTTTATATGTGTTAACGTTTGTTTTTGGTACCACCTTATCAGCAGCTTTTTTCATACATTCACTTAATGAAAACACATAGTTATCAATTTCGGCATTTGTTAATGGTTCTGACTGAAGTGTCTTTTCCATAGAGACGTATCTATTTAAATAATTATAATAATGGTCTGCATACGAGTTTTTCCATTTATAGGTCTTGCGAAATACTTTTTGAATTTTTTCTATATGTAAGTTTAGGGCAACTACGACTGGGAGATGATCCGAGGTATTTAAAGCGTGATCATCAATAACTTTACACCAATGAACTCTGTTTAAACTTGTCGAAGGGATTAGTATGTGGTCAATCTGAGTACTGGGTCCGGCGCTATAAGGGAAATAGGTGTCAGCTGGGCCTGTGGCAAGTGCTTGTAATCCTACTGAAATGAGATTTGTTGACTCAATAAAGTCTGACAATATAACGCCCCTATCGGTACGAACTTTACCTCTTGGTCCATCCAGTTGGCCTAATTGTGCATTCATGTCACCTGCTATTACAACTTCACCTATAGACGACAAATTGGTGTATGCCGCGGTCAAGATTGACAACTGCATGTTAAATTCTTCTACTGTATAATTAGACGGAGGTAAATACGTATTTATTATAAAAATAGGTTGTTCGTTCGGTCGGCTAAGTTTAATTACTAATATACGGTCATTTCCTAAGTTGTCCACTTTTGAAATTAAGTAACTCAGATCTTTGCGCCACATGGTCGCCACCCCTCCACGCCTGGGACACTCAAGATTATAGTGAGTGTACGCATCGTATTTGTTATCGAGTGTTCTTAAAAAAGAAACGTTCGCTGATGACAAATGATGTTCCTGTAAACACAGAATATCTGTTTTTTCCATGATAACGTCTATATATTTAGAAGAAGCAAAAGCTCCCCTGCAATTATATGTTGTAATCACAAGCTGATTTGAAATCTTTGCCATTATTCTTAATATTAAGTTTCTCGGGAATACTAATAAAGATCTTTATATGTAAATATCTTTTGAAGTCTTTTATATGGTGTCCTTCTTAGTAATGCTTATTCTACGTACTTAATTATTCTTTTTCGCTGGTAACCATTTTCTGCAATACATCCCGTCAGGCCAAAACCCCTTTTCAGTCAAGCAAGCGTGAAGGTCTCCAACTACAGACATTTTCACTGACAATGTCACATCGTCTGTTTTCAATATTCTACATTGTTTTACCTCTAATTTTTTCCTTTCAACATGTTTGACAATTAGGTCCTTTGTAAATAATAGAGATTTTTTTACCTTTACATTACCAATATAGTAACTGGAAGTTGGCACCTTAGATTTAACTTGTAGATAACCTTCAAGACCAAGACTATCGTCTGAATCTGTTACCTCAATAAACTTTTCATTTGAAACCTTTTCAATTGGAACCTGGTCACCCTCATTAGGTTACACGTTATCATTTCCATCAGTTGACTTTAATATCCCATAATTTCTATTGGCTTCTGTTATCTTAGCAGAGTAAACACTTGCATCCATTTCATTTTCAGTCTCCATACCAGATTGTACCGAGGCAGGATGGTTACCATGACACTGACGCTGTATATTGGGCGTATTTTCAGGAATTACAGCGGCAGGTTGATTTGAAACATTTCCTTGTTTAGACTGAATGGTTTTCTTATTCTGGACAAGAGAAGAACGTTCTGAAGGTGGTATGGAGGCAAGATCTCTGTAAGATACAGAAGTATTTGAATATGAGCGACAGAGTGACAATTGTCTCTCTAACCCCGATACCCTATTTTCAATATTCAACATTCTTGTTTCTAAGTGCCCACAACGTCCATCAGTTGTTTTGCATAAACTTTCATTAGATGCACCTCTATCATTTAATCTGTCTAGGCGATTATTCAAGTCCATCAATCGCCTGTCAACAAATTTCTCACGTTCAGCCTTCAGTTCAGCTACCATCTGGCAAAGTTTAATATTTTCTTCCTTCAGTATCTTTGTCTGTTCAAGTAGCATGTCACGGTCTTCCCTGGCCTGTTGTAGAACTTCGGAACAAAGTGTCTTGATGGCCTTTATTGTGTCCGCCGGAACACAATCATTGGACAATAAATCCTCTGTGTCTACAGTTTCAGGTGTGGAGTCATCAGGACTAATCACCTTGTCAAAGTCCAACTGACATTCTTGCTGTGCACTCTCCAACCACAACTGGGCATCGGCCTTGAAGTTGTTGACACTCACGCGCACCAACCTAGCGTAATTCTCAGAATCTGTCCTCTCAAGAGGGTTACTTACATTGCTGTGGTACAATTCATGTACTTCAGTAAATTTGATGTGTGCAATGTCCAGTTCAATGAGCTGATTCATTACCTTTGATGAATTTTTGGTGTTTGTCATAAGACCTTTTATCTCATTGATTTTCCTGGTTAAGTTGCCCTTGGCACGACCACGTTCCAGTTTCAGTTTCTGCACACGCTCACTCTTTAACTAATCGTGATCGAAAGTCTTATTCACAAATATGGAACGTGAAAGATCAGGCAGTAGTTGTTTATCTTCATCTCTCTCATCCTCATGGCTCAAGTTATCAGCGAGTATTGCTTCAATGTTCTTTTCAACAGAGGCACCAAGGGGATGGATACGTTCTTGTTGTTCTTGCAGTAAATCTGCCATATTTGTCAAGGTATCACGTGACTCCGCCATGTTTGGTGAAGCTATAAGTATTGACGTAACATCTGATGACAGCCAATTATCGCCGTTATTGAACTAATGTGAGGGACGAATTTATGGGTGTCGATAAAATAACGAAGGCGCCAGGTTTTGTCACACTCCGACGTTTATTCCATGACGAACGTACACACAGTGACGTAACAATTCCAATATGCTATGTGACGTAATCAGGATACAAATGATGGTGATGAGGAGATTCACTGAAACAATATATAAGTAAACTAAGCTAAACTCATCTAACTAAATCACTAATTAAAATAAAGCTATCTGAATACACATTAAATATCACTAAATAAAACTCACAAGTAAACATCAAGGTAAACTTAACCCGAAATAGACTGTAACAGTGCAGCTAGTGCTTAATCCATGTATATAGAATAACATAAACTATGTATATATAAAATGTAACCTTGTAAGCTTCTTGATTTATCAAACAAACATTTATTGAAGTAGATAATTATGTGTGTGTCTTCTGTTATTAATAATATTGTTTTTTACTGAGGACACCTAACAAATAACGATTTTACATGTCTGAAATGTAACAAAGTATCTCTGAACAGAGCCCAGACTCTAAAGCCACCATGACATACATGCGACACTTGTGCACTTACAGCAATGACTGTGTGGAAAACAAAAGACTCAATTTTCTTTAATAATATCAAACTTAGATCTGAATAAATAACTCTGACAAATATATGTGATACTTACATAACGCTGGCAATATCTGTGAACTTTAAAATCCCTCACTTTTCTTGTTATGTCCAACTGTAGCTTATAATAACCTTTAACTGTTGCCGACTTGCTTGTGTCTGCCTGCTGACTGTCCTCATGCCTGGATGACCCTAGTCTGACCTCAAGTCTACCGGCTCTACCCCAGCCCCAGCATAACAATAACAGGCTGTAAACACTGTCTGGTCAACCCGGTAAGAATATCTTAACATATAGTAATATGACCTTAACAGTTGGAGAACTAAAAGCTAGTAAACAGAGACTTGAAAAAAGGTTGAAGAGCTTAAAGCAGAATTGCATGAAGTGAAAGAGAAAAATAAGCAAAAATACATTGAGATACAAAAGATGCAGCAGTGTATGTTGGAAGCCTGTAACAAACAGGAACGATATCTTAGGGAGGGGAATGTGCGCATTATTGGTGTTGGTGAAATTGGACAGGTTGAAAACTGTAAAAATACTGCTGCAAAAATTATTGTACAGAATAGACTTATCGGGATATGAGCGAAGAACAAGTAAAGAACACAATAGAAATGGCGCACAGAACAGGCAAGAAAGGAACGAAACCACAGCATATTTTGGTACGGTTCCACAATAGACCATTTAGAAACGAAGTTCTTGCAAGCGGAACGAAGCAGCTTAAGAATTCTACCATTTAGAGTTGCTGAGGACCTGACAATGAGGGACTTTCAAACCAAACAAAAAGCGAAACCACAGATGACAGCAGCGTACAATGATGGTGACAAGGTCAGGTTCTGGAGGGGCCAACTTTACATAATCAATGAACTGGTTCCCATACGAGACTAATACGCGCTAACCGCAAAAGAATTACGTAATGTGTAACTAACCCAGTATTCACACAAGTTGGCTACATGATATGCCAAGGGATTAGGTACGTGGCGTGAGAAGTGTGCATGCGTGAATTGAGAACTTATTCTTGTGACTGTTTTATTTTGTTTCATGCACGACAGGTGACAGCACCGCCTCGGGACGCTACCGCTACGCCATTCACTACGCTTCGGCCTTTGAATTGGCCGAACTGATTTCAAAAGGCCGAAGCGTAGTGAATGCCGCTACGCATGTCTGTGTGGCGATGGCGCCCTCTGGCGGAGTTGATCAGAAGATCGAGTAAAAAGTAACGGCAAAATATTAAGATGTTGAAATGCAGAGAAGCCCAAACCGAGGTGACAGGCAGTGACTTATTTTCTATATATTTTTTTATTTTATTGTGTATTTAACAATTTTTTGTGGGAAGTGTAAGATTGGTAAATTCAGACGTTATATCTTTTGATTAAATAATGCTTAACTGTAAGGGAAATCTGATTTCATATAATATCGCCCATCCAGATCGACGGTCAGGTTGTCCACATGGCAGTCAAAAAGACTCGTTGAACATAATGTCCATAAATGTAAGGGGGTTTAGGCATCTTTACAAAGAGAAGAGAGATTTTTTATTGGTTACAAAGAAAGAGAAACATAAGAATAGTTTTCACTTTTAGAACTTAGAACAGTTTCAGCTTCGATAGAAAACATGGACAAATTAAAACGTGAATCATCGACAAATATACTGTTTATTTAGTAAACAATACATTATACCATGATAACCCATAGATTTACACCATATATGTATTTTCAACATTTACTGAAATCATATATGACTTAATTTAAATATAAATTTTGTTTCAAAGACTATTACAATTTATGACATGAAGCATATCTTATATATATATATATATATATATATATATATATATATATATTTACATATATTCCTAAACAATGCTCACTGTGCATACAATTCTGAATAAAATATATGTATTTGTCATGATTTTTTTTAATGTTATAAGAAATTTTATTTTTTTAAGGAATTCCATATTGTAACTACACTGTAGATGTGGAAATGTTTCAATTGAATCATTGAGAACAATAACAACATTTATCATTGTATAGTTTAAACACTAAGGTGCCAAGTGACTTTTGTTAATCTTTTAATGTGCATAATATCTCATATTGAAAATGATTCACAGATACCTATATCATGTATATATCAACAACTCCATTATAATATGTTGTACTTGTATATATCTTTTATTAACATGAATTGTTTACTAAATAAACAGTATATTTGTCGATGATTTACTTTTTAATTTTTCCATGTTTTCTAATGAAGCTAAAACCTAACGTTACGGTGTTTTATCTGTGACTTGTACAGAAAATTATATCAGGGAATGATCCCCACAGCAAGGGGTCCTCGCAAGTTCTAAAAGTTAGATTGGTGTAAATTAAATAGGTTTGATTGCCAAAAGAAGTATAAATTGTGTTTATTTAAAAATATGTACGATTTGTTCCATAATGTGGCAGTTTAACAAAGTGTTAACATAAATTTACTTTATTTCCGAGGGGAAAACTTTTTTTCCGACATACCATGACTCAAAGATGGCGGACGCAGGAAATTTACAGTGTGATCAACACTAAATAGGGTCGGTTAAAAGTAGCTTTATTCATGTTAAGCAAATAAAAAACAGCTGTATGGTCGCACTGAATATTTCTCTGTTAAATGAATCATTTGAATTATTCTTCCACATGTGTTTATCTTCTTTTCCGGCCATTTTTCCGAGTTATATTAATTTCTGAGTTTTTCCGAGAATTTCCGAGTTTTTCCGGGTTTTATTATATGCCCATTCAGGCCTTCGGAAATAAACTGATAGGGCCTGGAGTCATGATGGCAGTCACAACAGAACGCCCATTCTAAGGGTCGGATCAAAATATTTACTGTCTGGTATTATTTGGCATCACAGGCTTATAAAGTCGTATTATATGTGCTTAATATCGAAGAAGAAATGTTGTTACACAAAAATAATTACATTTTTCACCTCCTTTCATCACTGTGGCACCGATTCACGTGAAGTGGTACTTCTCATTCAAAACTAAAGGTGTCATGGCGCGGTCGTGTATGTAAACTTGTAAGTCAGAAGCCGGAAGCCGGAAACCAAAGAATGTCTTATAAATAAAGCAGTTTAAAACATGTACAAAATGCTAACGCTTCATTACCGTTTTGTTTTTCCCCGATAGAATAAGATCTTTTTTATCATTGCATTCTGTGAAGAATAATAGTGATCCCTTCTTTAATCTGAAAGTTATGGATGATTTTGTGCTCGGAACCCATCTCGGATTTCAGGCAGAAGTGCTGGGATGTTATCCAATGTGTATAACTCGGAAGTCACAGAGACGCACTGGTTAACTTGTGGTCAGTTAAGAGCCACAGCCCAAATGCAGTTTCATTATAATTATAGCTGCATGCATATATTAAAATTGCTTATGCATGATTCTGCTTTTTATGAGTGTATAATACAATACATGATACATAATCAAAAAACTATAACTTCTTAATTTTTTTTATTTGTTAATTTAATATATTTATATACATATGTGTGGGTTTATTTTCACGTAATATAGTTCACCCCAGCTAGAGCTTTGTTTTTGTTAAAGATATTTATATTTACATGGGGAGGTTATGGGAAGGGATTAATTTTTAAAATATTCAATGTAAAGAGGACATTTTTAAACAAATGATTATGAGGATTTTCTGTTCCGCAACTATTCTCCTACATGTTTTTGAACAATATATTCAAACCTGATGTTGTTGGGCTTTAATATTTATATTTCTATAAAATTACGGTATAAACTGGAAAGTCCAAATATTCAAAACTTCGTAACGTTAATGACAATGATGAAACGCGCATCTATACATTTATAACTTGCAAAATGTCACTATTAAAAGGTAGTACTCGTTGTCAAATAATTAATATGTTTAAATCTTATGACAATCTGTGCATTTTACCGACTTTTGTGATCTGTGAGCGCCCAGGCTCGGGCAGCAGGGCACAGTGCGTGAGTCTGAGTATCAGCCGAGGAGGCGTGAGATTTTTCACGGTCGAACCCACCCCGAGCTCAGCTCTGTGGGGAGACTGTGCATGACTCGCACGGTAATGCGAAGGGGGGGAGGGGGGGGGGGGGAGATTTCTCAATATACTAGTATATATTTGGATGCTCTCATAGTGGAGTAAATCACAAACTTATGAATTGGAAAGTAAAAAATATAATAATGAAATTGCTGGGGAATAAAAAAGTAATCTGAAAAAGAAAGGAAAATTAATTATGAATTAACTGGAAAATAACTCGATAAAATGAGAGATATTACGTCTGAACCGGCTTGTGCCCTCTATGGATGCACCACTGAATAATAAATATGGTATAATAAACCCTAATATGACATTAAAAATAGTAATAAATTACGATGTCATTCAAAATAAAAACAGTTATATATTTCCCATACGTTGAACAAATATGAAAATTCAATATATTTTGATCCTTATAAAAATCTTTATCTGAATATTCCGTGTATACTCACTATTTTTATTTGATTCTTATATTTTTATCCTCAGAAAACAAAATTAACCGGACTATAGTCGGAATTCTCGATACAGTTGTACCGTGCGCTTTCGGACATCCTTCTCTCCGAACTAAATAGTTGCTGGTACCAGGTTCTTAATTAAACAGAATGTGTTATATCTATAACATTTGCTATGTAACAATTTATTTTTAAACATTTACTGAACTTTCCCCCAACATAAAATACGTAACAGCGTAAAATATTGATGAGTTAATATACTAAGTATTTTACAATTTTCTTTCTCTATTTTTGATACCTTAAAAGATGCGGTGATCTGATAACAGGGCACAAATCATAACGGCTGGACCTAGAATCTTCTTTCTTGACATGCAGAGAGGCCAATGAAAAGTCTTCTTGGAAACTGAAAATTAGGTCTCTGTTACCCAAAACCTCAGAGCCATGGGGCTCTGAAGTATCCCCAAGAATAATGCAAAATTTGATACAAAAGCTCAAGTATCTGAATAACCACTGCATTGATC
This sequence comes from Sipunculus nudus, assembly GCA_026874595.1. Lineage (NCBI taxonomy): Eukaryota > Metazoa > Annelida > Sipuncula > Golfingiida > Sipunculidae > Sipunculus > Sipunculus nudus. The sequence continues at coordinate 29,823,406 of CM049313.1, forward strand.
ACCAAGATTCTTTGCATGAATATTAATCATGGGATGTTCCATCACTTCCTGCAGACTGGTGGCGCCACCTGTATTTTTTCGAATTTTTACAAATTTTTTTCTCATTTTTTCAGACCTCAATGAAACTGTCATCTGTTAACAGGGCACAAATTATAACCACTGGACCTGGAATCTTCAAACTTAATATCCAGGGAGGTCCATGAAAAATCTCCTTGAAAACCTGAAATTAGGTCTCTGTTACCAATATCCTTGGAGCTATGGGGCTCCGAAGTACCCCCCCCCCCAGAATAATGCAAAATTTGATACAAAAGCTCAAGTATCTGAATAACCACTGCATTGATCACCATGATTCTTTGCATGAATATTGATCATGGGATGTTCCATCATTTCCTGCAGACTGGTGGTGCCACCTGTATTTTTTCGAATTTTTACAAATTTTTTTCTCATTTTTTCAGACCTCAATGAAACTGTCATCTGTTAACAGGGCACAAATCGTAACCACTGGACCTGGAATCTTCAAACTTAATATCCAGGGAGGTCCATGAAAACCTGAAATTAGGTCTCTGTTACCCATATCCTTGGAGCTCCGAAGTACCCCCCCAGAATAATGCAAAATTTGATACAAAAGCTCAAGTATCTGAATAACCACTGCATTGATCACCATGATTCCTTGCAGGCATATTGATCATGGAGTGTTCCATCAGTTCCTGCAAACTGGTGGCGCCACCTGTATTTTTTTCAATTTTTTAGGCATTTTTTCTCTATTTATGAGACCTTCAAATGAAGTGGTCATCTGTTAACATGCCACAAACTGTAACTGCTGTACCTAGAATTTTCTTACTTGACATCCAGGGAGACTAATGAAAAATCTCCTTGGAAACCTGAAATTAGGTTTCTGTTACCCATATTCTCCGAGCTATAGGGCTCATAAATACCCCCAAGAATAATTAAAAATTTGATACAAACAAAAGCCCCAGTATCTGAATAACTAATGCCTTGATAGCCATGATTCTTTGGATATATATTGATCATGCAGTGTTTCATCAGTTCCTGCAGACTGGTGGCACTACCTGTATTTTTTTTTCAAATTTTTACGCATTTTTTTTATCTATTTATGAGACCTTCAAATGAAGTTGTCATCTGTCCAAAAGCCCACTGAAACCCATTTCTAAGGACTTTTCACAAAATTCATGATTTGTTTGCACTCTGGCAGTCATTTTGCTCATTGTTCAACATTCCTTGAATTCAACTGAGCGTCATGGCCCATGGGCCACTTGTTAAGTGTCATTTGGATTATTGGGGAATGTTAAAACACATGCATAAAACTGACCATCTAAGTATATCTCTTGAACTTGATATGTTTATTCATAATACTAAATAGAGGTCCAGGATACTGGAAACTAAATTGCTCTTTATTAAATAATCAAGAATAAAATATAATTAAAACAACCATTAAATCTGCACAAGAAGAAAATAAAGAGAGTAACCCTGCTTTAATGTGGGATGTTATTAAAATGTACATCAGGCGAGAAACCATTAGATTTAGTAAAAAACTTAAAAGAAATAAAAAATGTAAAATTGCAACATTAGAAAAAAAACTCGAATTTCTGCAAAATACAAATAACCAAACTAACTTAGTTGAAATCAAAACAGAACTAAAAGATCTTATAGAATCAGAAACAAAAGGAGCCATTTTCAGAAGTAGATGTAGATGGTATGAAGAAGGAGAAAAACCATCTAAGTATTTTCTCAACCTTGAAAAACGAAACTTTAATAGAAAAGTGATAAACAAATTAATGTTAAATGATGGAAAAATGATCAGTGATGCAGAGCAGATTTTAGCTGCAGAGAAGAATTATTATGAAAATTTGTATACCTCAAAATTAGTGCACCAGGAATTTCCTGAAAGCTCTTTTTTTCCAGACCTCAAACAAATTGAAAAACTTACAGATCAAGAGAGAATTTTTTGTGATACAAATATAAATGAAAATGAAATTTTTGAAAATTTAAAATCATTTTCTAATAACAAAACACCAGGCTTAGATGGTATTCCGGCGGAATTTTATATACAATTTTGGCATGCAATAAAACAACCACTCACATCCTGTATAGCATACAGTCTTACATCAGGGAATTTAAGTATCTCACAAGGACAAGGTGTTATTAGCTTATTACCAAAAAAAAATAAATCACCCCTTGAAATAAAAAATTGGAGACCCATTACTTTATTGAACACAGATTACAAATTGATTTCAAAATGTTTAGCACAACGAATAAAAACCACTTTGCCCAAGTTAATACATGATGATCAAACAGGTTTTATAAAAGGCAGATATATAGGAGAGAATATAAAAAAAATCATATCAGTAATTAATAGTGCAGTTGAACATAACATAGAAGGGTATTTAACTACAGTAGATTATGAAAAAGCATTTGACTGCTTAGAATGGCCCTTTATATGGAAATGTTTAGAGTATTATGGTTTTGGAGAAAATATTATAAACTGGATTAAAATCATGTATCAGGGAGGGAAAACTTGTATCATTAATAACAGATGGTGTTCACAGTTTTTTAGAGTCTCAAGGGGTGTGAGACAGGGTTGTCCCCTGTCTCCTTATCTTTTTGTTATCTGTGCAGAAATATTGGCAATGAGAATAAGAGAAGAAAAGATATTAAAAGGGATTTAGATAGATAAATACTATTATAAAATATTGCAGTATGCAGATGATACTGTACTTCTGTTTTCAAACAAGGATAGTATCTTAGAATGTGTGAAAATCATGACACAGTTTGAGGGTATATCTGGTCTTAAAATGAACCTGAATAAAACTGCAGTCATGCCTTTAATTAAAACACAAACCAATGCAGTATTGGTAAAAACGTATATAACTGAACAAGGCCTTCAATGGTCTGAAGGTCCAATAAATATCTTAGGCATCTTATTTAGACCTTAACTACATAAATTAATAACTGACAATTACATTCCGAAATTGGAAATGATAAAAAAAAGTCCTACATACCTGGTCATTCTGATATATGACACTGGTTGGTAAAATAACTATTCTTAAATGTCATGCACTCTCCCAGATTACATACCTATTATCAGTTTTACCATCCCCTACAACACACTATATAAGAGAATTAGAAAAGAGTTTGTATAAATTTATATGGTCTAATAAACCAGATAAAATAAAACGTACCTCTCTAATTGCACCATACGAAAAAGGGGGCCTTAAGATGATACACCTTCCCTCAAAAATTGATGCTTTAAAATTAAGCTGGATAAATAGATTATTGAAGAAGAGTAATAATAACTCTTGGAAAAATCATATTCTTGATAAGTTACCTGCAGGAGAATTTATGTTTAAACGTAATTTAAGAGTAGAAGACTTGAATGAGATTTTATGCTTAAAGGATCCCTTTTGGAAGGAAGCAATTCATATTTGGTGCAAATATAATTTTAATGAAGCAAAATATATTGAAGAAGTACTTGGACAGACATTATGGTATAACTCCCATATTAAAATATAAAACAAAGTTTTATTCAATAAAAAAATTATATTCTTCAGATATAAAATATATAAAAGATATAATTGTCGAAGAAGGGGAGGCCTACAGATTCATACGCTCTTTACACAGCGCTTTACCTATAGGGCTACTTCCTATATCGTAAGGCGCTGTTTGTTATGACCTCGTATCCTGCTTTGCAACACCAGAGGGGAGCACTGTATTTTTGTCCAATCAGATTAAACTTTGTGCTGGAAGACAAAGCCAAGCGAGGAATACACGGAGCCAATCATATTCATTTATTTTTGAGTGACAGCTCATCCCCCATCGTAACCGTCTAAACAGGCCACAGGCTCAGAGAGAATTGCCCCTGACGTGGTTTGCTTAGGGCCTTGGGCACATAGGATGCTCGGCCGGTGAGCTGTAATTCAAACGAAACGTAACAACTAAGGCTGCGTGCACACCTCGCTGGCTGGTTTCAGTTCTGCAGACAACAGATACATGGCTACGCTAACACAGTCATAATGTCATAATCGAATCGGTCGATGATGCGAGAATGCAGAGGGAGCAATTTAAATTCGACCGGAAACTCATCAAACGGCGCTTGAAGCGCGGCAATGGGCGGAGCAAGGATGCCTGTCGAGTGTTTGTTTATTGGCATCTGATTGTCTGCTTGTCACATCGTACGCACGTGTATTTCAGTGGACAACAAACCGCCATCTGGTGTCTAAATATATCATAAACGGTCAAAGCTGGCAGCGTGAAAATCAGTTGCTTCTTTGGAAGCGCAAGATTTCCGCTGCCTCGGGAGCGTAACAGATTCAATACTTCAATAGAACTCCAACAGAAAACAAATGTGGAAATTAACTACCTATTTTACAGAGGTTTGTTAGATACAATTCCTCATAGCTGGAAAAAGATGATGAAAAATGGAAAAACACATATGTCTTTCAACACAAGGTTGATTCTTTATTAAATTTGAGGAGTACAACAAAACAAGTCTATGATCAAATGATTGAATATAAATATGAGGAACTGACTAACCCCCTGCACAAATGGTGTGTAGATCTTAAAGTACCCTTTCGAGATGAGACTCTCCAATCATATGCTAAAATTAAAAAAGTCACCAATTCAGTCCAATTAAGAATGTTCCAGTATAAACTTCTCTCACAGATTATATATTTAAACAGTCACATTTATAAATCAAACTCGCTGATTGTGAAAAATGTACTTTTTGTATAGAAGAAGTAGAATCCTATACACATTTCTTCTGGTCCTGTAATTTAGTAAAGTTACTGTGGTTAGAACTGCACAATTGGTTAAAATCACAAAAGTTTATTGAACAACATGTACAATTTGACTGTGTTAGAATAATATTTGGTGACTATCCGGAAATAACTAGAAGTATTGTTTTATTTGTTAAATATTATATCTATACTTGTCGTAGTAAGAAAAATAAACCATCATGTAAAGGTGCTATTGAATATGTTAAATATATTATGGACATGGAATATTATATTGCTCTGAAGAACTAAAAGACCTACTTGCACAATGACAAATGGCAAAATTAACTCTTTTTGAGAAACAAATATTTCTTAAATTTTTTTTAATTTTTAATAAAAATCTAGAAAATTTAAAATTACAGGGGTATAGATGTGCACATTGCGAACAAAGTATCTATTGGAGTGTTTGTATGTTAATGGCACTAACTTTCTATTTCTATGTTGTTTCATGTATGTTTTTGTTGAAATAAATATTATTTTTAAAAAATCTGAAATTTCAAAGGAATTGATTGAAAAGAGGAGCTTTTATTCAAGTTTTCATACACCATGTCAAGTGTTGTTTACATCTGTAGCCCACCTAGTTGTACAGCCTTCACTTGCATTATGTAACCTACCCCCAGGCAGCTTGCCTTGGCTCAGCTTGGCCACTACTAGCAGGCTTCTATGGTAGAGCTTCTGTTTATACATATTTATATTTTAAATTGTGATCCTAATTACGAATGCTCAGGGCTAATTCTCATACTTCATCAGGCAGACTAACCAGATGGGCAAATAGCATTACAAGGGTACTGTTACATTGTAGTTCACAGGCCTGGAAGGGCTAACTTAGCAGCCGATGCCATCTCCAGAATAACACATGATGCTGATTCAATTAAAACATCATATGTTGAGAACAGTGATGATGATAATGATGACGAGGGCTTGCCTGGAATATTCGCAATAGACCCTGATATCCCAAACTGGCAGCCAGAGTCACCATATGATAATCAGCCAATCCAAGTCACACTTGAATACCAGAATGATTGTTTATCTACCCCCTGCCAGGTGGCCCTTGGTGATGTAATACCAGATCCAGGAGCCTTCAACCCCGCCCCGCCAAGTCAGTCTACTCAATCTGACCATATACAGATGTCATTAATTAATGATCTAGATGTAACAGGTGTCATTACAGCACAGCAGGAATGTCCAGAAATAGGTCCAATGTTTAAATATCTGAACACTGGCGAGCTCCCAGAAGATAACACTTTGGCTGGGAAAGTAACCTTGGAATCAGTTCAATGTGGCCTCAGAGATGATATGTTATACCACATTTATCAGCCCCGATCAAGAGGTAAAACTCCCAGCCTGATACATCAGCTGGTGCTCCCAAAATCTCATAGAGCTCTAATACTTCAACAGTACCATGATTCCTTAGCAGGTGGTGCTCATCAGGGCTTTGACAGAACATATGCTGCTATCAGACTTCGCTACTTCTGGCCAAAAATGTACCAGGAGATTCATGAATATGTAAAGACATGTCAGGCATGTCAAAGAGCCAAAAGGCATCATAATCATAAACATGCTTCTTTAGTTCCCCTTCCTGTAACAGGTGTGTTAGAGGCCTGGCACATGGACATCCTCGGTCCACTCACAACCACTCCTGATGGGTACAAGTATATCCTCCTTGTTGTTGACAGGTTTTCTAGATGATGCGAAGCTTTTCCTACCAAAAACCAACAGGCTGATACAATAGCCTGGGTGCTTGTTCACTGAAGTGTTTAGTAGATTTGGAGCACCAAAAATACTTGTGATCTTGGCCGCAATTTCATGTCTCAGCTTGTCAGTAGTCTCTGTGAAATTTTCAGCATAAGACGTCACCATACATCTAGCTACCATCCTCAGACAAATTCTACACGTGAAAAACTTTTTTTTTTTTTAATAAATTTTATTGCTGAAAATCATACAATACACATGTCACACATAATTGTACAAATCACATCAAATACAATATAAACAAATATATACAAAGCACATTGCCTGGATATTATTCCATCTATGTTAAAAATGCTTCCTTACTTTTCCCCATTTTTCTAAATGTGCAGTAATCTTATTTTTCTGTTTTGCTATTATATATACATGTGAAAAACTTAATAGCTCCATTGCCCAGACTCTCAGAGCTTATTGCAATGACAAACAATCGGATTGGCCCAAATATTTACCTGGTTTGCTCATGGCATACAGAACTCCGGCCATCAGAAGCACACAACTGAATCCTTACTTTCTGCTATTCGGCAGAGAGATGCTGAGGCCGATAGATACAGGCTTTATCCCTAAAGACTCCTTACCAGAAAGTACCAAAAAACACCTCACCAAGATTCTTAAAAATTTTGAGATGGGAGAAGAACTGGCTAAAGAAAACATTAAAGCTAGCCAAGCTACTTACAAAAACTCCTATGATACAAAGTCCAAACAGCCTACATTTCAATCTGGTGACCGTGTATGGTTACATTCCCCAAAGGTCCCTAAAGGCTTGTCCTCAAAATTACAAAGGAAATGGACTGGTCCATATTACATAACAGAGACAGGCCCAAACTTTACATATAGAGTTCGGCATTGCAACACAAATAAGGAACATAATTCCTTAGTACATGCCAACAGACTTAAACCTTACTATGATGATGATAAAAGACCTTATGAGATGTCCCAAATGTCCATGTCTGATGATACAGACAAAACAGAAAATAATATGGACAATGATGAGAATAATATAGACAATGACACACAGCCCAATGATGACAAAACTAACCACAAGGTTGATCAGCCCTTACAGTATGATGAAGTGGACAAATTACTTAGTACTGCCATGATAAGAGGCAAAAGACACTACCATGTTAAATGGAAAAGTGACAGTAAAACTACTTGGGAGCCAGAGGAAAATATTCCCCAAAATCTTAAACATGAATATCATATTACACGTACTCTGAAGGGCAAAAGTAGGAAAGGCAGGAGAGGAAAAAAGTTATCAGCATTTAATTAACCATTTACCTTCTTTTTACTCTATGCCACCCCAAGGATACTGCAACTTGTAGAATATGTATATATTGTATATAGCATTATCTATTGCAAAAAAAAAAGTATATAAATAAAAATCATTTGAAGAACAAACAAACAAATGAAAAAAAAAAAAACTTTTGTGTCTATCAATACAGAACCTGCTATTTGCAAACAGAATTATTCCAGTAACTAATGGGAGGTGTCAAACAGACAAGAGCAATATACTTCCACCTGTCTATTCAATCTCTTTGATCATATTTGCTTGAGGGTTTCAAGTTTTTCATTACCTTAACCTAGTTCCTATTTTTCAAGAATCATATTGCTATCTTTTTTTTTATAGTTTGTGCCCAGATCTCATTTTTGTTCAGTGAGTGTTGTCTCAGCTGGGAATGTCAATGTATTCACATTTCATGTCTCTTGTCTCAGTGGTCTGATATTCACATAATGCACCATCGTAAGACCACCTCCTTCCTCATAAATTTGATAGATTTAGATTGATCTAATCTCTGGGAGAGGTACCTTTGGCCATAAACTTGTGTTCAGTCCTCATAATCTTGAGGAGTAGGCAGAATGGGCATTATCACAACCCCAGCATATCTATGGGGCTTTCACTGGTGCATTTTCAGGTTAATATCCGACAGGGAAGTAAACCTGTCAGAAAGGAGTTCCCTGACACACCTTCATCTATATTTTGTGTTTGTTCATTAGTAAATTCAGGTTAATATCCGACAGGGATGGAAACCTGTCAGAAAGGAGTTCCCTGACATACCTTCATCTATATTTTGTGTTTGTTCATAAGTAAATTCAGGTTAATATCTGACAGGGAAGGAAACCTGTCAGAAAGGAGTTCTCTGATGCACCTTCATCTATTCTGTGTTTGTTCATTAGTAAATTCAGGTTAATATCCGACAGGGAAGGAAACCTGTCAGAAAGGAGTTCCCTGATGCACCTTCATCTATATTTTGTGTTTGTTCATTAGTAAATTCAGGTTAATATCCGACAGGGAAGGAAACCTGTCAGAAAGGAGTTCCCTGAAAACCCCACTTCCAAATTCATAACAAAAGAGTGCTCCTTTATTTAGGGTATGTTTTTATTCCTGTTCATATCTTCTGCAGATTACATTTTTTTTTTATAATTTGTTTTTATAACCTTATGGTTTAGCACCTTCATGCAAACAAGTTCAGTGATTATTTAAATATCTCACATATGTGTTTTTAGGGGTACTGCCCATTTTATTGTTGTACCCCATACATGTGAAACATATCCAGACCTTTTCTTTATTTTACATCATGTATTAAATGTTTAGACTAACTTCCTATTATGTTAATTCAGGTTAGCCTGAGTTATAATGAGTCTTATCTTGTTGTCATGCCTACTTTACATTGATACTGATTCTTTCAAGTCAGAACTTTAATATTCAATCTTACATTTAATTATAATTCATAAAGCAGCTGCAATCCCTAGCAGTCACTTGTGACTGGTGATGTTTAACTTCCACATGTGAATCTTTATGCCTTAATGTGAAATAATGTATATGTTTGTATCTGCATATGTTAATGACACAAATGTGCTACCCGCCTAGTGTATGTCAAATGGAATGTCATAAATAATGAAATAAGTTAGGGAAAACATAATTTCTGCAGTGCATTAAAAGGTCAGTTTATATTAAAATGAAATATCAGATCATAAAGTGTAGTTAGAGAGACAGAGCTAATAATATTTGGTAAAGTTGTCAGCTGTTGTTGTCATCATGTTTGTTTACATCCGTGCTGGCTCCGGGACTGGTCGCCACCTGTTCTCATCGCCACCAGACCTGAACGCCACCTACGATGATCGCCCCCTGGGATTGGTCGCCCCCTGTTCGCGATCGCACCTGATCATTTAAGAGTTTAGAAATCGCAACCATCATTAAACAACGTTATAGATCAACAGTTTTATTTGGTGTTACATATATACTCTTTTTTGTCGGTTTTATTGTGTGTCCGAAAAGGTTTAAGGCCGGATGTGACAGTATTTTCGTTAATAAATAGTGCCAGTTCAGCTATCCTAATCACAGACTAATGGACACTTTCTTTGTAGAAATCTATGAAATGATTAATATTTGAATGAAGGTAATATAAAGTTTATTTAAAATCATTCAACACTATTACTTATTACTGAATATTATTATTATACTTTTATTATAATTTTATTATCATTATCATTATGTATAATTGTAGACGTATTTTTAAAAGTCTTTACATTTAGTGCAATTACGGAACCACGGAAAGTAATCACCCCTCAATAATGTTAAGGTTTATTATATTCAGATTGAAGCAAGAGCACCGCAAATGTGCATATAATACGCCCGTTTTATATCTTGTGATATTATTCTTGACCAAGTGGCTCATGACCCTATTGAATATGGGAGGATTTTGAAGGATTTTGCCCATAATCGAACTCAGGCAAGGTAATCTGATGGTAAGTAGTTATTGTAAGTTTGGTGAGGGACAGACGAACGGTGGGTATAATACTCCCGTCATAAAAAAGAAACGGAACATTCTCACGTTTAAATAAAAGTTTATTACAACAAATAAAATAAAGCAAATGTGAGGCAGTACATACAACTTTATTTAAAAAAATTTACATTCACAAAAAGAATATGAAGAGAACGAAAAACTATATATAACATTATGTACATGATACGAAGAAGAACTTTACGATTTTATTTACAAAACATCAGGAGACAGTACATAGGAAATTATTTACAAAACATCAGAACATATTTACATTTAACGAGAACAAAAAATGAAGAGAACAAGAGAACTATATACAACATTATTTACATGATATCAGGAAGAGCTTCACACGCGTGTAGGCGGACAATATACTTTACTCATTTCCTTAAAAAGAATGTTAATGTCGATCTCTCCGGCCGCATGTTTGTCCCACAGTTCGAAGATCTTTCCTTGCTGACGTTTGTACCGTTCACGCTGGTCTCTTTTCAGTTTATCCTCGGCCACTAACTGCGTCTGCAAAGAGACCAGTTTCGCTTCGTCATGGAGAAAGTCGACTAGCTGGTAGAAAGGCATGTTGCACCGTCGGACCTTGGCGTTCACGCGACGATGCCATCCTTCCGTATCATTGTTGGTTCTTACAGCTCTGCCATATCCTGACCATGTAGCTGGTGGGTATTGAGCAGTTTCTACGTAGTTGTTGTGGATGTATTCAAGGAGCTGACGAAGAGGTGGAGCCATCGGCGTGGTTGCTGTGTCTAATTCCATTATGCTGTTCAGCAGTGGCGGGATTGCTTCGGATGGCATTAACGGCAGTGAGAACAGCCGTCGTATAAACTTGTGTGCGTTGCTGTCACTCTGGTAGGTCACTGCCAGTCCCAGATTCTGCACCTTGGCCCATACGTTCTGGCACCAATGAAAGGAACAGCCACGTGGAGCTACGGCGGGCATAACCTCCCGTATGGATGCCCAAACGGCTGGTTCAAAGTCCATTATCATGGAGTTAACTGCAGGTGGTGATGGAAGAGCCTCTAATAGGCGCCGAAACACAGCGTTGTAGTCCTCAGTTTTCCTTTTTGACATGAACACGAACACCAGCGGCACTTGCTTCATGGAGTCTTCGTGGCGGATGAATGCATGGATAGACCAGAGCTGCATGAACGGATCATCCATGACCTTGAATGTGCCATCCACATACCACTCTCTTGCTGTATGTAGCAGCCGCAACTGGTGGTCTGTGTACAATATGATGTGCCTACGGTCGAGCACTTGGACGTCGTGGTAGGTGAATCCTTCCGGCATGGCGTCATCTTGGATTGTGAACATCACTCCGGTCGGGTTCGGGGGCCTTTCCTTTTCTCTGTTCTTGTTCACTTGTCTGATAAGACTTGACACGACGCTGGGGAATTGTTCCGTAGTATTTTATTTATTATGTACGTAAATGGACTTACTGTACCATGATTTATTATAATTAGATGACAGAAGGTTCTAGAGAATTCAGGTAATGTGTATTTTCCAATAGGTAAATTCTAGAAAATCCCGTAGGTGCTAGTCTTGACCAGAAACGACCTGATTGTTCTAGAGACTTCTAGAAGTTTCGGTTACCCAGGTATAAATAGGGCGGTGTCAAGGCCGGGAGGAGAGGGGAATGAATTTGGAAGTTACCGTCAACTGGTGACAGGTCGTTTTATGTCAACGACAGATTAGTTGAACACCGAGCGGGGTGTGTTACAAATTCCGCGAGGACAGTATTAGTCCTGGAGAGAATATACATAGGTGCAGCCGATTAGGGCGTTAGAAGATATACGTGATTGGTATTTGTTGAAGACGTTGTTATTGTGAGATTGGAGCCAGTCAACGACGACGGTGGCCAATTGTTGGATGTTACCGGAATAAACCGTGTTCTTCAGTTCAGACAACGAGTGGTATTTTGGACTTTTCTGTGTGAAAGAACTCGGGAATATATGTCCGCTGCGTGTGTGGTGTGACAGTTAACATATTATTTTTTATTTAATGAACAATGAACTGTATCAGAATATGGACTATGAGAAACTCATTAATGCAAAAAGTGGACTTTTGAACATGAATTTATAATTCATATAATTAACCCGCATGTCCATGGGGCATATGGTCTTTGTTCAGCCTCAACACTTGCTATGTGCACACAATGTAAACTAAAAGTATATATATATATATATATATATATATATATATATATATATATATATATATATATATATATATATACAATATATTCTTGTTGATTACCAAGTTAATGGACAGCCTTGTAGAAGTAAACTTGAAGTATATACATAACTGGTAATTTGTAAAGATATAGTCAAATATTTCTGCATATATTCTAATTTATTCATGAAAGCAATGCTTCTGTGCTCTATCCTACTTAATTGATCTTGATACATATTGATAAACCTTTGATATGATATTGTGTAGTAGATGTCTGTATTTAAATGGTCACCGCTGAATAGCCTAGATCTTTAACTGAATATGCACATCCAGCTAATGCTGAGAAAGTTAATGAACAAGTATATTATTCAGAGGTCATATTATTTATCTTAGCTTGGGGACCAAGCTAGTTGTACCCCACCCATATTATGGTAGAGCTTCTGTTTATACATATTTATATTTTAAATTGTGATCCTAATTGTGAATGCTAAGGGCTAATTCTCATACTTCATTAGTTTTAACTCTATTAACAGTGATGCTGTGAACTCAAGCCATATGCAGGGCATGTGGTCACAGCATGATATAGGCTGGTGAGCAAACCAGCCTGTATCTACACATGGCTGATTAAGGGTCTCCAACTGTGTGTTTTGTCAAACTGATGTATGTGCTCTTAGCTCAGCACATAGGCCTTTATATATAATGATATTCAGTTTAAATGTACTTTGCTATTAGTTTTAACAGAATCCAGATTTTCTAAATCATTCCTTTTGTTACTATGAAGATAATTGTTATATTAGGGGAATTATAGAAAGTCTATAAATTTGGATTGCACTAGCATTGCCATTTATTATATAAATACTAAATACTATGTACTGATTTTGAGCACACATGTTCATATAACATCTATCTTTAATCAGTGTAAAATTAAGAGAAATCTTTGCAGTAACTTTTAAATTATGAGTATATTTGTATATGATCTAAAACACATAATTCTTAATCTTAGTTCATTTAGCTCTATCGAGCGTGGGTCAGTTGTAAACTGACCAATGAGCTCCCTGCTGGCAGTTATTACATAAGGCCAGCGGGACTGTTAATGGGCAGTCAGGCAGCAGACACAGATAGTCCAGCACCAGCCATGCAGCCAGCCATTACAATGTTTGATGCTCGCCATATTTGTTTGTAACTGGAATCAGTAAATTGTGAATAAAGGATTGTGAAACTACAAGGTTGTTCTATCAAGATCCCGCGGGACAATACTTCCCCTCTGTCCTGCACACCCACCCCCCTAGATGGTGCATTAACCAGATGAATGTTATAATTTTCTGTATTTCATTTTATTCTTGGCTATGCAATGCTACATTTCAGATTTTGTATTTACCACCAGGGTTACAATGATTAAAGTGCACATTTAATTGTGTCCACAAAGTGGTGTATTGCTATGAAAGTGTGGATGTTCATCAGATAAGAAATTCCTTACTTGAGAAGAGTAAAAACTTCACCAGGTAAGAAATTGACTATTAATTCCAGTAATAAATTATAGCTTAGATTGTAATTAGCATAATGATATTGTTTGTCCCTCATTCAACCAACAGTGTGTGTACTTTATTTGAAAAGATTTTTTATTTTACCAAATTACTGAATCTTTTATTTTATTTCGAAGAATTAGATTTAGCATGTACTGAAAACTCCAATGTGCAAAACTTTTTAATAGTGATTCAAGGAATAATCTTGTAGATGCCATGTTGTGGCATTATTTTCTATTAAATTCAGTTTAAACATTTGTGATTTAAAAATAATAAAAATATATGTGTATGCATAATATGACCCAATATGAGCTACACTCTGGATATATAAAGATTGCAACTTAGAATTCTATTATTTTAACTTATATTTTCAGTGTTTTTTAATACAAATTTATAAAACTTGTAAATAAAAAAAATAATCAGATAAAAACTATTTTAATGGAAAAAGTGGATATGCTTAAATAATAGGCTTATTTATAAACTTAAATGCATTATTCCCTTGAAAGTGAAATAAAGGTATTAGTCCATTTTGTCCACTGGCCTGTCCATCTGTAAATTTTTTATATGCATCACAGTATCTCAAAACTTTTACTGTTTTTCTTCATGACAGTCTTGTCAGAGTATTAGTTTGCAAATATATATTCAGAACTTTACTATAACCAAGTAACAGGGCCTCTTTCCTCATAGCTTCTCATATGCTTATATAAATGAAAAAACAGAATATTTTGCATTTGCAAAAATTTCAAACTTAAGCTGAGTTCCGTGACCCATGGGTCCCTTGTTTTAAAATGTCCTAGTCCGAAACTTGCAGGTCCGAAACATCCATTTTGCTTAAATCATAATACTAAGGTAGATATGCAGGACATAAGAGGATCAATATTTAATTTTAAAAATAATCCTCCATTCATACTCCCAAACTTTGCACAGGTTTGCATTAGTCCTGTAGTTTCAATTTAAACAATGAAAAAATTTCAATTAAATTATATATTATTCTTCACTATTAGGGATTATATGAAGGAAATTAATGATAGACAAAGATCCAGTTGATAATATTAATCTAAATTTCCAGTTTTTTTTACAGTTTTTTCAGCTTGTTAATTTATATTTATTTCAAAATTAAAAAAAATTAAAATATGTCAAATTTTTTTAAAATTTTACTCAGACAAGTACTGATTAAAGATGTCAATATGTTTCACTAATGACATTAAGACTTGTGGCTGTATCAGCTGTCACAAGACTATGTAAATAATCAAAATTTATAAAACTGGTTCATTTATTTCAGTTAATAAAATTAAACCTGCCCATCTCTAGTTGCCCATTCTCCTTGTATAATTTATTGGGTGTTCTTATTCTTTGGTTATTTTTTTACACATATAATGGTTTCATAGCTGAGATTACTTTTATTTTTTTCTGATAATTAAAAAAAAATTGAATATGATAAACTAGGCCTACAGGCCTAATGAGAACCTGTGCAATGAGATTACACCAGGTATAATGCCTCAATGCTGGACCAATACTTTTCAAGAGCATGTGTAACATGTATATGAACAATGCAAGTACTGAACACTTAGAACAAGAAACAATTAAACAAACATCACTGCTGAAATTCTAGCATGGGTGCACACAACACAAACACTAGAATACAGGTAGTCAACAAGCGACTTCTTGTATCCACCAAAATCAGAGTTGGACGGGTGAAGTGAGACATGGATTGAGTGGCAAGGGGAAATAGAGTGAGGTGTGTTGCATAATAGCCTGGACGTCTGCAGCCAAAATGTGTAAGTAGGTTGTGCAACCTACCACAAAATCCAGAAAGCTGTCCAAGCTGTATAAACATGCAAAATTTTAAGCAGACAAGTCAAACCACTACTGAGATATGAGTGCTTTTAGTCCATGGCAGACAAACAGACTGACGCTGTGCAAAAATGATGGCAGGTGGCGCCACCACTTTTGTGTATGATTAAGAGCTATGTGAGATCTATACACAAGACATGCAAAATTTCAGGGGGATATGTCATTATTAACCAGTCCTGCAATATAAGCCTGAATGTCTGCAGCGTATACATAAATGTAGATGGCGCCACCTGCCACAAAATCGAGAAAGCTGTATAAACATGTAAAAAATCCAAGATGTATAAACATGTAAAATTTTAGGCAGATAAGTCAAACCATTACTGAGATATGATTGAATTGAGCCCATGGCAGACAAACAGACCGACGCTGTGCAAAAATGGTGGCAGGTGGCGCCACCAATTTTGTGTATGATTAAGAGCTATGTGAGATCTATACACATGCAAAATTTCAGGGGGATATGTCAAACCAGTCCTCAGATATAAGCCTGAATGTGTGCAGCAATTACATTAATGTAATTGGCGCCACCTGCCACAAAATCGAGAAAGCTATCCAAGACGTATAAACCTGCAAAATTTTAGGCAGATGTGTCAAACCATTACCGAGATATGAGTGATTTTATCCCATGGCAAACAAACAGAAGGGCACTTTGCAAAAATGATTGCAGGTGGTGCCAACAGTTTTGCGTATGATAAAGAGCTAAAGAGCAAAATTTTTGCCCAATCGATCAAATGGTTCCAGATATATGAGCTTGGATGTCTGCAGCGTAAATTTGAATGTAGGTGGCGCCACCTGCCATAAAATCAAGAAAGCTGTCAAGGATGTATAAACCTGCAAAATTTCAGGTGGATAAGTCAAACCACTGCCGAGATATGAGTAATTTTATCCCAAGGCAGATGAACAGATGGATGCTGTGCAAAAATAGTTGCAGGTGGCGCCACCAGTTTTGTGTATAAGAAAGAGCTATGGAAGATCTATACACATGCAAAATTTTGGCCCAACTGGTCAAACGGTTCCCGAGATATAAGCTCGGATGTCTGCAGCTTAAACGTGATGTTGGTGGCGCCACCTGTCATAAAATCAAGAAAGCTGTCCAAGATGTATACACATGCAAAATTTCAGGTCGATAAGTCCAACCAATACAGAGATAGAAGTGTTTTTATCCCAAGGCAGATGAACAGATGGACGCTGTGCTAAAATCTAATAAAATGCAGTTAGAAAAAAATAAACAAATGATGACTGATGCCTGATTATTTGCAAAAAATTTTGTGATGCTCGCTCCTGCCATTTTAGATAGGTATGGTTAACTAGAGACGACGCACAACGCACTGACACACAATGGACGATGCAGCATTATTGCATAAGCTCACAGGTTCGCTAAAAATCTGATGATATTTTAGATGACAAATCTTTTGAAAAAGAATTGGTGATGCTAGTTCCTGCCCTTTATGAGATAGCTATGACGCACGACGGAAGACAGAGGACGCCACACCATTCCATAAGCTCACAGATTTGCCTAAAATGCAAACCTAGTTTTTTCAAACAGCTGAAAGATATAGTTCCAATAATCTGGGAATTCTGCGTCTAGACATTGTATCAGACGTCTAGACACATTGTCTAGACTACCTGCCAGAGCCAGGTCAGTTGCCATGGTGATGTCTGGACCCACCTGTTTGTACTGAGTGACCTCTTGAATTAGCTGCTGAAACTCAGCATGTTGTCAAAACTGTTTTCAAACTCAGAAAGCCTTTTCCAATTGGCTACAATGTTTTTTTTAAAGCTGTATTTACCCAATCTATTCTTATAAAACTGGCAGAACACTACCATAGAATAATTCATGTAAAGTTTAAACCAATCAGCTTAAAGTAACAGTTTCAACATAAATCAGTGTATAAGCTAGAAGAGTTTAAAATTACATTCTCACTTGTAAAAAAAACAGATCAGTGTAGGTGGCACCACCAATACCTCAATTTATGACATATGTGACAAACATTGGTATAAAATTTGGTGATTATAGCTCTAGCCATTTCTGAGATTTTATTTTTAGTGTGCTTTTTTGGACAGATGACCAAATTCAACCTCCTGTATTTTGGCCAAAAATCTCCGAACTGGAATCATTCGAACAAACTCGAGAGAGATTGTTCCAGGGATCATTTTTTTTAAATATTGGACAATTTGGCCGGACAGTTTCGGAGAAGAAGATTTTTAAAGCTTTTTTAGCTTTTCCCCTATAAAATCTAAGAAAATGCAGTTAGAAAAAAAAATAAACAAAATAGATTAACAGATTAAATCTTTATGTGCTCATGCTGTGAAAATTAATTCCACAGTACTTATAGGAAAAAAAACGTTCTGTGGCCAAACTTGGGCAAATTTTTAATTTCTTGCTTAATCTCACAAGATTCTTGCAAGGAAACCATTTCTTGCATAAATTTCTGGCATGCCAGATTTGTATTTCTTGCTTAAGCTCACCAGATTCTTGCATAAAAACAATTTCTTGCATAAATTTTCTGACATCAATTTCTTGTTTAAATTTTCTTGCATATCCTCATTGTCACCAGAAAATCGGTGACAATATGTACGGTGTTTTGTATCATAGTTTAACGAAGTCTGTTCTCTATTGACATTGACGTGAAGCGTCATCCTAAAGCGTTGACAGGTCTTGATTGTATATATATTGTGTATTCTTGTATGAAATCCCATCGGCTATCAGCTAATTTATCTGTGTCACGCATTGCGTGTATTACATCTGGTATGTGGGTCGCCATGGTGACGCTAGCAGTCATACTAGATCACATATATCCTTATAAGGGACACTTGAGCCATAAGCCAATCAGAGAACCGGATCGCCGTACACAGCGCACAGGCGATTGTGACGTCAGAGTTCAGGGAGAGACGCGGGACGCTGCTTCAGTTGGGTCTTGAAGCTTGAAGAGGCAGCACGCACGCACGGCAGAAAGAACATTGAAACGCTTAAACCCGCCAGGAACGGCAAAGAAGCAAGCTTCTACATGAGGCAAGGGCCCAGCTCACGAGATCACAGCCGTGCTGCCGACAGAGCATCGTATTGGCGGTAAAGTAAGTGCGCACGCGTCACCTGCCGGCCTAGTTCAGCTTGACCTAGATACATAATCGCTGTAAGCCGTGAAACAATTGCTACACAAGTAAGGTTAAGGACTCTAAGCTCATATGTAAACAAAGAGAGCTACTACCATTCATGTGAACGTGAACCTACCCGGGTCGCTGTCAAGCAAGATCAGTTGAAGATCGCTAAACTCAGAAAGACCATATGGTACTAACCATACGCTAGATTCTACACAAAACAGTAACCAGAGATCTCTGAAGGAACTGGACTTTATAGTTTTTATACAAACCATGGACTCGGTAAATATCCTGTATTTTTAATGTGAAGGACTGTCGTATTGACACGTCAACGCACACACACTCACATCTATGTCTCTGTATGTATTGTCTTGAATTATATTTGTGAATATAACCTGATGTCTCATAGTTTCTATTGATCTGGGTGTATGATTGTCTGGTATTTTTATACACGTCCTTAAAAGAACCTGGAAATGTCACCTGTAATGACCGGGATCTAATTTCTTGATTAGTGAAATATATCCGTTGTAAAGTTATTACGTTAAGTCAGGGGTGACATTGAATGGCGAGCGTGCCAGGATATAATTAGCCTTAAAAAAAACTGGCTAATTACAGTAAGTTTCAGAAATTTTGAACTGAGAAAACAGTACCGAAACCAGACATTCATATACTCAAACTAGAGTTGATCTGAATTAATAATTGGATATGACACCAAACTGATATTATAGTGTATACTTGCACAATGAAATTACCCCACTGTTAGGAGTTAATATTTATTCAGTGAGAATATTACCTGAAGCACAACATTGTTTCAGGATTAGCATATACCTTGTAGATTTGGCTAGAACACATTGTAAGATTTGGCATGATAGGTTGTATATTCTTGTATTTCATGTCACACTTAATGAGTTCAATGGGCTTCTCTCTCATTTGCAGCTGTTCTCAATAATAGGAATATTTTAATTATTATTATAACTTTACTGATTTTGTGAATTTAATCTTTCGTATACATTCAAACCTCTGCATTACCTTGTGACATATCACCCATGTATAACAAGCCTTTGTTCCATGATGCCTGGGTACTGATTGCATAATCTCCTAGTCATGGTCACTGGGTCCCGTATTTGTACAGGCCAGATCCTAATCTGTTAATCTCACCTGGGTAAAGGTGTTGATCTCATCAGGGTGACCACTAATGGTGGGGTCCCGTGATGTTTGGTCAGCTAAGAGCACACACAGATAGATGATATCAGGATAACGTGTAATTACACTGTATGTAGACCTTGTATATGTCAGGGTATAATCAACAAACTCTTATTTCATTGGCCAGTATAGGGGGTGGAGTTCACCTCACCCATCTGACCAATGGAATGAATGGGTGATGTTACTGGTTATATTCAAATGAGAGAGGGAACAAAAACCATGGGATAATTATGTGTGGGGAGATTCCACTTTGGCGACTCGGCACTTAGGACAGTTTCTGTGTATGGACATTTTTATCATATACTTAATACGAGGAGAATAAAAAATGGTCACCTAAGTTACCGAATTTGTGTGTTGTGGCTGTGTGCCACAAGTGCCACGAACTTGCCTGAACGAGAGCGTGAGTGGGAGAAAGACGAAGTTTATATAGTAAAGTAACAGAAGTTTACAACATGCATGTTTTGAGAGTAATGCTAGTTCAGTGATACCTGAACATCATTAATGGTTTGATATAAACCCAGATTAGAGTGAAAATATTTGATGTTGTTAGATACGCCCTGGTATAATTTTTTCTACACTGATTAGTGATTGGTCACGTGGTAGGGTCTCTTGACAGGTAAGTTTACCCCTCCCGATTGGCATGGTAATCATAGGTGCATGATGTTTATTGATATCTCGTTATCCATCCGTACATCCGTCTGACCCTTCGTCCGACCTTCCGTCCGTCGGTCCGTCCGTATAATTAGATTTTTATGCGTAGAGCTACCGTAGTGTAATTGTACGGATACCGCCGGTTCGTTAGGTTGGCTTTAGCAGTACGTATTTACGGATTTTTAAGAGCGGATATTACTAGATACTGGAATCTTACTAGGTTAGAGAGTTACCATGGAGTCGTTAGAGTCACTTGTTAAATGCTGCAGGCCTTGGGACTTTAGGACCAGGCTTTACAAGATTATGTTGAGGCTAGACGGCGTGCGGATGAGGAACGTGAGGAAAGAGCTAGGCAACGTGAAATAGAGAGTGAACAGCGGGAATTAGAGCGCGAGCGAGAGGCTAGAGCCCACGAATTAGAGGTTCTAAGGTTAAAGTCTGACTCTGGGGTTAAAGAAGAGAGAAGTAGGGATGTATTCCCGAAAATCCAGCTTCCACCTTTTGATGAGGCTCACGATCAGCTAGATGCGTTTCTTGAGCGATTTGAACGGTAAGCTGTATGTCAAGACTATGATAGGGAGAATTGGGCGTTACACCTGAGTCCGTTACTGCGGGGTAAGGCGCTAGGGACTTGCACACAGTTATCTGTTAGTGAGGCCATGGATTACGACAAGTTAAAGATTGCCTTGTTAAAGTGATACCAAATGACCAAAGAGGGTTATCGACACAAGTTTCGGACTTGTAGGCCTGAGCGAGGCGAAACGCCAAGTCAGTTTGCGGTGAGACTAAGTGGATACCTAGACCATTGGATAGGGATGGCAGGGGTCGGAGGTGACTACTACGGGGTTGTTAACCTGTTGATGTGCGAACAGTACGTAAACTGCTGTAGTAGGGATCTCTCTATGTTTTTGAAAGAGAGACGGTGTCGTGACTTTGATAGTATGGTAGACTTAGCCGAGAGTTATACGGAGGCTCACGGTGTACACAGCCTTACAGCAGGTCCTCGTTATGGCAATAATGTGCCGCGTCCAGAGCAACCGGTATCTCAGCCTAGGGAGAAGCGAGAGGTTGAGTGCAGTCCGGGCGGTCAGACATTTAAGCCATCAGGAGGCATCAGATGTTACTTATGTAATGAACTGGGACATAAGATGTAAGACTAGTGCCTGGTCGAGGCCTAGGTCTTCCCCTCAAGTAGGGCGTGCTGCTGGCGATCAGCAGAGGTATAGGACTAATTTTAGCCCCCCGTATAACCCAAAACAGAAGCCTGAGACTATGTCAATGGCAGTAGTCGAGGCGGAAACAGAGACAGTCGGTGCGGTGAAACAGGAAGTAGAGAGTCCATGACAGTCGTTAGGGTTTGCTGCCCAGACAGAAGGCGGAAAATCGTTACCTGTGTGTGAAGGGCTGGTGAATGGTAAGTCAGCGAGGGTGCTGCGGGATTCGGGATGTTCCTCGGCAGGAATACGCCAGTCATACATTGAGCCGAATCAGTTCACCGGACACCAGGTCGAGTGTAGGTTGTTCGACGGGTCTGTAAGACAATTTCCTACAGCTAGGATTAATGTGGACTGTGCGTACTTTGTTGGTACTATCGAGGCAATGGTGGTCGAGGATGTTGTATGTGATTTAGCGCTAGGTAACATAGTGGGAGCGCATGATCCGTATGATCCGGACCCTACGTGGAAGTCTGAGCGGCCCTCAGGCATAGTGTGTGACCGTGTAGAGTCACAAAAGGAGATGTCGTCCGCGGTGGAGACACGGAGCGCTGCACATGAGAAACAGATACCGACGCTTAGTTTGAATGTTGCAAGCCCAGTTGCCGATGTGAGTCCGGCCATATTTTTGAAGGCGCAGGAGGAGGATCAGTCTTTAGCGCCGTATTGGAGGCTAGCAAGAGAGGCTAGAAATGATAGTCCATTTAGAATTGACGGATATTTAGTTCGGGTTGTGAGTGATAAACGGGGAGATCAAGATGGATCTCAAGTGGTGGTACCTCAGACGTTACGGTACGATGTCATGAGGATGGGCCACGAAGCAGTTATGGCGGGCCATCAGGGCATAGACAAAACGCACGACCGCGTGAGAACTCAGTTTTTCTGGAAAGGGATGTATAATGACATTGTGAGTTTTGCAAGTCCTGTCCCATTTGCCAAAAAACCATACCAAAAGGCAAGGTGCCTGGAGCTACGTTAGGCCAGATGCCATTATTTGATGAGCCCTGGCGTAGAATTTCGATTGGATCTGGTTGGGCCGATCCATCCAGCGTCGGAGAGAGGTCACAGGTATATTCTGACCGTTATGGATTATGCCACTAGATATCTGGAGGCTGTTGCTTTAAAGAACATAGATACTGTCACTGTGGCTGATGCGCTAGTTGATATTAATGCGCGGATAGGAGTGCCATCAGAGGTGCTTACCGACCTGGGAACACAATTTACGTCAGACCTCGTGCGAGAAGTTAGCCGTGTTTTGTCTGTAAAACAGCTCAACACTACTCCTTACCATCCTATGTGCAACTGAATGGTGGAGAGATTCAATGGCACGTTAAAGTTAATGTTGAAACGGATGTGCGAGGAAAGACCGCGAGATTGGAATCGGTACCTCAGCGCCGTGCTTTATGCGTACCGAGAAGCGCCACATGAGAGCACAGGGTTCTCACCCTTTGAGTTGCTCTATGGTAGGATCGTTAGAGGACCGATGCGGATTCTTAGGGATCTGTGGACCAAGCGAGATACTAGCGTTGAGACTAAAACCACGTACCAATATGTCCTGGACCTACAAGACAAACTAAGCGACACATGCGCGTTAGCTAGAGAGGCTTGAACAAATCAGTGAACAGACACAAACTGTTATATGATAGAGGTAAATGCATGCGCAGGTTTGAGGCCGGAGACGAAGTTTTGTTGTTACTCCTGACGGAGCGGAACAAATTAATGGTACAGTGGAAAGGCCCCTATACTATCGTAAACAGGGTTGGGGACTTAAGACTATCGGATTAAGATTGGCGATACGGTTTAAACCTTCCACGTGAATATGCTGAAATGGTACCATGCTAGGAACGAGCCCCAGCATATTCTGGCAGCGGTAGCCAAGGGCGCACCTGATTCCATACATGATCCTGACGGTGTAGACGGTGAAACAGAGCCTCCCGTGTTCAGAGTTAAACCCAGATGGGATTGATGAGGATGCCAACATGTCGTTACCGTCGTATGCGCGCTGCCAGACTGAGCGAGATGTTCAGGTAAATGCCGACCTAAGCAAGCGTCAGCGCCGTGAAATACTCAGTCTGCTTAGGCAATATGGGGATGTATTCACAGATGTACCCAAGCTCACCAATGTTGTAGAATGTAGCATTAAACTCTCATCTGATGTACCTGTAAAAAAATATTACTTTAATACTTAGGGTAGAAGTTACAACTAGAAAGTATAATTATTACCAATTTTGCACATATGATTCTGAAAGTTCAATATTTAAAAAAAATTCTGTGTGGTGCAGTATGTCTTAAAAAAAATAGGACATTGATCAAAATACTGCATTGAAGTCAGTGAAGATGCACATTTTGTTTTATTTTTAAAACACTAAAGAGAACCACGATATAATCATATGTAATATGTATGTGCCGCGCTGCATCCCCCCCCCCCCCCACCCCCACCCCCCACACACACTTTTATGAACGCTCCAAAGCTTATGTTTTATTGTATTCTGTCCTAATATGAAACTGGGAGAATATACCTGCTATGTAAATATAGGAGTCCACATGTGTATATTGTGGTATTTTGTAGGTAATAACAACACTAGTATAGTCCAAGATCCTTTATTGGATTTCACAGAAACTTTCCACGTTCACTCTCAAGAACGCCATTATCCCGCTGTTCCCTTTTCCTCCCTACAACCGTAAAGACTCCAAAGAAATCTTTTTTCAACCATATCCACTAGGTGGCGACACCACCTTATACTCAACATATACTCAGATCACCACATTCTCCCCCCTGTAAAAATATTCCGTACATCTACATTCACAATAATCATTCTACTCAGTAACAAAATCTTGCAACCATCTGGGAGGTCTGCGGTCTCTTACATTTCTACGAGGTTGTTCTGGCTGCCCTTCTGTAAAAGATTCTACATCCATAATACCAGTATCACTTTCGTTCTCTTGAGAAACTAATCCATTAAAACTCACCAACCACTCTATATTCCATGTTTTACCATCTTCCAACACATACGTGTTGGGACCTACTCTAGCCCCAACTCTCAAGGGTTTTGTAAACTTACTTTTCCCTTTAACACACGTCTAGGTTTCTTCACTCTAACCCACTGTCCAGGTAAAAATACAGTAGTTCTTACTCTTTTCCTATCATCAAAGTCCTTCTTGCTCTTAATGTGCTTATGTTTAACTCTCTCTCGCATGTCCTTATCCCCTGGAAAGGTAGGTTCTGTAGTAACTCCTACAATATCTAGTTTGGTCCTCATATGCCTTCCATGCAATACAATGCTAGGTGATAAAGCTGTAGTCAGATGAGGGGTGCATCTGTATATGGCTAAAAAATCTCTCACCGATTTAGACAAATTTTGTTTCTCAATTCTGGCTGTTAATACACATTCACTTAGTACCTTGTTGAAACTTTCTACCTCACTGTTACCTTGTGGATGGTAGATAGCAGAGCACACATGTTTTATATTTCTTTCTTTTAAAAATTTGTCAAAATCAGCTGAATCGAATTGCGGACCATGATCAGTCACAATCTCTTTAGGAAAACCTTCCCTACTAAACACTGATGTAAGAAATTCAATGACCACTTCTGAAGTAACATTAGAAGTAAACATTACTTCTGGCCACTTACTGTAATAGTCCACAAGAGTAATAGCATATCTGTCCTGAAAACATGAATATGGACCCACTATGTCAATTCCTAGTTTCTCCCAACTACCTGAAGGTAAGGGTACAATTTGCATAGGTCCTGTTCTTGTACACACAGTTTTATCATGTAATTGACACACTGCACAATTCTTTATTGCTTCCTGGACCTCCACATCCATCCTTGGCCACCAATACAATTGTCTCAACCTGTTCCTAGTTTTAGCTATGCCCTGATGGCTATCATGGGCTTTGACAATCAAATGCTTTCTAAGTGAAGCAGGAGCAATGACTCTGTCACCTCTGTACAACACTCCTTGATGTATAGACAATTCCTCTCGCAACTTAAAATATGGTTGAACATCTGATTCTACATGGCTCATTTTGACTGGCCCTCCTTTCTGTACATATTCCAAGACTTTTTTGCACACATTATCATTATCTGTATCATCTGTAATCTGCTGACTGGTAATACAAGTTCCCTGTAAAGCCACTTGACACACTCTGACAATATCATAGTCATCACAGGCAGTATTTTCTGATGTATGTACACAGTTCTGAGGTAATCTACTAAGTGCATCTGCAACTAAATTTTGCTCCCCTGGTCTGTACTCCACTGTATAGTCATAATAAAGTAATCTTGCATTCCACCTGGCAATTTTCATAGGTCTGCGACCTGTTCCTGTCGTTGACAAAAGTGAAACTAATGCCTTGTGGTCGGTTCTCAAAGTAAACCTCCTACCCCACAGATATTTGTGCCACTTCTCAATAGACCAAACACATGCTAAAGCTTCTAACTCACCAACAGAATAACTCTTTTCTGCCTCCAATAACTTGCATGAAGCACAAGTCACTAACACCTCTTCCCCCTCTTTAAGCTGAGTCATCAAAGCACCAATACCTGACTGAGAAACGTCACATGTTACAATAGTGGACAATGAAGGGTCAAACAATGCAAGCACTTTGCTATTCACAATAGCATGCTTAATATTGGTAAATGCAGTATCTGCGGCGGCTGACCACTGAAAAGTCTTGCCCATTTGAACATCTCTGATAGGGTAAACCATGGTGGCATAATTTGGAATGAATTTAGCATAGTAACCACATAAACCAAGGAAAGATTTGATCTGGTCTGCTGTCAGAGGAATTTGAGCTCCCACTATACCTTTCACCAAATCTGGATTGGTATGTAGACCTTGGCTATCAACCATGTGACCTAATTCTTTGATCTGGGACTGGCCAAATTCACATTTAGCATTCAGTTTAATGCCAGTAGCTCTGAGCTTTTCCAGAACAAGTTTCAATCGTAAATCATGTTCTTCCTTAGTTGTACCTGCAACAATAACATCATCAATGAAACATTGAACTCCTGGCAGGCCCTGTAACACTGCCAACATGAGTTTCTGAAAACAGGCAGGCGCTGATGCCAAACCGAAGCAGACTCGTTTGTAACGGAACATACCATCTGGTGTGATAAAGGTAGTAAGGTCTCTACAGTCCTCTGTTAACTCAAGGTGATGATATGCTGACTTTAAATCTAACTTACAGTTGATCCATGTAGTTCACTTAACAAATCCTCAATGTTTGGTATAGGGTGTCTCTCTACTATAATTGAATCATTTAGGCGTCTGAGGTCTGTGCACACCCGTATTGAACCATCTGGTGTGATAAAGGTAGTAAGGTCTCTACAGTCCTCTGTTAACTCAAGCTGATGATATGCTGACTTTAAATCTAACTTACAGTTGATCCATGTAGTTCACTTAACAAATCCTCAATGTTTGGTATTGGGTATCTCTCTACTATAATTGAATCATTTAGGCGTCTGAGGTCTGTGCACACCCGTATTGAACCATCTTTTTTCCATGCGACTACTATTGGGGATACCCACTCTGACGCATCAACTCTCTCAATAACCCCACTGTTCTCTAATCTCTTAAGCTCTAATGACAACTGTTCTCAAGCAGCAAATGGTACAGGTCTTACTTTCTGCTGTACAGGTTGTGCCCCAGGTTTTAACTTTATTCTGTGCTTAAACCCTTTGATAAGACCCAACTCATCATTAAACAACTCTGGAAATTCGGAAGGAATTTGGCATGTAGGGGTATGTAAGGAAGGGTTATCAAGAGACATGGAATCAACATGATCATTGCAACAAACATGAGCATCATTGGTACATGCAAGATGACAACAAGTTAAGCTTTCACCATGGATATTCACACCAAGTCCTTGCATGAGGTCTTTACCTAACAAGGTTTTTTGATTTTCCACCACATACCAGTTGGCAACCACTGATTTATCTTTATAATGTACCATAGCTTTAAATACACCTATAATGTTCACAACGTCATCTGTAAAGGAAGTGAAAGGTTCGGCACTGGGCAGTAAACTGTCCCTCAGGAAATATTTATCAAAAAGTTCCAGATTCATGAATGAAGCATCTGCTGCTTAATCAACCGTCACGGTAACTGGGATACTGTTGACTGTAACTGTACAGCTGACATCCTGCTTGATCGGCTTTAGTGGCGATGTACTGGAAACTCCAAGAACTGCAAATGGACGCTCAGGTTCTGACAATTCTGTGGCTAATTCTAACTGTCTCACTTGACTCGGGGTACTTTCAGACTGGGGTGTCACACTGATACTGGTAGCAGTTGGTTTACTCCTGCATTGACGTGCAAAATGTCCAACCTTACCACATGTAGCACATTTCTTATTTCTGGCTGGACAGGCGGTACTGTTTGCTAAATGACTGGTCGAGCCACAAAGAAAACATCTCATAAGTCCAGTACTTGCAGTAGTAGCAGTAGCATTGTGACTGGATGCCTGCTTATGTATAGCAGTGTTGTCACTAGCATGGTCACCTGTAGGCGCGTTGACAGGCCGTCGATA
Organism: Sipunculus nudus; assembly: GCA_026874595.1. Lineage (NCBI taxonomy): Eukaryota > Metazoa > Annelida > Sipuncula > Golfingiida > Sipunculidae > Sipunculus > Sipunculus nudus. The sequence goes on from CM049313.1 coordinate 29,851,983, forward strand.
TGAACGTACTTTATAAACAGTTCTTTGAGGCTGTGACTCTGACTTGGCTTCTTTCATAAACGCAGCTTCTTTAACTGCTCTTTCAATGCGGCGAGCTATGTCCATAGCACGATGTAATGTAAGCTCTGGTTCCATCAACAAGCGTTCTCTCAAACGTTCTGAATTAGTTTTTTCCAGGATCTGATCACGGATCATATCATCTTGCATAGCTTAAAAGTCACACGTGCTAGCAAGTTCACGCAGTGCTGTGACGTAATCACACAGTGCTGTGACGTAATGGCTTCTCTGTCTGAAACGGTAGCGTTCTGCAACAATATTCACAGCGGGGCTGAAATGTCTTTCTAAAGCAAGCATTGCTTTGTCATATACTGAAGCGGACCCTGATTCCTCCGGAAGAGAATAAAATATTCTTTGACCTTCTGTACCGAGAGAATGTAGTAGAATGGCCCTCTGACGGGCTGGTGGTTTTTGTGTAAGTTCAGCGGCCACCATATAGTTCTCAAATATACGGCGCCAATGCGGCCATGGAACAGCTGGCGGTCCCGGCGAAGACAGAAACGGTTGAGGCGTACCAAAATCTAATGAAGCCATAGCGAATGTCACTTACTTTTTGCACGTAAAGCTGATTTTCCCCGTCGCCAAACTGTGGTATTTTGTAGGTAATAACAACACTAGTATAGTCCAAGATCCTTTATTGGATTTCACAGAAACTTTCCACGTTCACTCTCAAGAACGCCATTATCCCGCTGTTCCCTTTTCCTCCCTACAACCGTAAAGACTCCAAAGAAATCTTTTTACAACCTTATCCACTAGGTGGCGACACCACCTTATACTCAACATATACTCAGATCACCACATATATGATGCAAGTTATTGCTCTCTGTAATGGACCAAGCTTATAGGAGTCTTTCATTTCTCTATAAGTATATATAAATGTTGTTGTCCTTTACATTATAAGGTATGAAACAGGCTAATTTGTTTATCAGGATTCTGATCAATCAGAAATGTTCTTTTACTGGAAGTGGAACAGTGGTAGCTAAACACCTGAGACACAAGTAAAGAAATTGCTGTTTTTGATTGTTAGATATGTTATGTTGTACATACTGAGTAGGGAAAATATGTGTGTCAGAGCTTGTAAATGTATCAAATGTGCTAATGCCTTTGTTAAGTACAGTTTTAATTTCATGTCATTTCAGTTGACGGTTTACTTCTGATGTGTTTGGAATAGAACAATGGTGTTCAAAGGTGTTGTTTTCAAATGGTAAGCAACCCTGCGCACAAGTTACAGCCAACAACTGGCAGCCGGATGCAGTTTATAGTTCCAAACTGAAGAACTTTATTATATGTGATGATATTAGACCCTGGTGGCTTTGATCAAGTTACGAAACTGCATAACAGTGCCTACAAAAACTGTGACATTTATATACTTGTCTGATGGACATCTGTGTAGTTAAACTTTACCCATCCTGGGGGAAGACAACCAGTGTGATGTTTAACAGTACAATGAACATGATTGATCTGGTTTAAAATGCGATTGATCTGGTTTAAAATGCAGTGTCTATGAACTTACTGGTTGTAACCATTCAGTAAATACATTTGCCTTCGAGAAGATATCTGGCAGTAAGAAGCAACATTGAACTTTGTTTGATCTCTGATTAAGCTGCATAACTAATTTACTATGTTTTTGAACTTTGTGACTTATTGTTAATACCAGATTATTAATGATGACGTCTTCCCGAGTGTTGATCCGAGTTGCAAGACTTGATAGCTAGGGTAGGTACTTGAGAACACAGTTTATTCTTACTTGTACTTAATAATGTGTTGATCCCAGGTGTAAGATTTGTCATAACATATTTGTACTTGATGTGTTGATCCCAGTTGTGTCATTTGACAGCTATCTACATACTTGAAAACACGGTTTATTCTTACTTGTTCTTAATAATGTGTTGATCCCGGTTGTAAGACTTGATAGCTTGGCTTTGTACCTATACTTACTTGTACTTGAGAAAACAGTTTTATACTTACTTGTACTTGATAACAATTAACATTTGGATCCCAGTTGTGAGATTTGATAGCCAGCTACATATTTGAGAACAACAATCATACTTATTTGTACTTGATAATTGTTTTGATCCCAGTTGTGAGGTATGGCAGTTAGCTACACACTTGTAAACTCTTTTGATGTGTTCATAAGTGCTAGCTAACTGTCATATTTCACATATGAGATCATAACATCATCAGGTACATAAAAAATTACTCATATCTCAAGAGTGGTTCAATGTGCTGGTCTGAACTTGGCATGTTCATACATTTTGGAGAGTAATGTCATAGATCAGACAAGTGGCAGCAGCTACTTTCCCATTTTTGTAGAATACACTGATGCTCTTTTCTCAGGAGTGGTTTGCCATATTCGTCTGAAATTGTGCATGTATATAGAACTTAGATACTGGCATCTTGCACTCAAGTCTTAACAGCGCCGTCTGTAAATGTTTTCCTCGCCATCCATCTGTTGGCTTACTTTGTGACAAATCACTCATATCTCAGGAGAGGATGGACGTATTGCTAAAATTTTGTATGTTATCTTAATTATATAGCTTATGTTTTAGACAAGGCAGGTGGTGTTACCAGGTTTAAAGAATACAGAAATGTACTTTTTCACAGTAGTCAGTTGGTGTCTCGGCCTGGAATTTTGCATGTTTAATCTATCTGTAGATATGTTTTTTTTTGGTGAAAATTGCACATTTATGAAGAGTTTTATTGGTATCACTGTTCCGTGACTGTTGCTACAAATTTGGAGTCATATATTGAGATGGTTCAGGAAAATAAATATTACATTTGGCAGCATTGCATGATTTCTGAGCCAAATGATTATAATTTTGATAACAGACCATTTTTAAGCAGTGGTTGTATGTTTTGAGATGGTTTAGGAAACACAAAAATTACATTTTGCAGCATTTGATGATTTCTGAGGCAAATGATTATAATAGTGATAACAGACCATATCTCAGCAGTAGTTGTATGTATCAAGATGGTTTAGGAAACTAAATATTGGATGATTTCTGAGCCAAACTAGACATTTCTTGGCACCGCAGGTGCCAGAGTATCTCCAGACATAGTAGCCCCCCCCCCTTTTAAGAATAGACCCCCATTTTTAGCAGCCATATACTGACACTTGGCATATTTATTGTTTCTAACATCTAACAATCCACAATTGAAGATGTTGGTCCTGTGACCTTGATCTTTTTAAAGATGTGTCCTGTGACCTTGACCTTTGACCTCATGACCCGAAAATCAATTTGGGTCTTGCTTTTCCAATGGGACATATGCAAGTTAAGTTTGAAATCTATACATCAATATAGCAGGAATTATCATCCAGAAATTAATTTTTATGGACAGATCGCTCCTGTGACCTTCACCTTTGACCTTGTGACCTCAAAATTGATAGTGTTCTTCCTCTCTTGGCAGGAGAACTATATGTGCAAGATGAAAGATCTGAGATGAAATGTTTGGCTGAAAATGCATCCACATCTTTTTAAAGATGTGTCCTGTGACCTTGACCTTTGACCTCATGACCCCAAAATCAATTTTGGTCTTGCTTTTCCAATGGGACATATACAAGTCAAGTTTGAAATCCATACATCAATAAAAGCAGGAATTATCATCCAGAAACTAATTTTTGGACAGATGGCTCCTGTGACCTTCACCTTTGACCTTGTGACCTCAAAATTGATAGGGGTCTTCCACTCTTGGCAGGTGAACTATATGTGCAAGATGAAAGATCTGAGATGAATTGTTTGGCTGAAAATGCATCCACAATCTTTTTAAAGACGTTTCCTGTGACCTTGACCTTTGACCTCATGACCCCAAAATCAATTCAGGTCTTGCTTTTCCAATGGGTCATATACAAGTCAAGTTTGAAATCCATACATCAATAAAAGCAGGAATTATCATCCAGAAACTAATTTTTGGACAGATGGCTCCTGTGACCTTCACCTTTGACCTCAAAATTGATAGGGTTCTTACTCTCTTGGCAGGTGAACTTTATGTTCAAGATGAAAGATCTGAGATGAATTGTTTGGCTGAAAATGCATCCACAATCTTTTTAAAGACGTTTCCTGTGACCTTGACCTTTGACCTCAAGACCCAGAAATCAATTCGGGTCTTGCTTTTTCCAATAGGTCAAATACAAGTCAAGTTTGAAATCCATACATCAATAAAAGAAGGAATTATCATCCAGAAACTAATTTTTGGACAGATGGCTCCTGTGACCTTCACCTTTGACCTTGTGACCTCAAAACTGATAGGGGTCTTCCACTCTTGGCAGGTGAGCTATATGTGCAAGATGAAAGATCTGAGATGAAATGTTTGGCTGAAAATGCATCCACAATCTTTTTAAAGATGTGTCCTGTGAACTTGACCTTTGACCTCATGACCCCAAAATCAATTGGAGTCTGGCTTTTTCAGTGGGACATAAATAAGTCAAATTTGAAATCAATACATCAATAAAAGCAGGAATTATCATCCAGAAACTAATTTTTGGACAGATAGCTCCTGTGGCCTTGACCTTTGACCTTGTGACCCCAAAATGTATAAGGATCATCCACTATTTGCAAGTGAGCTATATATTCAAGATGGAAGACCTGGGATGAAAGTTTGGCTTAAAATGCATCCACAGTATCTTTTAAAATGCCAGTCCAGTGACCTTGACCTTTGACCTCATGACCCTAGAACTTATAGGGTTCTTACTTTAGTGGTGGGCCATACATAAGTCATGTTTGACATCCATATGGCTATCAACACTGGAGATATCATAAGAGGTGTGTGATTTTCACCATATATTGCAATATTCAAGGTCAAGGCCACTATCATAGGAAAGGTCATGACCCCAATTTAAATAAACATCATCCCATAACCCATACCTATGTATATGCATAATATAAAAGAAATCTGTCCACAAGTTTTTGACTTATAATGCTCACAGTACTGTAAGGTGGCAATTTTGGGGGTATTAAACGGCATGAAAACAAGTAAAGAATAATAGGTTGCGCCACCAGTTTCTGGAACATGACAACCCTATCCATGATCTTCCATCAACTTGATTTTGGGATAAATTCATGCAAGATTTCTTGAGATATTAAAGAATTTGTGTGATTTTCCCCAAAATTGGACCTATTCAAGGTCAAGGACACTCTCCTAGTAAAGGTCATGACCTCATTTTAAATAGGCGTCGTCCTCTTACCCATATCTATACATATACCAAGTTTGGTAAAGTTCCGTGAAATATTTTTTGGGTTATCGCGCCAACAAGATTTATATGCGGTGGCGGCGGCGGGACCGGTATGAAACCATAGTATCCCCCGACTTTGTCTGGGGATACAATTATTTTAGATATTGCAGAAAAATGATATGTTCCAGTGTTTCAGGTACCACGCCCCCTGGTGGGTATTTCCAAAAAATGAAAAACTGATTTTGAGATATTTATAAATAACACAAAATGTATCAATTTCAAAGCCATTGTTAAAAAAATGCAACCTGTAGGTCATATTTAATGAAATCTCTAAGACTCTCGTTTGACGAGAAATGGTGCGAGATTTGGGGAGACTTTCAGTTTTATCATGTCAAGCTGCCTATAAGGTAGATAATGACCAAAACCAGACGTCTGTAACTTAAAAATTGACAAAGTTACAAAAAATGGTTGTGTTATTTCCAATTTCCATGAATTTTGCCCAAAAAATGTAAGTTGGTAAAGATCCGTGAAATATTTTTTGAGTTATCGCGCCAACAAGATTTATATGCGGCGGCGGCGGCGGGACCGGTATGAAAACATAGTATCCCCCGACTTTGTCTGGGGATACAATGATTATAACAGTGATAACAGACCATATCTCAGCAGTGGCTGTATGTATTAGATGGTTTAGGAAACTAAATATTGGATGATTTCTGAGCCAAATGATTATAAGTGATAACAGACCATATCTCAACAGTGGTTGTATGTATTGAGATGGTTTAGGAAACTAAATATTGATGATTTCTGAGCCAAATGATTATAATAATGATAACGGAGCATATCTCAGGAGTGGTATATATTGAGATGGTTAGGAAACTAAATATTGCATTTGGCAGCATCTGATGCTTTCTGAGGCAAATTATTATAACAGAGATTTTAGTTATAATAGACCATATCCCAGCAGTGGTTGTATGTATTGACATGCTTTAGGAAACTAAATATTGTATTTGGCAGTATTGAGTCGTATTTTTGAAAGTGGGCATATGAGGAAAAAGCTTTTTTTTTTACATAAATGCATATCGTAACCAAGTCTGGTGGGCCATCTGCAATTGTTTCAATGTCTGGTCCATCTGTGCATTTGCTTTTGGTTAAAATCATATCTCAGGAGTGATTCAATGTATTGGTCTGGAATTTGGCATGTGCATCATTCTTGAAGTTTTCTCTATACTGAGACCAGGCAAGTGACACCATCTGCCATACTATATTTGAAGAATAAGTGTATGCCCTTTTCTAAGGAATGGTTTGTCGTATTAGCCTTATATTATGCATGTCAGTAGATCTTGGATACCTCCATCTTGCACTCAATACTGGGTGGCACCAAATGCAATCTTTTTGCATGGCAAGCTCATCCACTTTTATATACAAATCAACAGAGGTCTAGATTTATTGATGGGCCATATATAAGTCAGGTTTGAAATCGATATATTAATCCAAGCTTGAATTATCATCTCGGGAACTAATTTTTGGACAGATGGCTCCTGTGACCTTCACCTTGGACCTCATAACCCCAAAATCAATTCGGGTCTTGCTTTTCTGATGGGACATACTCAAGTAGAGTTTGAAATCTATACATCAATAAAAGCAGGAGTTATCATCCAGAAACTAATTTTTGGACAGATGGCTCCTGTGACCTTCACCTTGAACCTTGTGACCTCAAAATTGATAGGGTTCTTCCTCTCTTGGCAGGTGAACTATATGTGCAAGATGAAAGGTCTTAGATGAAATAATTGGCTGAAAATGCATCCACATCTTTTTAAAGATGTGTCCTGTGACCTTTGCCTTTGACCTCATGACCCCAAAATCAATTCGGGTCTTGCTTTTCCAATGGGACATATACAAGTCAAGTTTGAAATCCATACATCAATAAAAGCAGGAATTATCATCTAGAAACTAATTTTTGGACAGATGGCTCCTTTGACCTTCACCTTTGACCTTGTGACCTCAAAATTGATAGGGGTCTTCCACTCTTGGCAGATGAACTATATGTGCAAGATGAAAGGTCTGAGATGAAATGTTTGGCTGAAAATGCATCCACAATCTTTTTAAAGATGTGTCCTGTGACCTTGGCCTTTGACCTCAAGACCCTAAAATCAATTGGAGTCTTGCTTTTTCAATGGGACATATATTAGTCAAGTTTGAAATCAATACATCAATAAAAGCAGGAATTATCATCCAGAAACTAATTTTTTGACAGATAGCTCCTGTGGCCTTGACCTTTGACCTTGAGACCCCAAAATTGATATGGACCATCCACTATTGGCAAGTTAGCTATATATTCAAGATGGAAGACCTGGGATGAAAGTTTGGCTTAAAATGCATCCACAGTATCTTTTAAGATGTGAGTCAAGTGACCTTGACCTTTGACCTCATGACCCTAAAACCTATAGGGTTCTTACTTTAGTGGTGGGCCATACATAAGTCACGTTTGAAATCCATATGGCTATCAACACTGGAGATATCATAAGAGGTGTGTGATTTTCACCAAATATGGACACATTAAAGGTCAAGGCCACTCTCAAGGTAAAGGTCATGAACCAAATGTTAATACCCTTTGGTATTAACTGCAGACAGCCTTATCAAGCTCAACAAGAGAGAGTGCTTGCCCCAGTGATGGGATTACATAACAAGAGCTGGGGGAGCATAGAGCTGCACTGAATGACCTACAGGGACCAAAGTGGACATCTGTAACTGGTCATTATCTGTCCACACACCAAAAATCAGGCCAATATCTGCAGGCATTGCAAAAAAAAGTCCGTAAAACTGTTTGATTTCGGAATGACGGAATGAAGGAAGGACAGAATGACGGAAGGATGGACATGGGTAAAACAACTATATGCCCCGGCCACTTTGTGGCGGGGGCATAAAAAAGTTAGCATCTAAGTGAAACATCATGTATAATTCAAACAGCCTCAGCAGAATGGGAGATACATTGATCTGCTTTGTTTTTCTACCTGTCTGTCTATATTCAGTAATTATGTCTATTTCCTGTCAGCACTGTTGAACTTAATTTCATATCCTTAATGTTAATGCAGTTGTAAGTGCACATGTGCTGCAACAGTGTTGATGTTGTAACTCCCACCATCCCCCCCCCCCCCCCCCCCCAAGTGCTTATTTTCCTGTATTAGCACTGTTTAACTGAATTTACATCCTTAATGTGTATGCAGATGTGTGTAAATGCAACTTTATTTTGTACCCTTAATGTGTATGCAGTTTTAAGTGTGTTGCAACTGTGTTGACATTGTAACTCCGACCATTCACCACCCCCAACTCCCCCCCCCCCCCCATCAAGTCCTTGCACCTGTTGACTTGGGACATATTATATTGCTGTATACTTTTTTTTTATCAAATTGAGAAGAAAATGATATATTAAAAAATTGGACATTATTGAATATTTAAGACATATATGTGTTCAATTAACACTTCTGCAAACTGCTGAACTGTCAACAGCTTATCAGTGACCAATGATAATGGTAAATAAGTATATAGATCTTATGTTTACAGACTGCTCACATATACATATATAATGTTTCAACATCAGAAACACGTGCATGGTCAGATTACAAATATCATTTGGAACATTTCTTACTCATCAATACAAATAAGTCATATCAACCATCCCTGGTCTTTAATTAGGTCTCTTAGATCCTCTCAGATTTTATCATCATGCATTTGTTATTATTTTATATTTTTTATTTCAAGGTCAATTTAAGCTGAGCTTCAGGACCCATAACATTGTATTTATTTTACAGGAGCATTTCAAGAAAACAGGGACACTGATGCAAGTGGCATTTTATATTTTAATGTCATTCCTTTTAAAAACAATGATATTTTGATTAATTGACAGAAGGGACAATGTTGATCCATGGTCCATATATATTTTCATTCAAATTTATGTGAAAAAATTCTTAATTTGTAATACAGTGCAGAAAGCAACACAGTTCTCTATCAAGGTTTCTCCCTTAATTGTCAATGCCCCAAGATTTTTCTGTCAGTTTACAACAGTCCATTTATGAATTATGATTTTCATTATATAGATACAATACTAATTAACATGAGAGAGAGAAAGAGAGAGAGACCCTGACTCCTGAGACAGTGAGAGAGACCGAGATAGAGTTCAGACTTACTAGTATCACCAGAGTAATAATTTTATGATAATTCAAATCATTATATTTTACCAATTGTCATTAGATATTATAAGGTGATCAGTCCTAAGGAATGAAACAGGTATTTAGCAGACTTCTGTGCAGAATAACTTTCTAATTACAATTCAGTTTATTATTTAACTGCCAGCTCTTTGATAAGTGTTCACAGAGAATTCATTAATAAGCATGTTCATACATTTGACTGGGTTTACTCTTAAAGTGACAGATAAAACTAATTAATTAACAGTTTAGACTTAGGTGTTCACAGGAGGGCAAGAAAGGTGTTGAATGTATTACACAATATGTCTCGTATTAATGCTGTAAGAAATTCCTTAATTGCAATTATTATTTTGGGCAAATGTATAAATAGAGATACTGGCTACTGAACCAGACAGTTAAGGTCAGAGCTAAAGAGAAGAGAGTCGAAGAGTTAGAGAGCTAGCAGAGAGAGAAGAGACAGGAATAAGGACAGGAGTTAATACAGAGAGAGAGAGATAGAGAACAGAATCAGTTAAGTGGAAAATAGGGCAAACTATTAGAACATATATTTTGGACATTTGTTATTGTTAACTTTGATTGAATAAACTTGGAAGTAAATTACATCTGGATTAAAGAATTCTTCTATCTGAGAAATCAGCAACCTGTGAACAAAAGACGTAAACAACTGGACGGTGATAGTTGGGGAGAATCCGGCTTGCGATCCAACTACTATTCGGTACATCTCACACAACGCCAAGTTAACATTAATTTGACTAATTCCCCCAGATCAAATTTGGACTAATTCCCCAGCTAAAAGATGCCACTCCTTTGTATGATTTGGTTCCAAAAAAGAGGGCTCTGCTACAAGTGTGGATTTACATACAGCAGAGCCCATCACTATCACTGTCCAGTTGTTTACGTCTTTTGTTCACAGGTTGCTGATTTCTCAGATAGAAGAATTCTTTAATCCAGATGTAATTTACTTCCAAGTTTATTCAATCAAAGTTAACAATAACAAATGTCCAAAATATATGTTCTAATAGTTTGCCCTATTTTCCACTTAACTGATTCTGTTCTCTGTCTCTCTCTCTCTGTATTAACTCCTGTCCTTATTCCTGTCTCTTCTCTCTCTGCTAGCTCTCTCACTCTTCGACTCTCTTCTCTTTAGCTCTGACCTTAACTGTCTGGTTCAGTAGCCAGTATCTCTATTTATACATTTGCCCAAAATAATAATTGCAATTAAGGAATTTCTTACAGCATTAATACGAGACATATTGTGTAATACATTCAACACCTTTCTTGCCCTCCTGTGAACACCTAAGTCTAAACTGTTAATTAATTAGTTTTATCTGTCACTTTAAGAGTAAACCCAGTCAAATGTATGAACATGTCTAAACTGTTAATTAATTAGTTTTATCTGTCACTTTAAGAGTAAACCCAGTCAAATGTATGAACATGCTTAATAATGAATTCTCTGTGAACACTTATCAAAGAGCTGGCAGTTAAATAATAAACTGAATTGTAATTAGAAAGTTATTCTGCACAGAAGTCTGCTAAATACCTGTTTCATTCCTTAGGACTGATCACCTTATAATATCTAATGACAATTGGTAAAATATAATGATTTGAATTATCATAAAATTATTACTCTGGTGATACTAGTATGCAGTGGAGTACAGCTGTTAGCCTCTGGTCTTCCTAGTTTATCCCATTTCACTCAGTAAATATAGATTGTATAAATTCTATCTAGTCTAATGAGTCCAATGAATATGCTAGATCTATCACAGAGTTGCTCTTTTTAAGCTTCTAAGAGAATTTATCAGAGCTAGCTGAACAAACCAGAACTTCCACATGGCAGCAAAAATGGCTGCCTTTCCCTCCAAAATTATTTAAGCCAATCACATTTGTAAAAGACAGACACTGCTGCCTGCTTTGACAACAGGAGCTGCCCACTCACTGCCCACTTTTACAGAAACTAAGTCAAAGCTGCCCAATTACTGCGCACTGTTAGAGAAACTAAGTTGGAGCTGCCCACTCACTGCCCACTGGGTCACACTCTAAGTTGGAGCTGCCCACTCACCGCCCATTCCTAAAAGAAAATAATAAACATATCTTGAGCTGCCCACTGAGCTGCCTACTGTAAAATCAGTGGGCAGGAGCTGCACATAGTCCCTTCCCACCAAACAGTGGGTAGCACATGTCTAGGATATGGGTAGCCAATGGGCTGCCCACTCAATATTTTTGTATGGGATGTTAGTAGGTTGCACCACCTACCACTAAATCCAAAGAGCTGTCCATGTTGTATACATATGCCAAATTTTAGCCAGATAAGTCAAACCACTTCTTGTATATGTGTGATTTTATCCAAAAGCAGACAAATAGGAGGACACTGTGCAAAAATGGTGGCAGTTAGCGCCACCATTTTTGTGTATGATTAAGAGCTATGTGAGATATGCAAAATTTCAGGGGGATATGTCAAACCAGTCCTGAGATATAAGCCTGAATGTCTGCAGTGTAAACATAAATGTAGGTGGCGCCACCTGCCACAAAATCCAGAAAGCTATCCAAGATGTATAAACATGCAAAATTTTAGGGAGATATGTCAAACCACTGCCGAGATATGAGTGATTTTATCCAACGGCAGACATACAGACGGACGCTGTGCAAAAATGGTTGCAGGAGGCGCCACCAGTTTTGCTTATAATAAAGAGCTATGTGAGATCAATACACATGCCAAATTTAGGCCCAATCGGGCAAATGGTTCCCGAGATATGTGCTTGGATCAGCGTAAAGGTGAATGAAGGTGGCGCCACCTGTCATAAAATCAAGAAAGCTGTCCAGGATGTATAAACCTGCAAAATTTCAGGAAGATAAGTCAAATGGATGGACGGACGGACCAACAGACAATGGACCACGACTATAGCTCAGATGACTTATAGTCAGCTGAGCTAAAAAATACTCACCAGAATTTTCAACATCATGGGCTCAAAAATCAAAGCAGAAATAAATCTGACATCGGTTAACTACCTAGATGTTTCACAGTGGACCCCCAGTCCGGAAAATTCAGTCCACCTGCCAGCCATTATTCTAAACATCCCTAAGGCCGTTAACAAAAGCCTATCAGAACTTTCCCAAGATGAGAACATCTTCAAACATGCATCAAACGAATACAAACAAGCACTCAAAAACAGTGGATATAAGCCAAACCTCAGTTGCAACCGCCCTGGAGGAAACAACCAAAAACACAGCAAAAAATCGACCAAGAAACATCATTTTATTTTTAGCCTACCATTCAGTATGATCGTCAAGACAAAAGTAGGCAAAATATTTTTAAAACTTGTGCCAAACATTTTCCGTAAAATCAAATATTCCACAAAATATTCAATAAAAACAACCTGAAAATCTGTTGCAGTTGCATGAAAAATGTTAAATCAATAATCCAAATCCACTACATAAGGATACTCTCTGAAAGGCAACAAAGAGAACCCATGCAACAACAAGTGACCCACGGGTCATGACGCTCAGCTGACTGGGAAGAGATTCGCAAAAGGAAATTTTTTCATCTGAATGGTAGTATATACCCATTCAACTGAAGCATCAAACAGATTAACCAACAGGGCAAAATTGTGTCTGTATTTTTTCAAGGTCTCAAAAATAGAGAAAAAATTCGTAAAAAATAAAAAAATACAGGTGGCGCCACCAGTCTGCAGGAACTGATGGAACATCTCATGATCAATATGTATGCAAAAAATCATGACCATCAGTGATGTAGTTAATGAGATATTGAAGTTTTTGTATGAAATTTTTTACTTTTCTGGGGGGTACTTTGGGGCCCCATAGCTCGAAGGATATGGGTAACAGAGACCTAATTTCTGGTTTCCAAGGAGATTTTACATGGACCTCTCAGAATGCCAAGTTACAAGGTTCTAGGTCCAGTGGTTACGATTTGTGCCTGGTTAACGGATGGACAGACGGACGAAAGACAAAGAGTGATCGCTATAGCTCAGATGACTTTCAGTCAGCTGAGCTAAAAATTGAAAAAAATACAGATGGCGCCACCAGACTGCAGAAACTGATGAAACACCCCATGATCAATATCAATGCTAAGAATCATGGTGATCAATGCATTAGTTGTTCAGATACTTGAGCTTTTGTATCAAATTTTCCATTATTCTGGGGGGTACTTCTGAGCCCAATAGCTCGAAGAATATGGGTAACAGAGACCTAATTTGAGGTTTCCAAGGAAACTTTTTATGGGCTTCTCTGCATGTCAAGACAGAAGATTCTAGGTCTAGGCATTACGATTTGTGCCCTGTAAAATTCGTAAAAATTGAAAAAATACCAGTGGCGCCATCAGACTGCAGAAACTGATGAAACATTCCAAGATCAATATCCGTGCAAAGAATTATGGTGATCATTGCAATAGTTTTTCAGATACTTGAGCTTTTGTATCAAATTTTCCATCATTCTGGGGGGTACTTGGGAGCCCCATAGCTCGAAGAAAATGGGTAACAGAGACCTTTTTCTAAGTTTCTAAGGAGACTTTTAATGGGCCTCCCTGCATGTCAAGAGAGAAGATTCTAGGTCCAGGCGTTACGATTTGTGCCCTGTTAACAGATGACCCCATCTTAAGGTCTCATAAATAGAGAAAATAATTCGTAAAAATCGAAAAAATACAGGTGGCGCCACCAGACTGCAGAAACTGATGAAACATCCCATGATCAATATCCATACAAAGAATCATGGTGATCAATGCAATAGTTGTTCAGATATTTGAGCTTTTGTATCAAATTTTCCATTATTCTGGGGGGTACTTCTGAGCCCCATAGCTCAGAGGTTATGGGTAACAGAGACCTAGTTTCAGGTTTCCAAGGAGACTTTTTATGGGCCTCCCTGCATGTCAAGAGAGACGATTCTAGGTCCAGTCATTAGGATTAGTGCCCTGTTAACCGATGACCGCATCTTTTAATGTCTCAAAAATAGAGAAAAAAACACGTAAAAATCCAAAAAATACAGGTGGCACCACCAGTCTGCAGAAACTGATGAAACACCCCATGATCAAAATCAATGCAAAGAATCATGGTGATCAATGCAATAGTTGATCAGTTACTTGAAATTTTGTATCAAATTTTCCATTATTCTAGGGGGTACTTCGGAGCCCCATAGCTCAGAGGTTATGGGTAACAGAGACCTAATTTCAGGTTTCCAAGGAGACTTTTTATGGGCCTCTCTGCATGTCAAGAGAAAAGATTCTAGGTCCAGTTGTTAGGATTTGTGCCCTGTTAACAGATGACTGCATCTTCAGAGGTCTCAAAAATAGAGAAAAAAATTCGTAAAAATTGAAAAAATACAGGTGGCGCCAACAGTCTGCAGAACTGATGAAACACTCCATGATCAATATCCATGCAAAAAATCATGACCATCAGTAATGTTATATGAGATATTGAAGTTTTTGTATGAAATTTTTGACTATTCTGGGGGGTACTTCGGGGCCCCATAGCTCGAAGGATATGGGTAACAGAGACCTAATTTTTGGTTTCCATGGACATTTTTTCATTGACCTCTCAGAATACCAAGTTACAAGGTTCTAGGTCCAGTGGTTACGATTTGTGCCTGGTTAACGGACAGACAGACGGACAAACGGACGACAGACAAAGAGTGATCGCTATAGCTCAGATGACTTTCAGTCAGCTGAGCTAAAAACTCTGCAACTGCAGTGACAAATCTGATTGCCCGCTCAATGGGAAATGCCAAGCTTCCTTCACTGTGTACCAAGTGGACGTGCACAGCAATGGTACAGTTAATAAGTACATTAGCATGACCTGAGGCCCCTTTAAGCAAAGGTCCTACAACCACAACAAATTATTTAAGCAAAACATGTGTGCTCCCTGAAAGACAGACAACAAAACTTCATCACCTGGTCTATAATTGAGCAATCCAACACAGCTATGACCTATTCAAACCGAAGCAACTTGTGTTTGGATGAGAAACTGGCAATCCTAAGCTCGAAACAAAAGAACTAAAGCTCTGAAACACATCTGGTGAGCCTATGAGGCTAAACCGGCAGTAGTGACTCAGATCTATCACTTACTTTAATATATATATATATATATATACAATATGTATGTATGTATGTATGTATGTATGTATGTATGGGAATATCTTTCTGGGGTTCAACTCTCATTAACCGGGGAAATGACCTCCTTTATGGTATCCAAATTTCAATTAAATATTTAGTAATATGCTAGTAAAAGGCTCTCTTACTTCACCATTTACCATTTTAAAAAGGTAAATATCTTTTCTGATATTTGACAAAATACATTATGTTCAGGCCCATAACTCCTACAAACTGCGCAATATTGACCTAATTTCTGACATGTACACAGGAAACATATGGTGGAATAGTTATGAGATATATGAACAAAACAACACATGTGGTTTTGATATAAGACATTCTTGATTGTAACAATAGGATTTTAATGGAAAATTGAAGGTTTTCCTTAATTTCTAGAAGAAATGAAGTCACAGTGACCCGGTTTTCATTTGGTAGGAGATCTTATGGACAGTTAACTGTATGCCAAAATTGATTTATTCGTTGGTTCAATGGTGTCAAAATGTGCCAGTCTAACGTACAGACAGACAGAAGGACGGACGTTGACCAATCACTGTAGCTCAGTTGACTTACTGTCAGCTGAGCTAAAAACTGAGCCAACAATCGTCTCATTTAATACATCCCCTCGAACCCTGGTAAAAAGCCCAGTTTTCCAGATTTATCAGCTAGTGTATAAATATAACATTCTAATAGGGAGAATAAAAATCCACATGTCCATAGTATCTTTGCATACATTCATATATATTTTGCTGAGATGACAATTTATCCTGAAAACCAAATATATTCCCACAATTTATCTTCCTTTTCTATGTGAGCAAAGTCTCATGGTTTAAAAGCTCACCTGATTATTAAGTACAGTAAAAGAAAATGAGGTAAAACATTTCTGACAGGCTGAGTGTTAGAATAGAACGATTATATAATTTTTTATGGGTCAGGTTAGAATTTATACCTTTCCATACCTGTAGATAAAAATTGTTAAAACATGAAATCATTTCAACTGTAGTATCAAAGAATGACAACCTGCACACAAGGTCACACAGAATTCATTTCATCTCTTGTGTGGCTGGATTTGTGTTTTACTTTATTTCCTATGTGGCTGGATTCAGGTTTGGCTAGATTCATTTTACTTCATTTCCTGTGTTGCCGGATTTCTCCTGACTTTATATTCTTCATAAAAGAATCGTGGCCTGTTATAACTGTAAATTGTTTGATTCTCTGGAAAGCTTCTGCTTCTGCCTCCACTTGCATTCTGCGTCACAAAAATAGGCTTCCTAAATGGCCTCTCCTTGCAGCCAAATCTAAGTTGTCCTGACCCTTTTTCCCCACCAAAGCCACCCCCAAGACGACGTGGAACCCACCCTTGCAATTTTCTTTCTTGCTCAAACTCTACAATTATTTCTTTGTCATCAAGGGTAGTTTTGTGGGCATTTCTCTGTGCTCGGCTGGCACAGTGAGCTTCATCATACTCTACAAATGCATAACCTTTTGAGTATCCTGTCACAACATCCCGCACAACATGGACCCTCCTTATAGCACCATACAATGAAAATCTCTCACGGAGAACATCTTCTGTTGTACTAAAATTTAACCTTGACACAAATATGGTACAAGCTGGATCACCAGTGACACCTTTATTTGGATGATATTTGGTAGTGAGAGCTCTGCTGACCCCTTTATCATGGGGTGTTTCATCAGTTCCATCAATACTTCCTGCGGCCAGTGGATCATAATGATCACGGAAGTATGGCTGCCACTCATCCATGAGTTCTGAGCATTATCTGAAATGTTAATTATCATCATTTATCAGCAACAAAGGACCCACGGGTCAAGGCGCTCAGTTGATTTCATAAAATTTCCATAAATGCAAAATATTGTTACTGTTTTTTTTTCATAAACAAGCATTTGAAAAAATAAGAGGAAATGGCCCTGCTATTTGGTGATAATCAAGTACTAAATATATCACTGCAAAACTAACTAGAATACGGGTAGTCGACAAGTGACTACGTGTATCCGCTGAAATCAGAGTGGAACAGGTGAAGTGAGGCATGGATTGAGTGGCAAGAGAAAATAGAGGGAGGTGTGTTGCATATTAGCATGGATGTCTGCAGCCAAAATGTATATGTAGGTTGCGCCACCTACAACAAATACAGAAAGCTGTCACATAAATGTAGGTGGCACCACCTGCCAAAAAAATTGGGAAAGCAATCCAAAATGTATAAACACGCAAAATCTTTAGGCAGATAAGTGTGAGATCTCTGGAGTTGTTCAAGGTATTGGTCTTAAATTTGGCATGTCTATCCATCTTGGCCAACTCTCTTACTCTGCGCACACATGGCTTACATCTGTCAAGTATGGACTTGGTCATTAAATTTAGATTTCAATGCATCAGAATTAAATGAAATGAAATTAAACTGATATAATATGATAGAAATTCGATGAATATGGAAATGTGGCTGTCATTCCTAGTTGTAAGCAAGCAATGTCGCAAATCCAGGAATATTCAGAATTGGTTTTTGCTGATTTTCTCAGAATAGGATATTACACACTTTAACTTTAAATTGATATTTCTCAATAACTTCATTAGCTATAATGTTCAGGTTTTGACGCACGCATAAAAAAATTTGTTTTCTTATAAGTGTTTTTTTTGTGCCTTAAATTAAGATTTAAATAAGTTATGAACTGATTTCTTCAGAGAGGGGGTGATTTTTTTCTTGGCAAAATTAAAATAATTTTGAAGATGAAAAAATGAAGACAGATGATCAAACATAAAATCATCTCGAGATATTGTTGTGTAGATTCACACTCAAAACTTTTCAAAATGTTACTGGAAGCTTTAGGAATATTGCATTCAACAAAATAAATGATTCTATTTTAACAATTTAAACTTGTTACATATGAAAATAACTCTATCAGTATATATATTCTACAAGATGCAAACCTTTATATGGTTTACAATGACATATATACTTTATAGATAGATAGAAATATTATTCAAAACAACAACACATACAGATCACAATAAAATGGATAAATATAAATACATATATCTATCAAGATTATATTCATAAAATCTGTAAGTGTTAAGAAGCCATAAAAAAGAGCACTCACGAGTAATCTTGCATTTTGTGAGGTATACTTATTTCCATAGAGGACCTTAAAATCAAATTAACAAGATAGCAGACCATGCATACAATTCAGATAATTGTATCCGCGAAAACAAAGATTTGCGGATACTAAGTTTTTGACTGGGTTCTGCCGCCACCGCCGCCTTGGCATTAGTTTCCTGAATAGAACTCTGAGCCCACTGGACAGATTTTTCCAAAACTTTACACAATTATCGGGTCACATGTGAACTGGTGCCAAAATATTTTGCGTAGTCCTCTGACCTTTCTCTCTCCTGTGCGTCCATCTGTTCGTCTGTTTTGACACATTAACCCACATATATATCTTCGGACTCGTTTGACCAATCAGGAAAAAAATTTTGAACAAATGTAGCCCTTGGATAGCTTTATAACATACATAAACAAGGGACCCATGGGTCATGGTGCTCAGCTGTTATATATGATCAAAAAATATGATTTGCAAGAGGAGGTAGGCAAATGCTGGTTTTGTGTGATAATATAAGCTGTATGAGTTGATGGTGTTTAACTCAAGTTATGTAAGATTTTGATAAGATCCTTGGAGACAAGAAAGAGGATTGATGTCATTTATATTAATTATTCACAGTTAGAAATGGTGTTTTAGAGGAGGTAGGCAAATGCTTGTTTTGTGTGATAATATAAGCTGTATTCTGAGTTAATGGTGTTTAACTAAAGTTATGCAAGATTTTGATAGATCCTTGGAGGCAGGAAAGAGGACTGATGTCATTTATATAATTTACAGTTGGAAATGGTGTTTTGACTTGGCCATATATTTTTATCTACATTGCAGTGGAATAATTTGACAAAAAAAAACTGTCCATTATCAGTCATGTTAATTATACTTTTACAAATGAATATATATTTTTGTTTAATAATAACAGGTTATACCCAAGAGTAGCACTAGCACAAATAATAGAAGTTAAAATATTTATAAAAAATTAATAACAAATATTGAGTCAAATATAATTTAAATTAAAAATTATAACAGTATCATCTTGAAAGATGTTCTCAATAATATGATCAAAATAAATGATTATTAAAATAATATTAAAGAATATATTCATTAATGCATTCATTAATACATTTTGAAATTATTTGCATCTGTATTCAAATATTTTCATTTTTACCTGTATTTCTATCCTTATACATGAAATTATGGAGTACATATTCATATTTGCATTCAAATACATTTGCAAAGTACAAACAAAGTTCTTGAGAATCCAGAATAAACAAATATCACATATTTAAATAATGATCATAAGTACCTGGTTTTATGAATTTTATTTATATTAAAAAAATAAAACTATAATATTCACTTTGGACTACCTTCACATAAATCTATGCACTAGACATAGCAAGAGTCTTATGACAATTATTAACATTACAGAAATCATAATGAGAACTTGTCTAACATCTGATTTTTTATCATATTCAATTTTTTTTATTTAATAAAAATGTATCAGAAAAAAATCTGAAGTATCTCAGCTATGAAACCATTATATGTGTAAAAAATAACCCAAGGATAAGAACAACTTATAAATAATACAAGGAGAAAACTAGAGATGGGCAAGTTTAATTTCATTAACTGAAATATAGGAACCAGTAATATAAATATTGATTATTTACATAGTCTTGTGACAGCTGTTACAGCCATGTGTCTGAATGTCATAGGTGAAACATATTGACATCTCTAATCTGTACCTGTCTGAGTAAAATTTAAAAATTTTGACATTTTAACTTCTTTTTTAAATTTTGAAATAAAATTATAAATTAACAAGCTGAAACACCTGGAAAAGACCTGAGAATTTAGATTTATATTATCAACTGCATCTCTGTCAATCATTAATTTCCTTCATATAATCCCTAATAGTATAGAACAATATAATTTAATAATTTTTTTTTATTATTAAAATTGAAAAGAAAAATACCATAGGTGACTCAATGGCGTTACTTGGAATACATTTTCATCAATCCATACAAAATCCATAAAACATCAAGGTAATTCCCTGTTACTCATCAACTAATTCCTTTTCTATTGATTATTTTAAAAGTTGTTATTATAGACCTATAAAAATTTATTTGTTCATTGTTATTGTTATGCTGTTGCTCTAAACAACTAATACTGTGGTTGCCTTTTTGCTCGCGAGGGTTTTAATTTCGCGATATTCGCGAATGGGAAATAATCGCAAAAATGACTCCCTCGGGAATAATTGGCCAATTGAGTGTGTCCTTCTGATTAAGTGTAGCCAATCCTTGAATGGGAATAGGTTAGAACATGAGAAATCTTAATATAAGTTACATCCATGCAGTTATAGGGAAAACATTCCCTTAAATTTGAACTAAAGAACCTGTGCTGTGTGTACGGGCCCATCCTTATATGAGGAGAATATCACAAGCTCATGAATTATTCTCAAATTAAAATACACACAGCAATGGCTTTACCAAAGATTTGATATAGGTTCTGGTGAGATCGCGAAAATGACACCCTCGCGAAACATTAAAAATGGAGAAATCGCGAAATTTCAGCCTCGCGAATATGAAGCCAACCACAGTAGATGAGCTGGGTTGGACACCTGGATCAGCTGTGGCCAGCAATAAGCTGCCCAGCTGCAAGTACATGCCCCACGTGAAGCGTGCATAATTGGCCTGAAAGGTCAAGTAGAGGGCATACAGGTGACTGAAGAGGGGCTGTTAGAGCCTTGGTCTGACATGTTCTCATAAAAAACTTTAATAAAAGCTACAGTTTTTGGCCAATTTATTTCAACTTTCAAAACTAACAAGTTGAAATCCTTATTTCTGCATGATATGAAAATTATATCAACAGTGCTTACAGGAAACAAACATGCCATGATAAAAATTAGGCAAAATTTAAGGTACTGATTTTATATTTATACTAATAACTTATAAAATTTGAAAAATTCAGAACTAATTTTGGGTACACCATTGAATCTTGATTAAATAATGTAAAATCCCTGACAAAAAAAAAGAAATCTCTAGCTTCAGCAATTTTCATGTTATGGGAGTAAATAGATTTCTTTTTTACAAAGGGCATTATGTTTGGGCCCATAACTTAAAACAATTTAGCAATACTCACATCAATTCTGGCATGTGCATAGAGTATAAATAGAAGAACATGTATATTTATATGATCAAAGTCATATCAGTGGTTTTGATATTAGGCAGTCTTGAAGTGTAAAAATGAGTTTTTAATTAAAAATTAAAGTTTTTTTCTTAATATCTCAAAGGAATGAAGCTCTAGTGGTATGGCAGGGGTGACTTATAGTCAGCTGAGCTAAAAATGGTGGTGCCATCAGCAACCAATTTTGCACAGTGTCCATCTGTTCATCTGCTTTGGTTAAATCACTCATATCTCTGAAGTGAATGGACTTATCCATCTGAAATTTTGCATGTTTATTCATCCTGGATATCTTTCTCAATTTTTTGGCAGGCGGTGGTACCTACTTTCCCCGTTCAGGATGCAGACATCCAAGCTTATATCTCAGGACTGGTTTGACATATCCTCTTAAAATTTTGCATGTGTTTAAGCCCCTGTCACATTAGCACTGCATGCAACTTACAGGTGACAATTTTTGCTGCCCGCAGCTCCCTGCATTTGGCATGGATCTGGCAGTATCTTGCCCATATCTTGTCTGGACATGCCCGCAGGTGCGCATGGAAGTCAGAATTGCCCAGCAGGGGGCACGTTGCGGCCGCAAGTCACAGGCAGTTAATTAACCCACTTGAGAAAGTATGTTGGCCGTGGACCTGTGGCAATTTCGAGCCAGCACGTGTCAGATGCAGGCATGGAGCGTGAGTTTTGCTTACAAGGAACGGTGTCCGTACTGCCGACCTGCGTGTGTATTCCGTCATTTCTGCGGGCATAGAGCGAGGTAGACGAGGAATGTGAGAGCATGTTGAGGGCCAGTTACTGTCTTCCTGCTGGTAATCTGAGGGCTGGCTGCGGGGAAGTTGCTGGCATTCTGTGATTACCTCTGTCACATAAATAGTCCGGCTACCGACATGCACAACTCTTGCGCCTTGCAGGCAACTCCCCCATATCTGGCCCGGGGCTGGCACGCAGATAACCCGCAGTGCCCATATGTGGCCCAGAGCTAAAACAGACCTGTCTGTAAGCTCTCCCAAGCATGGCCCGCATGTCACACGGAGCACACGCAAGTCCAACGCAGATTCTACACATCCAACAGGCAAGTTCCACACGAAACCTGCCCAAATCTAGGCTTTCCCGCAGATACTTTCCTGCGTTCAACAAAATTCATGCACGCAACAAGCCTGTGGGGCCCACGCAGTGCATATATGACAGGGCCTTTAGATCTCACGTAGCTCTTTATCATACGCAAAACTGGTGGCACCACCTGCAACCATTTCTGCACAGCATCCGTCTGTTTGTCTGCCTTGGGATAAAATCACTCATATCTCAGCAGTGGTTTGACTTATCTGCCTAAAATTTTGCATGTATATACATCTTGGTTAGCTTTCTCGACTTGTGGCAGGTAGCGCCACCTACTTTCCCGTTCAGGCTGCAGACATCCATGCTTATATGCAACACATCTCTCTATTTCCCCTTGCCACTCAATCCATGCCTCACTTCACCCGTCCCACTCTGGTTTTGGTGGATACACGTAGTC
The DNA here is from genome assembly GCA_026874595.1 of Sipunculus nudus. Classification (NCBI taxonomy): domain Eukaryota; kingdom Metazoa; phylum Annelida; class Sipuncula; order Golfingiida; family Sipunculidae; genus Sipunculus; species Sipunculus nudus. The sequence continues at coordinate 29,875,289 of CM049313.1, forward strand.
ACTTGTCGACTACCCATATTCTAGTTTATCATATCAAATTACTTTCAAAGTGCGACTATGACTATCGAACATGGAAATATTTATACATGTACATATGTCTACCAGTTACATATAATAAAGTCTATGACAACGAAATTATAAGAATTACAGTTATCATAATAGTTACATGTATAATTTAAAAACTGAGTGTTCATAAGTAAAATATGACTTGAATAACTAAAGAAACTAAGAGTAACAAAGACATTCATGTACCTGTGAGTTAAATATTTAAAATACAGTGACTACAAGTTTCAAAGATAAAACAAGGGACCAATGGGTCACGGCGCTCAGCTTATTATGATTGGACTATAAATGTTTCTCAACTGTGATACTATTGTTACAACGGGGAATTAGGGGAGTTCTTCCCTGGCCATAACACAGTCACACGGCGCGTCAGGTGAATAACTGAGACAGTCCAAGTTGGATATTGTGCTGTTTTATTTCCAGTTGTCTTGATTTACATGTTGATGATGGCGTGGGTCTGTCTGCCAGTTCCCAGCCCAACACAGGATTTTGTATCAGTATTACTACGTCACAAACCTTTACATCATCTTACACTTTTTCTATTGGATATTGGATATGTGTCATTATGACATACCTGAATGTTTAGATAACCATATATGGCTTCGGCTTTCGCCTACGCACAAACTTTTTCCTTGTTTTACCTAAAGCTCATGTAATATCATTATATTCCTGTCATTAATATATTCAGGGTACATATTTGTCTCCTGATCAATTCTGTGTGACCCAGCTACTTACTGACTCACTTTTGGTACAGTTTTCCTGTCCTAAATTACTGCCTCATGCGCAGGCCGGTATTCACCGTACCTTTGACTTTTATATCATTTTACACTGTCATCCAGATCTAAACCTGGCTTCTGCTGATGCCTATAATAACAGAATCTATTTTGGCTTACTTGATTAAGTTTACATTCACATGGCTATAACAATTATACCAGTCTATAGTAATCACTGGTTGTCTGCATTCAGAATTTATGTCCATTAAAATACTCATTTATCAGCTTCTTTTCTAAACCTATATGCTAACCGACATATGGAGATCGGAATCCAAACACCTGTCTTACAATGGTAGACAATGCGTTGGTACACCAATTTAGGCTATTATCATTTCTCTCTGTCGATCTATCTGTCTTTCCATCTGCTGAACTGGTAACTGATCTTATGTGTACCAAAATATTGCGTTAAAATCAGTAATTAATTATAATAGATATTAACACCTCTTACCACATAACATATCCCTGGGGCTCAAAATTTGAACTCCGGGTCAAATACACAGTAAGATGAACAACACACTGGGGACAATGTGTACAACATTAGAACAATGTAAGCAAGAATAATAGGATAAATCGGTGAATATATGTATAATAACAATAATGATCATAACGATAGACATATATAAAATACAAGAAGTATCAATAGTATAACATGAAAAATCGCATCAAAGTACTGGCTGCAGCGGCAGTACAATCCATAAACATCAATATAGTATCAGGAAACATGGATAATACAATATACTAGTAGCTATCTCTAGTATGCTAGTTGTTTTTTTTGTTTTTATATATATTTTTTGTGTGTGTGTTGGAGTACATCTTATCGTAACACAGCAAGAAGGTAAAATAGTTGTCCCTTAATTGTTTGATAATATTCAATAAGTTTCATGAAGGTACAATCACAGGGAAATACATTATAGATATATATATTTAAATATACATATGAAAAGACCAATATACATAATATGATAAGAATATAATGCAGGATAAATATACATCAATGAGATCTACACATGGTATGTAGTGATGATTAACTACACATAAGATATAATGATAAGGGATAATAAGTATACAGATATATGCATGGCTTATTTGCAAGGAGGCAAAAATTATACATATTAGTAGTCACACAGCCTTTTTCTTTAGTGATTTTAAAGCTTTTGTACATTTTGTTTCATTGTTTTTTTTTTTCAATATGCACGTATTAAGGAACAATAAGAATAAGTATATGTACAATCGTAACAACAAGATTAATGCTACCTATGTCATGTATTATCAAGAAATATCATAAAAGACAGTATCATATAACAAAGATATATATACATATGCATATAGCGACAATTTTCTAAATAGACGCTACATAAGTAAATAACCTCAACGTGATATTGCACCAGCTAATGATACATTATCAGATAGTGGATACAACGTAGCATGCGTTGTATTATCCGTCATGGACATCGTGGACAACGATGCCATGAACGGAGGTACAGCAGGAAACATTGCTGTTTTGAGTGCCTGACCCGGAACTTTTAATGGATTTGTAGCGACTTTATTGTCTACGTCCATTTCATAGGAAGTGGGGTCCTCCCGTGTAGGACACGAGTTAACCAAATACACTACGCCGTGATGTTTCATCGTAAGAATCGTAATAGGAAGTCTGTGACGCAACATGCGTTTTAATTTCCATGATTGCCAAAACGGTATATAAACGTGCTGAGGTATGGGGACTGTGTCATTGTTAATCATACGAGTGGAAACAACAGGGTTGCCATGCCAGCTAATAATCAATTGATAGCACAGGTAAGTGGAATGTATTTCTTCCCGTGTGATGCCCATTTTCTGTAAGGGGACAAGGAATGGATGAATAAGTATGAGGAATGACATATGAGAATAGTAAATCTCTCAACAAGTGTGTATTGATCTTAACCTTAAGGATTTAAGATGGTAATTTTATTGCTATAGCTATTTATGTGCAAGACCAACACATCTGCAGAGTGATGATAAATTATATGAAAATGAAACGGATGATATCCTCGTCATCTCACTATTAGGGTCTATATACGGGTGAGTACAGTCAGTGTATTGAACGTTTGTTTTTACGTTTGCGTACCTGACCGGTCATTGTTCGTTTAATGTGAAATTCACGGATAAGTGCGGGCGAAATATCGTCAGCATATTCCCAGGAAGATTTCCGTGATTTGTCCTCCCATTTCACGAAATACACACGCTTTCCTTGGTGTTTTGAACACTTCATAAGCCTATTAACGGCAGCGTATGCATCATGGGAAGTTTGAGATCGACCTGGACTGTCTGGATCCAAGATAGCACGATCTCTAGGGGATGTATCACGCTGGGATGAATCTACACGGGTCGAGGGGGGATCATCGGTGGGAGGATCGCGACGATTTGTCGGACGATCCTGGGGATCAAAATATTTTTTTAACCTATTACTATGCACGAAAGCGGGTAAAGCTTTGTTAGAACGGCAATCAATAAGTTTATACGTATTATTAGAATTGGCTATTGCAATGTAGTATGGGCCTAAGTATTTGGGGAGTAATTTTGGCGTAAGACCTGGGGTTTTGGCCATACGTTTTAACAGAACACGATCACCGACCTGAAAGTCAGGTTGAGATGCTTTTATATCATGTCGCTGTTTAATTTTATCTTTGGTCTCAGAAGTAATATCAGCTACTATCTCCCTAATTTGTCTCAGGCGTGTAGTTAATAAATCAAGGTATGCCTGATCGGGCGTGGACAGTTTAGGTGCAGGTAACAACTGCACATCAATTGGAAGTGTTGGTTTCTTACCAAACAAAATTTGATATGGGCTAAAGCCATCAAGTTGTGCCTGAGGTCTGAAACGAAAAGCCATTAATAAACTTGGAATTAAATCAGCCCAATTTGATTGATCCGCTTCTATATATGTCCGAAGTGATTGGACCAAAGTGCGGTTATAAACTTCCACCTGACCATTCGAGGCTGGGTGGTAAGCACTTGTTTCTACTTTTGTAATTTGAAAAAGTTTACATAATTGTTTAATCAAATGGGACATAAAGTTAGCACCTCTATCCGAAACGAGGCTATGCGGGGGTCCAAACCTGGTAATAAAGGTATTATAAATAGCCTTGGCGATAGACTGTGCATTCTGTTCTCGTAATGGAACAGCCTCTACCCATTTTGAAAAACTGTCAACCATGACAAGAACATATTTATATCCTTTTGGAGTTGTTTTCAGGGGGCCACAGACGTCTACATGGACTCGAGAGAACACAGAGGAAAGTGGGTAATTAATAAGTGGTGCATCCCTTGCATGGAAATGTCGTTTTGCAACCTGACAAGCGTCACAAGATCGTATGTATTTTGTAATATCAGCATACATAGAATGCCAGTAGTACTTCTGTCGTAAGGCTTCGTAGGTAGAATTAATACCAAAATGACAACCAGCAGCCAAAGAATCATGATAAGATCTTAAAATATCATCACGCAAGATATGGGGAATGACTAACTGAATATATGGTGCATTTTTTTGTTTACTGCTGGAGCGAGGATAATAACGATGGTATAGAATATTATTATCCAGAAAATAATTTTGACTTTCTAAAATAACGTTTCTGGCTAAACGTTGATTATCAGGTAAGTCAGTTTTATTCCTAAGGTATTTTATGATAGGTATTAAATCCTCATCTTGACCCTGTAATTCCTGTATCGGGGTAATCTCAGGAAGAAGATGTTCCAATAACTGTTGTGGGGTCGCGTCCGTGTAATTTTGCGAGGCTTGAGCCAACTCTTGTAATTGATTAATTTCAGGAGTTATGATCTGAGAGCTATAAGTAAAGCGATGTTCAACCAAATCAGATGTCTGATCCGGAATAGTCTGCGTAGAAAGTAAACTAAGACTAGACACATCACGGGTGTCCTCCCGAGATATGGGTTGTAAACTAATATCATGATTTCTTCTTGAAAGAGCGTCCGCATTAACGTTTGATTTTCCAGACTTATATACTATTGTATATTTATATGGCTGTAATTTCATAGCCCAGCGAGCGAGCCTTGCTGATGAATTTTTACAGGAGTCCAAATAAGTCAGAGCCCTATGATCTGTCACGATTGTGAATGGCCGGTCGTTTGCAAGATACACATTGTAATGTTTAATACCTTCTATAATAGCTAAACACTCTTTATCTGTTATGCCCCATCTGGTTTCGTTATTTCTCAAATTTCGGCCACCATAGGCAATAACACGCTCCTTGCCATGGTCGTCTTTTTGACCTAAAATATAACCAATAGCATAATCGGATGCATCAGTATATAAAATGAATTCCTTGTCAAAATCAGGATACACCAAAACAATAGGTTCCGTAGTCAGAGCCTGTTTCAGTTTAGTAAAAGCATTTTGGCACGCAGTATCCCAATTGAATGGAATATCTTTATGCAATAATCTGGTCAATGGGTAAGCAATCTTTGAATAATCTTTAACAAATTTTCTGTAGTAATTACATAATCCTAAGAAACTGCGCATTTGTTTAGGGTTCTTAGGTTGGGGAAAAGTGGCAACAGCTTGTGTCTTCGCTGTGTCCATTTCAACACCACTAGTTGTGATATAGTGACCTAAAAAATTGACCTTAGGAGTGGCAAAATGACATTTGGATGGTTTCAGTTTTAAGTTAGCTTGTCGTAGTCTAGCAAAAATTTGAGACAAATGAGTGAGATGTTCAGATAAATTACGACTATAAACAAGTATATCATCAACATATACTACAGCATTTTTAAAGTTTAAACCCTTTAAAATAGTTCCAACTGTAAAAGAGAACGATGATGGTGCATTACGAAGACCGAAGGGCATAACATTCCAGGTATATGTACCTGAATGCGTGACAAATCCAGTTTTGTCAATAGAGTCAGGGTGCATTGGAATCTGCCAAAATCCAGAGGCCATATCTAGAACAGAGAATATGCGCGCTTTTGCTTGTCCAATACTATCAAAAACATCCTCAATTCGAGGTAAAGGATGACTTACTGGCTTAGTTATAGCATTTAATTTTCTATAATCCACAGCAAATCTATATTGTCCATTTTTCTTAGGAACTAATAAAACAGGAGCTTGCCATAAGGATGTAGATTCTTGGATGATGCCCGTATCGAGCATTTCCTGAACTTGCCTATCTATTTCAGCCTTTTTAGTGGGGCTTACTCTGTATGGGGCCAGTCGAATGGGAGTTTCATCACCAGTATCGATTGAATGAGAGAATACATTTGTACGTCCTAATTCATTAATATTAGTAGCAAAAATGTCCCGATTTGAGCCTAAAAATGCCAGTAATTTATATCTTTCCTGTTCATTTAATTCTGTTCCTTCTAAGTTGAAGTTTAAGGATTGGGCTATTTTATAATATTCCTTCTCGCTATCCTCATTGGTATTACTAGCACTAACCTGATTAATGTCCATACTGACTTGGCGATCGATAATGGTGAATGCGTCAGATGTGGGTGAAAGTAAACGGAATGAGGCAATGGGATAACCCTGTGAGAGTTTAATTGGTTTGGTATAAGGATTCATAACACGCATGACAGTTTTTGAATTGGATAAGGTATTGATGCTATACGCCCCAGCTAAGCGTTTCGACTTTCTTAATAAGCTAAGAGGAATGACCTGTCCAATGGTATCCGAGAAGTATGGATCCGGAGTGTAAACAGGTAATATTGTTTCTGTGAGCGGTTGACAGGTAGTATTAATCGCAACTCTGAGATACGAGTGATTAGAGGGCCGTCCCTTACTACACAGTGGAATGTGATATTTACCATTCATTAAGGAGAGAACATTATGAGAAAAATCAATTTGGGCTTGGTACTTCTGTAAATAATCCGTACCTAATATTATGGGTACACTACTAGATGTTAAGACCAGAAAGGAATGTTTGGTACTGAATTCCCCCAATTTAAGAGTTAAATCAACCTGACCCATAACTTTAACATGGATATTTCCGATCCCTTTTACATATGAAATGTTTACTGGATTAACCGGAATAGTACCCCTGTTGTTTAGATTTTGTATCGTATGCCAATCAATACAAGAGACTTGAGCTCCCGTGTCTAATAAACATTGGACTTCGAGGGAATTAACTGTAGCTGTAACCAAATTATTATATCTGTTATTTTGAAGATTGACTAAAATATGGGGACATTTGATATCTGGGTCTCTAAGGACCTGGTTCCGAGGACGGTTATGTCTACTGATCGATGGAGAATTTTGTTTTAAAGCGCTACGGTCCAGTTCAGGATCAGGCGTTATATCCTATTTAAACATTACTCTATCAAACCGTACAGTTTTAGGAGTAGTTTTAGCGTTGCGACATACACGGGCCAAATGGCCTATTTCACCACAAAAATTACAGCTAACATTTTTAAATCTACATAGATAAGCCCAATGATTATAACCACACCGTGGACACGGCGAAGGTGGCTGACTGTTACCTGGAAATGATCGTCTGGGTTGTCTGTAACCTTGAGTGGAGCGTGGTTGTTGTGGTCCCGGAGATCGCCAGCGGGGAGGGGATGCAGGTGATGCGGAACGCATTCCTATGCGCTCACGTGATGGTGTGCGAGGTCGTCTCAGCGGAGTTTCGGTGGCGGTCGACGGGGCCCGCTGCCAAACAGCGTTGCTGATCTCTTCACACAGCTCCGTTATATTAAGTTGTGGTTGAATCGGCGAGTTGGTAATGGGATGAAATTCAACAGCCTTACGAGCTAGTTCTGTCAAATCTTCAAGATTTTGTGGGTCTTTTAAGTCTATGTATTGTTGGATTCCTCTAGGAAACCCAATTTTAATGGCGTCCATGATATCCTGTTCAGATTTACCGAGCTGCGCTCCCATATTACGGAGGTGATCAATGTAATGATCAACAGTTTCGTTGGACTGAAAAACTCTTGTATTAAAAGTTCTTAAAATAGCGAGTCTCTGACCCTTACGCGCGAAACGTTGTGTAAAAGCTTCTGCTAGTTTTGTAAAGTCTTTACGCGTGTCTAAAGGTAGAGAACGATACCAAGACGCGGCGACACTACCTGGAGCTAGTTTTAAGGAGAATATTTCAGCTCTCTGATCGCTTCTAAGACCTTCTACGGACGGTTTCGTCCAGCCTAGTAGGACAGCCGTGGTGTTAAAACGGTCGAGCCAGTCAATTGCATCTGTGTCACCATCTCCATAAAACATGGGAATAACTGAACAGTCTATTTTACCTGACGGTGTAGAATCTGATGATGTCTTCTGTCCTGTTGGTGCCATATTGATTATGTCGTGACGAGGTAGATCGTTGTACCAAAACCGGATCTCCACCAATGTGTTACAACGGGGAATTAGGGGAGTTCTTCCCTGGCCATAACACAGTCACACGGCGCGTCAGGTGAATAACTGAGACAGTCCAAGTTGGATATTGTGCTGTTTTATTTCCAGTTGTCTTGATTTACATGTTGATGATGGCGTGGGTCTGTCTGCCAGTTCCCAGCCCAACACAGGATTTTGTATCAGTATTACTACGTCACAAACCTTTACATCATCTTACACTTTTTCTATTGGATATTGGATATGTGTCATTATGACATACCTGAATGTTTAGATAACCATATATGGCTTCGGCTTTCGCCTACGCACAAACTTTTTCCTTGTTTTACCTAAAGCTCATGTAATATCATTATATTCCTGTCATTAATATATTCAGGGTACATATTTGTCTCCTGATCAATTCTGTGTGACCCAGCTACTTACTGACTCACTTTTGGTACAGTTTTCCTGTCCTAAATTACTGCCTCATGCGCAGGCCGGTATTCACCGTACCTTTGACTTTTATATCATTTTACACTGTCATCCAGATCTAAACCTGGCTTCTGCTGATGCCTATAATAACAGAATCTATTTTGGCTTACTTGATTAAGTTTACATTCACATGGCTATAACAATTATACCAGTCTATAGTAATCACTGGTTGTCTGCATTCAGAATTTATGTCCATTAAAATACTCATTTATCAGCTTCTTTTCTAAACCTATATGCTAACCGACATATGGAGATCGGAATCCAAACACCTGTCTTACAATGGTAGACAATGCGTTGGTACACCAATTTAGGCTATTATCATTTCTCTCTGTCGATCTATCTGTCTTTCCATCTGCTGAACTGGTAACTGATCTTATGTGTACCAAAATATTGCGTTAAAATCAGTAATTAATTATAATAGATATTAACACCTCTTACCACATAACACTATATCGAGTCAATAAAGCTTATGAATATCATGGACATGTTGGGCTATTATAAAGGAATGTAATTTAATATGTGAATAAATGATAAATGAAATTACCTGACTGATGGATTAATAGAGTAAAATATAGTGGTTTATTTTTTATTTATTTAGCAGGGGGTGAAAATTGTGATATATTTGAGCAAATATGAATGCAATGACAGCAGTAATAAGCAGTAGTAGAATGATGATAAGGCTATTTGTTGAAGGATCTATAGTGTATGGAAGTCTGCAAGCTTTCAATTTGACAGATATGATGTTATGATTAACTATGCTGATGAAGTGATTTATGAATTTGTGACTGTATGACACAATATCTCTTTAGTCTTGACAAGGTACATTATTGTGATGCCCACTATGTCTACATATTACACAATATTGACAAAATTTCTGGCATGTACATAGGTACCTATGGACGAATAGTTATACAAAATATTAAAGTATGAATATATCTGATTCATCTTGTTCTTGCTTACTGAGGCCGACTTTGGGATGGGGTTCGGAGAAGGGAAAAGTGAGGGCAGCACGAAGGTGGATGTAGAAATATTCTATTGTAATGTTTTTCATTTATATAAGAATATGAAAAGCTATGGAATGTACATAGGAACTATATACAGGATTATTTATGGTAAATATGAGGAAAACAGATGAGTGGTTTTGATATTAGGCAGTACTGAAGTGTGAAAATAGGTTTTTAATAAAAAATTGAGGTTTTTCCTTAATTTCTCAAAGGAACTAAGTCGCAAAGACCCAGTTTTTGGCTTGGTAGGAGATCTTGGGGACATCTAACATTATGCCAAATTTTGGATTCCTAGGTCTTACGGTTTCAAAACGTGCCAGATCTACGGACAGACGGACGGACGGAAGGACGGACGGACAGACAATGGACAATGGACCACAACTATAGCTCAGATGACTTATAGTCAGCTGAGCTAAAAATCATAAAAAAATACAGGTGGCGCCACCAGTCTGCAGAAACTCATGAAACACTCCATGATCAATATCCATGCAAAGAATCATGAAGATAAGCATTAGTTGTTCAGATACTTGAGCTTTTGAATCAAATTTTCCATTATTCTGGGTGGTACTTAGGAGCCTCATAGCTCGAAGAATATTGGTAACAGAGACCTAATTTCAGGTTTCCAAGGAGATTTTTCATGGACCTCCCTGGATGTCAAGTTAGAAGATTCCAGGTCCAGTTGTTAAAATTTGTGCCTGGTTAACGGACAGACAGACAGACAGACAGACGGACAGACAGCTAGACAGACACAGACAAACAGACGGACAACGGACAAAGAGTGATCCCTATAGCTAATATGAATTTGTCATAAAATGTCCATAAAACCGTTGGACCTACTAATCCAAAATTTTGCATACAGTTAGATGTCCCCAAAATCTCCAACCATACCAAAACTGGGTCACTACGACTTCGTTCCTTCGAGATATTAAGGAAAAACCTCAAATTTCCATTTAAAACCTAGTACCACACTTCAGGACTGCCTAATATCAATACTTTTTATCTGTTTTTCTTAATAATTACCAGAAGTATTCTCCTATATATTTTCTATATACATGCCAGAAATTAAATCCGTTAAGTGTAATTTTTTTAGCGAACCTGTGAACTTATGCAATGGCGTTGGGGCGTCTGTCCGCCGACCAACGCTGTCTGTCTGCCATCCATGGCTGTAAGTCAGAAACCATCGAAGCTAGCAGCTCCGAATTAAATGTAAGAATTAGTCACATGTGAAACTTGTGAAACAAAATATTCAAGGCAAGATTCATGATAATCCATGCATTAATTATCAAAATATTGGAGGTTTTGTATCAATTTTTTTTTTAATTGGGGGGGGGAGGACTTTCAAGCCCAATAGCTTGGAGGATATAGGTCGCAGTGACCTAATTCAGGGATGAGACTGCCGAACTTGAAACAAGGGACCCATGGGTCATGGCACTCAGCTGAAGTTTGAAATTTTTGCAAATGCAAAATATTCTATATTAATGTTTTTCATTTATATAAGAATATGAGAAGCTAAGAGGAAAGGGGCCCTCCTACTTGGTTATAGTAAAGTTCTAAATATACAATTGCAAACTAATACTCTGACAAGACTGTCATGAAGAAAAACAGTAAAAGTTTTGAGATACCGTGATGCATATGAAAATTTACAGATGAAACAGGCAAGTGGACAGAATGGACTAATACCTTTATTTCACTTTCAAGGGAATAATGCATTTAAGTTAATATATAAGCCAATTTTTTTTAGTATATCCACTTTTTCCATTAAAAGTTTTTATCTGAATCATTTTTTTTTAATTTACATTTTTTTAAATTTTTAATAAAAAAACTGAAAATACAAGTTAAAATATTAGAATTATTGCAATCATTATATATCCAGGGTGTAGCTCATATTGGGTCCTATTATGCATACACATATATTTTATTATTTTTAAATCACAAATGTTTAAACAGAATTTAAAAGAAAATAATGCCACAACATGGCATCTACAAGATTATTCCTTGAATCACAATTGAAAAGTTTTGCACATTGGAGTACATGCTTCAGTACATGCTTAATTTCATTCACTGAAATAAAATAAAAGATTCAGTAAATTTGATAAAATAAAACATCTTTTCAAATAAAGTATACACACTGTTGGTTGAATGAGGGACAAACAATACCATTGTGCTAATTACTATCTCAGCTTAAATTTATTACTGGAATTGATAGTCAATTTCACAGGTGGTGAAGTTTTTACTCTTCTGAAGGAATTACTTATCTGATGAACATCCACACTTTCATAGCAATACACCACTTTGTGGACACAATTAAATGTGCACTTTAATCATTGTAACCCTGGTGGTACAATACAAAATTTAAAATGTAGCATAGCCTATAATAAGAATGAATCAAATACACAATATAATAACATTCATCTAGTTTATGCACCATCTGGTGAGGGGGGGGGGGGAGTGCAGGGCAGAGGGGAAGCATGCTGGTAGTGGTCAAGCTGAGCCAAGGCAAGCTGCCTGGGGTAGATTACATAATGCAAGTGAAGGCTGTACTCCTAGGTGGGCTAGATTTAAACAACACTTGACATGGTGTATGAAAACGTGAATAAAAGCTATTCTTTCCAATCAATTTCTTTGAAATTTCAGATTTTTAAAGATTATATATGATAAAGATAATCCTTATGTATATATGCTGTGAAAATTAAATCAACAGTGCTTACAGGGAAAAAAGGTGCCATTGCCAAAGTTGGACAAAATTTAAGGTATTGATTTTTTATTTATGCTAATAACTTGAAAAATTTGCAAAATTCAGATCTAACTTTGGGTAAACAATTGAATCTTGATTAAATAAAGTTATATTCCTGAAATAGGTTCTCTAGGTCTCAGCAATTCTCATGTTAGGTGAGTAAATATATTTCCTGATTTTTTAAAAATTGCATTATATTTTGGCCCATAACTTCAAAATAATACCCAATACTGACCTAATTTTTGGTATGTTTAAAGAAAATGTATGAAAGAATGTGAATACTAAATATGATCAAAAACAGATCAGTGGCAGCCTTGAAGTGTAACAATGGCTTTTTTTTATGGAAAACGGAGGTCTTTCCTTAATATCTCGAAGGAACAAAGTCCTAATGACCCAATTTTTGGTATGGTAGGAGATTTTGGCGACATCTAATAGTATGCAAAATTTTGGAATCGTAGGTCCAACGGTTTTAAAATGTGCCCTGTTAATGTGCCCGGACGATGGACAAAGGACCACGACTATAGCTCAGATGACTTATAGTCAGCTGAGCTAAGAAGACTGAAAATTGGCTGGGGGTCCAGGGTGCCGTCAAGGCTCCCTGGCAGAGTCCTGGGACAAAGCCCCTGGTAGGGGGTCCTTGGGGCCATAATCTCTGCGCATGCGTGAGGCAAGACGGTCAGGCTTTAAACTGGACTCCAGAGAAAGTTCATTTTTGCTTATTTTCTGGATATCAAAGGAATAGTTTTTCTATTATAACGGATACTGGTGGATTCGTGGACTGGAATACGTGAGTTTTGTTATTTTATAACAAGAAAGGAACTCTAAAACAGACATTTTTGAGGTGTTTGCTGCAAAGCTCCATGTTTGTTTACTGTATCTAAGGGTGATACCCGGGTGGACTAATACAACCAGAGAAATAATTCTCAAAAATGTCATCAAGCGATGAGTCCGTGTTTGTTACTCAGACAGAGGCGCAAATTTATGAAAATGTAAAATCAAAATACGGACACCTCAGTGGTGAGGAGTTTTGTTCTTCCATTTTACAGCAGGTTGGAGAAGATCTCAACCACCTGCGACACATTCGAAGTGCACTCTTTGACCTGGCTATAAATAAGTTCCCAAGCACCCCACGGGGAAGGCTTATAATGCATAAGAATACACAAGGTGGGAAATCATGTGTTAAAACAGTCAATGACATTTATCAAATATACCTATATTTGGAGGGAGATAACACAATAGACCTTACTAAACTTCTGAATGGAAAATCTCGTAAACGACTAAAGGACCAATCACCTCAGAACATAAATCACAAAAACCAGGGTCTGTTGTCTGACAAGTCAGATTCATTAGAACCACCGGACATTGTACGGCCCAGTTCGGATAAAGCGCCAACCCTATCGACAATGAGCTCAACGTCAGGTGGAGTGCAACAAAGAAACTCCACACCTGAAACTGTAGACACAGAGGATTTATTGTCCAATGATTGTGTTCCGGCGGACACAATAAAGGCCATCAAGACACTTTGTTCCGAAGTTCTACAACAGGCCAGGGAAGACCGTGACATGCTACTTGAACAGACAAAGATACTGAAGGAAGAAAATATTAAACTTTGCCAGATGGTAGCTGAACTGAAGGCTGAACGTGAGAAATTTGTTGACAGGCGATTGATGGACTTGAATAATCGCCTAGACAGATTAAATGATAGAGGTGCATCTAATGAAAGTTTATGCAAAACAACTGATGGACGTTGTGGGCACTTAGAAACAAGAATGTTGAATATTGAAAATAGGGTATCGGGGTTAGAGAGACAATTGTCACTCTGTCGCTCATATTCAAATACTTCTGTATCTTACAGAGATCTTGCCTCCATACCACCTTCAGAACGTTCTTCTCTTGTCCAGAATAAGAAAACCATTCAGTCTAAACAAGGAAATGTTTCAAATCAACCTGCCGCTGTAATTCCTGAAAATACGCCCAATATACAGCGTCAGTGTCATGGTAACCATCCTGCCTCGGTACAATCTGGTATGGAGACTGAAAATGAAATGGATGCAAGTGTTTACTCTGCTAAGATAACAGAAGCCAATAGAAATTATGGGATATTAAAGTCAACTGATGGAAATGATAACGTGTTACCTAATGAGGGTGACCAGGTTCCAATTGAAAAGGTTTCAAATGAAAAGTTTATTGAGGTAACAGATTCAGACGATAGTCTTGGTCTTGAAGGTTATCTACAAGTTAAATCTAAGGTGCCAACTTCCAGTTACTATATTGGTAATGTAAAGGTAAAAAAATCTCTATTATTTACAAAGGACCTAATTGTCAAACATGTTGAAAGGAAAAAATTAGAGGTAAAACAATGTAGAATATTGAAAACAGACGATGTGACATTGTCAGTGAAAATGTCTGTAGTTGGAGACCTTCACGCTTGCTTGACTGAAAAGGGGTTTTGGCCTGACGGGATGTATTGCAGAAAATGGTTACCAGCGAAAAAGAATAATTAAGTACGTAGAATAAGCATTACTAAGAAGGACACCATATAAAAGACTTCAAAAGATATTTACATATAAAGATCTTTATTAGTATTCCCGAGAAACTTAATATTAAGAATAATGGCAAAGATTTCAAATCAGCTTGTGATTACAACATATAATTGCAGGGGAGCTTTTGCTTCTTCTAAATATATAGACGTTATCATGGAAAAAACAGATATTCTGTGTTTACAGGAACATCATTTGTCATCAGCGAACGTTTCTTTTTTAAGAACACTCGATAACAAATACGATGCGTACACTCACTATAATCTTGAGTGTCCCAGGCGTGGAGGGGTGGCGACCATGTGGCGCAAAGATCTGAGTTACTTAATTTCAAAAGTGGACAACTTAGGAAATGACCGTATATTAGTAATTAAACTTAGCCGACCGAACGAACAACCTATTTTTATAATAAATACGTATTTACCTCCGTCTAATTATACAGTAGAAGAATTTAACATGCAGTTGTCAATCTTGACCGCGGCATACACCAATTTGTCGTCTATAGGTGAAGTTGTAATAGCAGGTGACATGAATGCACAATTAGGCCAACTGGATGGACCAAGAGGTAAAGTTCGTACCGATAGGGGCGTTATATTGTCAGACTTTATTGAGTCAACAAATCTCATTTCAGTAGGATTACAAGCACTTGCCACAGGCCCAGCTGACACCTATTTCCCTTATAGCGCCGGACCCAGTACTCAGATTGACCACATACTAATCCCTTCGACAAGTTTAAACAGAGTTCATTGGTGTAAAGTTATTGATGATCACGCTTTAAATACCTCGGATCATCTCCCAGTCGTAGTTGCCCTAAACTTACATATAGAAAAAATTCAAAAAGTATTTCGCAAGACCTATAAATGGAAAAACTCGTATGCAGACCATTATTATAATTATTTAAATAGATACGTCTCTATGGAAAAGACACTTCAGTCAGAACCATTAACAAATGCCGAAATTGATAACTATGTGTTTTCATTAAGTGAATGTATGAAAAAAGCTGCTGATAAGGTGGTACCAAAAACAAACGTTAACACATATAAAAAACCATACTGGGACCAAGAATTAAAGAAAGCCCACGCCCACCAGAGAGAAATGCGAAATATATGGGTAGATGGAGGTCGCCCAAGGGGTTTTCATTTTAACTCGTATAAAGAATACAAAGCGGCTAAACGTGTATTCGGGAAATTATTAAAGAAAAAGATATTAGAATTTGAAGCACGAAAATTTGAAGAGGCAAGTCTTAATCACGATATTGATGTTAGGTCTTTCTGGAAGTATGTAAAAGGTCACAAAGATCAATCCGGTAATATTCACATAATGAACGATGGTAATTCTAACTTTTCGACTCCTATGGAACTCCGTTCGTTTTGGCGAAATCATTTTAGTAATTTACTAAATAAGCAACCGGAAGAAGAAACCGACAAAGAAACATTTACGTCTCATGTTAGTAAAAAAATCGCCAAAATATTAGTTAATGCCAATAAACATTATGATAATACAGGGGTGCTGCAACACATTAATGAAGATGAAATAGTAAAGATCTGTAAACAATTACCAAATAATAAGGCACCTGGTTATGATCTTATCTCATATGAACACTTGAAATATGGTGCACCTGGGATATGCAGATATTTGGCAATGTTGTACAATGCCATTATCAAACAGGTATATATTCCAAAATCCTTAAAGCTTGGCATTATTTCTCCAATGTATAAGGGCAGAAACAAAGACAGAGCCTCCAAGAATTCATACAGAGGGATTACACTAATGCCAGTTTTAAATAAGCTCTTTGAAAAAATAATATGGTCCAGACTAGAACCATGGTTGAGTAACAGAGAATTCCCCGATAAAATGCAACATGCTTGCAGGAAAAGATGTAGCAGTATGATGGCATCTTTTTCTGTACAAGAAAGTATTTTTCACCATTGTGAGCAAGGGGGTAGAGTATATTGTTGTTTCTTAGACTGTAAATCTGCGTTTGACAGAGTGTGGTGGGACGGACTGCTATTAAAGGCATATAATCTGGCAATTCGTGACAAATTGTGGCTATTATTTAGAGAATGGCTAGTTGGTAGTTCCTGTGCTGTACTTGTCAATGGAGAATTGTCAGATGAATTCAAAATATCTCGGAGTGTCAAACAGGGGGGTATCATGTCTATGTTTTATTTTACTGTGTCCTTCGTTGACTTTCATAATTATATTAATGAAGGAAATATTGGTCTGCTGGTAAATGATATTGATGTTAGCTCCCCAACATATGCAGATGATACGGTCTTGTTAGCAAATACCAAATCATCATTGGATCAAATGATTAATAGAGCCCACATATACAGTAAGCTATGGCGAATATCCTTTTGTTCAGCAAAATCAAAATGTATGGTCTTCGGGGAAACTAAAAAACAGAACAAAATAAATAGTAAATTAAGAGTGTGGAAAATGGGTAACACGAAATTAACAGAAGTGCAGGAGTATGAACATGTGGGAATTCTACTAAACTCCTGTTTTTCCTCAAAATCACGCACTGACGACAGGTGTAGGAAAGGGAAATCAATTTTGGGCGCACTTGGTATGATAGGAGTACAATCACACGCCCTTCTGCCGACTGTATCAGCTAGTCTTTGGGATAAAATATGTATACCTTCCGTATTGTATGGTTCTGAATTATGGTATTCAATTAGCAAAACTGAGAGTTATTTAATTGAAAAACTACAAACATTTGCTGGAAAAACAATTCAAGGGTTACATGTGAGAACCCACGGAGAGGTAGTTAGGGGCTTACTCGGATGGCATACCATGCAAGGCAGAATAGATAAAAGAAAACTTCTATTCCTTCATAAATTAATTTCTGGTGACAATTTAGGCATAGCAAAGAAACTATTTATCACAAGGCTATATCAGTGGAAATTACAAGTACACATTAACCAGAAAGGTTTCATTCCTAACATTGTTGATACTTTGAATAAATATGGAATTGGTAATTTCTTTTCTAAATATATAAATGGTGGAAGTTTTCCAGATTATTTAACCTGGAAACGAATTATATGTAATGCTATCCATTCATACGAGCAAAGTATATGGTGCTTCACGATGTACAAAAGAAACGACTGTCACCGTTTCTTGAGAATCCACCCTGAGTTAACAAAGAGAACTTTTAGTCTTTACTATATTGCACGGAGTCAAATAAATTGTAGGAAGATTATATGTGACATGGTAAGGTTGCTTTGTCTAGCGGATCCGGATGAGAGCGTTTTTTGTAATTTTTGCAACTCCTTTCAAGAGGATATTTTGTGTCATGTCTTCACTGATTGTCCATCATTTATATCAGAGAGAGACATTATGTGGAGAAATATTTATGATCAAATTGAATTTACCAAAGCATCAGCCTTATATAACTTACCTGACCATAAATTTGTGGATGTATGTTTTGGTCTTCAAGATAGCCTATTTAACGGATATGAGGACTATTGTAAATTTTTGCTAATTATATTTCAGTCAGTTAGAAATATTATTCAAACAACATTACGAGGATAGTTTTCAGTTCTCAAGTTGCTATTGTCTTATTAGACAACAGTTAGTATTTTAATATAACACTGCACTTTGTATATTTTAGGACCAGTCATTTATTTTATTTTCTATCGGTTAGCTTAAAAAACTCAATTTACCATTAGCCTTATGTAGCTTACCCGACCATAACATTGTGGATATATGTTTTGATCTCCAAGATAGCCTGTTTAGTGGGTGTGAGGAATATTGTAGATTCCCTTTGCCTATTGTATTTTAGTCAAAAATAATGTTCAAAGTACATTATGAAGAGGTCTTTAGTGATTAAGCTGCGATTTATTTATTTATTAATTTTTTATACAGTTAACATTTTAATATAGCACCGGACTTTGAATATCTTATGACTAAATATTTAATTTAGTTATTTGCTTAGAGCATAAAATTGAATTACATATAGTATCAGCCTTATATATCTTACCTTACCACAAATTTATGGATTTATGCTTTGGTCTTCAAGACAGACTATTGAACGGATATGACGAATATTATATTTTTCTGATAATAATATTTCAGTCAGTTAGAAACATTATTCGAATTACATTTTCAGTTATCAAGTTTTTTTCCTAGACAATAGTTAACATCTTAATATAGCACTGCACTTTGTATATTTTATGACTAAATATTTAGTTTGGTTATTTGCTAAACGCATAGAATTGAATTTACTATAGCATTGACCTTATATAGTTTATTAGACCATAATCTTATATATAAATATTTTGGTCCTTAAGACAGCCCATTTAACTATTATATCTTCATATAGCTTTGCGCTTTGTATATTTTATGATTAGATATTTGAACCTTTTATATCTATCTGTATATATTTTCTAATTAGATCTTATTTCTTTCTCTGTTTGATCACGGTGCATGTATCTTGTACCTTATATGTACTGAATGGTTGTACTCTCTTCTTGCCGAGGAGGAAATAAAGAATCAATCAATCAATCAATCAATCAATAGCTCAGATGACTTATAGTCAGCTGAGCTAAGAAGACTGAAAATTGGCTGGGGGTCCAGGGTGCCGTCAAGGCTCCCTGGCAGAGTCCTGGGACAAAGCCCCTGGTAGGGGGTCCTTGGGGTGACACCACCCAGAAGTTTAGAGGATTTCTCATATAAAAAAACTATTAGATATTGCAATCTGAACACCAAATGAAGTAATATTTCACATATACAATTGATCATACTGACATTTAATTTGATCACAAATCCATGTTTATATTCTTCCATTCAGTAGGTATAATAACCATTACAAATTAACCTAATAAATTTGAATCTGCAAATCATAGTCCTCTAATAAAAATAAAGTGAATTATAGTCTGTTCCACAATTGGGTGCCCATTGGAATTTGTTTATCTTTTCTTTTATTTACAGATCAGATACAAAACGGATACTATAAACTGCAATGGAGGAATGAGGGCTGAGGCACAGGCATAATCAGGCCTCAAAATTGACTTTTTAGCATATGGTCCCGTTGCCACAAAATAAACCATCCAAATCAACCCCGCCCCCTAAAGAAAACAACAAAAAATAACTTAATAATAGTGACTAATGGGTCAGGTCACTCACCTGATCAACAGAACCTGTGACAATAGCATAGGTATTTGAGTATGACAGGTCCTTCCTAGTGCCTTTTTTCACATAAGAATATTATAGGTTTTCATAGTTTTTCCCATTTTTAAAACCATTGTTTACACTGTCATATATTTGAGACATTGGTGACTGGGAAAACCTAATAACCCATAAATAACAGGATTTTTTATTTTGTATATAATTATTAGTCTCTTATTTTTATGCATATTTTTCACATAAAAAGAAGTGTTTAATTTCATTTTGATTACACAGAAGCAAGATTTAATTTTTCCACAAGTACTTAATTGTATTGTTTGTTGTAATAGAGATTAAAACATTTTAAACTGATTTTATTTCATTATCAATTCCACCACATAATCTTATAAATGCACTGCCACTGTAGATTGGTTATCACCCTACTACTGGTAGACCACTTTCAATAGACATTATAGGATGAAACCCTATTTAGTGAGTTTATAGACATATTGAGAAATACTTCTCTATTTGCCAGTCAAGTTATGAAAGTATGTTCAGGTTTCCTTTTAGTTTTACATAAGAAGTACATCAGCTTCCCCAGTATGCACCTAAGATATACAGTGATAAAAGCTGTCCATAATATTTTTATCGTTCCCTCTGAAACTTGAACAATGAAATGCTTTAAAACTGCTATCTTGCCTCAGTTCGTTTTTTTTTAATGAGGGGTAGTACTGTAGTAGTGTGATTCATTGTCCCTTTTAGCCACTGATAAGGCATGCTTACACAAGACAGTGGGCTACCCTTTGACAACCAGCCAGTCATGACAGCCTGAGAGGACAAAGTCACCCTGGCATACTCCTCCACTGGACTCTAGTTTCCCCAATTAGTTGCTGACAATTTGGCTGCAAAAGTCACCCTATAGCCTGCCCTGGGACTATGAGTAATATCTGGTGGATATCAAGCTTACATATTGTCAGTATATTAATTAACCTTCTGAACTTGTTTACCCAGATAAGCATAAATGTTAATTTAATCAAATTTTACAAGGTGATTCTTAGTTTGATCCAGTTCAATCCTGTATGATCCTGATAAAACTGGATTAAACTGGATAAAACCCAGTTTTACCCATTGTCCTGGATTAAACAAGTTTTGTCGGGATAAAACCCAACCCTGATGATTTGATAATAAAATGAGGATCAAATACAAACATTTGTTCATTATTTTCCTGCCTCAGCAGAATTGGAGATCAGGCTTTGTTTGCCCTGAATGTATATGCAGAGGTGTTGTTAATCCCATCATCCCCCCCCCTTTGGTGCCATTGATTCCTTTGCACCTGTGCACATTAGTTTTCATTGCAAATGTGAACATTTTTTTAATTTAAAAAATAACTGGATTAGAAAAAATTAAGATCTGATTGAAACATATTCTTGCCTCAAGGAGAATGGAACATAAAGTAATCAGCTCTGTCTGTCCATCATCTCTCCGCTATCATTAAATATATATTACTTATGAAATTCTTCCTATAAGCACTGTTGAAATAACCTTCATATGCTTTATCTGTATGGATTTAAGCTATTAAAGTCTGAAATTTGAAAGCAGCTTGTATATTCAGTTGTGTAATATTGCAGATGTAAAAAAAAAAAAAGAAATAATTGAAACTTCATATATTATCAGCTTTATTTACCAATCTGTCTGTCCTTTTTAGTGAACCTGTGAGCTTATGCGATGGTGCGGTGTCATAGGTCGTGCCTTGTGCGTTGTCTGTACGTTAACCGTAGCTATCTCAAAAATGGCAGGGGCTAGCATCATCAAATTTTTTGCAAATAATCAGTCATCTAAAAAACTCTTTCGGATTATGTTCCTTTTTTCCTAACTGCTTTTTCTTAGATTTTATAGGGAAAAGCTAAAAAAGCTTTAAAAATCTTCTACCCCGAAACTGTCTAGCCAAATTGTCCAATATTTCACAGAAATGTTCCCTGGAACAATTTCTCTCAAGTTTGTTCTAATGGTTCCAGTTCAGAGATTTTTGGCCGAGTTACAGTTGGTTTAACTTTGTCATCTGTCCAAAAAAGCATATTGAAATTTCAATCTCAGAGACAGCTGGTGCTATCATCACCAACTTTTATGCCAATATAAAATAGGTCACATAGGTCATATCTGAAATTGAGGTATTGGTGGCACCACCTGCATTGGCCTTTTTTGTACGGGGTCATCAGTGCTTGTATCATACTGAGGGCTACAAAAAACTTCTCCTCTTAAATCATATGGCCAAAATGTTTAATATCACACAGAAATGATCCTTGGGTAGTGCTTTCTGAAGTTTGTTCAAATGGTCTCTGTTCAGTGACTTTTGGCTAAGGGAAGCTGAATTTAGTCATATGCCATAACAGCCCATTTTAGCCCAGTGGCTACAAAGTTCTCAAAAACCTCTGGGCCAAATTCTTAAATCTCACATATTAATTATCTTCAGATGTTGATAATTCAAGTTTGTTGAAATGGTTTTGGTTCAGTTCTTTTTGGCTGAGTTACAGGAAGCTGAACTTAGCCAGTTTGCTGTATCTTCCTATATGAGTTATAAACCTGCGAAACATTTTTCGACTGATGCCACTGAAGCCACTTTGTTAAATATTTTACAAGAATAATCCCTACAATAATTCTTGTAATAAATACAATAATCAGTTGTCATTAATGGTTTCACATGATGATTTTTGGCTGAATTATGGAGATTGAACTGAGTCATTTTACCATAT
Organism: Sipunculus nudus; assembly: GCA_026874595.1. NCBI lineage: Eukaryota > Metazoa > Annelida > Sipuncula > Golfingiida > Sipunculidae > Sipunculus > Sipunculus nudus. Next base: position 29,898,060 of record CM049313.1, read on the forward strand.
ACGTTAGCGATGTGATGCTGACATTACATCTAGCCTGGCACCAGTTTATCAGCATCTATTACATCATGCCACTAGACATTTGGAATTCAGGTCATCTTTTGTAATTATTGACAAGAAATTTTTTTAAAAGCTTTTAAAAAAAATTAGATTTATGATTTAAGCTATTCATTATACCAGGCAATGTTACAATCATGGATATTCAGCTCTCTGTGGCTATATAAAGACAACTGTACATGGATTATAAATTATTTGTATCCCTACTCAACTTAATTCAAGAATTTGCCATCAGTGAGATATAACTGTATTTTAATTTTGCATTCAGTATGCATCTGTTATAATTCCACATATATTCCTTATATCTTTTTTTATAAAAAGTCAGCTGAAAAGCATTATGTATTGGGAAAATTAATTTGGAAGTTATTTCAAGTAGGGACCACTTTTGTGTACAGATGGCAGCACTTGGTTTACCATTTGCAGATTGCCAGTGCCTTGATGTTGGCCTTTAGCCAAGATGATATCAGCTCTATAAATAGTTTTGGCACAGTGCCAGGTTTGGAAGAAGTGCAGCCAGGTATAGGTCAAGAGTTCACTCAGTGCAGTAACTGCATTCTATTTATAGCTTTGGCAGACTGCTCACTGCATCAGATTTGGCACCAAAGTTCAGCCTGGATATATTTATAGCTTTGGCAGACTGCCAACTGTGTCAGATTATGCCACAGGTCAAGAGTTCACTCAGTGCAGCCAGGTACAGGTCAAAAGTTCACTGAGTCAGCCTTTGTCAGGAAACAATTTATCCGTTGTGCATATGGTACCGGTGGTAGGCTGCAGCCCGGTTTCTATAGTTCTGCCCAAGTTTTTATAGTTATCCTTCCCATTATTCGCAAGTCGTACCATCAGTAGAGCCTAAAAAATCAGGTGGACCGGGGTAGTGAAATGGAGTATCAGGCCCGTAGGCTGACTTGCTGAGTGGGAGGGTTCGTTTTCACTGATGGTGGAACCTTATATATATATATATATATATATATATATATATATATATATATATATATATATATATATATATATATATATATATATATATATATATATCTCTGGAGAAAAGCAACACAAAAAATTCACAGCAGTCTGTTTCACGGGATGCAACCCGATCATCAGGTGAATATGGTTAGAAATATGGTTAGTTTCTAACCATATTCACCTGATGATCGGGTTGCATCCTGTGAAACAGACTGCTGTGAAATTTTAGTGTTGCTTTTCTCCAGAGTTATACTGCTCTGGCCTAGTCTGTAGGCCATAGAGCACTTTATATCGGAGGGTAACACTACCTTTTCTCTCTCTCTCTCTCTCTCTCTCTCTCTCTATATATATATATATATATATATATTAATTAATATATATATATATATCTGATGTTATAAAAACAATCCAAATAAGCATACAATTTTTAGCGAATTGTCCTTTTTTCTCGCCTTGTGTACTCAGAACGTCCCATCCAAAGCGTTTCGCAAGCGTCTGCTACGGCACAAGTATGGTCATAAGGTGGATTAATTCGGCTATATATACGTGTATATAGTTAGAAGCTGAAAGAGTCAGAATTATATTGAAATTCTTTGACAAATGGTGCAGTATATAGGACAGAACTGGGCCGGAACTGGAACTTTAAGGTATCAATAAAGATCCTGGGGCACTTCTGCGATTTCCGAATAAAAACAAACTAATTAGGTATATACATTGTACTGTTTGATAAATGAAATGAGCAGACTGAAATATTTAGGGGGTGTATAGTCTAAAAGCTGACAAAATAAACGATCCAAGTAACTTAAAGAGCCTCGGTGAATGAAATCCATATTAATATTAAACATATTTAATGATAGTTATGACATTCCTCAGTCCCTACAGGCAAGGGGCACACAGCAGGTGTGCTCCACTTCGGCATATATCTATAGCAAAGCACCAGCTTGCCCTCCAGTACTCTGTGGAGGTGGCCTGTTCCCTGATCTGGATTACTCATAAATTACATGGTATAACCCCCCTGAAAACTCCCATACCTGACCATGTTTTGGGGGGTAACTGCCTTAGACTTTCAGAACCAATAGCTTAAATCCATGTATTCATGGTATTTGAAAATAAAATCAACAGTGCTTACAAAAACAAGTGACCCAGGGGTCATGACGCTCGCGGGCCAGGAAGACATTGACAAAAGTAATTTTATCATCTGAATGTCAAATTTGAATGAAATACTTTTTCCAAACTTGACCTTTTGTATAAAATCATCCAATATTCATTGGGGTACTATGGAGCTCTGTAGCATGAAGGATATGGGTAACAGACACCTATTTTCAAGGTTTACAAGATGACTTTTCAGGGGTCTCCCAGCATGTCAAAAAATAAAATTCTAGGTCCAGTTATTATGATTTGTGCCCTGTTAACAGATGACCAAATGTTTATTCTGGGGGGTATTTCAAAGCCGCATAGGACGAAGGATATGGGTAACAGAGATGTAATTTCAGGTGCACACGGAGACTTTTCAGGGGCCTCCCAGCATATCAAGAAAGGAGATTCTAGGTCAAGTCATTATAATTTGTGCTCTGTTAACAGATGACCAAATCTTTATTCTGGGGAGTACTTCGGAGCCCCAGAGCATGAAGGATATGGGTAACAGAGACCTAATTTCAGGTTTCCAAGATGTTTCATGGACCTCCCTGCATGTCAAGAAAGAAGATTCTAGGTCCAGTCATTATGATTTGTGCCCTGTTAATATATGACCAAATCTTTATTCTGGGGGGTACTTCAGAGCCCCATAGCTCACAGAATATGGGTAACAGGGACCTTATTTCGGGTTTCCATGTAGACCTTTTATGGGCTTCCCTGGAGGTGAGGACAGAAGATTCTAGGTCCAGTCATTATGATTTGTGCCCTGTTTACAGATGACCAAATGTTTAAAGATCACAAAAGTAGAGAAAAAAAATTGTAAAAAATAAAAAAAATATAGCCGGCGCCACCAATCTCAAGAAATTGATGAAACACTCCATGATCAATATCCATGCATAGAATCATGGTGATTAATGCATTAGTTGTTCAGATACTTGAGCTTTTGTATTAAATTTTGCATTATTCTTGGGGGTACTTCAGAACCCCATAGCTCGAAGAATATAGGTAACAGTGACCTAATTTCAGGTTTACAAGGAGAATTTCCATAGACCTCCCAGGATGTCAAGTAAGAAGATTCCAGGTTTAGCGGTTACGATTTGTGCCCTGTAAACAGACAGACGCCTGGATGGCCGGACGGACGACGGACAAAAGGTGATCCCTGAAAGTCATCTGAGCTAAAAATTGAAAAAATACAGGTGGCGCCACCAGAATGCAGAAACTGATGAAACATTTCATGATCAATATCCATGCAAAGAATCATGGTGATCAATATAATAATTGTTCAGATACTTGAGCTTTTGTATCAAATTTTCCATTATTCTGGGGGGTACTTCGGAGCCCCGTAGCTCAGAGGTTATGGGTAACAGAGACCTAATTTCAAGTTTTTATGGAGACTTTTCATGGGCCTCTCAGCATGTCAAGAGAGAAGATTCTAGGTCCAGTTGTTACGATTTTTGCCATGTTAACAGATGACCGCATCTTATGAGGTCTCAAAAATAGTGAAAAAAATTCGTAAAAATAAAAAAAATACAGGTGGCGCCACCATACTGCAGAAACTGATGACACATTCCATGATCAATATCCATGCAAAGAATCATGGTGATCACTGCAATAGTTGTTTAGATACTTGAGCTTTTGTATCAAATTTTCCATTATTCTGGGGGGTACTTCCGAGCCCCATAGCTCAAAGGTTATGGGTAACAGAGACCTAATTTCAGGTTTCCAAAGAGACTTTTTATGGGCCTCCCTGCATGTCAAGAGAGAAGATTCTAGGTGTAGTTGTTACGATTTGTGCCCTGTTAACAGATGGCTGCATCTTAAGAGGTCTCAAAAATAGAGAAAAATATTGGTAAAAATGGAAAAAATACAGGTGGCGCCACCAGTCTGCAGAAACTGATGAAACTCTCCATGATCAATATCCATGCAAAAAATCATGATGATCAATGCTTTAGTTGTTCAGATACTTGAGCTTTTGTATCAAATTTTCCATTATTCTGGGGGGTACTTCGGAACCCCATAGCTCGAAGAATATAGGTCACAGTGACCTAATTTCAGGTTTACAAGGAGAATTTCCATAGACCTCCCAGGATGTCAAGTAAGAAGATTCCAGTTCTAGCGGTTACGATTTGTGCCCTGTTAACGGACAGACGCCCGGACGGAGGACGGACAAAAGGTGATCCCTATAGCTCAGATGACTTACAGTCAGCTGAGCTAAAAAAATATGCGATAGTCAAAGTATAGGGTGAAAATCATGGTAGTGATTTTACTTTTGTTGATTACTTTAAAAATACATTTAAATTCTGACCTGACCTCCGGTGTTTACCTAAATCTAAATTAACTGTAGTTATTTTCTGGATGAACTGAGCTCTAGCTTAAGTGGTTAACATATTCATTGAGTAAAAAGATTCCCGACTAAACACATGATCCAGTCCCTTATTTTTTTTTAATTACTCAATACTTTCTTAATTTTCTTCATATATATCAGACATATAATGAAAAGCTCTGTGCCTTAATCAGAACAATACAAGCTAAACATTTTTATATAAAGCAGTCTTGAATTTTTATAATAGGTTTTGAATGCAATATGGTTTAGTTTAATTTTTCAAAGGAACAAAGCACAGTGATCTAGTTTCTGGTTAAGTAGAAAGTCTGTACATCGTACTGTATGTAAAATTTCAAATCTGTGGGTAACGATGTAAAAACATGCTAATCTAATGGACAGACAAACTGCTGATAGGACGACTATAGACAGTGGATCATCGCCATATAGACTTCTGAACCAACGAAGCAATATGCAAGGCCCTTTTATTTTAGGCTGAGCCTATACGCACGATATCGTGTATATTGTGTACTGCATACACGATATCGTGTATATTGTGTACTGCATACACGATATCATGCGTACAATCTCTTATGTACACGAATTATTGTGTGTATTGTTCCTTATACGCAGGGAGTTTCATGCACACAGAAAGTTGCACGCACGTTTGTCTGCACACGAAAATACATGACTGTAGAAATACGGTGGTCAGTAGTAAGAACCCGTATTACTTTCCAGTGTACATGTTCAAAATAATAGCAAAATCAACGCATCTTTCTTGCTTTAAGAATAGTATTATTCCCTCCAGCCAACCAATAACGTCTGCAAATTTGAATTACCACATATTAAATTTATTCAGATATAATGTCAAAACCCACATATAGACGTCGTCCGAGAAATGACCAGCGATTCTGATGTGTAAAAAAATAAGGATAAATCAAAATTACACTAAAGAATGAGTCAAAAAAGCTTCTGACTGCTTAATTTAACATATTAATAAAATATTTTCTAAAAATATAATAATAATATAATATTGTATAACAGGATAAAATTGTATAAATATATAATTTTGTGTAAGAATATATATATAATATTTTAAAAAGTATAAAAAATAGATATATAATATAATTTAAAACATATAACATTTTTTCAAATATAAAAATATTGATTAAAAGTATAGAATACTATGATGAAAATGGAGTAAGTATAATGGAGACAGTATAATAAAACATTAATATTATAATTAATGATAATAATAATAATTAAACTGTATTAGTATCAGTTTTATCATTATTATTCTATGTATGACTGTAATATATATATATATATATAATATATATATATATATATATATATATATATATATATATATATATATAGTCAATGAACACAAAAAGAAGAGAGACATCAACGCCAACATTTCAAACAATCATATTATTTGGATAACATGTACAGATTGTTGCTAAATTTTCAGCTACCCCTGTAGCCTTCGTCAGAGCGAGTGACTAACTGTAAACAAAGCTGATAGTGTGACCCTTCGCTAGGTCAACGGGGCTGGCTTGCCAGCTAAACTCATTAATCAATCTGATGTCTTGTCAGGACTGGCCTGTGTATGTCCACATGAAAACAGGGCTGCTGGGGTGTCAAAGACAGGGAGGGGTTAGTCTGGAGGGAAAAAGTATGTGCTGAGTGCCGGGTATTTACAGAGAAAAGCCAAGTCTTTGTTTAATCCTTTTATGTGCGTACGTAGTGTATGAATGTGCCTTTGTTCTGATGTGAATCTGTCTTTGCTGGAGGGAAAGTTGCCTTTAAGGATGGTGCATGTTAAATCTCGAAGAGAATGGTCGGATTTGTTGAAATGTGCGGCCACGGGGAGTCCAGGAGTGTTGTCGCGGATGGTTTTTTTGTGGTTGTTCATTCTGAGCCTGCATTTGGTGCCGGTTTCTCCTATATAATTTCCCTCCCCATTGGGGCATTTTTTACAAGTAATGAAGTAAATGACATTTGAGGAATTGCAAGAAAAAGGGCCTGGCCTGAGGGTTATGTTAGATCCTGGGGACTGAAATGTGGGTTTGGTGTTTAAAATATCGCAAATCTCACAGCGGCGGTCACCGCATTTGACATTCCCTGACGGGCTGTTCTGTTTGTGTAGTTTCGAGTGGACAAGCATGGGTTTGAGGTTGGGAGGTTGTCTGTAAGCGGCAACAGGAGGCGTGGAGAAAAGAGAATTTGTAGCGGGATTTGAATTAAAGTTATTCCAGCATTTTTGTATATTTTTGTTGATAGAGATGATGGCCGGGTAAAATTTCTGGATCTGTTTCTTTTAATATTACAAACTTTTTCAAAATTTTGTAGGATTAACTTGAAAGGGTACCCTTTAATGAGGAAATGTTTGGCTAATTCAAGTGCTTTGCATTTAAAATCTGAATCATTTGAGCATATGCGTCTGTAGCGCAGCATCTGTGCATATGTATATATATACCAATATCTAAAACATATATTGGTAAAAGAATAAAACATATTACCAAATTAAAAAATAATCAGATTTATATAAACATGTAATAACATCATAGTTTTAGGTATAATTCAATAACTATACAAATACCTATACATTTTATACATTATGCAGAATAATAGAGTATAATTAAACAGAATGTGATAGTAACCCATACAAGAACATATAAATGTGTAAAAATATAACATTGAACACAACACAATGTAATACAGAATAATATATAATATTTAACATGCTAAATTGATTGAATATAACTTTATATTTTTATTTATTTTTATTTCTCATTCAGTATATAAAATACAATATATAATCATTTTAAACAATCTAAGATTAGTATTTTATATATATATATATAAATAGATATAAATATATATATATATATATATATATATATATATATATATCATCTAGCGATATTACTATTTGATTTAATACTACATTGTTTCTTTGTTGTATGATATATTATTTTCAGTGCAGTGCCTATTTTCCATTTGATATTTATATCATCATATTATTTCATATAGTTATAAATGCAAAGTGTTGTTTTATGTACGTTCACAAATTAAAAATATACCGCACTTCATTATTATAAGCATTTATAGAATGTCATTTGGAACACCTGTTGAAAAATAAGACAGTTTCCGAACTTCGTCATCCAAGTTTTATCTACATCTGAATTTCTTTCGTGCATATATTCATGGTGTATGCATGATAACTTCGTGTCGTGCGCATCGTGCGTATAGCCGATCCCTTTATTTTACAACACCAACATATCGAAAAGTTCCATAAGCTCATTTATAAATCTCTATATATGATATATTTTAACTTTTCATTTGGTTTCTACCTTTATTTGTTATTTTGATGGAATCAAGCTGGGTTTGGTCCCTTGGCATGTATTCCCTCTGTGCATGCTCTGTTGACAAAGTGGCCTTAGTTACATCCGTTGGCCTGGAAACAAGAGGGTGCTACTGCCATCTTTGCATGAGAGGGGGGCAATCAACAATTTTCTCTATCCCCTCTCACACGGCAACACACATCCAGTTCTGGACTTTAATCAGAATCAAGCAGTGAAAGAGTTATTTAAAGCTTGTTTCAGGTGAAATTAAACATTTTGAACTGTAAATGCAATATACATCCCTCAGGCTGACAGAACTAAAGAAAGATGGCCGCTATAAACAATATTTGTACAGAAATATATTCTCTCCCTGTGAGGACATGCATGGAACCGGACAGAAGGGGTTTAACATAAAGTTCTGTATAATTTTCCTTGATTATAGCATATCTGAATTCGTCTGGTGGAACTCAGATGCTCAGCCGGGGGGGGGGGGGGGGGGTTCGAACCCCCCCCCCCCCCCCCCCGCCTACGGGCTCGAGAATATAGTGCCTATGAGCAGACCATGTCACACGTACCGGTAATGTGTATACATGAATACGGCCGTTCCCGGTAACTGCATTCTCTGAATATGCCTAGGTTTGATTTATGAAAATTATTATAACACCAACCTGGGTTCAGGGTACGTTTGACACCGAACGAACGTCGAAAGTGTTGGATCTTTAAGGCACGGTCTAAAGCCCGGATGTCGAAATACGGATGTCGGATGCCAAACCGGACGTATAATCTCCAACGCCTTACTAATTGTAATATATACAAAATGGGGGGGGGGGGGGGGGGGGGGGGGCGTATATGATTATTTAATGGTAGCGTGACTCAAATGGCAGATGCTCCTCCATGCATACAACAGAAACTATAAGACGGAGAGGTAATTACAATGACCCAGGGCCTCCGAGAGGGGGGGGGGGGGGGGGGGGGCTGGCGGCCGAAAAGGCAACAGTGCCCGAAGTGCTACTGGCCTATCCTGGCAGCTGCCAGGATAGGTCAGTGCCAGGATAGGTCAGTATTGGAGCCAGGGGTTACCCAAGCCAAAAGAAGTATACGCTCATCGAGCAGCTACAGGTTGCTGCGGTCAAGACCTCTGCCCTGTGCGCTCCTTAAGCATGTTCTCTGAGCCAACAGTCGCAGTGCCACGTCAAGCCAAGCAGGGAGCCGTAGAGGGCGCCATCTTCTCTCCTGGGTTGTTGTCCTTGTTAGAAAGCTACGTACAGCATCCACAGCCACAAAACCAGAAGCAACCCGCATTCCCTCCACCGATCCCAGCAGCGGAGACCCAGCCATGCCGTTCGAGAGCCGAACTCGATCCTTGTGAACGACCTTACTTCGAGACCCAGAGCCCTTTTACTTGCGATTTCGGTCATTTGGACCGTTTAACCAGTTTCCCGGTTGTGCAAGTTTACAAGTTTTTTCGTCATCGGCAAGCCAGGGGTTACCCTAAGAGGTGTGCTTGATCAAGGATAGGCCAGTACTGGAGCCAGGTACGTTACCACTCATTAACTGGTGTGTTTGCTCAAGGGATTATAGGCCCTCACTGCTAATCAGGGGTAGTGTTTGTTCAAGCCATATGAGCAATTAGCAGTACAAGTCAAGTGTAAAATACTTGATATGATTTAACCATGTTAATTGAAACCCACTAAAACCAGTGCCCCTGCAAGGTATCAGGAAGAGAGAGAATATATCTATATTGACATAGAGAAATGAAAAGAAAGAGAGAGAGAAAAAGACCTGTATATATATATATTGACAGAGATAGAGAGAGAGAGGAAGAGAGAGAGAGACAGAAGGAGCTACACATAAAAAATGAGAGCGAGAGGAGAGAGAGAAAGAGAGTTGTGTGTGGAAGATATATATATATATATATTTATATATATATGTGTGTTTATGTATGAGAGAGGATGATAGAGAGAAAGAAAGAGCGAGAGAGAGAGAGAGATTAATATATTGACAGAGAGAGATGGAGAGAGAGGAAGAGAGAGAGTTAATGATATATTAATATATAAAGAGAAAGAGAGATTAATATTGACAGTGAGAGAGGATGAAAGAGAGAGGGGGGAGTGGGGGGCTGTGTATGCATGATTGAGTGATCAAACCTACTCTAACCAGATTAATTAATTAGCAAGTGATACCTACAGAAACCAGTACCCCTGCTAATTAACAAAGGTATCCCATCACCATCCACCATACAGCTGGAAGTGTAAGGGACTGACAGAGAAACCCAAATGACTGTGTTGCCCGAGTCTGTATATGCATCTGAAAAGAAAACCTTATTTGCAAAGTTGTTGGGTAGGGTTAGTATCAGGGTTTCCCCTGAATATACCAAGGGTAAGCACTGCATGAGCTTGCTCACCATGGGTATAAGAATACGTGAAATTGTTCTCCTGGTCACACTTGTAAAAGTGCCTCATGCTTTGTGCTTGAAGCAGGGGCAGACCCTCTGACTTCATTTAGTTTGTCACCATGTTCTGGCTGCACTGCAGGCTGTATAGGTCATGGTAGTAATGTACATTGTTCTGGCTGCACTGCAGGCTGTATAGGTCATGGTAGTAATGCACATTGTCCGATTTGTCCACCATCAGTCTTCAAACCCACAAGGAAGAACAGAGTACTGAAGCACCTGAAGAGCCATTTTTCTGGTAAAAGAGTTGTCAAGTGTTGTGGTAAGTGTATATTCTTTATTTTTCCTTTACTTGAATGGTGTTTCATTGCTAATGGCATTACTAAAGTCCATTCCATCATCTGCTAAATAAATACTGATTATTATAACCCATAGCTGACAAGTTGTATTTACAACTTTACATCTGCTATATAGAGATTGTCAGGGGGAATAAACAATATTGTTTATGTGATAAACGCTGAACATTATAACCCATAGTTGACAGGTTGTATTTACAACTTAATATCTGCTATATAGGGATAGATATATACATATTCATACATACATTGAACTTGTGTGTGTACTTTATATTACAGGATATCAGAAAACAGGCTGCAAGCTCAGTTTTACTGCCAGGAATGATCAGGCTGACCGAAGTCATTACCACTACCCCGTTTGTGAAAAGATTCTCATGCGCATCGGTACATTCTCTGTTCATACTGAAAAATGAACTGATAAATATCATTCCAGACCATGATGTTATGTATATATATTTATGTGGATGTGCACTGTAACCTCACACCCATACCTTTACAGTAGCCTTGTATTGTTATCTGTACATTTAATGTAAATAGGTGCTTATTTAATCAAGTAAAGTTCCTGCTGTTGAATAAAAGAACAGTGTTTAGACCATGCTTGTATTATTCTTAAATTCACCTGGTGTAATTATGTTTTATTATCTTCTTTTATTTTTATTTTTTTTTTCATTTTTGTTTTATTTATAATTATGTTTTGCTAAATTTAGTTAATTAAAAATTCTAAGGATTGGGCAATAATAATATAATTATGTCCAAAGAGTAAAAAAAGTATTTTATATGAATTAAAGCAAAACTTAGAATAACTTTGTTAGAATGGAGACTAAAACTAATTAATCAGAGCTAATTAATCAATTGTGTGAACACAGATACTCTCCTGTAATACCTTGGGCAAACATAGAGTAGCTGACTGACTGAGCTATTTATAGGACTGGCCTATCCTGGCAGTGGCCTATCCTGGCACCTGCCAGGATAGGCCAGTAGCACTTCGGACCCTTATCCGAAAAGGGGCCCGGGCGTGCGAAAAATTTCCAAGAAGGCATAAAAAAGTTGGAAATATGGAAGACTCATATAGATTATTTATTTAAGTGACATATTGTTCTTAATCCGGATTCCGGAGTGCAAAGAAAGGGCCCGGCCGACCAGGATTTTCACAGGACCCTATGCAATGCATGATCATTATATTTTTAACGTGTATATGTTATTCTCTCCATGACCTTGCAATTAATGTATTCATTATAATTGTGTTTGCCTTCTTTGTAATACCGATGTAAGCCGATGTTGTCATCTGAATTCAGTTGCTTTGATTAAAAGGTTTATGTAAACTCCTAAACTGCCATTGACGTTTCTGAGTAAAAACACGTTCACAAGCGCCTGTGGTTTGGTTATTGTCTGCATGAAACTGTTAATTTAAAAGTACACTTCTTGTCAGCCTGTCACCAAACGAAATATGAAAACCATTCCTAATGCCCATTATACAGAATTTATCCATATTTGACCAGGAACTTTTTCCGAATAAAAATTACTAAGATTTACCACGAGTGGCTGCACCAAGGGTCCAATGATATTTGTATGAACAGTTTTATTGGCTAGGTTATACCGTATGTGGCCTCGACTACATTTCATGTTTCTGTTTCTTTAAAGCTATGATACATATTGAAATTTATATCCACATTCCCATTAACTCCATATCCCCATCACCATGCAGCATTTGGATAATCAAACTGCTCTGTTATTTAGATCCTTAGACTGTTATGAACTTTTTGTATTTTTTTTTCTATTTTCATATGTGGTGCTTTCAATCAAATGTTCTCAGTTACGTGTCACAAATAAGGCAACTTGTGCTCATCAGCTGCATAATAAGCGATTGACCTATTGGTCACGTATAATTAATTTGAATGTGTGCCTCGCATATTTTTAAATTTGATTTTCTAGGGTTTTTCATGACGTGTATTCCTAATTAAACCGTCTTTTCATATTTTTTTCAATATATATATATATAAATATATATATATATATATATATATATATATACACGAATAATAATGATAATAATAACAATAATAATAATAATAATAATAATAGTGCTGGGAGGTGGCAGTGGCCCGGCAACGTTTTTGTACCGCCTTAAAAGAATCCTCTCGGAGGCCCTGCAATGACCACAAGAATTTATATTCAGAAGAACTACAAGATTACTCAAAGATACATCCCCTCACTAATATTACATGAGATATATATATATATATATATATATATATATATATATATATATATATATATATACACAAAGCAGGCTGTCCAGAGAAGCTAAGAAGGATCGGAGAGGCTCCGAGCCCGGTGGGAGAGTTACTGCACGTCTGCAGTATTCCGAGTCCAAGGCTTAAGAGAGAGGGTTAGGCTTGTACATGACTCATGTATCAGTCATTCCAGCCCTGCGTCGCCAACTCTGTGGTCATTGGTCTGCCCCAGAGATCTGCATCTCATTCTGGTTGCATTCATACCAAGGTAATCTCTCCTCGTAGCTATGATGTCATAGGGTGTTCCCCTGGTTATACCAGGGATAGGGCATTCGTGTAACGCTATCCCCACCCTAGAGCGATGTGTCCTCGCGAGCTCACCTTATCAACAACCATAAATAAAACAAACTGGCCATGGACCATGGCTTTGGCTCAATAGAATAAATGTTTTTGTTTCAGACACCTACATTCGTATATACACTGATAACTGTGATAACAAGAATAAAGCAAATAGGCCTAATACTCAATATTCAAGCGACATGTGTATGGGCAAAGATTAATACATAATTTATCCACCAAGACCACAAATATGATACTATTCCAACTCCCCATTTTGTTGAGGGTTGATGTAAGCGGCCATGGGATGGAGGATAGAAGCGGCCCTGGCGGGTTAGCGGTAGATGTAATAACGTTGATCAGTAATAAACGCATAACAAGTGTACGGACGTTGTTTTAGGTATTTACAGACAACCTAACAACTTGGTGTCAGAGTTGGACATGTCGAAATCAAATCCTCCAAAGCTTACGCTCACCATGTGTGAGGACAAACAGGAATCAGTCGAGCTATGGCTCGAGCAGTTCAATGAGTGGTGTATCTTACAGGGATGGCGCGACACATCAAAAGCAACTACAGACAGAAATCACTGGAAACCTTGAAATTATGCATCTGAGATAAGTACATTTCGTCTGTCACTGCCCATAGACATTTTAAGAATGATCAAATCTACAATAGTGCCTTCTATGACTACAGCACCAGGAGATGACCTGGATGAAACTTACGTCGGCTATCCATGGGTATGGCAGACAAAGCTGCTGGCTCACAACTCAAGTCAGGATATTGTACTGGCGGAAAGAATGACATTCATGGAAACCTGTAAACAAAAACCGCAGAAATCGGTAGCAGAATTTGAGGCAAGGTGTAAGTTTCACGGCACAAAATGTGAGTACAATAAAATGCAACACCCTGAACAAGAACTTATCCGGGATAGATTTGTAACTGGAATCTCTGATGATAAACTTAGAGCACAGTTACTACGCCATAAAAAAGATGATGGGACTATTTTTACCCTCTCTGATGTCATTGATCATGCTAAACAGTGGGAAGCAGCTAATAAAATAAACACTTTAGTCATGGAATCTGCCCGTACTCTCACCACTGACGAACATGTAAACTACACCACTGTCAAGTCAAAATTACCTAGTGCTAGAGCTATGTCTTACTGTGGCTACTGTGGTGCAGATGAACAACATTCCAGAAAAACCTGCCCAGCAGGTAAACCTGGTGTTTACTGCAGAAAATGTTATGGCTCCAATCATTTTGCTGTGGTTTGTCGAAGCCATAAGGATAAATTTAAAACTCAGTGGTTGGCTAAGCAGAAAGTCACAAAGAAACAGGTCCATGTCCTGAATCATCAAAGTGACACTAGTACAAGTGATGATGATGATGGTTATCAACATCAATATACTCTATCCTTAGAACATGTAACACAGGACATTAACACAGTTACTCAAATACCACGCAAACTGTACACAGTGCTCTCATTGTCCCTGACTGGTACTAATTTTATTGATGTTGAATTTCAAGTTGACACAGCAGCCACTTGTAATACAGTGCCTGTGTCAACTTATCTCAAACTAGGAAAATTGGAGGATCTTCGCCCATCTCGCTCTAGACTCCGGTCTTACTCAGGTGATAATATCACTCCCACAGGCAAAATCACGCTTGTACATGAAATGTCTGACAAATTCATGACAATGGACTTCGAAGTCGTAGATACTTCAGCCAGTCGTCACAACAAACCTGCATTACTTGGTTTAACAGATGCCATGAAATTGGGACTGGTGGACTATGATGAAACTCGTGTGTACTCGCCAAATATATCTCCACCAACTGTTTCAGTCCAGAAATGTGATGTTAGTAGTGATAACGATACTAATTCCAGTGTGCTCCACCTTAAGGGGGCCATCGCCCAATGTCACAAGAGTTATCAGCTGGTTTCTCACTTGGACATTTGAAGGAGGAAGATATCATTCACAAATTTGGTGAAAATTTCAGGGGTCTAGGCCAGATTGGAAAACCAGTCTCTTTTGTTATGAACTCGACTGTACCTGTTCATGCCCCGGTTCATCGTATCCCAGTTGGTAAACGAGATAAGGTGAAATGGAAACTTGATGAAATGGTTACTGCAGGCAAAATAGCTAAGGTTGATGAACCCACCAATTGGTGCTCAAATATGACTGTTGTTGAGAAAATAAAACCAAATGGTGAGATCAAATTGAGACTATGTCTAGATCCCAGTCAAACAATTAATAAGGCAATAATTGTCCCAATGTACACACTTCCAACGCTACAAGAGGTTTTGCCCAGCTTATCTGCTGATTACAAGTGCTTTAGCATCATGGACGCTTTAGATAGCTTCACGCAAGTACCTCTGGACTATGAATCCAGTATGGCAACGACTATGCAAACACATTGGGGTCGGTACCGATGGCTACGTCTTCCATATTGGGTCTCATCAGCCCCAGAAGAATTTCAAAAAGGATTCATGAGGCCCTCGATGGTCTTGCAGGCATCATCAGCATAGCAGATGACATTCTGGTTCATGGCTTGGGCAGCACACAGGAAGAGGCCAATATTGATCATGACCGGAATCTCCTTGCTCTCATGGAGCGAGCCAAACAGCGCAACCTCAAGCTCAACCCTAATAAAATTCAGTTCAAGTTGAAGAAAATTTCCTTCATGGGAATGAACCTGACTGAAGATGGCATTACTCCAGACCCCCGAAAAGTGCAGGCCATCAATGACATGCTACAACCTGCTAACAATCAGCTCTACAGAGATTTATTGGTATGGTGACCTACCTCAATAGCTTTTGCCCAGCACTAGCCACAGTCATACACCCACTACACCAGCTGGTCCGTCTGGATACACAGTTTGTCTGGTTTTCTGTCCATGATGCAGCTTTCAACAAAGCTAAGGAACTTATTACTGGTGCCCCATGCCTCGCATATTTTGATAATTCCAAACCCATTACTGTTCAGGTCGATGCTTCTGACACAGGTCTCGGTGGTGCATTATTACAGCCTAACAACAGTGGCAAACTTCAACCAGTCGCCTTCAGCTCATGTACCATGCGCCCAAACGAGATCATGTGGGCTCAGATCGAGAAAGAAGCCCTCGCTATCTGTGCTGCCTGTTCAAAATGGGATTTATGGCTCTACGGCAAACAAGTAACTGTAGTTACAGATCACCAGCCTCTGGAGACGATCTTCAGAAAACCGATTTCTAAAGCTCCAAGGAGGCTCCAGAAGCTTATGCTCCGGTTGCAACGGTTTTCTTTGCGTGTTGTATACAAAAAAGGCAGCACACTAGTCCAGGCAGATACTCTGTCTAGAGCTCAATTACCTGAATTGAATGACTGCAAAGAAACAAATTTCCAGCTCTTCCGATTAGAAGTGGAAGACTTGGGTGCCCAACCTAATGTTCAGCTCACCTCTAAAACTACCCAAGCCTTGCAACAAGCAACAAACACGGACAAAATCATGTCAGAGCTGACCAAAGTGATTTGTACTGGTTGGCCTAAGGACAAATCCAGACTAGCTCCAGGCTTGACCCCTTACTGGTGCTACAGGGATGAAATGTCAGTAACAAATGGTATTGTATATCGTGGTCTACAAGCCGTTGTTCCTCAGTGTATGCAAAAACAAATGTTGCAAAAGGTTCATCAGTCTCACCTTGGTGCGGAAAGCAATACAAGAATGTGCAAGGACATTATCTTTTGGCCAGGTATGCAAGCTGCAATAAAGGATGTTTGCAACAACTGTAGTAAATGTGCTCAGTATGCATCACAACATCAAAATGAACCTATGCGCTCTCAACCTATCCCTGAGTATCCCTGGCAGTTTGTCAGCCAGGATCTTTTTCATACAGACCAAGGGGAATACCTAGTTACAGTGGATCATTATTCAGATTTTATTGAAGTCTACAAACTGGATAATACCCTGTCGTTGACGGTTATTGAGCATTCCAAAGGTCATTTTGCACGTCATGGGATTCCAGAAGTCCTTTTAAGTGACAACGGGCCACAGTTCATCAGTACAGAGTTTACTGCGTTTTGTGATTTGTATGGAATTACACATATCACATCGTCTCCATACTGGCC
Source organism: Sipunculus nudus (assembly GCA_026874595.1). Taxonomy (NCBI): domain Eukaryota; kingdom Metazoa; phylum Annelida; class Sipuncula; order Golfingiida; family Sipunculidae; genus Sipunculus; species Sipunculus nudus. Next base: position 29,915,305 of record CM049313.1, read on the forward strand.
GAAGGGAAATGGTAAAGCAGAATCGGCTGTAAAAGTCATTAAAACACTGATGAAAAAATCCAGCGACTTCCACCTTGCACTTCTGGATTATAGGAACACGGCTCAGCAAGGCCATACTTTGAGTCCAGCACAACGGTCTATGTCACGACGGCTTAGAGGCTTGCTCCCCATCAGTAAACAGCTGCTTACTCCTGACTCCTCCAACATGGTTCAAAACGAGATAGCCCAAAAGCGTCATAAGGCCAAAACGTATTATGATCGCACAACTGGACACAGTCTTCCGCCAGTGTTGTGTGGTGATTTTGTATATTCCAAGCCGGCTCCTCATCACAAAGGAAAAGCATGGAATTCCTATGTGGCTGACACACAGTCTGGAACTGTGCTTCGAAATCGCACACAGATCCGTCTGGCAGCCCCACCTGTGACTACTGCATATATACCACAGTCTCGGACTTCTCCTACAAGAAAGAGTGTTTCTCAATCGTCAAATCTTGACCCATCTGTGCTTTTATCTAGCTCAACTGATCATGAGCCTGAGCCACAAGGGGGTACGAATACCCTGGGATTCCAAGATTTGACCAATCCCGCTCAAAGCTCTAATGGTGATGCCTCTCCATCGTTTCCCATTGATGTTAATGCTCGCTCGGAGGTAGTGTCGCAGCCTGCCGCTCCTACGCCTACCTCATGCTCTACTGTTGTATATACCACCAAGTCAGGAAGAGCAGTTCGGAGACCACGTGTGTTTGATCCCTCCTAAAGTAATACTTATTCTTGTTTTCATTCATTTAAATGAGTGTTTTACTGTTAATATGACAAAGACTGAAAGTGTTCTCTGTGGTTTCCACATCTTGAACTGCTTGGACTCTGATTTTACTAGTATCGGGTAATTTTCGTTCTGTGTAATTACATGCACTTTTTTTCCTTAATAAAGGGGGGATGTTGAGGGTTGATGTAAGCGGCCCTGGCGGGTTAGTGGTAGATGTACTAACGTTGATCAGTAATAAACGCATGACAAGTGTACGGACGTTGTTTTAGATATTTACAGACAACCTAACAACTATTTGACAAACGGGATCACACACTGATGTCTTTTCAGTAGCATTATTCTTCAGGCAATACTTGCCCACTACGTGAAAACTGAAACAAACAAATATAGTTGTAAGATCTCTACTTCTTCCCCATGAATAGACATGGTTTATGTATGTAACTCTATGCACTATAACTAAATGACCTATATAATAGTTTGAGTTTGAAATATAAAGAAACTACTTATTAATTATCTTTACTGGCTAAAGCATTTTGCAAACTTAAATGACATATAAAAGAAATAAACTTGATACCTCAGTATATATGTATAAATGCTTGTATATGTCGACAAATATGTTTACATGCAACAACATACATGTGAATTTGGTTATTATATCACTACATCAAGTGAATGTATCTAATAAAATATGTAACAGAATCATTACATGATTTCTATATGACCTGCATCTGTTGATACACATTAAAGACCGATAATTTGTGTATAGCCTGTGTTAAACACCTACATATTTACCAACATTATTAACTTAAGACAAAAATCTGAGAAAACGTCTGAGAATATTTTATCTGGCAAAATTCAATCACATAGCTAAATAATAACAGGTTTTTCATTTCACAGAAATAACAATCCTTAGTCTAGTTATAACACTTCAGAGAGACATCATGAAAGAAAGATGATATAATTTCCACTACAAGTAATTACTCTTTAAGTTCAGAAAGACATTCAAGTATGGCTGAAAACACATAACAAAGCTATATCCTCCACGTCAGCATGTGTTTATATGCCACACTGACCTACAATACTGACAGTTCATATCTGGTCTAGCTTCACTACAATATATATAATACTTGTAATACAAGGGAATAACTACAGAAATAACAAATTAAATACATGGAAATACAACAGAAATAAACTTACCATGTACGCCTATGTCAAATAACAGGGGGTTAAATGCAAATACTTCGAGTGGCAATGTAACGACTGTTCTGCTTCCCAGCTGTGCTTAAAACAATGGAAACAAAAAGGGGACAGCCCTCCTGTGTATATGCTGAACATCGACCTATAAAAGGGGCAGGGTGACAACCATGTAAAAATGTGGGTGCTAACTGGAACACCAGCCAGCTGAATCAGTCGTTACACTCCCACAAATCACATTTTATCAATTACAAGGAATATATATATATATATATATATATATATATATATATATATATATATATATATATATATGATTCAAACTAACAACCACACGTCAACAAATTTCACCAAAAAATAGAAATATCCCTTATTACTGCAAGATTCTGCTCCTGCGAAAGGCTATACTGAGTCCAGCACTACAATGTTCACAACAAGGAAAGAACGATGGTTAATCCTCTAACAGAAGCACAAATTTCTGGACAGGTCGTTCCAGGAATGTTGGCTGACCAATTCGTTTTCCCTTTTTATCCAACTTTGCAGGTAATATCACTTTAACCTTCCTCACAAGACCTTCATCACCATCCATCGTTTCCACGATTCTAGCTATTGGCTATTTATTCCTGGCTACTTTGTCTTCTTTCAGAATAACAACATCGCCATTCTTCAAGTTTCTTCGCTCGTTGTGCCATTTTGATTGAAGCTGAATGTTACTCAGATACTCTTTACGCTACCTTGACCAGAACTGTTCACATAGATAATGTATCCTTCGCCATCGTTTCTTCAGATACAGATCCTGACTTACGAATTCCCCAGGTAAGGGAAACGCTGACTTGGATTTCATAGTCAGGATGTGATTAGGCGTTATTGGCTCCAGCGACAATGGATCATCCATTGTATCTGTGGTGAGCGGACGGCTGTTTATGGTCGCTATGACCTCGTACAAAACTGGTCTCAGTGTCGATGTGTCAATGTGACCAGATGCCTCATGCAGCAACGTCGTAAGGATACTTCTCACAGTTCTGATCTGGCGTTCCCAGATTACTCCGAAGTGACTGGCATGCGGGGGGTTGAAATTAAACACGCACTGACGGTTTGTCATATACTCTTGAATTTCTCGCTGTCTAATTCCTTCAATGATTCTTTGAGTTCATTTGCTGCTCCCACGAAATTTGTACCCTGGTCAGAATGTAGCGTTGATACAGATCCCCGCAGATCCACAAAGCATCGTAATCCATTGATTGAGCAGTCTGTTGACATATCATCAAGAATTTTCAAGTGCACTGCTCTGGAGCACTTGCACGTAAATATCAACCCGTACCGTTTACGAGTCTTTCTTCCTTCTTTAACCATGATAGGACCGAAGCAATCCATGCCTGTATGCGTGAATGGAGGTGTAGCCTCACTCCTTTCAGTAGGTAGGTCTGCCATACGTTTGCTCTCTAAAGGACGTCTCTTTTTGCGGCATTCAACACATCTGAATATAAAACTTGAAACAGTCCTTGCGCCGCCCAACACCCAGTACCCTTTTGTTCTCGATGTGTTCAGCGTGAAGCCTTTCCCACAGTGTTTGGTCTGCTCATGGTAGTGTCGAAGTATCAAATTTGTGATGTGGCTATTCTTTGGCAATATCACAGGGTGTCTCATACTGAAGGGCGAGTTCCCTTTCCTAAACCTGCCACCGACTCGTATCACGCCATCAATTACGACGGGGTCTAAATTGTACAGCGGTTTTCCTTTTGGAAGACTGGAGTGGGCCAACATTTGAAATTCCTTATGAAAGACTTCCTGCTGAAGTAGCTGGATGACCAGAATTTCTGCTTTCTCTCTTTCTTCCGTGGAACTCAGACTAGAGTCCTTGACTCCACTGGCTCGACGTATCAGCCGTGCGATTATTTTGCGGAATTGGGTCCAACTGAAAAATCTGTCGAGCTTGGCTAAGAGTGAACCTTGAATCTTGGATTCATTTGTCGCCAACGAACGTGACTTGACTTCAGGATCCCCTAAATCGATCTCTATCACAGGTTCATCAAAGTACCTGACCTCGGACTCCAAAAAAGAGGGTCCCTCGAACCAACACGACTGTTCGAGTTCAGAAATGGTGTGCCCTCTGGATGCAATATCTGCAGGGTTTTATTCCGACAGGACGAAATGCTCGAACCTGGTTAAAGTTCTTAAGATTTCCATCCTATTTGCGACGAATGTATGAAACTTTCGGCCTTCGTTCTTGATATACCCAAGGACCACCTTTGAATCCGACCAGTAATATTCTGCAACCTCTGGATATTGAAGCTCTCCTTTCAGCATGACACTTATATTTGCGGCAACTGTTGCTGCTGTGAGATCTAGCCTAGGTATTGTTAAGACCTTTGTGGGAGCGACACGAGCCTTTCCAAAGACAAGGGAGAAATGGACACCCAGATTGGTTACATGTCGTAGGTATGTGCAAGTGCTATATCCAATAGCACTAGCATCAGCAAAATGATGCAGTTCGACAGCAGTAACATCAACGGAACCTGGGTAGAAACACCTCGGAATTCTGATGCTGTTCAGTGTTTGTAGGTCTGACAGCCACATATTCCACTGTGGTTGTAGATCCGCTGGTAAAAGATCATCCCATCCAACATTTCTTCTACATATTTCCTGAAGTGTCCTTTTCCCTAGTAGCACAAACGGAGCAACAAACACGAGTGGTTCATACAGTGACGCAACAACAGAAAGTTTACCGCTTCTACTAGAAGGAAAAGTCCGTGGTCAAACTGCAATCATAAAAGTGTCTGTGAATAGGTACCACTGGATACCCAGTGCTCTTTCCATGGGCACATCCTCAACATCCAGACTTTTGACTGTAGCTCCTTCAGATGGAGCTATACTTGCCATAAGCTCTTGCGAATTCGAAACAAATTTGTGCAAATGCATGCCTCCTCTTTTACACAACTCTTGGGCATCCTGAACTAATTTGACTCCTTCTTCAACAGAAGGTACACTAGTGAGACCATCATCCACGTAAAAATTGTTCATAATTAACTTTGCTGCTTGAGGGTACTCGGTCTCATACTTGGCCGCTTATGAACTTCAGTCCATAAATCGCGCATGCAGGACTTGAAGCAGCGCCGAACAAATGTACCGTCATTCGATACTCTTGTGGTTGAGTAGTTGTATCTCCATTCTCCCACCATAGAAACCTTAGCAGGTCTCGGTCATCCGTGTATACATCAATGTCTCCGATAAATGCAATTTGGTGTTTCTTTAATCTGCACAACACTCCCAGGCGGCTGTTGTTCAGTTCAGGTCCTTTCAAGAGGCAGTCATTGAGGGAGATGCCTTGATATTTGGCTGAACAACCCTTATTTTTTCACGTTTCTTTGGGTGATACATACCGTGATGAGGTACATAGTCTGTTCGTCCAGGAGGTCCTTCGCCTGACACCAACTCACCTTGTAGTGAGCAGCAAACTTTGTACCGACGTTTAACTTGCGTTCGTTTGGCAACAACGTGGGTTTAGACTTGACAGGTAAAGGCATTTCTACATGACCATCATCTCTTTGCTTTGCTTGATTGCTCATCATGTCAATGAAAAAAATGGCCTGTTGAAATTATTCTACCTTGACCATACTCATTCTCAGCAAAATCTTGTTCCAGCGCATTTACCAACTCTCGTGGTGAAACCATTGGTACTTCCATCACTGACATTCGAAGGTTTAGGCCAGACTGACGATCCATACATGGGTTTGACAGCCCTATGATGCTCCATCCTATATCTGTCCGCTGCGCAAATGGTTCTGTTTCTCTACCACCAATCACCTCTCGGGGCGTAAGAGCCAGTGGGCAACCGTATCCAATAAGTAGCCCCAATTCACATGTCTGCAGCGCTGGGATCTCATGAGGAATATGCTTCAAGTGTGGCCCTGCACAGCTGTCTCATGTGTTGGTATATGTGACCTTTCGACTGGTATGTAGTCACGGGTGTATGCTGTAAGCAAGGAGATTCTCTTTTCACAGAACATACCACGAATTTGCAAGCCATCAGTTCGTTTGCAATCTAACACTGTACCAGCGGATGTCATGGTGCTAATCTTAAGTTTCACTTCCTTTGCCCTGCATCAAACGTTTTTGCTATATCATCCAGAACAAACGTAGTGTCACTTTGAGTATCCAGTAAAGCGTCAGTGAGGCACTCTTGGTCTGGTTGATCGACACTAGATAACCACACAGGAACTATACTTGAGGTTATCATCAGACGTTTCACACTGTGAGATGTTGCTTGAGTTGAAGGCACGACTTCCTCAGGTTTGGTCTCCTTGGATTCAATAGCCTTGTCATTAGAAGACGTAGGATGGCGTCTTTTACACGTCTTACATGTATGTCTCCTTCTACATTCGCTGGAATAGTGACCCTTACGCCGGCAGCCAAAACACAAGTTGTTGGTTCGAATAAAGTCTCTTTTCTCAGATATGTCTTTGTTACAAAATTTAGTGCAAGCAGCAATTGAGTTGTCGACGTCTTTGCAAAATATGCAAGATAGCCTTGGTTTTTCATACTTTTGGGATTTTGCAAATTGTTGTGATGGTTGACTTTGATGCGAAACTGTGGATGATGACATCTTACTCTCAACTGTATTTGATGCCAGAGTTTGTCTTTGCACGGCCTTTTCCTTAGCCTCTGGTTTTGAAAGATAGGGTGAGCAGATGGGATTACACGCGACTCTTGCTTCTGTTTTAAAAAAGTCCACAAACGTTTGAAAAGAAGGGTATAATTTATGCTTGGTAATATGATCAACAACAACCCTGTTCCATCTTTCAAATACCCACTGTAGGAGTTTTTCTAGCATTTTCCTGTTCTCCTCACAGTTGTTTAAGATGTCCAGGCCGCAAACATGAGGCATTGCACCAGCAGTTGCATTTAGTAAATCTACGAAGTCTCTTAACGCAAAAACATCTCGGTGCTATCTTTGGCCACCTTGCAATTCGGTCACGGAAGGCCTGTTTGATGATAAAAGGATCTCCGTAACGCTCACTCAGCACTCTCCATGCCTCATGGATCCAACACTATATGAGCACTGTGTATATCTATATCTGATATCTGGGACTCATTGTAGACATTTTGTAAGATTTTAGACTTTGCTTCTGCAACTTTTACATCAGAGTTCACTTGTATGGCTTCTAATTTAATTTTTCTTCTTCCATCTGTAACTGGAGTTGCAGAATCTTTGTCTTTTGTGCCTGTCCCGCTTGCAGAGCTCTCGATTTTTCTATTTTCTCTGCTAACTCAGCGTCTGCCTTTGCCTTCATGGAAGATATTGAAGACTTTCCTGTAATGTTTGTCGACGACTCACCAAAAACTGAAGGGTGTGCATGCTTCATGCCCCTCGTTTGTTGACCCATCTGAGCGCTATCAAACTGACAGGGTGCTGCAAACGCCTATCCTGAAGTAATTCTTTCAGTTCTCCAGAGATTGCGACACAATTGTCTACTTTCATTAATTGGTGTCTTGGTGGTGCACTACGTTTTCATTAATCTTCATATACATGAAGAACCTCTTCTGAGTATTTGACTAAGTCGACATTTAGCTCATTCAGCTCATCTAATGATTGTAGCTTCAGCAAACATTTACGAGATTTTTTATGCATATTGTCGCCACCTTTCGTATGCAGAAATTATTTTGTTTGCCATCCGTGCAACATCATCATCGAGATTCTGCTGGGCCTTCTCGGTCAACTTTCTATCACGTGCACTGCGACGTACTTCAGAATCAGGAATTGCTGAGGTTTGTATCTTCGACCTACTTTCATCTTCTTTCGACTGATGAGAGATATCCTTTGATTCTGACATAACTATATGTCACTGGTACTGATGGTATAGGTCAATTTCGGCCGCCGACGATATCGGCCGCCGGCCTCTAATCAACCATATCGGCCGCCAGCGCCCAGCTGGCAACCATTTCGGCCGCAACCCCAACGATGCTGCTGCTGGGCCCTGACTATGGCCAGTCAACCATATCGGGCGCGACTTGGTCGGCGGGGCACCATTTCGACCGCCGGGCTTCCTCATTACTAGCCGCCGTTCTTCTAGGCTACCTAATTGACACGAACTTTACATGCGGCCACTGCTACTAAATATGCATAGCTGGGTGTAGTACGACTTGGACACTAAACTGCGACAGAACTGGTAACATCTGACGTCATGTAGTACAGATGTAAAACTTCTCAAGGTCGCATGTTTTCACTGTAACTCCCCATTTGACAAACGAGATGACATGCTGATGTCATTACAGAAGCTTTATTCTTCAGGCAATACTTGCCTACAACGTGAAAACTTAAACAAACAAATATAGTTGTAAGATCTCTACTTCTTTCCCATGAATAGACATGGTTTATATAAGTTACTCTATGCACTATAACCAAATGACCTATATAGCAGTTTGAATTTGAAATATAAAGAAACTACTCATTAATTATCTTTACTGGCTAAAGCATTTTGCAAATTTAAATGACATATAAAAGACTGAAATAAACTTGATACCTCAGTGTATATGTACCTATATGCTTGTATATGTCGACAAATATGTATACATGCAACAACATACATGTGTAATTGGTTATTATATCACTAAATCAAGTAAATGTATCTAATAAAATATGTAATAGAATCATTACGTGATTTCTGTATGACCTGCATCTGTTGTTACACATTAAAGATCGATAATTTGTGTATAGCCTGTGTTAAACACCTACATATTTACCAACATTATTAACTTAAGACAAAAATCTGAGAAAACGTCTGAGAATATTTTATCTGGCAAAATCCAATCACATAGCTAAATAATAACAGGTTGTTTCCATTTCACAGAAATAACAATCCTTAGTCTTGTTATAACACTTCAGAGACATCAATAAAGAAAGATGATATAATTTCCACTACATGTAATTACTCTTTAAGTTCATAAAGACATTCAAGTATGGCTGGAAACACATAACATAGCTATATCCTCCACGTCAGCATGTGTTTATATGCCACACTGACCTACAATACTGACAGTTCATACCTGGTCTAGATTCACTACAATACAATAATACTTGTAATACAAGGGAATAACTACAGAAATAACAAATGAAATACATGGAAATACTACAGAAATAAACTTACTATGTACGCCTATGTCAAATAACAGGGGGTTAAATGCAAATACTTCGAGTTTGACGACAAACATGGCAATGTAACGACTGCTCTGCTTCCCAGCTGTGCTTAAAACAATTGAAACAAAAAGGGGACAGCCCTCCTGTATGTTTGCTGAACATCGCCCTATAAAAGGGGCAGGGTGACAACCATGTAAAAATGTGGGGGATAACCGGAACACCAGCTAGCTGACTCAGTCGTTACAACTATAGAAGTGAAAATTCAGCAAGTAAATGTAAATAACAAATACAATGTGTATAGATCTGACTCAATATTTCAAAATTATAAAGGGTACTGACATACAATATTTTAACATTATTTATCCGTATTATCAATGAATGTTGTGCTTATCTAAACATGGGTTTGAAAGAAGTTGCTCGCCTGGTTTCAAGCATTTCAGATACACTGCAACATACGGGCAAAAACATTAAAATTCAAAAGGCTTTAATGTATGCTATTCTAAGCTTGTCATAAGTGATGTGCGTCAGAATCTTGAAGTGATTTGATACTTTAATACTATGTGATGTGTACGTGGTGATTTAGATCACTGTTATGTGAAAGGTCTGGATAATACGTGACTTGAAATAAGGTACACCTGTGAATTCGTATATAAACGTTTGGGCCTACTATTTGGTAAGCAAATAATCTGAGCACTGTCATTGTAGGAGCACCGGACCAGCTAAGGTTGTGTTTGTTATTGTACGAGATGGCGACCTTTTCCGGTTGCTGAGGATTAAGTTTATTGTTGACTGCGTTGACGTTATTGACTATCGCTCATATGGCTACTGAAGGCGAAGAGAGGGCTCCTGCACTCGGTGAAAGAGAGACTGAGAGGATGCGACAGAGTGTCCAGGAGCTAGAGGCTGGTGATGGAGCTTCTGATGATCACACAGGGTTTGGCGGCAACCCGAACAGGCTGTTATATGCCCCGCGTAAACTACCTAGGTTCAGTGGTACGAGGAGGCAGTTAGATGATTGGATTCGGAGGCTCGTGCAGCGGCAATGCACCAATGCAGGGAGGCAGCTGATTTCCTTATTGCACACCTTGATGGACCTGCCAAGTCGGAGATTCGTTTCTCAGAGGAAAACGAAAAAAGGGATCCAGAGGCGATTTATCGGATTCTTGAGCAGTTCTTTGGCGATGGACGATCAGAGACTGCACCCGAGAGCTAATGGTTATGCAGCAGACATTGGTAGATCGGCTGGAAACACAACAAAACCGACAGGATAGGATGGAGGCTGAGTACCATCGGATGTTCGAGAAGCTACGTTGCAATCCTAGTCAGCCGACTGAGGTGCCCAAAGTAAAGAGATGTTATGAGTGTGGTAGCATAGATCACCTTATCCGTGATTGTCCCAAGAATCGCGTAAGAAAAGGCCAAGGGAATCGTAAGGAGAAGGCACCTAGCGGATACGAAATAGTGGCTACTAACTCTGCAAGTTCAGCTTTAACTGCAGAAATGAAGAAGTTCCTTGGAAATTTACATGTCACAAGTGTAAAAATCGGCGGCGTAGATGTTGACTGTCTTTCGGATACCGGGTCCATGGTTTCCACAATTTCGGAAGGATTTTATGATCAGTACCTGTCAGGACATGGACAACCTTTGCCAGATTCAGAGATAATTATTCGGGTAGGAAACGGACTTGAGATACCCAACAGAGGAGTGGCAGTCCTGGATGTAGAAGTCTGTGGAAAGTCCAGGGAGCAGGATTCAAGGTAGTTAAAGACACGCCTGCGACTAGGGAGGATCGGACAGCCTTCCCAGGACTTATTGGAACTTATGTGCTGTGTCACATACCAAGATTTTCAGAGATGCTGAAGTTCTCAACTGAAACGAAAGTTTCAGGTTTTGTCAGACCCGCAGGAGGACAATGAATTGTACTGCCCTCCAACAGCATTAGTTGCTGTGCCGTGTTTGGTAGGGTGAAAGAAGCCTAAGCGGTCGTGGAGCCTTTAAAGTCATGCCTTCCAGGCAGAGTTTTTTAGTTTCCCGTACTCTAGTTACGCCAAGACATGGGTCACTTTACGTACAGATTGCAAACCTAAGTCAGAAGGACGTTACACTTTAGCCAGGTACCCGTATTGGTACGTTTCAGAAAGCAGACGATATTTTGGACTCAAGCAGAGCACATCAGGTTGATGTTAGGGATAATGCAGGAGAAATACTTGTGTTACCTGCACAAGGCTCGTTGAATAGTACAAATACTGTCTGGGTTCCGTGGAACTGAGCATTAGCTAACCCAGGTGCAACAGCTGCTACAGGAACATGTCAAGGTGTTCAAGTGTGATGAAGAGCTTTTTAAGTTGTACAGGGACGGTCAAGCATGCCATCAGGACCATAGATGAAGATCCAGAGACGCAACTGTACCGTCGGATCCCACATCATTTGTTTGCAGAGGTTAGAGAACATCTGAATGGTTTACTCAAGAAAGGAGTGATACAGGAAAGAACATGCGAGTCTGCGTCTCCTATTTTGGTTCTTAGGAAGAAGTCGGGGGAACTTCGAGTGTGTATAGATTATAGGAAGCTGAACCAGAAGGTCAAAAGAGATGTTTTTCCGCAGCCTAGAGTGGAAGAGTCGTTAGAAGCAATGTCGGGTGCTAAGAATTTCAGCACATTAGATTTGGTATCAGCTTACCACCAGATCGAAGTCGAACCTCGAGAGCGGCAAGATACTGCATTCGTCCGCCGATTGGACTATTTGAGGCATTCCGGATGCCATTTGGCTTAGCAAATGCTCCAACCACATGACAAAGGCTAGTAAACAGGGTTTTCCAAGCAGAGATTTACCAAGGTTTGTTGGTTTTCTTGGATGACATCATTATTTACGGTAGGACGTTCGACGAGCACCGGCATGGGGATGGATATTGATTTCTCCAGGTTGCAAGAGCATAGCTTGAAGCTCAAGACAGAAATGCGTATTTTTCCGTGAGAGAGTAAGATTTCTTGGACATATCATCTCGTCCGAAGGCATACAAACCGACCCGGAAAAGATTGCAGCAGTCAAGCAGTGCCCATGTCCTCAGAATTTACAGGAGCTACGTCGTTTCATCGGATTTACGTCCTATTACAGGAGATTTATACAAGGTTTTACAAAGATGGCCGACCAACTCCACAAATTGATTGGAACTCTGTAAGCACAGAAACCGAGGAAGAAGGTCAAGATTGTTGACCTATGGAAGGAGCAACATGAGCAAGTATTTCAGGATCTGAAGCACACTTTCACGGAGGCACCCATCCTAGCCTACCCAAATTTCTCAAAACTATTTGTGATTGAGACAGATGCATCACAAGTGGGTTAGGCGCTGTACTTAGCCAGTGGCAAGATGACAAACTGAGAATTATTGCATACGCAAGTCGGGGCCTACGGCGACCTGAACAAACTATGGACAATTATAGTTCCATGAAATTGGAACTTTTGGCACTTAAGTGGCCGGTTGTGGACAAGTTTCGTGAATACCTTCAGGGCAGTTTCTTTGTGGTGTACACAGACAACAACCCACTCATTTACTTCATGAGTAAGAGCAAGACATCAGCATTTGAACAGCGCTGGGCATCGGCCCTTGCCAGTTGTCACTTTGAGATAAAGTATCGTCCGGGGAAGCATAACACAAGTGCAGATGCATTTTCAAGGATGGAGAACCGTCCATGGGACCAGGAGGAAGTTGCAGATGTATGTGCCATGGCTGCACAGACTACCGCGTTGGGTTTGGAAGTGTTGACTGAGGTGTAAGGGGAAAAAAGGGATGGCAGGGAGAGGTCAGTTGCGGAGTTGGGTGTAGTGATTGCAGGACCTAAGGAGATGCAGGAAACAACGCTGCCTTCACTGACTATGTCTGTGTGACCTCAAGCACAATGTCAAGACCGGGTAGTGCCATCAGTGAGTGAAAAAGTAAAAGGAGGTGTACAGCCATCCTTGAAGTGGACAAGACAGCGCAGTCGGGAGGAGCGACTACTTCTCAAGCAGTGGAAGCGTCTCGAAGTAAATGAGGGAACATTATACCGACGTGTGTCTGATCGAGGACTAGGAGATATTTTACAGATCGTTGTTCCCCAGTGTTTGAGGTCAAGGATAATGTGTCGTTATCACGATGGAAAAGGACACCAGGGGTTAGAGCAAACTTTTACCATGGTTAGGACCAGTGCTATTGGCCTCATATGGAGACTGAGTTGAGAGACTACATCAACCGATGTGAACGATGTCTAGTGTCTTAGGAAGTGAAAGTTCAGACTCCACTGGAACGATTTATAGTAACCCGTCAATTGGAGGTAGTCTCCATTAATTTCACCTTGTTAGGGAAAGCGAGTGATGGGCGAGAAAATGTTCTCGTGTTGACTGATGTGTTTACAAAGTGGGTAGTAGCGGTGCCTACTAGGGACCAGAAGGCTGATACAGTAGTTAGAGTGTTAGTGAAGGAGTGGTTTAGTCGGTATGGAGCACCTCTCCGGAGACACTTTGATAAAGGCAGGGATTTTGAGGCAAAGAAAGTACAGCAGCTGTGTAGGCTGTACGGAGTGAAGAAATCACGCCCCACTAGCTACAGACCTGAGGCGAACAGTCAGACAAAGGACCAACCGAACCATGCACGATTTACTGCGTAGACTTCCACCTGAAATGAAACGTCGTTGGACAGAGCATTTGGCCGATGTGGTGTTTGCATACAACACGACCCCCCCCCCCCCCCCACATAAGCACTGGCTTTTCCTCAATTTATCTACCCTTTGGGCGAGAACCTAGATTACCTGTCGATCCTTTGCCAGATTTTCTACAGAGGAGTGTAGTCCAACCAATTGGGTTTCGTTACACCAAAGGAGAATTGAAGATGCATACGTACATGCTAGAAAAAAGTTGGACCAAGCAGCTGGACAATGCAAGAGGTACAAGGACAAGAAGGCTCGAGATGCACCATTGTATAATGGACAAAGAATTTTGGTTAAACAGCATCCCAAAGAGAGAGCGAAGATTCAGGATGCCTATGGAAAGACCGTGTACAAAGTACTGGACCAGATGGAAAGACAGATGGTATACCAGATTATCCGCGGAGAGGGATTCGGTGAACCACGATGGGTTAACAGGGCCGAACTGAAGCCATGCCCGTTGACTGAACTTTCTGGAGCAAAACGAGAGGTTGGCCCAATCCGCGATTCCAGGACACATGAATTGAAAGAGCCAGTTGTGCCAGAGGAATGTGAGGACGACGAGGATCTACTTGTGCTGGATTGACAAGCAGATGTACCCGAAAGACTTGGCTCAGATAGAGATGAGTTAGACGTGCCCGCGGAAGTAGAGCAAGATGATGACAATCCGCCTTCCCCACCACTTGGTCGAAGTAAACGCACTACTGCAGGGTACCATTCCAATCCTTATAGGCAGCCTAGATCTGCTTTAATGTAAAAGACACTTCAGTATAAAAGTGCTGTATTTATAAGTGATTTTTGCTATGTCGGATTTATTTGGTAATTCTGTTTTATAGATTCCTGTCACGAAATGTGTTAACCTTGTTTTCATCAGGGCTATGTAAGGTTATGTAGATGTTCGATATATCCAGTCTTGCACGGGACGTTGCAAAAATAGGAGGGGTGCATGTAGGAGGGTTTACTCCAGATATATCTATAATTATAGGTCCCGGCGGTCAGTTGTTAATTATGTCGATTGTGTGTAGAGTATTAATATTTCTGAGCTTATTTTCACTGTTGCGTAGAGAGTATGAGGTAGTTTTAGCATATTTTTACTCTTGCGTGGAAAGTTGTGACAGAATTATCGCTGGGTGCGATGTATTAATGCATGATGGGATAGCAAGAAACTTTGTTGAGAAAAACGCGGATTAAAGTTTCGACAGCCCTTGTCTGGATTTAATTCAGCGAATGTGGCGTTGGATGAAGGTAAATAGATGGTAATTTCTGTCAAGTAAGCCCGTAGGACGGTAGGAATCATTCGATGATCAAAGTATTTGTTAAACGCAGCATTAATATGTTTTTAATCGCCTAGCGAAATATTGTGTTTAATTTTTGCACATGGCGGGCATGGTAAGACGAATCGGCTGATTCAGCGCACAGTTTTGCGGCTGGATTTGGGCTTTTTGTCGTTTTGTTGGAAGTTATGATAGGATGCTATTGACAAGGCATATTGTTATTAAGGACTTTAAATTGTTCGCATACCTTGAATAACTGTTTGTGCAAATTACCGTAAATAATATGTTCGGAAGTATTCTGGAATGAGAACCAGATTGTAGTTCTTGCCGACGAGATCTGTAGCACATGGGATTTTTCCTTAAATGTTTTCCGGTACTGTTTTGCTAATATTTTTGTTTGTTTACACTATATAAATGCATATTTTCCATTGTTAGCACACTAGACAGTTGGGAAACTCTATATAGCGATTGAAAGTAATGATACTTGATATTGGGAGAGTATGGATGGTTATTTTATGTTTAATGTCGAGAGATAATCAGATATTACAGAGGTAATATTCTTCGACATTGTCTGGATGGTTTATAAATTAGGCTGCCATGGTCAACCATGGATGATATTGTGAGATGACATGTAGTGACGGGGGCGTGAAAGAGCCAAGAGGTAACTAGAGAACTTGCTTCTTGTGGCATAGATAGGCTTATGGTGTCTGGTATATACTTTGATGAATAGTAGTACTGAATACATGTTATATTAAATACTGATACATATGTAGTATAATGGTTAAACCATATAACTGTAGCATTTTCTTATATATTTTAACATTGGTATGGATCTTGTGGGTGATGATTAACTTTCTTTTTAGACAAAAGTAATGCAGTTTGGGATCTTTAGTGGCATATTTATATAGGAGAGGGACAGTATGTTGTATATCATCATATCCCATAATATATATAATAATCGATGTTCCAACCATTTGAAAAACCTGTGTCATTAAGTATTGGTTGCCATAGCGATTATGTCCACACATGCATGTAATGTGTACTATACCATTTCATATTATTGTATCTGTTATACCGAAGGAGTAGTATGGTGATATAATGTCCATAATGGGTCAGGATATATGGTATTGTATAGCATATGTATACTATTTTGCACAATATGAGGTTGTTGGGAGCAGTGTTTTTGAGTTTGACTGACTTATTAAGAGCACTGTGTTGATAACCTAAGGCACTGTGTAATTCTGTATTGCTGACTTGTTTTATTTTTATTTCTTGTCTGAAGACTTTGTCATTATGTCATTATTAGTATATTGAATGTCACTGATATGTTACTATGAATATATTGAGTGTTATAGGCAAGTTATGACTAATTGAGTGGAGGGCGAAAGTGGTGCAACTAAGGTGACAGTTATGTAATATCAATGTTTATGGTTTGGTTTCAGGTACCAGCCACCTTTTTTCGGAGAGATTACTCCTTTACAGTCTTCTTGAGTTGCCATTTTCTTTGTGAGCATCTTGTATGAGCGCACCTTCTTGTCGTTCTGTACGCCACATTGAGCCATTTACTACCCTGTACAGCTAATTGATGAACAATAAACGGTGTCATATGTAGACTGGAGTTCTTGTTGAGTGCGGGTGGCCTACATCTTCCCTGGTGTCAGAAGTGGGATCCGTTTGCTGTTTGGGATCTAGGCGAACTAGGTAGATCAGTTCCATGGAAACAGATGGTGGCTGGAGTAACATCAGACTTTGCCAGACTGAGGTTGATTTTTGTAACAAATGGGTCTTTGTGTCTGAACATTTAATGCTGTCAGCTAGAGCGATGGTATTGTTGCATAATTGACCAGAGCAGTTGTTTTTGCATGATGCATATTGATCATAATATATAGTACACATTCTTGTGTATGTGCAAGTAAGGATATTCTCTGGTAAGTCATTTCATTTAGATTTGCAATAAAATGGTTTATCTTACCGGCTTCTGTAGCTCAGGGGTAGAGTGCAAGACTCAAGGCCGGGAGATCGTGAGTTCGAATCTCAGTAGAGGCGGTGAGATTTTTCACGGTCGGCCCCCACCCAGGGTGAGCGCTCTGCAGGCTTAATGGGAAGGCCGTGCCCAACGGCCGTGTTTCACTCACAAACGAGTGCGCCTTTCGGGGGCTCCTCAGTGGTATGACCCAGCAATGGGGACGATTACACATCCAAGGCCCGCAGGTGCAGTAGTCACCTGGTCTGGTTAACGTTAGGATATAAAATGAGGAAGCATGTGATACCGCCCTGTCATGTAGTCCGAAATCGGAATGGAAATCTGCAGATGTACATATATGTAGTTAAGTAAGCATTAAAAATGGAGGCGGTTACCTCCACCAAAAAATATAAAAAAAACATGGTTTATCTATATGTTATGATGATCATTTCATGACTGAGAGATGCGGAGGCACGTAATTGCATATATCATGAGTGGTGTAATCTATGATGCAACATTGAGGTCACATATAGTGAGTTATGTAATGATGTGTTAATTTTTTAAATGTTTACTCATGATCTTGAAGTGATTTGCAACTTGAATAATATGTGATTTCTTTAATGTGGTGATTTAGTTAACTGTTAAGTGAACGGTCTGGATAATAAGTGACTTAAAAATAAGGTACACCTTTGATTTCATACATAAACTTTTTTGGCCTACTAGGTGCCTAAAGTAAAGCGATGTTATGAGTGTGGTAGCATAGACTACTTTATCCATAATTGTCCTAAGAATCGCGAAAGGAAAGGCCAAGGGAATCGAAAGAAGTAGGGTCCTAGCGGAAACGAAATAGAGGCTAGTAACTCTGCAAGTTCAGCTTTAACTGCAGAAATAAAGAAATTCCTTGGAAACAGGCCTGTCACAAGTGTAAAAATCGGCGGCGTAGATGTTGACTGTCTTTGTGGTACCGGGTCCATGGTTTCCACAATATCGAAAGGATTTTATGATCAGTACCTATCAGGACATGGACAACCTTTGCCAGATTCAGAGATAATTATTCGGGCAGGAAACGGACTTGAGATACCCATCAGAGGAGTGACAGTCCCGGATGTAGAAGTCTGTGAAAAGAAAGTGGAGGGAGCAGGATTCAAGGTAGTTAAAGACACGCCTGCGACTAGGGAGGATCGGACAGCCTTCCCAGGACTTATTGGAACTTATGTGCTGTGTCACATACCAAGTTTTTCAGAGATGCTGAAGTTCTCAACTGAAACGAAAGTTTCAGGTTTTGTCAGACTCGCAGGAGGACAAGGAGTTGTACTACCCTCCAACAGCATTAGTTGCTGTGCCGTGTTTGGTAAGGTGAAAGAATACTAAGCGGTCGTGGAGCCTTTAAAGTCATGCCTTCCAGGCAGAGTTTTAGTTTCCCGTACCCTAGTTACGCCAATAAATGGGTCACTTTATGTACAGATTGCAAACCTAAGTCAGAAGGACGTTACACTTTAGCCAGGTACCCGTACTGGTACGTTTCAGAGAGCAGACGATATTTTAGGCTCAAGCAGAGCACAACAGGTTGATGTTAGGGATACTGCAGGAGAAATACTTGTGATACCTGCACAAGGCTCGGGGACTAGTACAAATGGAGTCGTTCCAAATGTCGATTTGTCTGGGTTCCGTGGAACTGAGCATTAGCTAACCCAGGTGCAAAAGCTGCTACAGGAAAATGTCAAGGTGTTCAAGTGTGATGAAGAGCTTTTAAGTTGTACAGAGACGGTCAAGCATGCCATCAGGACCATAGATGAAGATCCAGAGACGCAACAGTACCGTCTGATCCCACATCATTTGTTTGCAGAGGTTAGAGAACATCTGAATGGTTTACTCAAGAAGGGAGTGATACAGGAAAGCACATCCGAGTTTGCGTCTCCTATTGTGATTCTTAGGAAGAAGTCGGGGGAACTTCGAGTGTGTATAGATTATAGGAAGCTGAACCAGAAGGTCAAGAGATGTTTTTCCGCTGCCTAGAGTGGAAGAGTCGTTAGAACCAATGTCGGGTGCTAAGAATTTCAGCACATTAGATTTGGTATTTACCACCAGATCGAAGTCGAACCTCGAGATCGGCACGCCGATGGGACTATTTGAGGCAGTCAGGATCCGATTTAGCTTGGCAAATGCTCCCGCCACATGGCAAAGGCTAGTAAACAGCGTTTTCTAAGCAGAGAAATGCGTACTTTTCCGTGAGAGGGTAAGATTTCTGGCACATATTATCTCGTCTGAAGGGATACAAACCGACCCGGAAAAGATTGCAGCAGTCAAGCAGTGTCCATGTCCTCAGAATTTACAGGAGCTACGTCGTTTCATCGGATTTACGTCCTATTACAGGAGATTTATACAAATTTTGCAAAGATGGTCGACCCACTCCACAAATTGATTGGAACTCTGTAAGCACAGAAACGGGGGAAGAAGGTCATGATTTTTGACCTATGGAAGGAGCAACTTGAGCAAGCATTTCAGGATCTGAAGCACACTTTCACGGATTCATCCATCCTAGCCTACCCAGATTTCTCAAAACCATTTGTGATTGAGACAGAAGCATCACAGAGTGGGTTAGGCGCTGTACTTTGCCAGTGGCAAGATGACAAACTGAGAATTATTGCATACGCAAGTCGGGGCCTACGGCGACCTGAACAAAATATGGACAATTATAGTTCCATGAAATTGGAACTTTTGGCACTTAAGTGGGCGGTTGTGGACAAGTTTCGTGAATACCTTCAGGGCAGTTTCTTTGTGGTGTACACAGACAACAACCCACTCATTTACTTCATGAGTAAGAGCAAGACATCAGCATTTGAACAGCGCTGGGCATCAGCCCTTGCCAGTTTTCACTTTGAGATAAAGTATCGTCCGGGGAAGCAAAACGCAAGTGCAGATGCATTGTCAAGGATGGAGAACCGACCGTGGGACCAAGAGGAAGTTGCAGATGTAATTGCCATGGCTGCACAGACTACCGCGTTGGGTTTGGAAGTGTTGACTGAGGTGTAAGGGGAAAAAAGGGATGGCAGGTAGAGGTCAGTTGCGGAGTTGGGTGTAGTGATTGCAGGACCTAAGGAGTTGCAGGAAACAACGTTGCCTTCACTGACTATGTCTGTGTGGTCTCGAGCACAAATTCAAGGCCGGGTAGTGCCATCAGTGAGTGAGAAAGTAAAAGGAGGTGTACAGTCATCCTTGAAGTGGACAAGACAGCGGAGTCGGGAGGAGCGACTACTTCTCAAGCAGTGGAAGCGTCTCGAAGTAAATGAGGGAAAATTATACCGACGTGTGTCTGATCCAAGGCTGGGAGATCTTTTACAGATCGTTGTTCCCCGTTGAGGTCAAGGATAATGTGTCGTTATCACGATGAACTAGGACACCAGGTGTTAGAGAAAACTTTTACCATGGTTAGGACCAGTGCTATTGGCCTCATATGGAGACTGAGTTGAGAGACTACATCAACCGATGTGAACGATGTCTAGTGTCTAAGGAAGTGAAAGTTCAGACTCCACTGGGACGACTTTGAGCAGATTTGCCACCCTGTACGGCTAATTGATGAACAATTAACGGTGTCATACGCAGACTGGAGTTCTTGTTGAGTGAGGCTGGCCTACATAAGTATTACACAGATTACAACTGCAGGGTGCCCTTTCCAGTACGATAACTTTATTTTGAAGGCTCTAAGGGACCCTGCATTGTTATAGTCTATCGGAAGAGAATTTCTTAGCATAGTACCAAGATGTTTTAGCGAGTGGGTACCATACGTAACATTATTTGTTACCGGTACTGCAAGTCAATAGCTAGCTAGTCTGGTGGCACGGCCAGTAACAGATGTGGTGAAGTACTGTTTAAGATACACTGGGCTTAGGTTTTGAATTACTTTGAAGACCTCAATTAATATTTGTTTTTGTCTACCAGTTTCGAGAGAAATAAGATTAGCCGCTTTCATGAGCTGATCATAGTCATTGTTGTAAACAAGTTTAAGGGCTCTTTTATGGATGCCCTCCAACTTGTTTGTATTGCCTCTGCCACAAATTGCCAGATGATAGGGCAATACTGCCCTAAAGTAAGATGATATAAAAGTTTTAACCACAAGAAGTTTAGACTTCTCGTCTAAAAATCTTTTAATTCTAGTGAGTGCACTATGTTGAGCTCCCGCCTTTGCTGAGAGTTCAACAATATGTTTGTCAAAATTTAGCTTGAAATCTAGGTCACTCCAAGCAGTTTTGAGTATCGTACGCATGGGGTACTGATATCATTAAGATTCAGTGATTCACCATCTAGAGAAATATCTTTTCCCATAAGCATGAGACTAAACTTGTCAGGGTTAGCCTCCAGGAGGTTATTTTGGAACCAAGTTGTTGCGTTACGTGAGTCCTTGGTCAAAAGACGTATTACTGAGGTTACATCCTTACCAAATGCTAACAAAGTATTATCGTCAGCATACTTATATTGCTGGTTTTACCAGACTCGCAAACAGATAATTTAAAAAGATATTAAAAAAATAGGCCCTAGGACAGACCCCTGGGGAACGCCCTTTGTAATTTTAGCCCAGTCACTCCTATGAGAACGCAATCTGACCTTCTGTTTTCTATGAGTCAGATAACTGGCTAGCAAAGTTAAAGAAGATCTAGACATGCCATATGCATTCAGTTAACTAAACAAAAGACGATATGGTATACAGTCAAAGGCCTTTGATAGATCCATCATAACAAGGCAACATTTAAGGCCAGAGTCTAAGGTAGAACGTATATCCTCAGTTCACTTAAACAGCACGGACTGGCAATTATGGCAAGTCCTAAAAGCAGATACACTAGGGTGAATAATATTGGTTAAGAAAGTCTGCAATTGGTGTTCTAATAATCTCTCAAATAATTTGGATAAAGTAGTAAGAACAATAACAGGTCTATATCGTATGTCTATACATAGGTATATATTAATCCATGAAGAATCACCTTTATATATATATATATATACATATATATATACCCAAATATATACACACATATACATGCACAGCTAATTCTCAAAATTCTTCACTCTTTAAAAAACATTAAGTAGGTTACTCCACTTTTGTTTATGAATATACATTTTGTTATATTTTTCAGCCACTGTTCTTTCTAATCCTTCCAATTTCTTAACAAGTGATATATATATATATATACAGTGAAAGATGGAAAATTACCCGATTCTCTATTTTTTTAAATTACATATTTTTGTGGCAATAATAACAAATCTATTATACATTTATTGACATTTATTGACATCTTTGTTACATCCTGTATATAAAAGGAGCGGAGTCAGTGCAGGCATGTTTATTCCAGCGTGTTCTGCCCACTGACTAATTTGTCTATAAAATGATTTAGCTGTGTCGCACTACTGTTTCTGTTTATACATTTTGCATTTGATAACTTTTTCATTCGGATCATCCACATAATTATTTGGCTTTTCAATATTGCATTAATGTCTGGCATATTTATACCGCCATTTTCTTTTTCACTTACAAGTACCCCATATTTAATCTTTGGTTTTCGTCCAAACCATATAAAATCTACCATTTTATTTTTAACTTTCTCGATAAATTTTGGGGTTGGAGTCATAATATTCATAATATATACTAATTTTGAGATACCAATGGTTTTTATCACTGTATTTCTTCCAAATACTGTTAAAGTTCGCGATTTCCACAAATTAAATGCGTAGAATGTAGTGTCATCTGCAAATAGACATTGTTTTATTTCTGTATCACCTATCAATATTCCTTTCACTTTATTGCTTGCCGGAAATCTCCGATTTCGGCAAGCAGGTTGGTCAGTCGCGGCTGTCTGTTTATTACTTGCCGGAATCAAAGATTTCGGCAAGCATGTTGGTCAGTTCCTTATGTTTGTTGCTTGCCAGAATCAAAGATTTCGGCAAGCATGTTGGTCAGTTCCGTATGTTTGTCTGTCAGTTTGTTTGTGTGTTTGTCTGTCCCCACTCTACAGGTCGCATTATTGCACAGATCGTTTTAAAACTTACAGATCTGATAGGAAACTAAATCTCCTAGAAGCCTATTGTTTTTAGTCAAAATAGGTCAAAGGTCAAGGTCAAGGTCATCAAAAGTACACTAAACAGTTTTTTCTTCATATCTTTGTAACTTTTAGTCGTATCTCCTTAAACTATAGCTCATTTTAATCGTCATCAAATTGCCTTTCTTCTGTTTGAAAATCAATGGACTAATTTGTTAGTTTTAACGCTAGAGAGGTCTAGTTTCTTGCATTAGGTAGCATTTAATTAGTGCTACATGATTTTATTAGAAGTCTCGCAATATCTCGTACAATATCTCGTCAAACGATCTTAATCTTGCCTGGAGGCCACAGTTTTGCAGGAATCTTTATGAAACTGACATATCATAAGTCTTACACTAGTATCTCGAACTTGTTTTTTAATTTTTTGAATATGGCTGCTAGGGGGCGCTGGATGCGAACCTCCTTAACATATCATGTTTTGGCCATATCTCCAAAACTATAAACCCAATTACATAAACTACAGCTTATTTTCTTCCTCTTTGTCTTCTCTATAACCTCGTGTAGTCATCATGTCATAATCTTGTGTCACTTTGTCAGTGTGTCGGTCTTTAAGTTGTCCTCAAATTCGCCTGCTTTCTCTTGCTTCTCACATATAGCATTCTACAGGCCACACTTTTAAAGAATCCTTTTTAAACTGGTGCATATTATGTCCTTAAGTAATATCTGGAAACATTTTTTTTATTTACCGGATATAGCCGCTAGGGGGCGCTACACACGACCCTCACAAACATATCCTTATATTGGCTATATCTCTAAAACCGAAAGCCTCAATTACATAAACTATAGCTAATTTTCTTCCCCTTAGTCTTCTCCATAATCTGGTGTAGTCATCTGGTCTCATTCATGTGGCACTTTGTCAGTATGTCTGTATGTTTGTCAGTTGCCCTGCAATGCGCTTGCTTGCAGTTCTTGCGTTTCACATATAGTATTCTACAGGCCACAGTTTTGATGGAATCCTTTTGAAACTATTACATCTTATGTCTTATACTAATATCTCGAAAAGGATTTTTTCATTTTCCGGATATGGCCGCTAGGGGGCGCTCCACTCGACTATCCCCAACATATCATATTCTAGCTATATCTCCAAAACTATAAATCTGAATTACATAAACTCTAGCTTATTTTCTTCTTCTGAATCTTCTCCATAACCTGGTTAAGTCATCTGGTGTCCATCTTGTGTCAATTTGTCAGTATGTCTATCTGTTTGTCAGTTATCCTCAAATTCCTCTGCTTGCTGGTTCTTGCATCTCACATATAGCAATCCACTAGCCAGATATTTGGAGGAATCCTTTCGAAACTGGGACATTTCATGTCATACACTAATATCACGAAACGCATGTCGTCTTTAGGATATGTCCGCTAGAGAACGCTGCAGTTGAACCTCCGAATATATCATAATTTCTCCAAGACTATAAACCTCAATTACATAAATTATAACTTATTTTCTTCCTCTTCTTCATAACCTGATGTCAGTCTTGTCTCACATTGTCAGTATGTCTGTCTGTTCGTCTTTTGTTGTCAGCTTTGTCTGCTTGCCTGTTCTTTTGTCTTAGGTCATTCTACGGGCCACGACTTCTCA
The DNA here is from genome assembly GCA_026874595.1 of Sipunculus nudus. Lineage (NCBI taxonomy): Eukaryota > Metazoa > Annelida > Sipuncula > Golfingiida > Sipunculidae > Sipunculus > Sipunculus nudus. The sequence goes on from CM049313.1 coordinate 29,939,984, forward strand.
GCAATCGCCCTAAGAGTCATTCCTTTGATAGAAGACCAACAATATGTTGTATCTGTCCGTCTGTCTATCATTTCAATTTCCGGCAAGCGTTCGATCTATGGTCGTCTAGCTGCTTGCCGGAAATCTTTGATATTCGTCAGTTGCTTATGTCCATTTGTCTGTCTGTCTGTCTGTTTGTTACTTGCCGGAATCAAAGATTCCTGCGAGTATGTTGGTCAGTTCCGTATGTTTGTTGCTTGCCGGGAATCTTCGATTTCGGCAAGTTGGTTGGTCAGTCGCGTATGTCTGTCTGTCTGTTTGTTTGTTGCTTGCCGGAATCAAAGATTCGGCAAGCATGTTGATCACCTGCGTATGTTTGTTGCTTGCCGGAAATCTTCGATTTTCGCAAGCTGGTTGGTCAGTCGCGGATGTCTGTTTGTCTGTTTGTTTGTTTGTCTGTCCAGTCTCTACAGGTCGCAATTATGATCCCATCGCTTTCAAACTTTCACAGTTTGTGTACAATCAAAAATGCAAGAAGCCTTTAGTTTTTGGGCAATATAGGTCAAAGGTCAAGGTAAAGGTCATCAAAAGTTCCTAAAGTGCTCTTTTCTTCATATCTCCATTACTATTTGTCATAGCCACTTCAAACATGGCTCATTTTAATCGGCATCCCAAGGCCTTTCTTCTGATATATATGTTGCTGAAATCTGCTGTTTATATGGTTACACATTTTTGGGGAAAACTCATGATTTTCGAAAGTAAAAGGCCTAATTTTTGTAACTTTGTCAGTTTTATAGCTAGAGAGGTCTGGTTTTTTGCATAATGTAGCCCGTCAAGAGTTCTCGACGATCCAATACCAATTCTTGCCAATTCAAGCATGAAATCTCGCCATACGAGATATTTCGTGATATCATTTATGATACCCTAGATGCCACAAATTTGAAGTATTTGTTATGAAACTGATATATTTTATATCCAACAGCAATATCTCGAAATTGTTTTTCCATTTTTTTAATTTGACCGCCAGGGGGCGCTGCAGCGAATACACAGTGACATATCTTGTTTTGACCATATCTCCAAAACAATTGATCTTACTTACATAAATTATAGCTTATTTTCTTGTCCTGAGTCTTCCCTATATTCTGGTTGGGTCATCTGGTCTCAATCTTGTGTCACTTTGTCAGTGTGTCTGTCTGTTTGTCTGCTGTCCACAATCACGCCCGCTGGTTGGTGTAGCATGTTACATATAGCAAAGTACAAGCCATAGTTTTTAACGAATCTTTTTGAAACTAGTACATCTTATATCTGAGACTAATATCTAGAAACAGGTATTTCATTTTCTGGCTGTGGCCGCTAGGGGGCGCTGCAGTCAACCCCGCTCGAACATGTCGTCTTTCGGCCATATCTCCAAAAATGTTAGTCGTAATTACATATATTATAGCTTATATTCTTGCCTTGAGTCTTCTGGATGTTATCGATGGGTCATCTGGCCTGAATCATTTGTTACTTTGTCAGTATGGCCGTCTGTTTGTCCGGTGTCTTCAGTTTCGCTTGCTTGCCGGTGCTTGTATCTTACATATAGCAATGTACAGGCCACATTTTTGCACGAATCCTTTTGAAACTGGTACATCTTCTGTCTTGTACTAATATCTAGAAAGTTATTTTTCATTTTGTGAATATGGCCGCTAGGGGGCGCAGCAGTCAACCCAACCTAGCATTTCGTCTTTTGACCATATCTCCAAAAATATAAGTAGTATGTACATAAATTAGAGCTTATTTTCTTGCCCTGAGTCTTCTCATCAAATAGTGATGTCACCTGGTCACAATCTCGTGTCATTGTCTCAGTATGTCTCTCTGTTTGCCAGTTGTCCACAATCACGCCCGCTCGTTTGTGTAACATGTTACCTATAGCAATGCACAAGCCATAGTTTTGCACAAATCTATTTGAAACTGGTACGTATTATGTCTTGCACTAATATCGAGAAATGGGTTTTTTTATTTTCTGGTTGTGCCTTCTAGGAGGCGCTGCAGTCAACCCAAGCTGACGTTTCATGTTTTCAGACAGAACTCTGTCAAGTTTAGTCGTATCTTCACAAACTTAGGCTCATCCTTTTTCTCTTGGCGATAACTCCAAATATATTTGATGTATAAACTTGTCTGTATGTTTGTTCTTTTGTCTGTCCAGTCTCTACAGGACACAATTTTGCTTCAATCGCTTTCAAACTTATACATTTGGTGGACAATCAAAAATGCAAGATCCCTATTGCTATTGGTCAATAGAGGTCAAAGGTCAAGGTCATCGAAATACCTTGAAATTTCATTTCCTTCATTACTTTGTCAATTTTGGTCGTATCGTCACAATCTTAGGTTCATTTTCTTCCTCTTGGTCCTCCCCACACCTTTTGGTTGGACCACTTTTCTCTCAGATATGTAACTTGGTCAATATGTCCGTGTCTTTGTCCGCTGTCCTCATTTTTGCTTGTTTGACGGTATTTGTATCTTACATATTGTTATCTGCAAGCCAGAGTTCTTCACGAATCAGTATGTCCGTGCCTTTGTCCGCTGTCCTCGGATTTGCTTGTTTGCCAGTGCTTCAATCATTCAAATTGTATTCTGCAAGCCACAGTTTTCCACGAATCCTTTTCAAACTGAAACATCCATTGTATTGTACTCATATCTAGAAACTCAATTTTCATGCTGTGGCTGTAGCCACTAGGTGGCGCTGCAGTGGATTCAATCTGACTTATCATGTTTTCGGCCATGACTTTGTCAATTTTAGTCGCATCTTCACTAACTTTTTTCTCTTGGTTTCATACACAACTTTTGTTTGACAACTTTTGTCTCATATGTGTCACTTTGTGTGTATGTCCGTGTCTTTGTCCGATGTGCCCAGTTTTACTTGCTGGCCAGTGCTTGCATCTTACATATATGAATTCACAAACCACAGTTTAGCATGAATCCTTTTGATACTGGTACATCTTACCTCTTGTAATCATATCTATAAATCCATTTTTTTTCAATTTCTTACCAATGCCGTTAGGGGGCGCTACAATCATCTTAATATGACGTTTCATACTGTTGGTGATATATCCAAAACTATTGATCTTTATTACATCAGTTATAGCTTATTATCTTGCCATGATTCTTCATTATAATCTGGTTGGATCATATCTGGTCTCCATCTTGTGTCATGCGTTGGCAGTATGTCTATCTCTTTTTCCACTGAGCTAATTTTTACCAGCTTTTCGGTGTGTGCATCTTACATTAGCTGTCTACAAGCCCCAATTCCCCAATTTTGCATGAATACTTTCGAGACACGTACACCTTTCCTTCTGCACTAATATCTAGACACTTTTTTTTATTTTTCTGGCTGTGGCCGCTTGGGAGAGCTGCAGTCTACCCACACTTACGTCATATTTCGGCCATATCTCTAAAAATATTAGTCTTAATTACACCCATTATAGCTAATCTTCTTCGTCTTAGTCTTTGACATAAATTGATCAAGTCATCTGGTCATATCCGTTATCACTTTGTCAGTGTATGTCTTTTTTCGCTGATCTAATTTTCGCTTGCTCCCTGGTGCTTTTATCTTACATGTATCAACCAACAAGCCACAGTTTTACATACATTCTTTTGAAACTGATATAAAATATGTCTTCCATTATTATTTAGAGCATTGTTTTGTTTGCTTCAATATAACCGCTAGACGGCGCCGAGGTCTTGTCTGTCTGTTTGTCTGTCTGTCTGTTTGTTTGTCTGCACTCTCCTGGCCACAATTTTGCCACAATCACCTTGAAACTTACAGGGATGATGAACAATATAATTTCTAGGTGCCCTATTGTTTTTGGTTAAAATAGGTCAAAGGTCAAGGTCAAGGTCGTCAAAACTTCTCAAAACGGTTTTTTCTTCATATCTTTGTCACTATTAGTCGTATCTACTTCAACAATAGCTTATTTTAATCGTCATTCCAAGGCCTGTCATCTGGTGTGTAGCTGACTCAAATTTGCCGTAACCATGGTTACAAATTTTGTGGGAAAGTCATGATATTCGAAAATAAGGGGTCTTATTTTTCTAACTTTGTCAGTTTTAAAGCTAGAGTGATCTAGTTTTTTTGCCTCAGGTAGCATTCAACTAGCACTACAAGATTTTATTACAAGTCTTGCAGTATATTGTAAAATATCTCGTGAATAGAGATATTTCGAGATTTCATTCATCTTGCGCCAAAGGCCACATTATTGCAGGAATCTTTTTGAAACTGACATATTATAAGTCCTACACTAGTATCTCGAAATCGTTTTTCATTTTTTTTAAATAGGGCCGCTAGGGGGCGCTGGATGCAAACCTCCCGAACATATCATATTTTGGCCATATCTCCAAAATTATAAGCTTCAATTACATAAACTATAGCTTATTTTCTTCCTCTGGGTCTTCTCCATAACCTAGTGTAGTCATCTGGTCACACTTTTGTGACACTTTGTCAGTGTGTCTGTCTGTTTGTCAGTTGTACTCAAATTCGCCTGCTCGCTCTTGCGTCTCACATATAGCATTCTACAGGCCACCGTTTTGAAAGAATCCTTTTGAAACTATAACATCTTAAGTCTTACACTAATATCTCGAAACCGATTTTTCATTTTCCGGATATGGCCGCTAGGGGGCGCTGAACTCGAACCTCTCCCAACATATCATGCTTTGGCAATATCCCCAAAACTATAAACCTCAGTAACATAAACTGTAGCTTTTTTCTTCCTTTGGGTCTTCTCCATAACCTGGAGTAGTCATCTGGACTCAATCTTGAGTCACTTTTTCAGTGTTTTCGTCTGTTTGTCAGTTGTCCTCAAATTCGCCTGCTTGTTGGTTCTTGCGTCTAACATATAGCATTCTGTAGGCCACAGTTTTGACGGAATCCTTTTGAAACTATTTCATCTTATGTCTTACACTAATTTTTTAAAATGAATTTTTCATTTTCCTGATATGGCCGACCCTCACACACATACCATTGTATTGGCCATATCTCTACACCCAAAGCCTCACTTACATAAGCTATAGCATATTTTCTTCCTTTGAGTCTTCTCCATAACCTGATTAAGGCATATGGTTTAAATCTTCTGTCACTTTGTCAGTGTGTCCATCTGTTTGTCCGTTATCCTCAAAGTCGCTTGCTTGCTGGTTCTTACGCCTTACATATAGCATTCTACAGGCCACAGCTTTGACGGAATCCTTTTGAAACTGGGACATCTCATGTCATACACTAATAATACGAAACGCATTTGTCGTCTTCGGAATATGTTTGCTAGAGGGCGCTACAGTCGAGCCTCCCAAGTATATCATTAATTCGCCATACCTCCAAAACTATAAATCCTAATTACATAAATTATAACTCATTTTCTTCCTTTGAATCTTCTCAATCACCAGGTTATGTCATCTGGTGTCAATCTTGTCTCACAAAGTCAGTATGTCTGTCTGTTCGTCTTTTGTTGTCAGCTTTGTCTGCTTGCCTGTTCTTTTGTCTCATATGTCATTCTACGGGCCACATATTCTCAGCAATGTCCCTGAGAGTCATTCCATTAATAGAAAACCGACAATATGTTCTGTCTGTCCGTCTGTGTTTCACTTCCGATTTCCGGCAAGCGTTCGACCTATGGTCGTCTAGTTTGTCTGTTTGTCTGTCTGTCTGTGCTCTACAGGCCACAATTTTGCACCAATCGTCCTGAAACTTATAGATAAAGTGTATGATCTGTTCTCCTCGGAGCCCATTGTTTTTGGACATGATCGGTCAAAGGTCAAGGTCAGGGTCACCGAAAAACCTAAAATCTTTATTTTCTTCATATCTTCGTCAATAATAATCGTAGCCGCATAATCTGTAGCTCATTTTTTTCCTCTTTATGTTAGCTTTCCAGGTGCTAGCAAAATTTTGCGGTCAATGGTTACATTGGTGACGTATTTTGGGGGAAAATCAGAAAATTAGAAAATTTCCCTCCAATTTTCTCATTTTTTAAGTTAGAGAGGTCTAGTTTTTTTGCATTGTGTAGCATTTAACATGCCCTATGCAAAGTTATTGCAAGTCTTGCAAAATCCCGTGCGATTTCTCGTCAAACGAGATTTTTCGAGATTTCATTAAATATGACCTTGAGGTCGCCATTTTTTTTAACTATGGCTTTGAAAATGACACATTATGTGTTATTTATAAATATCTCGAAATCAATTTTTCATTTTTTGGAAATATCCACCAGGGGGCGTGGTACATGAAACACTGTAACATATCATTTTTCTGCAATATCTCTAAAAATATTAAACGTGACACAATGTTTATTGTCTTATCTGAAACTAGGATCATTGGCTTATTACTGCGTACATGTAGCTTTGTGCTGCTGTTTCCATGGTAACCAAATTTTTGGGTAAAACTTGAAGATCTGAAAATATGTAGTTTTTGGCTTCTATCTCGGTAAATTTTTATGTTTAAGGGTCTAGTTTTTTTGCATAAGGCTGCTTCCTCTTGGTTCTCAGTCATTCAATTGCAGGTCTCGTCAAATCTCGCTCGGTTTATTGTCAAACGAGAAATTACGAGATTTCACAGAAATGCTTATAACTTGATCACGGTTAATGCCAAAATGGAGTAGTTTTCAGCATTTGGTAGCATTTCAGAAGCCGGACATGATTATACTGCAAATCTCGCCACATCTCGTATCATCTCCCGCCAAACGAGAATATTTTAGATTTCGAACAAATGTCTTTATCTCGGTCATTTTTATGCTAGATATTTTATTTTTCTATTGTTCAAGAATCATTTGACTAGTTTTAAGTGACAAAAGTGAATATCTCGTAAAATCTCGCACCATTTGTCGTCAAACGAGAACAGAGGACCATATAAACAAATGCCTATAATGCTGTCATTTTTTACACTACAGATATATAGTTTTCTGCATGTGACAGCGTCTGACACTCTCAGTCATATTATGTGATTATATAGCAATTCTCGTCAAATCTCGCCTCGTTTTTTATCAAATGATGAAGATACATCCAATTGCCGTGAGCACAAGTGGCTTCAGGGTTGACCGGTAAGTGCCGGCAAGGCCATTACAGTTGCAAGTTGGCGTGCCCGGTCGTCCATGAATTTCACAAAGCAGCATTGAATAGAGGACAAAAGCCGCTAAATTTGAATTGAACACACCTGTTATTTTCATTGTGTCCCCTTGTGGTGCCACTTGTGTTGCCAGGAACCACTGGCAAATCTTTCAAACCAGGGACGGATCCCCGATTTTGCAGTTGGGTGTGTCAAAATATGGGCGGATCCCTGGTTTAGCAGTTGGGGGAGGGAGGGGGCAGGGGGTTAAATTTTAATTATACATCAAATATTTATAATAAAAAATATAATATTTCGAAACTTATTTTTTTCTTTTGGAAAATAGCCGCGAGATGGCGTTGCAGCAATCATTATTGTGCGATATCTCCAAAACTATACACACTGTCACAACATTGATTGCAGAATCTGATACTAGATTTAATGCGTTTATCCTCCTGGGGACTCTGTCATATCCTACAGGGGTTAAATTTTAATCATAAATCAAATATATATAATAAAAAATCTGGGAACTTATTTTTTTTTCCTTTTAGAAAATAGCCGCCAGATGGTGCTGCAGCAATCATTATTGTGCCATATCTCGAAAACTATAGACAGTGTTACAACATTGATTGCAGCATCTGAAACCAGTTTTAACGGGTTTATCCTCGTGGGGACTCATTCTGTCATATTCTTCTATTACCACGGGGACCTAATATACGTTACAATAATATTCTTCTTTTTCTTAAATTTCAAAATATGGAGTTTTTTTATTCTAATAGACGGTTTTCCATTCTCCATGACAGGAGTACATGCCCTTCACATGGAGTTTTTTCCCGTCTGTCTGTCTGTCTGTCTGTCTACTCGTCTGCGACTTTTGAAAATCAGCATAACCACAAAAATTGTGCTTCTGTTTCTGCCATAATTGGGGTAATTCATTTGACCAGTTCCAAATGTAACCTGAATGTCTGCTGTATGTTGTCTCCTAGTTTGACTTTCTTATTTCCCCTTCCGGCAAGCGTTCGACCTCTGGTCGTCTAGTTTGTTTGTCTGTCTGTCTGTATGTATGTCCGAGCGCTACAGGCCACAATTTTAAAGCAATCGCTCTGAAACTTTTACATTAAGTGTAAAATCGGTTCTCCTCGGAGCCTATTGTTTTTGGCCATGATCGGTCAAAGGTCAAGGTCAGGGACATCAAAAGTTCTCAAAACGGTTTTTTCTTCATATCTTTTTTTGTATAAAGCGTATCTACTTCAACTGTAGCTCATTTTAATTGTCATTCCAAGGCCTTTCATCTAAGGTGTAGCTGACTCAAATTTGTTGTTACCATGGTTACGTATTTTTGGGTAAAAGTGATGAAAATCGAAAATCAATGGACTAATTTTTCTAACTTTGTCAGTTTTAAAGCTAGAGAGGTCTAGTTTTTTGCACCAGATAGTACTGAATAAGCTTTTTATCATACAAGTGAAAGTCTCGTAAAATCTCGCACCATTTCTCGGCAAACGAGAGATTCCGAGATTTCATTAAATATGACCTACAGGTCGCATTTTTTTAACAGTGGCTTTGAAATTGATATATTTTTTGTCATTTATAAATATCTCGAAATCAATTTTTCATTTTTTGGAAATAGCCACCAGGGGGCCTGGTACATGAAACAGTGTAACATATCATTTTTCTGCAATATCTCAAAAAATATTAAACGTGACACCATATTTTTGGTCGTATCTGAAACTAGGAACATTGGCTTATTCCTCCGCACATGTAGCTTTGTGCTGCCGTTACCATGGTTACCAAATTTTGGGGTAAAACTGGACAATCTGAAAATAGGGAGTTTACCTGCTGCTATCTCTGTTGATATTTGCGATAGAAAGGTCTGGTTTTCGGCTTTAGATAGCATTCCTTTAGTTCTAGGTCATTCAATAGCAAGTCGCGTCATATCTCGCACCGTTTCTCGTGAAACGAGAACACGTGACCATTCAAAGAAATGCCTGTACTTGTGTCATTTTTTACGCTACAGACACACGGTTTTCAGCGTTGGGTAGCGTCTGACACTCGCAGTCACATTCAGGGGTCATATTGTAAGTCTCGTCAAATCTCGCGCCGTTTTTCACCAAACCACGAAGACACGTGCCGTCGCCGCTAGTGCCGGCAGGGTCCCTAAAGGTGGCGGCCGGCGTGTGCAGCGGTGCGTGACGGCCTTTCCGGGCCCTATCTATTATCATACATGTTACTTTATTACTTGCCGGAAATCTTCGATTTTCGCAAGTATGTTGGTCAGTCCCGTATGTTTGTTGATTTTACACTAAAATCTCGAAACTTATTTTTCATTTTCCGGATATGGTTGCTAGGGGGCGCTGTACTAGACCCTTCCAAACAAATCAGTTTAAGGACATATTTCCGTGAGAGTAAACCTATATTACACAAACTGTAGCTTATTTTCTTTCTCTTGGCCTTCTTCAAAACATGGTCAAGTCATCTGGTTTCCATCTTGTGTCACTTTGTCAGTATGTCTGTCTGTTTGTCAGTTGTCCTCAAATTCGCCTGCTTGCTAGTTCTTGCATCTCACATATAGCAATCAACAAGCCAGATATTTGGAGGAATCCTGTTGAAACTATTTCAACTTATGTCATACACTAATATCACGGAACGCAATTGACGTCTTCAGGATATGTCCACTAGAGGGCGCTGCAGTCGATCATCCCCAATATATCATAATTTGGCCATATCTCCCAAACTGGATACATAAATTACATAAACTATAGCTTATTTTCTTCCTCTCAGTCTTCTCCATAACTTGGTTACGTCATCTTGTCTCCATCTTGTGTCCCTTTGTAAAGATGTCTGTTTGTTTGTCAGTTGTCCTCAGATTCGCCGGCTTGTTGGTTCTTGCGTCTCACTTTTAGCATTCTACAGGCCACAGTTCTGAAAGGATCATTTTTAGCTCAGCTGACTTTGTCCGTCATCCTTCCGTCTGTCCATCCGGCCGTCCGTCCGTTAGCAGGGCACAAATGGAACCGTAGGGGCTAGGGCCATGAACCCAATGTAGTCTTAGAGGTTCTAAAAAGATCTCATTGCAAACCTTAAATTAGGTCACTGTGACCTATATTCTCGAAGTTACAGAGTGTGTTTGCACCATCCAGAAATAATTCTTTTAGCCAAAATTTTCATCCCAAACCTTCCATCTTTCACATAAAGCTCCCCTACCAGCAGGTGAAAGACCATAATTATTTTGAGGTCAAAAGGTCAAAGGACAAGGTCACAGGAGCCACTTTTTATTAAAGCCTGCTGAAGCATTTTAAGCCAAATCTTTCATCCCAATTCTTTAATCTTTTACATGTAGTTCACCTACTAAGTGGGGTAGGAATCCTATAGATTTTGAGGTCACTAGCCTTTTCACTCCATACCTTCCAGCACTGATATCGTTTCTCTGCAAACAGGGGAAAAGACCTGTTGATTTTGAGGTCAAAGGTCAAGTTCACAGCACCCACTTCTAATGTGGAGACATTTTCAGGCAAACATTTCAATCTATACCTTCTATCTGTCATATATGGCTTACCTACCAATAAGAAGTTCAAAAGGTCAAAGGTCAAGGTCACAATACTTAATCGTTCTTAATGCTTGTGAACATATTTCAAGTGAAACTGTTCAACCCAAACCTTTAGTCTTTCACATATGCCACATATGCATCACTCAATTTGATTTAAAGTTTATATTTATGGGTCTTTTTGCTTGAAGAAATAACTGATTGATTTTGGGGTCAGCTGGTCAGGAGGTTAAAAAGGTTGCAGGTCAAAGTTATTCACTCATTGGTTGCCAAGTAATTACACCAGATTTAAGTCGTTAGTAGTTACCCATCATTTAGAAAGAATCTAGTTGATATGTGGGCAACAGGCCAAGGTCACAGGTCAGGGATGTTCACAATAACTTATTTTGTAGAACATCTCTATTGTTCTTTTATATACAACTATTGCACTCCAGCTAGTACATCTCACTGTGTGGCTGTAATTGTGAGTGACACTGGTACATATGACTCCCTTTTGTATCAGCCTATTGAGTGATAAGGCTGAATGATAAGTACCTCGTTACTGCATAACAAAAACACAGTTGTCGGAATGCTTCAGGCAGGCATTAAGACTATGAGAGTATAGTGTTAAGGTTTAGCAACTGATTTATAAGATGATTGGAACATTTTGCAATTTATTTTATGGAATCATAGCAATAAACTTACTTTCCTAGTTATCTGAATATTTTTATATAAATCACAACATATAAAATCAAGTGTTTGTTCTCATAATTGTTGATATGTACCTGGATTTAGGATGGCTTTTTTTCATTACAAGACTCTTAGGCCTACTTTCTGTTTCTTTTCTTTCAGGTTTTGCAGTTTACCTACCCTGCTGACCCCATTGAAAAGCAGAGTGATAATAAAAAATATTGGACTTACACTTTTTACATTTGCATATCTATAAATCTGATATGAGGGCCTGAACATGCCTTTTGAATTGTTTTGGACATTCATTTCTGTAACATCCTTTGGAGAATTTTCACCCAAGTTTGGTCTCTTATTGGAGGATGTGTGATATCAAATGTCTGACTTGTCAGAAATCCATTATGTCTGCCAGTTAGCCACCTTAGAAATCTTTTTTTTCGGTGCAGTTTCAGTGAAGTTGAAGATGGCCACCAGGCAACGATCTTTAAATTCCTTTTGATCATATTATCTCAAGAACTGTTAAAGTGAATGCAGTCGGAAGTATATTAATGTAATCTTGCAAAAGATTGGGTCAAATATTTCTTAATAAATATTAGCATCATTTATCCAGGTGCAGTATAGTTGGCTTGTATTGAATAAAAATTCACACAGAAGCACCCGTTTCTCAATAATTCTTGCATGGATTTCCTTGATTATTGCTATATATTTTGATCTTATATTTGCCCTTTGTGGTGTTCCCTTTGAGACTGACAGGCATCACGCAAGCTATGGGAATAGTTCCTGAAAGCTTAACAATCATACATTTTTCCTCAGACCATCAAGTCACTGTGTTTTAACCAGAAATAGGTGATATATATTTCTGTTGTCGTAGGAAATTTCAACATATTGGCAAATTGGTTCTTCAAAATCTGACTGGAAGTTGTGAATCTCGGCCCATGATGTGGCAGGTCATGCTTGGCAGTTGAGCGGCATGACCCATGGGTCACTTGTTAAACTATTACATCTTATATCTTACAGTAATATCTCGAAACAGATTATTCATTTTCCGGATATTGCCAATAGGGGGCGCTGCACTCGCCCCTCCCCTATACATATATTTTTGGCCATATCTACAAAACTGTAAACCTCAATTACAAACACATATTGTCTTCCTTTGAATCTACGCCATAATCTGAGTAAGTCATCTGGTCTTATTCTTGTGTCTCTTTTTCAGTATGTCTGTCTGTTTGTCAGTGATCCTCAATTTCGCCTGCATGCTGGATCTTGCGTCTTACACTTAGCAATCTTCAGGCCACAGTTTTGCAAGAATCCTTTTGGAATTGGAACATCTTATTTCTAACATTAAAATCTCAAAATAAATTTTTAATTTTGGGGATATGGCCACTAGGAGATGCTGCAATAGAGCCTCCACACCATACCATTTTTTACCATATCTCCGACATTATAAACTTTACCTACTAAAACTATAGCTCATTTGGTTCTCTTAACGTTCCCCACCTTTCTGGTAATCTGTTATCTCAGGTGTGTGAGTATATCTGTCTGTTTTGAGCTATGTCTGCTTTGATCTTCTTTTGTGTGATATATGTCGTTCAACAGGCCAAACTTTCCAGCAATCGCTTTAAAAGTCATTCAATTGATAGAAAATGACAGTTTGTCCTTTTTGTCCAATCTGTATGTCATTTCAGTCCAGCAAGCTCTCGTTTTGTCTGTCTGTCTGTTTGTCTGTCTACTCGTCTACGACTTTTGAAAATTAGTAAAACCACATAAAGATGTGCTTATGTTTTCCAAACAATAGGGGTTGGTCATTTGACCTGTTCCCAATGTTTTTTGCCTTTTTGCTGTCTGTTAGTTTGACTTTCTAATTTCTACTTCCGGCAAGTCCCGACCTATGGTCGTCTAGTTTGTTGCTTGCCGGAAATCTTCGATTTCTGCAAGCAGGTTGGTCAGTCGCGGATGTCTGTTTGTCTGTTTGTTTGTTTGTTTGTCTGTCTGTCTGTCTGTCTGTCTGTGTACTCTCTACAGGCCATAATTTTAAGGCAATTGCCTTATAACTTATACAGCTGGTAGACAAGCAAAAGTCCTCGGGGCCTATTGTTTTTGGACAATACAGGTAAAAAGGTCAAGGTCAAGGTCATCAAAACTTCTCAAAACTTTTTTTCATATCTTTGTCACTATTAGTTGTATCTTCTTCAAACATAGCTCATTTAAAACGTCATTCCAAGGCCAGTCATCTGGTGTGTAGCTGACTCAAATTTGCCGTAACCATGGTTACGAATTTTTGGGAAAAAGTCATGATATTCTGAAATAAGGGGTCTTATTTTTCTAACCTTGTCAGTTTTAAAGCTAGAGAGGTCTAGTTTTTTGCATCAGGTAGCATTTAACAAGTACTGCAAGATTTTATTAAAATTCTCGCGATATCTCGTACAATATCTCGTCAAACGAGATATTTCGAGATTTCAGTAATCTTGCCCTGGAGGCCACAGTTTTGCAGGAATCTTTTTGAAACTGACATATCGTAAGTCCTACACTATTATCTCGAAATCAATTTTTCATTTTTTGAATTCGGCCGCTAGGGGGCGCTGGGTGCAAACCTCTCCAACATATCATGTTTTGGCAATACCTTCAAAATTATAAGCCTCAATTACATAAACCATAGCTTATTTTCTTCCTCTGAGTCTTTTCAAAATCCTGGTGTAGTCATTTCGACTCGATCTTGAGTCACTTTGTCAGTGTGTCCGTCTGTTTCTCAGTTGTCCTCAAATTCGCTTGCTTGCCGGTTCTTGCGTCTCACATATAGCATTCTACAGGACACAGTTTTGAAAGAATCCTTTTAAAACTATTACATCTTATGTCTTACACTAATATCTCGAAACCGATTTTTCATTTTCCAGAATTGGCCGCTAGGGGGCGCTACACATGACCCTCACACACATATCATCATATTGGCCATATCTCTAAAACCCAAAGACTCAATTACATAAACCATAGCTTATGTTCTTTGTCTGAGTCTTCTCCATAACCTGGTTAAGTCATCTGGTCTCGGTCTTGTGTCACTTTGTCAGTATGTCCATATAAACTTTATAAACGGAGGGAAACCTGAATGCACAGAGTCATGCAGGAATGCACGATGACACGCGTTTTAGTAAGACAAAGACTCGTGTAGGTATGAGCGACAATCAGCGCAGTTTGCTCGTTTTGTGTAGGGTCCATCGGGCCAAATGCCAATTCAGGCCCGCAGCCGACGGGATGAATTAATTGGCGTAGCGGGGACCACGGCCATTTCCTGGTAAAAACTTGTGAATAAATATACCGGACGGGCTGACCATTTTCTCAGGGCCATAGGAATGTCACCATTCCAGTGTGCCCTCAGACCTGGTCAGACCTGGTCAGACCTAAAACGCGTGCCTGCACATCTGTGCGCATGCAGGTGATTGCTGTCCAAAGTTTCGGTCGGTGAGTCCTTCAGGAAAGGACCAGAACCGTTTTTTTTTTTTAATTGCTTGCCGGAAATCTTCCATTTCTGCAGGCAGGTTGGCCAGTCGCAAATCTCTGTTTATTGCTTGCCGGAAATCTTCGATTTCTGCAAGCAGGTTGGTCAGTCGCGGATGTCTGTTTGTTGCTTGCCGGAAATCTTCGATTTCGGCAAGTTGGTTGGTCAGTTGCGTATGTCTGTTTATTGCTTGCCGGAAATCTTCGATTTCTGCAAGCAGGTTGGTCAGTCGCGGATGTCTGTTTGTCTGTTTGTTTGTTTGTCTGTCTGTCTGTGTACTCTCTACAGGCCACAATTTTGCAGCAATTGCTTTTAAACTTACACAGCTGATAGACAAGCAAAAGTCCTCGAGGCCTATTGTTATTGGGCGACATAGGTCCAAGGTCAAGGTCAAGGTCATCAAAACTTCTCAAAACGGTTTTTTCTTCATATCTTTGTAACTGTTAGTGGTATCTTCTTCAAACATAGATCATTTTAAACGTTATTCCCAGGCCTTTCTTCTGGTGTGTAGCTCTTTCAAATTTGCCGTAACCATGGTTACGCATTTTGTGGAAAAAGTCATGATATTCTGAAATAAGGGGTCATATTTTTCTAACTTTGTCAGTTTTAAAGCTAGAGAGGTCTAGTTTTTTGCATCAGGTAGCATTTAACAAGTACTGCAAGATTTTATTAAAAGTCTCGCGATATCTCGTACAATATCTCGTCAAACGAGATATTTCGAGATTTCAGTAATCTTGCCCTGGAGGCCACAGTTTTGCAGGAATCTTTTTGAAACTGGCATATCGTAAGTCCTACACTATTATCTCGAAATCAATTTTTCATTTTTTTAATTCGGCCGCTAGGGGGCTCTGGGTGCAAACCTCTCCAACATATCATGTTTTGGCAATATCTCCAAAACTGTGAGCCTCAATTACATAAACTATAGCTTATTTTCATCCTCTGAGTCTTTCTGAATCCTGGTGTAGTCATTTCGACTCAATCTTGAGTCACTTTGTCAGTGTGTCCGTCTGTTTCTCAGTTGTCCTCAAATCCGCTTGCTTGCCGGTTCTTGCGTCTCACATATAGCATTCTACAGGACACAGTTTTGAAAGAATCCTTTTAAAACTATTATATCTTATGTCTTACACTATTATCTCGAAACGGATTTTTCATTTTTCCAGAATTGGCCGCTAGGGGGCGGTGCACTCAAACTTGCACAACATATCATTTTTTGGCCATATCTCCAAAACTATAAACCTAATTTACATAAACTATAGCTTATTTTCTTCCTCTGGGTCTTTCAAAAAACCTGGGGTATTCATTTGGTCTCAATCTTGAGTCACTTTGTCTGTGTGTCCGTCTGTTTCTCAGTTGTCCTCAAATCCGCTTGCTTGCCGGTTCTTGCGTCTCACAAATAGCATTCTACAGGCCACAGTTTTGAAAGAATCCTTTTAAAACTATTACATCTTATGTCTTACACAAATATCTCGAAACGGATTTTTCATTTTCCAGAATTGGCCGCTAGGGGGCGGTGCACTCAAACTTGCACAACATATCATTTTTTGGCCATATCTCCAAAACTATAAACCTCATTTACACAAACTATAGCTTATTATCTTCCTCTGAGGTTTCTTCATAACATGATTAAGTCATCTGTTCACAATCTTGGGTCAGTTTGTCAGTATGTTGTCTGTTTGTCAGTTGTCCTCAATTTCGCCTGCTTCCTGGTTCTTGCGTCTCACATGTAGCATTCTACTGGCCACAGTTTTGCAGGAATCGTTTTGTAAATTACACTTGTCATATATGGTAATGATATCTGGAAGTCCTATGTTTATTATTCAAATAAGTCAAAGGTCAAGGTCAAGGTGATCAAAATATATCAAAATCTTATTTTCTTTAGAACTTTGTTAATATTGGTTCTTTATTCACAAACTATGGATTATTTTCTTTCACTTTGACACTGCTCATTCATCTGACTTACTTTACATCATTTCCGGCAAGCGCGTGACCTCAGGTCATCTAGTTTGTTTGTTTGTTTGTTTGTCTGTGGACTCTCTACAGGCCACACTTTTGCAGCAATTGCTTTTAAACTGACACAGCTGGTCAAGAATCAAAATTCCAGGAAGCCTATTGTTTTTGGTCAATATAGGTCAAAGGTCAAGGTCAAGGTCATCAAAAGTATACAAAACGGTTTTTTGTTCATATCTGTGTTAATATTGGTCGTATCTACTTCAACAGTAGCTCATTTTAATTGTCATTCCAAGGCCTGTCTTCTGGTGTGTAGCTGACTCAATTTACGGTAACCATGGTAACGCATTTTTGGGGAAAAGTGCTGATATTTTTCTAAATTTGTCAGTTTTAAAGATACAGAGGTCTAGTTTTTTGTTTCAGGTAGCATTCACCTAGTACTACAAGATTCTATTAAGAGTCTCGCCATATCTCGTATAATATCTCGTCAAACGAGATATTTCGAGATTTCAGTAATCTTGCCCTGGAGGCCACAGTTTTGCAGGAATCTTTTTGAAACTGGCATATCTTAAGTCCTACACTATTATCTCAAAATCAATTTTTCATTTTTTTAATTCGGCCGCTAGGGGGCGCTGGGTGCAAACCTCTCCAACATATCATGTTTTGGCCATATCTCCAAAATTATAAGCCTCAATTACAAAAACTATAGTCTATTTTTTTTCATCTAAGTCTTCTTCATGAACTCGTTTAGTCATCTGGTCTCAATCTTGTGTCACTTTGTCTGTGTGTCCGTCTGTTTCTTAGTTGTCCTCAAATCCGCTTGCTTGCCGGTTCTTGCGTCTCACATATAGCATTCTACAGGACACAGTTTTGAAAGAATTTTTTTTAAAACTATTACATCTTATGTCTTACACTAATATCTCGAAACCGATTTTTCATTTTCCAGAATTGGCCGCTAGGGGGCGGTGCACTCAAACTTCCACAACATATCATTTTTTGCCCATATCTCCAAAACTATAAACATCATTTACATAAACTATAGCTTATTTTCTTCCTCTGGGTCTTTCCAAAAACCTGATGTATTCATTTGGTCTCAATCTTGAGTCACTTTGTCTGTGTGTCCGTCTGTTTCTCAGTTGTCCTCAAATTCGCTTGCTTGCCGGTTCTTGCGTCTCACATATAGCATTCTACAGGCCACAGTTTTGAAAGAATCCTTTTAAAACTATTATATCTTATGTCTTACACTAATATTTCGAAACCGATTTTTCATTTTCCA
The DNA here is from genome assembly GCA_026874595.1 of Sipunculus nudus. Taxonomy (NCBI): domain Eukaryota; kingdom Metazoa; phylum Annelida; class Sipuncula; order Golfingiida; family Sipunculidae; genus Sipunculus; species Sipunculus nudus. The sequence goes on from CM049313.1 coordinate 29,957,943, forward strand.
GAATTGGCCGCTAGGGGGCGGTGCACTCAAACTTGCACAACATATCTTTTTTTGGCCATATCTCCAAAACTATAAACATCATTTACATAAACTATAGCTTATTTTCTTCCTCTGGGTCTTTCCAAAAACCTGGTGTATTCATTTGGTCTCAATCTTGAGTCACTTTGTCTGTGTGTTCGTCTGTTTCTCAGTTGTCCTCAAATTCGCTTGCTTGCCGGTTCTTGCGTCTCACATATAGCATTCTACAGGCCACAGTTTTAAAAGAATCCTTTTAAAACTATTACATCTTATGTCTTACACTATTATCTCGAAACCAATTTTTCATTTTCCAGAATTGGCCGCTAGGGGGCGGTGCACTCAAACTTGCACAACATATCATTTTTTGGACATATCTCCAAAACTATTAACCTCATTTACATAAATTATAGCTTATTATCTTCCTCTTAGGTTTCTTCATAACATGATTAAGTCATCTGTTCTCAATCTTGGGTCAGTATGTTTGTCTGTTTGTCAGTTTGTCAGTTGTCCTCAATTTCGCCTGCTTCCTGGTTCTTGCGTCTCACATGTAGCATTCTACTGGCCACAGTTTTGCAGGAATCGTTTTGTAAATTACACTTGTCATATATCGTGATGATATCTGGAAGTCCTATGTTTATTATTCAAATAAGTCAAAGGTCAAGGTCAAGGTGATCAAAATATATCAAAATCTTATTTTCTTTAGAACTTTGTTAATATTGGTTCTTTCTTCACAAACTGTGGATTATTTTCTTTCACTTTGACACTGCTCGTTCATCTGACTAACCTTACATCATTTCCGGCAAGCGCGTGACCTCAGGTCATCTAGTTTGTTTGTCTGTTTGTCCCTACTCTCCTGGCCACAATTTTGCAGCAATCGACTTGAAACTTACAGGGATGATTGACAATCAAAAGTCCTGGAACCCTATTATTTTTTGTCAACATCGCATCATGATGAAGGTCAAGGTCATGGAAAGTATGCAATACAGTTTTTGCTCTATAACTTTGTAACAAATGGTCGTAGCCACTTAAACCATAACTTGTTTTATTCATCATTCCATGGTCTTTTATATGATGGATACCTGACTCAAATCTGCCGTTACCATGGTTACGCATTTTTGGGTTAAAACTTGATGATTTGAAAATAGTCATGATACATTTTCTATCTTTGTCAATTTTTAAGCTACAGACGTCTGGTTTTGGTCATTATGTAGCTTATAGACAGCTTGACATGATAAAACTGAAAATCTCGCCAAATCTCGCATCATTTCTCGTCAAACGAGAGTCTTCAAGATTTCATTAAATATGACCTACAGGTTGCATTTTTTTAACAATGGCTTTGAGATTGATATATTTTGTGTTATTTATAAATATCTCGAAATCAATTTTTCATTTTTTGGAAATAGCCACCAGGGGGCGTGGTACCTGAAACACTGTAACATATCATTTTTCTGCAATATCTAAAATAATTTTAAACATGGCACAATTTTTATTGTCGTATCTTAAACTAGGAACATTGGCTTATTCCTCCGCACATGTAGCTTTTTGCTGCCGTTACCATGGTTTCCAACTTTTTGGGTTAAACTTGACGATCTGAAAATATGCAGTTTTTGGCTTCTATCTCGGTTAATATTTATGTTTCAGTTTTTTCAGTTTTTTCTAGTTTTTTTGCATAAGGCTGCTTCCCCTTGGTTCTAAGTAATTCAATTGCAAGTCTCGTCAAATTTCGCTCGGTTTTTCGTCAAAAGAGAAAAACGAGATTTCAAGGAAATGCTTATAACTCGGCGACTTTTACAGCTACACAGGTCTAGTTTTCGGCATTTCAAAACATATGACCAGCTTGACACGCCAGAAAAGAAATCAGGCCAAATCTCCCACCATATCTCGTCAAGCGAGAAAAAACGAGATATCATGGAAATGCTTATAACTAGGCGACTTTCACAGCTACTCAGGTCTAGTTTTCGGCATTTGGTAACATTTGGCCAACTTGACATAGTAAAACTGCGAGACTGGCCAAATCTCACACTATATCTGGTCAAATGTGGAAAAACGAGATTTCACAGAAATGCATATAAGTCGGCGACTTTTACGGCTAGACAGGTCTAGTTTTTGGCGTTTAATAACATTCGAACGGCTTGACATGACAAACCTGCAAGACTGGCCAAATCTCGCACCATATCTCGTCAAACGATAAAAACCGAGATTTCACAGAAATGCTAATAACTCAGCGACTTTTACAGCTAGACAGGTCTAGTTTTCGGCATTTCATAACATTTGGCCAGCTTGACATGACAAATCTAAAAACTTCTCACTGCTTCTTGTCAAACGAGATTAACGGGATTTCATGGAAATGTTTGAGCTTGGTCCCTTTTACACTAGAAAGGTATGCAGCTATTCAAGGTCAGCATGCATACATAAGCGTATTATTCGTTTCTGCTGCCCCAACAACGTTGCCCATTCATATGACTGTTTCTACATGCACTCTCTGTCTATCTGTCTGTATTATTTCCATTTCCGGAAAGCGCGGGACCTCTGGTCATCTTGTTTGTTTGTTTGTGTGTTTGTCCCCACTCTACAGGTCGCATTTTTGTACGGATTGTTTTATAACTTACAGATCTGATAGGAACTGAATCTACTAGAAGCCTTTTGTTATTAGTCTAAATAAGTTTTAGGTCAAGGTCAAGGTCATCAAAAGTATACTAAACGGTTTTTTCTTCATATCTTTGTAATTATTTGTTGTATCTACTTAAACGATAGCTCATTTTAATCGTCATCCAATGGTCTTTCTTCTGGTGGGTAACAGACTCAAATTTGCCGTTTCCATGGCAACGCATTTTATTGGGAAAATGAGGATATTTGAAAATCAATGGACTAATTTGTCAGTTTTAATGCTAGCGAGGTCTAGTTTTTTGCATTAGGTAGCATTCGGTTAGTACTACATGATTTTATGACAAGTCTCGCAATATCTTGTATAATATCTCGTCGAACGAGAAATTATGGGATTTTACTATTTTGCCCTGGAGGCCACAGTTTTGCAGGAATCATTTTAAAACTGACATATTGCAAGTCCTAAACTATTATCTCGAACTTGTTTTTTCAATTTTAGGATAAGGCCGATAGGGGGCGCTGGGTGCAAACCTTACCAACTTATCATATTTCGGCCATATCTCCAAAATTATAAGCTTCAATTATATAAACTATAGCTTATTTTCTTCCTTTGAGTCTTCTCCATAACTTGGTGTAGTCTTCTGGTCACTATCTTGTGTCACTTTGTCAGTGTGTCTGTCTGTTTGTCAGTTGTCCTCAAATTCGCCTGCTTGTACTTGTGTCTCACATATAGTATTCTACAAGCCACAGTTTGGAAGGAATCTTTTTGGATCTGATCTTACTCATGTCTTCCACTAATTTATCGAAACCTTTTTTTCCTTTATCGGGATATGATCGCTAGGGGGCGCTGAAACCGACCCTCCCCAACATATCATGTTTTAGCCATATCTAAAAAAATTATAAACCTCAGTTTTACTTTCTGTGAGTATTCTCCATAACCTGTTTAAGTCATTTGGTCTCCATCTTGTGTCCTTTTGTCAGTATGTCTGTCTGTTTGTCATTTTTCCTCAAATTCGCCTGCTTCTTGGTTCTTGCGTCTCACATACAGCATTTTACAGGTCACAGTTTTGAAAGAATCTTTTTGAAACTATTACATCTGATGCCCCTCTCTGATATCTAAAAACTGTTTTTTTTTAAATGTATAAACTTGATAAAAGTTTTAACTGGTTTTTCATTTTCGGGATATTGCCGGTAGGGGGCACTGCACTCGACCCTCCCCAACATAACATTTTTGGCAATATCTCCATAACTTTAATTCTTAATTACAGAAACTATGCCTTATTTCCTTCCGGTGATTCTTTTCCATAACCTGTTTAAGTCATCTGCTCTCATTCTTGTGTCACGTTGTCAATATGTCTGTCTGTTTGTAAGTTGTCCTCCAATTTGCCTGCTTGCTGGTTCTTGCATCTCACATATAGCATTCTACAGGCCAAAGTTTTGAAAGAATTCTTTTCAAAATGGTATCTTATGTCTTAAACATATCTCGAAACAGATTTTTCATTTACCGGATATGGCCGCTAAGGGGCGCTGCACTCGATTCTCCCCAACATGTCATTATTTTGCCATATCTCCAAAACTATTACCCTCAATTACATAAACTGTGGCTGATTTTCTTTCTCTGAGTGTTCTCGATAACTACGTTAAGTCATCTGGTCTCATTCTTGTCTCTTTTTCAGCATGTCTGTCTGTTTGTGAGTTGTCCTAAAATTCGCCTGCTTGCTGGTTCTTTCGTCTTACCTACAACATTTTACAGGCAACAGTTTTGGAGTTATCCTTTTGAAACTCGCACATGTTATGACTTAAAATAATTTCTCGAAAGTGACTTTCATTTTCAGGATTACGCCGTTAGGGGGGCTGCACTCAAACCACTACAACATATCCTTTATGACCACTAGGGGGGCGGTGCACTGGAACCACCACTACAAATCATTATTGACCATATCTCTAAAACTGTAAACCACAGCTGCATAATGTATAGCTTATTTTCTTCCCCTGGGTCCTCTCCATTAATTAGTTTAGTTATCTTGTCTAATACGTGTGTCACTTGGTCAGTATGTCTGTTTGTTTGTGAGTTGTCCTCGATTTCGCCTGCTTGCTGGATCTTGCGTCTCACAGTTAGCAATCTTCAGGCCACAGTTTTGAGAGGAATCCTTTTGAAACTAGCGTATGTTTTGTGTTACACTTAAATCTCGAAAGTTATTTTATCATTTTCAGGATATGGCCGCGAGGGGGGTATCTCCAACATATTTTTTTTTTTTTTGCTAATATCTCTAAAACTATAAACCTCAGTTGCATAATCTATAGCTTATTTTCGGCCTCTAGGTCCTCTGCATTAATCTGGTCAAGTCATCTGGTCTCAGCCTTGTGTCACTTTGTCAGTATGTCTGTTTATTTGTTAGTTGTCTTAATTTTCGCCTGCTTGCTGGTTCTAGTGTCTTGTTTATAAAAATGCAGAAAAATAGTTTTGCAGGAGTCCTTTTGAAACTGTTACGTTATATCTAACAATAGTTTCTCGAAACTGATTTTTTCATTTTCGGGATATGACCACTACATGGTGACCACTACAAAATTGAATTTTGGCAATACTGCCAAAACTTTAATCTGACATACATAAACTATTGCTCATTTTCATTCTCTACACGTTCTCAATAATCGTATCTTGTGATTTCTTGTCAGATGTATCACTCAGTCAGTATATATTTCTGTTCGTCCATTGTACAATTCGCCTCAATGCTCGATTTTTTTTTAAGATATGGAATTCTACCGGAAAGAATTTTATAGCAATTAATCTGAATATTATCCAATTAAGATCAGTCTTTCTGTTTAAATAGGTCATATTTTAATGTCAAGGTCATCTAATAACACGTTTTTTCCCTCAAATTTTAGTCATTTTTCATCAGCCGCATAAACTCTAGGTCATTTTACACGTCATTTTGTTTTTTTTAAATTGGTTTTAAAGTTATGAAGTGGACAGAACACGAAAAGTAAGTCACAATCGGTGAAATGAAAGATTTTAACCAATCTCAGAATTTGATATTCCTCGTGATTTGGTCGTATCAGGATTCATAGTCATTTCAGTCCACTTTTTCTCCCCCTTAACATGGATTAGTTACCTGTTGTCCGGGTAGTGCAATTCTGTCGCTATTTCTTTATCATCTCTTTTCTCAAGCATACAAGATAATCAACACATTCATTCAAGACTTGCACAGCTTAATGAATAACAACAATGAATTCAGAGTAAATATCATAATTTATTGTATAGAATAGCACAGTGATGGCACGTTACATATATGATCTATTTTGAATTGGTGTAAGGCACGTCATTTATTTTAAAAAGATTATTATTATGACATATATGTATTCTGATATGGTATACCTTGCTTATTTTGAGTAAACGTTATATTTTGTCATCTTCTTTCTTAAGCTACATATGTAATAATATGATGTGAAATATTTGATAAAGAATGAGGAGGATAATCACGGTTAAACTGAAAAATCAGTCATTTTATCAAAATTAAAATGACAAATATTCAAGTAATATTCCATTTGTTTCATATATCTCACTGTTACAAAATGGTTATATATTGTGATGTATTATACATCATATTGTATAGTATAATGTTTCACATACCGATAACAAAAATGTTCTTATGTATTGATTCCGATTTTTGCAGAAGTTGTTCATCATGTGTTGTAAAATTTTAACGGTCTCAATAAAAAGTAACATTGTTGTAAATACTAAACTGTCTCAAGAAAGGCTTACTAATTAACTATACCAGCCATAATGTTTCTCTATTCAAAGAATGTATAGTGTACATGCATTTGACATTAACAACTACATGATTATGGCACCGTCTACCAAAACATAAAACCAAAAGCATCCATTTGGTTTCTTCTTCTTGATTAAGAAAACATATGGTCATTTCTTTAGCTTACGCATTACCAGTTTCAGTTTTTATTAGGGCATGTCAAACTTCCATGACACCTACTGTTATATTTCAGTCCAGCCTTGAAACATTTACATTTGTTTGACTTGCACTGCTTGCCACTCATTCCACAGTTACACTTGGTATACCCTTGTCCACCACACTCGGACTCTTCTTCTACTCAACTCTAGCAACATTCATGGTTTGGCTCTAATCACAGCATGTGCAAAATCAACTCAAATGCTCATTTAGTACTCAATTCTGAGTCTAACACAAGTGACAATTTGCCTCTATCAAAGCAGGTACATAGCCGACCCAAAGGAAGCACATACACTGTAATTCTGGTAGACAAGGTATACAAAAACCACCCTTTGTAACTCATCCAAGTATATCTTGATTAGGTATTTGATATTAGCATCTGTTTAAATTTGATTGTCCTCATCACTGTCTATCAAATATTTCACATCAAATTATTACACACATACCTTAAAAAAGAAGACAGAAATATAAACTTTTCTTAAAAGATGCAAGTTATGAAATATTTGAGAACAGTATACACTTTATTCTTCTCTCTTTAAGCTATGCGTGTAATATCGTGATCTATTTTAAATAAATGACTTGTCTTACACCAATTCAAAATTTCAGTCAATCTGTCAAATAACTGGACTGATTTTTTAGTCAATTTGTTAACTGCCTGAAAATTTAAGTCATTTTGTAAAATGCCCGAGTGAATCAGGTAATTTATAAATTGACTGAAAATTTCAGGCAATTTACAAATTGACTGATTTTACACCAATTGACTGTGACATTTATACATGCATATATATATATATATATATATATATATATATATATATATATATACACATATATATATTAACATATTCAGTTCTTCTTGTAACACTGCAACATGTTATGAACAATAAAGGTTTTATAACTGATACCGCTCTAGTTTAGGTTCTTATGTAGCAACGTTTTGGTAGAGGTAAGCACTTCCACTCCTTCATGAAAACTTATTTGGCCTTGGCTAGGTAGTTCTCCTGCGAGCACTCTTGCAAAATTTAACAGCCTGATATGTTCCTATCTGATTGGCTTTTGCATATATCACAGTTGCAAACGATTTCAAGGCATTCTTTTAAACATACTGGTTCTTCCCGGAGAGATCGACCGTGCTTATCATACAGCCTGTCACCTCCTGACCCAAAGTGACGTACCTAGCCGTGCCCCGAATGATTGTTATAAACTTGCATGTATACATGAGATAATAATTTATGATATGCAGTTGATCGATCAGTATATAGTTTTTCCGACTTTTCTTTATTTTTGTTTTAGAGATTAACTAATGGAACACATTCAAGACCGTCCGTCAGTTTTTATGCAGCATAAATGTGTAATATATTCAATTTATTAACTAACATGAAATCTGCTTCTCTTTTACGATATCCGTTTCTAAAAAACATGATATATCATTGGACAGAAAATAAATTCATCATTGCATGACACTTTTAGTTAACTGTTCCAAAATTTATTATTGTAAATTGCAAATGTATCAATAGACAATATATTCAAATATAAGCTAATATATATATATATATATATATATATATATATATATACATACATCTAATTGATAACAAAAATGTCATTAAAAATCATAACTATAATTGTGACTGTAAAAAAAGGGGAGAACGAATAAAATGTAAGATAATTCATTTATACCTGAAAGAACAAAATCTGATGTCATGATCAGAGAAGTATGTATCATGAATTTCTGCAGTAACTTCTCGTGTACCTACATTGTTGTGACAGATATGGTCAATCAGGGTACCCCTATCTGTTGTAGGTTTTCTTACAAATTGTTCAAATCCACATTGCATCATCATTCCGGGTAACTTACTTTCTTGCTTGTCATTCAGGTTATCATTGAAGTCTCCTAGTACAAACACAGGCAAATTCAATGGCAAAGATGTAATAAGAGAACGAAATCTTGTGCAAAAGTGCTCAAGTGGGTGTAACGGTTTCCTGTATACAACAATCACAATGATATCCGATTCGTGTACTTTAAATTTCACAATTTTACATTCCAGTGTTTCACAGTCGACAGTCAAATCCTCTGGCTGTAATTTTTTCTTTACACAAATCATGACATCGTGCAATCCACTATGGTTCAGCTCAGGTGGAACATTTTGTCTAAATAGCTGATACTGGTTCTTTTCTGAAAAAAACATCAATGCTGTGTTCATCCGTCAAATAGGTTTCGGTGAAACAGATCACATCTGTGCCATCGAAAATTCGAGCTTGTTTTGCACTCAATATATCAGGTATTTTTTAAAGAAAATACCGTATGATCAAATGGCCGATTACTGTCAAATTAGGTGTACGGTGTTCAAGCAGTGACAATTTTTCAGATGGTATTGTGTTCGGTCGCATTTCCTGCATCTGATCTTCAATTTTGCGGTCAGTCTTTATTCCAGTAGCATCAAAGTCTACTATATGTAAACCTTCCAATGTCTTGACCCGACTTAATGCAACATAAGCTTGTCCTTTTCCAAACCGCTTTGCCTTTTTCATGCTCACAACAATTTTGTCTATTGTTAGACCTTGGCATTTGTTGATGGTAATTGCCCATGCTAATGTTAATGGGAATTGCCTTCTAGCAATCTGAGCTTTTTTATTCCCTTTTTCATACCTTCCTTCATGTCTCTTTATAGGCACTGCATTCGGGTGTGTTTGTTTCCACTGACTAGCACATATTGCATTCCTTCCTACAGTGTTCTCATCAAAATTCACCAAAATTGTTTGCACTTTTCCGTAGCCATCTGGTACTATCTTTTGTACTGTTCCTATAACACCATTGACAAGGCCATCAGCAGTATCTATGTTGTATGTCAGCTTTACTCTGGCACCAACTGTCAGTACAAGAAGCGTGTGTAATCCAGCCGTTTCAGATCTCTTTCTGACGTCTTAATTTTGTCTAAATTCAGCTGCCCAGTGCTGTCAGTCTTATCTTCTGACGCCCGAATGTTTATCCAATTGTCTTCATTCGGCTCCAGTTCCTTCAGTTTCTTCCGATTTCTTTCATCAACGTCAGAATTGTGTGCGAAAACGTGTAAAGCATCATGGGGATAGTTCGGATCGTTTTCCTTTATTTCCCGTGATTCTAATAATGAGATATCAGCTTCGGTATGTTGTCCAGTTCTGATACGACAAAGGATTTCAGCAAAAGCACAGTCGTCTTTCTCACGCATCACCTCATCCAATACATGTAGATGGAAATTATCTTTCCATAGATTACCTTGCAGTCTTTCGACAGGATCTTTCACCGGCTGATAGATATGGGATTGTAATACTGGAGGAAGTTGATACATATCTCCAACTGCCAGAATGGAAACATTCCAAACAAAACTGAATCGTCTGAAATACCTTTGATTTTCTACAGACGCTCGTGAATGTCCAGCAGCATATCGGATCCAACCATCGATATCTCGTCAATGATCAACACCTGCAGATTCTCCAGTTTTGATCTCAATGTGTTCAATTTGACAAAAGAAATGTGATCACCGCCATATTTTTAAGTTTGAAGCGATAAAGCGGAATGTACGGTCATGCCCCCTACATTAAAAGCAGCGACTCCAGTGGGTGCAGTCAGAAGAACGATAACGTCAGAAGGACTTGCTTTGTCTGACAATCGAAATAGTTTTCTGACATCAGAATGTATGAGCTTGATAACATGTGATTTCCCAACTCCGCCTGGTCCACTCATGAATACGTGATAAGGTTTCACAACTTTCCTTTCTTTCAATGCTAGAATAGCTTCCTTGCACCATTTTCTATTAAAGCATACAATCTCTGTTTGCTTTTCATTTAAACTGCGCATCATCTTCCTATATTCATCATCAGTTAAAATCGGTTTTCGGCTTCTGTTACAAAGCCTGCCATAATTTCTGAAGCAATACCAGACTTTGGAATTTCGATCAGTTCCGCATTGGCTTCAAGATCTTGCTGATCATTTTCTCTTTCTACCTCTACACCTTCATCTTGCAAATTGTTATGTTCTGTACCAGGTGCAATATTTGCCCATGCATGTTCAGGAGGACCAAACTTTGCATTGTTTTGGATTGCTTCTTCAACGAGTTCTAGGTTTTCTGTGTATTTATTTTCATTTACAGCTATCAAGTCTTGTGCATGAAAATAATGTGACGCATGATCTGGATAGCCGCTCAACAGATCAACATCTTCGTCTCTCCATGGGAAATACAGCATCAGCTTTGATCGATAGAAGTCACTTGGGTTCTTCTCAATACTAAACTTGTGAAATCATTTACTGCTGGACGTCTTCTTTTGTACATAATGCCGCCGTTGTTTTTCAATTTGATCTGTTTTGGAATTTGTGCTTCACCATCCTCTCGCCCGTTCTCAATATCCAATACAACTGACACGCTGTCATTTTTGTTTTCATTCGTGTTCGCATGTCTAACTTTATAGATGGATGCAAAGTCTGCTAGACATAGATTTTCGATGCAGTCTGGTCTAAAAGAGTATCGTTCAATGATATTAATCTGAAAAATGTCTTCATCTCCGTCTTCTTAATCATCTAGTTCCCTCTTTGGTTTAAGAACGGCTGCTCGTACATCTTTGGCATCTGTTTTGACAAACAAGACCTCTTTGCTGAATTTTTTCATGGGTATGGATAATATACGGTAAACGGCTTCTTGAGCACTAACTTCACGGTGATTCAGGAATACTGAGCCTACACGTCGAAGCATGCACTTGATATCTTGATCCTTGTCTTCTTTGCATACTTGTTTCAGCAGTTCTCCAATGCCTTTTTCATTTTTCGTCATATAGGCAGCAATGTACATAACACATGTGTACGCATCTAATATGTACTGTAGATCAGTGTTTGCCTGTCAAGCTTTGAGTATCACTGGATTGTAAGGATTGATGCAACATTCAGCAGGTGATCTCTTTAATACCATCGTTTTTCCTCTTTGTGACACCAATAACTGTTGAAGGTATTTCTGTAGAGAGATGTTGGCTTTGTCTAGAATTTGGTCCAGTTTGGTGTCTTTCAGTGTATCATGGTCAGACATTACATCTTTCACTTTTTGGAGTACACGGGATGCACGATCTTTTTTCAGTTTGGCCATTTCATCATCTGGTTCTTTTGCAAGCACTGTTACAGGACTAGGTGGTCTAGGAAAGCTAAATCTACAAGGTCCTTTTTTCTTGCAATAACTCGAATGACTGTGAGTCTGCAATATTTTCACAAGCCTATTGAGTTTCATCTTCATCACCAGGTATAGCACAAGAAACGTATTTGTCAACAAATGATATAACTACCTCATCTGGATCAATTTTCGGAGCATCTTTTACCCATAAAAGTGTATGTGCGTGGGGAGAACGACGGGCCTGAAATTCGATTCGAATTACGTAGTCAACAATCTCTCCTAATGGCTGCGCTTTTGATTTGAGAACATCTCTGAACAATAGTTCTAATCTGTACTGAAACTGCCGTGCAGCTGTAACTGGATTTCGTCTCAACCACTGTGACCCCACAACGAAAGATAAATGTTTCACTTCATCATCGGTCAGTATTGTCCCATACTGTCTTGCTATCGTTTGAATTACGTTAGGCCATTGCATGTCAGCAGCAGAAATCGTAAAAAACCAAAGTTGGTTTTCTAAGCTGTCGCACCATGCCTAGGACATCATAAAACACAGTCTGGAAATAAGCAGGGGTCCCCCTTATGTTTTTCAATTTTCTATAGGCCTGATCTGATTTGATCAAGTGTTTCATTTGCTCTACATTTTTTACAACCCCTGCAGTAAGACGTTGCCCCTGAAACCGTTTGCCGCTACCGTTCGGAAAATGAAGTGATTAATATCACTTGTGACTTGGTTACATTCCGTGGCGTACTGTGCACTGAAAATGTACTCAAAATCTTGAAAACCTACCATCAACATCAAGCTATCTTTGGTTGAAGTATTTCCGGAGATTTATCTGGACAGGCCGTTCAGCTGTCAAAGCATTTGTTCCAGTAGGATACTTGTCAGGATTTGATAACTCTTCAAAGTTAGAATCACTCAAAAGTGGCATTGGCTTTTCTCCTTCAGCTGGTGCTACACTGATTATTTTGTTAAGTAATGTAGGGTCTTCATTCACCATACTAGTTTCATAGGGTAGGCCACGCACTTTACTTGCTTCTTCAAATGCATATTCATCTTGTTCCTTCAAGTCTTCATCGTCTTCGGAACATGAAAAGTTTGAATCGTTCATGCCGGTTTGAATGAACTGGGTATTTTCAGGAACAACGTGGCAAACATCCTGAGCAACCATTCTTTCATCTGTTTCGGCTTTCGGCTGAAATATCACATAATGCGACTGTCCTAAAAGGCCGACGTCAAATTCATTCATTTCATTTCTTTCAACTCTCGGAATTACCGTGTGAACCATCATAGCACTTGTTGAGTGAACATGAACTTTCACACAATACATATCTGCCAAATCCTGCAGCACTAAATGATCACCCCAACTGTGATTTCTCAATTCATCTATGTATCTTATCCACTGGATTTCTCTCTGTGTATCTCTATCTGGTATCTGATTAACGATCAGATCTTCAGCATTTATTTGATCCGTGTCAGCATTTGCCACGTCCTGACTTTCAACTCTCGCAGCTATGAAATCAATGTAACGTTCCCCGTTTTTCTCAATATAATCAGCTACTTTTTCGCGCAACTGAATTGCGTTTGTGTCTGTTATCTCTCAAGATGATACCAAAAGGCATAGAACATACAATTTCCATCTCGTGGAACCTCAAGAATATTCATTCCACTCTGTCTAGCCATGATACCGAGCTTCTCATTCTCATTTTGCAGTTGCTAACATCGGCCACATGAATATCTTTTAAAGGACGTTGCATTTGTTCAATCACGTCTTTGTCTCTGTCTTTCTTCTGCAATTTCATCCTGATTTTCCATGATTCCCAAAGGTAAACAGTCATTTTCACCTGTCCGTGAAACAGCTTCCCAAAGTGCAAGATCATCCTTTCTTGAATCATCTACCCAATTTTCATTTATTTTAATATTTGCATAATGGGGATTCCCTTTTTGTAACCATCTGAGAGCATTCATCACTACATCAGGTCTAATAGAATCATACATATAGTGCGAACTGTGTTTCAAACTTCGCTTCAACTTCATTCCAACAACTTGCGACTCGGAGGGTAGTCTTGGCAGAACGTCACATACCGCATCCAGTTTAGATAGGACGTTTACTGCTGGTCCGTGAATTTCATGTTGTTTGCCTCGTGGTAAGCCGACCATTTTCATGAAAGCTATTCTCTGACAAATCAGTCTCGATTCAAGAGCATTTAGATCTCTTAGTTCATTTGGTGGATCAACCAAAGACAAATTATTAGCTTTTGACTGTGCGGGCAATTTTCCTCTTTTCAGTGTCAAGTGACATATTCAGCAGATCTATTCTTCGTTGTTGTAAGAAATTTGACGAAATGCTAATACATCTGCCAACATAGATTCTGAAATTTTATCATACTTTTCTTCTTTCAAATGCAAGACCGAGGTTCTAAACATCAAGCGGTGACAACAACAGCACACGTAATTTGCGGATTCCCGTACTTTTTCTAAGAAATCCGATATAACAGATTTATTTTCAGGAACCGTCTTACGACATTCTCTTCATTGCTTTCTGATGAAAAATGCTGCTTTGGTCAGTCTTTTTTCAGTTTCTTGTTTTGTTTCTGTCGCTCGGGAATCATTTTGACGTTTTGACTTTAAATCAAGTCTGTTTTGTTTCTCTTTAGCAGTTTCATGTACACGTTGCAAAATGTGTCTTTCATGATCTTTGGTCAGTCTCCGTTGCTTTTCCTCAGCAGTTTCATGTGCACGTTGCATTTAGTGTCTTTCTTCATCTTTGATAAGTCTCTGTTTTTTTCCTGAGGCGTTTCAGAATCACGTAATTCAGTCTGTCGTTCCTTTTGGGACGGAAGTCTTTGTCGCTTTTCATCAGAAGTTTCACAATCACGTAATTCAGTCTGTCGTCTCATTTGGGAGAGAAGCCTGTGTCGCTTTTCCTCAGAAGTTTCACAGTCACGTAAATTAGTCTGCCGTTTTATTTCGGAGAAAAGTCTTTCACGCTTTTCATCACATGTTTCACAATCACGTAACTCAGTCTGTCGTTTCATTTGGGACAGAAGTCTTTCTCGCTTTTCCTCGGATGTTTCGCAATCACGTGACTCTGTCTGTCGTTTCTTTATGTAGTCAAGTCTTTCTCGCTTTTGCTCAGAGGTTTCATTATCACGTAATGCAATATGTCGTTTCCTTTGAGAGCGCAATCGTTCTTGCTTTTCCGTCACACTTTCAGTTTTCCTAGATTCTTGATGCTGTTTACGGTCATATTCACGTCTTTCTTCTTTCTTACTTTCAGTTTCATTTGCTCTTTCTTTCCTTTTCCTCAACTTTTTTACTTTGTTTCTTTGTTCGCAACTCTTCCTTTTTGTTATCGGCATTATTGCAAGTACGATCAGATACAATTAAAAATAACCCTTTTATTCCGTTACTCTAGCACTCAGTATACATGCACTGAACACAGGACGATTTCAACAATAAGAGATAACCACACATAAAGAGCACACATGAAAGAACCAACAACTTTGACGAATATGTTACAATATATTCAGACCTAAACGTATCGTATTGATATATTTATAATATTTTTATATGCACTTTTCTTTGTTTTTAAATTTTACTTCAGTCACGGGGAATGCAACTAAAAAAATAATGATCTTAATTAGTTTTTTATGTGACTGCAGCTTAAACGCGATTCTCAGTCACTTATAACAAAGTTCTGTATCGTTTTAAATATTCTTTCTGTTGCGACTGCAGCTTAAGGCGTCCTTCAGTCACTTATAACAAGGTTCTCCCTCTTTTAATATTCTTTCTGTTGTGACTGCAGCTTAAGGCGACCTTCAGTCACTTATAACAAGATTCTGTATTTTTGAATACTTTTTCGGTTGAGACTGCAGTGTAAACGCGATTCTCAGTCACTTATAACAAGGTTCTGTATCGTTTAATATTCTTTCCGTTGCGACTGCAGCTTAAGGCACTCTCAGTCACTTATATCAAGGTTCTCGATCTTTTAATATTCTTTCTGTTGTGACTGCAGCTTAAGGCGACCTTTAGTCATAACAAGATTCTGTATCTTTTAATACTCTTTCTGTTGTGACTGCAGCTTAAAGCGTCATTCAGTTACTTACAACAAGGTTCTCTTAATATTTTTCTGTTGTGACTGTAGCTTAAGGCACTCTTAGTCACTTATAACAAGGTAATCTGTTAATATTCTTTCTGTTGTGACTGCAGCTTAAGGCGACCTTCAGTCACTTATTTCAAGGTCCTCGATCTTTTAATATTCTTTATGTTGCGACTGCAGCTTAAGGCACTATCAGTCACTTATATCAAAGTTCTCGATCTTTTAATTTTCTTTCTGTTGTGACTGAAGCTTAAGGCACTCTCAGTCACTTATAACAAGCTTCTCGGTCTGTTATTCTTTCTGTTGTGACTGCAGCTTAAGGCACTCTCAGTCACTTACAACAAGCTTCTCTATCTTTAATATTCTTTCTCTTTGCTTACCTCTGGTTTTCTGCAATTGTATTTATCTTCAGTGCTTATTGTTTTTTTCTTGAGTACTTTTTGTTTGGCTTTTTGTTCTTTTTGTTCGTTTTGTTCTTTTTGTTCGTATTGTTCGTATAATTCTTATTGTTTTTTTCTGCTTTGCCGATTCTACTGCAACTCTTCTGCCTAGAAGTCAAACTTTAAATTATATAATTGGAAAAATCTTCCCAGCGCCAACACGAACCTGAAAAAAGAGCAAGTATTATTAGGTTTTTGCAAATTATTGACTGTCAAAACTAAACTATCGACTTAATTAAAATCTAATATCTTCCTCTATCTTTGTATCTGATTGCTATGCTGAATTCACTGCAACGATGCGCCTACAAAAGAAAATTGCTATTCATTTGTATGTTGAAATCTAAAAAACCTGAACTCTCCCCATCCCGACACGATCTGAAATAAAGAAATTATTATTAGATTACGAAAAACTTATAAACTTTTCGAAATGGAAAACTTTAAGTAATTAATTAATCCTTACAGATATTTCATATTCTCAGATAGTATACACGGGTACTTGCAATAAAACGTAGACTTTATTGCGCAACTCTCGACATTCAGTACACAAGCAAGACTAAATTTCACCTGTAAGAAATAACCACACAATAAACAAGTAAGATCTGTATTATCAGTTTATGGAATGCAAAACGCTGTTATTTATTCATATATGTTTATAAGTATAACGTTCTTCTTGATTTCTTTACACAGCCAGACGGAGCCAAGCCAAAAAAATCCTTATATATGGCTTACTTACAATGGTGAACCTCTGTGATGAGACATCATTTTAAGCGACAAACCGCGAGTTTTACAGACTTTCTCGCAATTTTAAGCGACAAACCGCGAGTTTTACAGACTTTCTCGCAATTTTAATGACAATCTTGGGCGTTCTTGTGGCTTTCTGAATCGTGTTTTCTTTCTTTCTGTATCGTAATATATGACTTTATATATCATTTTTGGTGACTTAAATTTCTTCCTATATCGTTTTGACTTTATTGTATTGATAAATATGCCTTTCTTGGTGGGATAAATATGGCTTTCTTGCTTTGATAATGGCTTTCTGTAGATTTGATATAATGCCTTTCAGTGCACTTGATACAATCCCTTTCAGTGCACTTGATATAATGGCTTTCTGTGCGTTTGATACTGGTTTTCTGTGGATTTATTACCGACTTTCTGTGGAATTATCACTAATTTTCTGTGGGATAATATAGTGACTATATCGTGACAATATTGTGACTATAAATTTTAATCCTTGGTGCGTACTGTCTGCTTAGCTGAATTCACTGCACCAATGCACCTACAAAACACAACTGCTATTCATTTGTACGTTGAAATATGAAACCTTACAGATATTTCCTATTTTCAGATAGTATACACGGCACTTGCAATAAAACGTAGACTTTGTTTTATAACTCTGACACACTGTACACAAGCCGGATCAGATTTCTCTTTTAAGAAATAACCACACAAGAAAGAAGGACGATCTGTCAGATTAGTTTATTGATAGCAAAATGCAGTAATTTATTTATGTATGTTCACAAGTATAACCACCTTAATTTCCTAACAGAGCCAGAAGGAGCCAACCCAAAAAATCTATATATATGGCTTACCTATAATGGTAAACCTGTGAGATTAGACATCACTATAAGCGACAAACCGCGAGTTTTACAGACTTTCTGGCAATTTTAATGACAATCTGGGGCGTTATTATGGCTTTCTGAATCGTTGCGACTTTCTTCCTGTATCGTAATATACGACTTTATCAATCGTTTGTTGTGACTTTCTTTCTGTATCGTTATAACGGCTTTCTTGTATTGATAAATATGTCTTTCTTGCTTGGATAAATATGGAATTCTTACTTTGACAGTGGCTTTCTGTAGATTTGATATAATGGCTGTGAATTTGATTAAATGGCTTTCTGTGGATTTATTATCTACTTTCTGTGGAATTGTTACTGATTTTATGTTGAATTATTACTGACTTCTGTGAGATAATATAGTGACTATATCCTGACTATATTGTGACTATATAATCCTCGGTTCGTACTGTCTGCTTTGCTGATTTCGCTGCGTCTGAAAAAAATGAACTGTGGAGAAAGAAAACTGGATCTCTGCCCAATGCTAACAACAACCTGAAAAACAAAGAACATCGTTATCAGATTACTGGAAATTATAAATGTACAAAGTATGAAATTTATGAGGAATAAAATATATATTAGTACTATAATTTCTTGATTCAATCTAAAGATCAACCAAATAGTATGTTATCTGATGCATTTTGCTGACCAAAATTTAAAAAAAACCCCATTAAAGTAGCAGTAGGATAAATGCCGAATAAGACATTAAAGTTTCTGATTTGTGTATTTAATTAACGTATTCCAATGCAACTCATATGGTACATCCCTTAAAATATATGGAAAGCATTGTAGAACTGCATCTGTAAACTTTTAGAACATCAAAAACTAAGTAATTATATTGATAATACCCAACCCACATACAGGTTGGAAGTATATTGTTTTAATATGCCCATTCATTTACTGTTATTTATTGCAATGAGAAAGTACCATCACCCATCTTGAAACCTGACAATTATCTAATTATCATACATCTTACCTGATCAAAGTGTCCTTATTAAATGTCTTTTGGGAAATCAACTTACATTTGTTGTGTAACAATATGACCTTGGAACCAAGATCTGCCCCATAGAAATAAAAACTTACCTTTCACTCTTCTTTCAGATATACCCCTCAGGAGAGATAAATTAAACTTATAAATAAACAATTATAAATACTTACACATTCAAGATACGTCCAAACAGACAATGCAAGAATTACTGACCACCAACATATATATAATCGCAGCCATTTTCATATTAAACGATACACTAGTTCAACATGTACTTATTTCTTTTATCAATAGGTCTATCACAATTAATTTGTCTAAAGATAACTTTAAATCTACCTTAAATTTCTTTGCTATACTTCATCAGCCCATCCTTTTTTTCAAGTTCTAAACAATTCCTTGTACAAAAGCAAGCATACACAGTTTAAACTTGACCAAAATGCCTTTCCTACTCACCATCAGAGGAAATTAATTACCTGGATATAATTCATTTTAATAAACCCCTTTTACCAGACACAAATGAAAAGTTTACGTCTCTGAAACTGGCTCGCAAATAAAATCGTTTAGCTCCGTCCATTACATAATAAGTCCCGCGATTACTCTTAAATGAATATTTATTATATTTTATATTGTTCACGATATTTCAAACATTTATATAGGTATATTTACAATACAGAAACAGAAGTGTCACCTAACAGTTCTATATTAAAAATACGAACATTTCAGCGAATGACATGCAAATAAAAGTCTCCATGCTACACATTATAACAAATGAAATACCTAGGAGTAAGTCTTTTAAATACACCCTATTACCAGAAACAAAAGAAAAGCTTTCATCATTTTGAAAGTCGCTTCTTAATGAAATCATTCAGCTCGCTCCACTATATAAATCGCGCTGCTTCTCACACGTTTTTATATTATTTATTATATAACCTTCATGATATTTTAAATATGTATATAGCTATATTTACAATATAAATATAACGCTGCTCACAAGTCTACAGATAAAATTTCCATGTCCATATAAGCTTACATAACAGCCTTCTTTTATATCAAATGACCCACTAGTTCCTGGTGTACCTTATCTTTTTATACAAATAAATCTGTAACATTAAATGTTGGTCAACTTGAAAAAACTTCAAATTTTGCTTAATTTTTGAGCTGTGCAGCATTCATATGAAATTAAGTACTTATATTTAAACCCTTTTTTATGCCAGAATATAAGCAGAAACAAAAGAACATCTTGCATCCAAACTCTATTTTTCCACCAAATAGAATAAGCAAATACAGCAATGTCGTCATAAACTACTTTACAACGGAATATCACTTTCAAGGTTAAACTTAATGCATGAACAGTACATCAAAACCAAACCGTTTTGATAAAGATTTTCTTATATATATGTACTTCTTTTTAATACGATTTATTCGGATTCTTCTTCCGTAAATAATTAAAATAACTGTCCTTTTTAACGTGCGTTCATGAAAACAAGATATTCATATTCTATTCGTACAGTTATTTCAATTATATCCAATATACAGCGACACTCGTACACATTGTTCTCCCGCCCAAGCAGTGTGAGAATAGAACAGGAATCGACGTTAAGCTAAATTTAATGCCCAAGCAGTGTGAGAATAGAACAGGAATCGACGTTAAGCTAAATTTAATGCATGTACAATGCATCATAACTCTCATCTTATAATAATCTGGCAGACTGAATTCGAACATCTATTGACAACTTAAAACCAATGTCTTATGATTTTCTTCGATCTTCTCTCCTAATTTTTCTCACAGGTGTTCCACGGTGTACTTATTTTTAATACCATTTAATTTTACTCCAGACGGTAAATAATTTAAAAAAATCGTACTTACTGTGTGTTCAAGAAAACAAAGCAACAAGTTATCCATACTTTATTCGTACAGTTTTTCAATTATTATATGCAATATACAGCGACACAATACATAGCTCTTCTGCCAGAACAACGTCCACGAATTTTTAATAAAATAACTTAGAAATACCTGATATATGAATGACCTTGCAATATTTTAAACTATCAAACGTTGGCAAATAACATATTCTCGTAGAAAACTACTTCACAACGAATTATCACCACCAAGGCAAAATTCAATGTATATACAAAGCATAAAAATTCTGATCCGAAGACAACTTGGCAACCTCGATCCGTACATCATGTGAGAACTTGACAGCATACGCGTTATGATAGTTTTCTAAGAAGTCTATTTACTTTTAATACAAATTATCCACTTCCGTGTAAAACTAAAATAAATGCCTCATGCTCAACGTTTATTCAGTATTACAATATATTGATACTTTATTCGCACAGTCCAGGTATTTCAATCATGCGACACAGTATACACTCCACTCATTGTTCGTATGCCCTGGCCCTAACACAGCCCTTGCCCTATTTATTACAGATCACATATGTGACAATTTTAGACTTTTGTATTGAACTATATATATATATAAATATATATATATATATATATATATATATATATATATATATATATATCAATACAATTAACAAACTTCAGCCGGCCACCCATCACTCACAATCAGTATAAATCCAAAAATAAAAATATCATGCTCACCTGAAATCAATCTACGAGGCTACACATCTATAATAATGTTCATGTGACAACACCATGCAACCCTACATATGAATACAAAACATGACATGTTTATTAAGAAAAGTATAAACAAATTAATATCTAACAACTACCACTGTCATTTGTAAATTGATTTTAATGATTTTATTGAAACAGTGAACGTATATAGCACTGATTCGAATAATCCAAGCATCTATATTTGAATTGACACAAACTGAAATCCACTCTAAAATGTAAACATGGAATCATTTTATCAGGTTTTCTTTTCCGCACCCAGTCTGTAGTCGGGATAATATCAAGTTACACTATAGATCCATTAATTCATTGGACCTGTTTTTTTTTTTAAATCAACTGCTGGTGTGGTAATTACCATGTATCATTACTAATATGCAAGTAATTTACTGCTTATTAGGACAATGACTGTGAACTGACTGCAAAATACTTATGTGTCCAATACATGTGTTTCTCTCTTTGGACTATAATCTTCTCCATGAGTAGGTTGTTGAAAATAAAAGATTTTGAGAGATAAAATGTTTTTTATTGGTGAAATATCACCCAAGTGGTGTTATGTACTTAAGAAATAGCCTAAATAGACAGTAAAAATTGTTTTTCATGTTTAGATCTTAAGGTATCTACAGTCATTGTGTGTATATAACAAGCAATATACCTAGAAACATTCTAACCGTCTTCAAATATTCATATACCTCACTCAGATATTTTATACAATACAGGGGGCAAGGCATTCTCGTGGTCTTCTAATATTTATATACTTCACTCAGATATTTTATACAATACAAGGGGCAAGGACTACATGTCTGTACATTTGGCAAACTTACAAATTCTTTTGTGTTTGATTCAGAGTAATATGAAGATGGATTGCAAATTCAAATATTCCCTTATAATATTCATGTTATGCATGCATCAAGCTACTACAGAACATAAGTCAAGCTAGTAAACCGATTTGAAGCATGCCCTGGTAATAGTTGGTGACTCATGTCAATAATGTAGTCTCCTTCTAGCCTGTCCTACACATCTTCTAATCATTGTAGGTTGTTAATAGTATAAATACTGATATGCTATGGTTAAAAACTATATAGAACTAGTAGATGTGTTAGTATTTGGTAGAGGTTAAGTTATAGAAGTACTATTTAAGGGAGCACACATTAAATTCAGGTATTTCATGTTCAAACTGACAACTAGGGAATATAAAACTGTGCCATAGAATATTAATGTATCATGTGGTTCAATGTGGCTGAATGCACAAATACACAAAGCAGCAGATAACAGGGTTTTCACCTGATTCTAAACTTTGGAGACAAAAATTCTCGGCTGAAAGAAGTTGTATAAACTATTTCATAGGTTAGTAAATAGCATGGTACTGTTGTATGGTCTTAAATATTATCATACATATAGAAATGAAATAAATGTAGCATTGTTCTTTCTCATTATAGGACTTGGATATACACAGGATGTTTAGAGTTCACATATCGAACAAAAGATGATCTTATTGTGTGTAATGATCTTTTGCTTGGTGTTTGGTTTTTACTGTGGCTTTATATACTTCATGATCCACATATATATTGTTACGGTCCCTTTTCACACCAAACAACTCAGGCCGAACCGTAACACATATACTCAGACACGTTCTCTTCAAATGAATACGTAACCAAAATATGGGTGCAAAAACAGTACTATATTACTAGATTACAATATTTACATTCATATACAAATAATATAATAGTCAATAAATAACGTAATTTATAACCAAGTCTCTGACGAAAACTGAGTCTCTAAATAACGAACTGTAACGAAATACTTAACTGAATCCGGTATACGAGAAACTGAAGTCCATCATCAACACATAATTCGGGCACACACAAAACTGAAGTCCTGTATTAATCCATGTGGCACCAAACAAACAAAGTCTCTCCTCTTCTTAAATAATAAAGTTCATGGCGTGGTTCATGGCATTCCGTGGGCTTGGGGACCAAGAGCCCACGGTCACGGTCCCCGGGGAAAACTGTAACGTGGCGTAGTAAAGTCAATAGTCCCGCCTCGTACTGCAGGCGAGTTCGTTTTATAGGTTTTCAACAATGGGTGAAAACCGCAGAAGTTTGTGGTTTTGCTTGAGAGAAACGATAGCGCCGGCAGAACTGCAAAACCAGTACTGAATGGTCCAAGAATAGTTTTTATGTTTCTAAAAGCGCGTCAGTAGTCACTGATAGCGGGGTGGATCCATAAGCGTGGAAACGGGGGCGGCCACACCACTTCGTGGCGCCATCTTCCGATGTCCGGGTGACGTCCATGCAACACCCCCACCCTTAAAAGAAAGAAGGTAAGGAGAGCAAAGCATTAGCACTGTATGACGAGTATATGAGTAGTTTGACATCTTAAGCATTAGTTTATGCTTCTTACAGCTAATTAATTATCATCATCACAAATAGTATAATCAGCAATATCTTAATACATGTAATATATGTAATACAACTCTTCCAAAGGACAAAACATGTCCGAGGCTATAACAAGAGTCAATCATCAGATCAAAATTAATGACGTCTCGATAACGTATCAGCGATTATGTTATCGGAGCCCTTGATGTGTTTGATAACTAGGTTAAACTCTGACAGGGCTAGACTCCATCTCATTAATCTCTGATTATTATTCTTCATCTTATGAAGAAATGTTATGGGATTATGATCTGTATAAACAGTTATATCATACGGCATAGAGCCCAAATATACTTCAAAGTGCTGTAACGCCATCAATAGTGACAGAGTTTCCTTTTCAATAGTAGAATAATTCTTTTGATGAGGTAAAAATTTCTTTGAATAGTAGCAAACCGGATGACTTATGTTAAAGTCATCGTCTTGGATGAGCACAGCGCCTACACCGCAATCGCTGGCATCCGTCATGAGAGAAAACGGTTTATCAAAATTTGGAGCCTGTAACACAGGTGCACTTTGTAATATAGCTTTGGCTCTTTCAAAAGCATTTTGACAGTTTTTATTCCAATGGAATTTTCTGTCCTTTTTCAATAGGTCCGTTAACGGATTTACAACTTCTGCAAAGTTTTGACAAAATTTCCTGTAATACCCAGTCATTCCTAAGAATCGCATTAGTTCCTTGCGATTAGTAGGAACTGGAAATTCTACGATAGCAGATACTTTACTGGCAATTGGTTTTACACAACCTTGACCTACTTCGTGCCCTAAATATGTTACAGTTGCACGACAAAAATCACTCTTGGCAAGATTAACTGTCAATCCTGCTTTTTTCAGTCTCTCAAAGAGTTCTACCAAACTTTGTTTATGATCTTCCCATATGTGATTGTATACAACAACATCATCAATATAGCAAGTACAGTTATCTAAGCCAGATAATACACAATTCATAAGTCTCATGAAGCAGGCTGGCGCATTTTTCATTCCGAAGGGCATAACTTTGTACTGGAACAAACCGTTTGGCGTTACAAACGCAGATATTTGCTTAGCCCGTTCGGTAAGAGGTACCTGCCAATAACCTTTTAACAGATCTAACTTGCTAATATACGTAGCAGATCCAATCCTATCAATGCAATCTTCCACTCTGGGCAAAGGGTAAGTATCTGTTATTGTTACAGTGTTAACTTTTCGATAGTCTGTACAAAATCTGTAGGTCATATCAGGCTTCTTTATCAACAAACATGGGGAACTCCAGGCACTACTGCTGTTTTCAATAATATCATTCTCTATCATATACTTTATTTCATTCTTTATGGCTTGTAACTTTTGGGGACCAGCTCTATATGGTGCCTGTTTAATAGGGGAAGCATCTCCTACGTCTACATCATGCTGTAGTACATTAGTTCTACTGGGGACATCAGGAAATAAAGAGTCATAATTTAGCAGGATTTCCTTCAACTCTGATAACTGATCGAAATCCAAATGTGACAATTTCTGATCTAAATTATTTAAAATATCAGAGTTGTTCAGTTTTACAGGATGTTCAGTTTTCTTCATGAGAACATCCTCGGCATTCTTTTCAGTTTCTTTAATGAGTACCAAATTTGTTTGGGGAGGACTAGATTGACATGTTTCCGCTGATCTGTTATGATATTCTTTCAACATATTTATATGACAAAGTTGTTGCGACTTTCTACGATCAGGAGTATCAATCACATAATTCAAATCTGATTTCTTCTCAACAACTTTGTATGGTCCAGAGTATTTTGCTTGCAGGGGATGTCCTGGAATTGGGAATAATACCAGAACTTTATCACCAGGTTTAAATTCTCTTTTTGTCGTCTTTTTGTCATACCATACTTTCATTTTGTTTTGGGCTTTCTTTAAATGTTCTTGGGCGATTTCATTTGCCCTACTTAATTTCTCCTTGAATTCCTGAACATATTTTAACAAGCTACTTGGAGAACTGTTTTCCATCCAAGTGTCTTTTAACACTGCCAGGGGGCCTCTTACACAGTGCCCATACACTAATTCAAAAGGGCTAAACCCTAAGCTTTCTTGCACTGCTTCTCGGGCTGCAAATATCAAAAAGGGTAACCCCTCATCCCACTGGTTCCCAGTGTCAAGACAATAAGCTCTAATCATGTTTTTGAGAGTTTGGTGAAATCGCTCTAGAGCACCTTGACTCTCAGGATGGTAGGCACTGGATTTGTAGTGTTTTATGCCTAGCTCTGCCATAACCTGGGCAAATATATTTGACATGAAATTTGAACCTTGATCCGTTTGTATTGTTCTTGGTAAGCCAAAAGTAGTAAAAAATTTAACCAGAGCTTCAACAATTTTCTTTGCAGATATAGTTCTAAGAGGAATAGCTTCTGGAAATCTAGTTGCAGTACACATGATTGTTAGAACATATTCATTGCCATGTTTAGTTTTTCTTAGCGGTCCTACACAGTCAAGTATTATTGATTCAAACGCATCATGTGTTGTTGGTATGGGCGAGAGTGGCGCAGGACTAATTTGGTGGGTTGGTTTTCCAATCATTTGACACACATGACAAGTTTTACAGTATTTCGCCACGTCTCGTTTTAACTTGGGCCAATAGAAGTGTTGGAGAATTTTGTGTTTGGTTTTCCTGACACCCAAATGTCCTGCCATAGGATGATCATGTGCAAGTTTTAAGATTTCTGGGCGATACTCGGGGGGAACTACAATTTGATAAAGAGTATTCCACGTTTCGTCCGCTGGTACGGTGGGAGGTCTATATTTTCTGACTAGTACGTCATTCTGTAAGGTGAAACAAGTTGGAACTTTATCTGCTTCCTCTTTAGTCAAGGCATTTTCTCTAAGGGAGGCAATATCAGGATCTTTCTTTTGCATTTCTATCAAATCATCAGTTTTCATGCTAACTTCTACATTCTTTACACTCCTATCCTTTAACTGTTCATGCCCATTTTGATCAGGCGATTTCACGCCGTTTGTACTCCTTTGGAGATTTCTATTCAGGGTCTGTTTGCCCTGTACTACATTTGTAGTCGAGTCCTTTGGACTTGGTGTGCCACTTGGGTCACACGCGGGCGATTTAATATTTACTCGCGTAACAGGCTTTAAGCCACTGACGTCATCGTTTGAATGCGCCATAAAGGTTTGCGAGAGGTCAAGTACAGAACTCTCTGGTTTCAGACTTGCCTTTTTACTCATCGCTCGAGTCACTACACAGCCTGGAAATACGCCCGGAAACTCCTGCTGGAGCAGGTCTGTGTCCCTATCAGTGCTCGGCAATTTTGTCATTCTGGGATCAATTTTCACTCTGTCACCAGCTAAATCGTTGCCTAGGAGGAGCGAAACGCCCTCTACTGGCAACTTTGAACAAACTCCTACAGTTACAAATTCAGAGACTAAATCAGATTCTAGTTTCACTCTGTGTAATGGAACTTCTAAAAATTCCGAATTAACGCCCTGGACTAGAACTGAACACCCCGCGTAACTCTCTTGAGAGAAGGGAAGAACAGATTTCAAAACGAGGCTTTGGGTTGCCCCGGTATCCCTTAAGATTTTAACACGGGCCTTTCTTGCATGGTTACCCTCTAACTGAACAAAGCCATCTGACACAAAGGGCTGAAAGCTCTCGTGGACAGGGCTTTGTGTTTCACCTTTAGTCTCTAGTTTACTGGGCAGTGTTACCGGTTTCATGCTCTGCGTAACAGTTAACGCATTAGGTTTAGGCTTACTTTGACCGTATCTTTTTCTGTAACACTCAGATTCTGTATGCCCCTTGAACTCACAGAATGTACAATATTTGGGTCCAGTCCTAGGTTGTCCCTCTTTATGTTGAGCAGGAGAGTCAGATTGACTTTTATACTGGGGTTTACCATGATCGGACTGTGGTTTACCCGAGCCGGAGTGACCCCGATAGTAGGGACTACCCTTTCTCCGACCCAGTTTTGGGCTTTTGCTACCTTCTCTTTTCTCACCATACCTCCTCCTGTGACTGGTATAACTGGGGCGGTGCGTCAAGGCAATTCATCTGCCAGGACACCAGCCTCGTTTACATTCCTTACTTTATGTTCATCCAAAAATATTTTAATGTCACTACGGATATGCCTTTTGAACTCTTCTATCAAAATTAGTTGTTTGAGTTTTTCAAAGTCCTGATCAATTTTTATAGACTGACACCATCTATTAAATGCACTTTCTTTGTCTCTAGCATATTCAACATGAGTTTGATTTTCTCTTTTGGTGGCATTCCTAAATTTTAAGCGATACGCTTCGGGGACTAATTCATAGGCTCTCAGAATGACCTCTTTTACAGTGTCGTAATCCCTGCATTGTTCGTCTGTGAGCGCAGTGTAAACGTCCTGTGCGCGACCAACCAGAACGCTTTGTAAGAACAGGGTCCACTGGCCTTTAGGCCAAGCCATTAAAGTGGCCACCCGTTCAAAATAACTGAAATAACGCTCCACTTCGTTTTCATTGAAGGGAGGTACTTTTGTCGAATTTCTGAATAGGAATTCAGACGGCTCATGTGCTTTACGATTTTGAGGATTTTGTAACTCTAACTCTTTCAACTTAATTTGCGTTTCTCTTTCGATTTCACATCTACGGATTTCTGCTTCAACCTGAGCTTCATATTTCAATTTATCTGTTTCAACTTGAGCTTCATATTTCAATTTAAGTTCATACTTTCTCAATTCTAGTTCTATCGGGTCAATAGCTGTTGCCCCAAGAGGTTCCTTAATAGGTTTTTCCTCCAAATCAGATTCCTCTTTACTTTCTACATCACCATATAATGATTTCTTAAGTACATTTCTTAAACCCTCTACAGTGCATACATCCATGATGTCAATATTTAAATGTAGAGCAACAATTTCAAGTTCATTTTTCTTTAACGTATACAATAAGCTCCTATTTTCTCTTAATTGTGGTATAATTTCATTTGGTTTAAATTCCGTACCCATATTTGCAAAGTATCAAGATAACGTGTCTGAGAAATATCCGAGTTCAATTGTAGTTAAATACTAGTTCAATAACTAGAAGTTATAGAGACCACTGTGAAATTTTACATCCAAATGTAGCCGTTATTACGAAATACAGGGTCTCGTCGCGGTCGCCATTATGTTACGGTCCCTTTTCACACCAAACAACTCAGGCCGAACCGTAACACATATACTCAGACACGTTCTCTTCAAATGAATACGTAACCAAAATATGGGTGCAAAAACAGTACTATATTACTAGATTACAATATTTACATTCATATACAAATAATATAATAGTCAATAAATAACGTAATTTATAACCAAGTCTCTGACGAAAACTGAGTCTCTAAATAACGAACTGTAACGAAATACTTAACTGAATCCGGTATACGAGAAACTGAAGTCCATCATCAACACATAATTCGGGCACACACAAAACTGAAGTCCTGTATTAATCCATGTGGCACCAAACAAACAAAGTCTCTCCTCTTCTTAAATAATAAAGTTCATGGCGTGGTTCATGGCATTCCGTGGGCTTGGGGACCAAGAGCCCACGGTCACGGTCCCCGGGGAAAACTGTAACGTGGCGTAGTAAAGTCAATAGTCCCGCCTCGTACTGCAGGCGAGTTCGTTTTATAGGTTTTCAACAATGGGTGAAAACCGCAGAAGTTTGTGGTTTTGCTTGAGAGAAACGATAGCGCCGGCAGAACTGCAAAACCAGTACTGAATGGTCCAAGAATAGTTTTTATGTTTCTAAAAGCGCGTCAGTAGTCACTGATAGCGGGGTGGATCCATAAGCGTGGAAACGGGGGCGGCCACACCACTTCGTGGCGCCATCTTCCGATGTCCGGGTGACGTCCATGCAACAATATAGATATATAAATATATATACACACATATGTATATGTATACATATATATATATACATACAAGCACATACAGATAAGAGCAAAAAATATAAACATATATGCATACATCAATGCTTCTTAAAGGTTGCCCAAATCCAATAGATATGGTTTACTGGCAAACAGCCAATGGCAATACACATGTATTTTGTAAGTCACTGCCACTGGTATTGAAGCAGTTTTACATAAATGAAGCAATGTTCTAATTAGTAATGGGGTGGTTTAGATAAGATTAAACAATTGCTATGTAACTAACAAAGAACTCGACATAAATACCTATCATCACGGTGGCATAAGCAAAAATCCAAAGTGCACATAACATTAAACGTCCGTCTCGAGCGTGAGCGATAACCCAGTATGCGGTCTTTCTTACTCTCAGTCTCTCATATCCATCACCAATGAAGGGGATTCCCATGGAGCACAGAGTCACAAACACTCGGAGGTCCTCGGTCGAATTCGTATTTAGACTGTCGCCCCCTGTCTACTCAAAGGGTACTTGTGGGATACCAGGTCCAACACATGGATGGAGTGCGATTATTCTGGTTGACTGGCTTGAGAACTTGTGTCTTGAATAGGAACTTGCTTCCCGTCTATTATGTCGTCCACGACAAAAGCGGGCTTTCAATCTGTCCTTAAAGGCTGAACGCATCTGGGGGATAGCTTTCTTTTTGAGAAGGTAGTCTTCTTTTGTAAGATCCTCCACAAAGAAGACTTTTCTACGCTCGCCCTCTGTGTTGTTCTCCTTTTGAGATCTCAGCACACCGTTTCTAGTGGGTATTTTCATGAAGCGCACAATGATGGGTCTATCGACTCCTGACTTTCTTGCGCCTGTTCTGTGTGCCAGTTCTATTGTTTTCATAATGTCATCTGTTGTTTTGTCACCCATTAACTTCTGTTCCTTTATGACCTTGGCGACGATATCTTCACATATTTCTCCCTGTTCCCAATAGCCTTAAGTTGTATTCGCGACTATGTCGCTCAAATGTCTATAAGTTTTGTTTTCATCTTATCAGGTTGCTCGTTTGTCTCACGTTTCTCTGACTTTAGTGTGACTATCTCTTCCTGAAGAACCTTGTTTTTTGACTCCGCTCTTTCCAGTTTTCCTTTCAATGTCTCTATCTCTGCTTGTGAGTACTCAGTTATACTATGTGTAATTTCCCCCGTCTTCTGTGCAAGTTCTGAGTATTTTCTGTCTACATCTTGCATGTCTTTTTTTAAGTGTTCTATGTCCTTAATTAGTGACGCCTGGAACTCGTGTAAAGCCTTATGGAACGAGCTTTCCAACTCAGCGCATTTCGCTTCAATAAAGATGACAATGGGCCCACTTGCCTGTGCACATGGTCTCTCCGGCTCTGGTTCCTCCCTCGTAGTCTAAGTGGTTTTGCCCTTCTTTTTCTGACTTTCTAAATATTTTATCTGCTGCTTCCTGATTGGATAAGTCCGATTTTCTGCTGGATCTCGTTATTATATTGAAGGTTTCTGCCATAATATGTAGCACTATTGCTTGTTTTTTTAAGAGCTCCGTTAAGGCGCTGCCATCAGTCCGCCATGTTAACCGGAAGTCGTTGAACCTGTTGTTACATTCAGTGCCCGATTATCAAACGATTAAAACAATAACTCCTGAAAACCTGGTATACAATTATATAAAAGTTTAGAAAAAAAATACTAAATGGAGCAATCGTCTTAAAAAGTTCTCTCTCAGATTAATTTTTATTATCATAATCAAGTTTCTTTTATTTAATAATTTCATTTTTCTACTATGCATGTATTATAAAAAAAGACGAACTTTTATATACAAAATAAGTTTACAAAATACAAGTATATATATATATATATATATATATATATATATATATCATTTGTATTGTTCTCATAACATGAATTCAATACATCCCAGTGTCATGATTATAGTAATGTTCAGTTTGACTTCATCCGTTGGTTCCATGATGAACTGAAATGTGCTGCACTTTTAATGATAGACATATAAGCCAGGCACCCAGTAACCCCAATTCACCATCATATCAAACCAGTCAAGCGAACCTAGTAACCCAAGATTAATCCTACATATAATCACAAACTTCACCTGCATACCAGATCACTTCAGTTTGTACATGAAGAGTGAGCCGGCCAGACAGCCGTACTCACGAAACAGTTATGTAGTACCAACAGAGGAAGTCTGAACATCTATATACAATATACATATAAATAATAATGCAAAATAATAAAAAAACTTCTCATTATTATTTGTTGCTATTTAATTGCTATAATACATGCTGTATAACAATAAACGTAGGAACATTTCACATTCATATAAACAAGTTTATTCCATAATTGCTCCTCGACTTCCTGGTATCCTTCATCAGCTTGTGACGTCAGAGTTGCGACCAATCTGCCCATTTAACTAAACCGCCGACTAATTTTACCTATTCAAATAAAATTTGGTTAAAAAAATTTACAACTGATTATACATTTGCAGATGTGACTCCGGACTGCTAAACGGTCTTTTGAAAGACCCGATGTAATAAAAACTCTTAGAGAAAGAACTGTTCTCCTCTTCTCCTTTGCATTCAGTGTTCTTTCAATGGAGTAACCTTAAATATTTCCCCTCCGACTCATATTTAAAAGTAACAAGTGGCCCATGGGCCATGACGCTCAGCTGAATTCAAGGAACCTTGAACAAGGAGTAAAATGACTCGCAGAGTGCTTAAAATCATGCATTTTGCCAATAGTCCCTGGAAATAAGTTACAGGAATTTTTTCATGTTTTCTGAATAGATTATACTAGGTACTCCAAAGAAAGTAAGAAGTTGCTTTGGCGAACGTCTACAATTTGTTCTGATCTGCCTAATAGACTGCTAAAAGCAGGTTCTTTTGATACAAGGGTTGGATGGGGACATCCAACTGATATCACATACTGATGTGTGTGGCTGACGAGTTTGAGTATAAATATGATGATAGGAAGTCTGTATTCACAGCAGAGAGGTCTGGACTTGTCTCTCTGTTGGGTGAATTGTATCTTACTATTATAAATTTCTGTCTTGTGCATTATCTGCATGGATTCTTAATTAGAAATTCTCTAGTTGTTGAATTGTAAAGACATCAAATTTTCCACATCAACATCAATTTCATTTTAGGTAAGTTTATGCCTGTTAAATCATATCAAATTCATTGTGAACCAATATAAAAATGTTCAATCAAGATAAAACAGGAAAACACTCTTTGGAACAATAGTGAACAAGACTTTAAGATCAGACCATGTAGCCTCTATTGTTGAAGTTGTAGCATCAGGGAAGTTAGAAAACACAAGATCAATAAGACTTCCATGATCAGTTGTCTTTTCTGTTACAAGTTGTTGACAGTGTAAAAGATGTGAAAGAACATTCAAGGCTGACATATTGTTTTGTTCAGTAACATCTATATTAAAATCTCCCATTACTAACAATGGTTCTTGGATATCAACGTGTCATAAGCTGGGCTGCTTTAACCTAAAGTCTGACAGTTTTGACTGAGGGGATCTGTACACACTAATCAGTTGTAAGGAAGAGCTTGGAGTATTTACCAGTAATACAGAGGCATCAATGTTTCCACTAGACTGATGATGCACTTCAATGAATGGCCAGAGGTCTTTGTGAACTTAGAATGCTAATCCATAGTGTGGTCTTTTTGATGGACACGTTGAACCTGCTGTTTGATGATCATTTCGAATCAGTTGGAAATTTGGTATACAATATGAAATCATCAGTATCAACAGAACACAAACGAGTTTCAGCCAAAGCAATGATGTGGGTATTAAGGATATGAAAATCAGAAATCACATCTTTGAAATGCAAATGAAGAGATCTTGTGTTATGATATATTATATTCAGTGTATCAGTTGGTACAGATGTTGGTGGTAAGAAATTAAGAGCAAGTTTAGCATCATGACGTATTCTGGCCATTTCATTTGTTACTTGTGCATCAGTTGATATTTTGTTTTCATCTAAATTTAATACATGCAAGCCATCCATATTTCTTGCCCTGCTCAATACAACATAATGTGCATGCCTCAGTTTCCTTTTACTTGTCATATCCACAACCACCTGATCAAGTGAAGTGCCTTGAGCTTTTCATATAGTTTTTGCTGCACCAATTTTTAATGGATACTGAGAACGAGTTACCAGTATATGTCTCCGGCCTGTATGGAATGTGCGCTTGGTGAAGAATAGGGGTGTCCATTCTTTGGATATAGATGGAGTGTAAAAGGCAGCATAATTTCTCCTGGTGTCTGAGCCAATGTTTGAATCTTCAAACTGAACCCAAAGAATGCTTGGCACAGTTTTGCTATGCAGGTAGTGTATGTGCTTCAATATACAAGAACAACCGTTGGTGATTCCATCTTGTACTGCAACATTGCAGGTGATATCGTATGGTAAGCCAACAGCAATCTGAAGCCTTTTCAACAGTCCTGCAGTTTTTGATGGGTTATCTGGTATTCTTGAAAGAACATCTTTCTTCACATCATATGTTACATCTGTTATTACTGTGTCAATTGCAGTAATTATTACTTTAGTTGTGTTTGTACCCTCGTAAATTTGCATATTATGATTGTCTACACAGGTGTTGTTCGTAAACAAATAAGTAGTTCCTGATGGAAATGAACTGTTATCACCAACACTACAAGATTTTAGGGCATCAATGTCAGCTTTTGTGTGTTGTCCTTCACGTAGTCTGTTCAATAGTTCAGCAAAACCATGATCATTTTTTTGCCGCATGATTTCAGTAAGCTCATACATATGAAAATTGTCTACCCACAGGTTGAGTGCAAGAGGTCCATAGTTATCAGACAGGTTCCTGAAAATCCAGTTGTCCATTACTGGTTGAAGTTGGAAGAGGTCTCCAATTACATGGATACCACCAAATGGTTCTTTGTTGCCTTTAATTTCTTGGAGCCGCAAATTAATGAAATTGAACATGCGATTTCCTACCATGCTTATTTTATCAATCATTAATATATGAAGGTGCCTGTACTGTGTTCGCAGTGTATTCAGGATGTCATATGACAATTTTCTGTAATCAAATCCTTTATGTGGATCGATTCGAAAACCATTATGTAATGTGGATCCTTAAACATTGTAAGCAGCCTTTCCTGTAGGTGCAGTGATCAGTATTTTGCACTCCAACGGATTTTCACCTTCATTCCCACATAAGTGACGATGTAATGCTTGAAAGAGAGCTCTGAGCAAAACTGATTTACCAACACCTGCCCCACCAGTAAGGAATAGGTGTAAAGGCTTGGTAGAACATTTTACACGTTTGATAATGTGTTTGAAGACAGCGAGTTGTTTCTCATTTAATCCCTGTATTAACTGTCTGTATTCTACATCAGGTATTCTACCAGGCAATGTAAGTGGTTCCTGTGCAGTGGTTCTTGGTGGCAGTCCAAGATCAGTTGACAAATCATAGTTTCTCAGATGATCTGACCTTTCTGAGTCATAAAAAGCAAATTCTTCACTGGGAACTGGTTGTTGAATTGAATCTTCATTCCCTGCATGTTCTGTTGTAGGAGCTATTTGTGCATATTCAGTTTCATGGTCATATTCAGCTTGGCCCTGTGCTTCTTGTAGAACATCTGCATTGTTCTCATACTCTTTTCTTTTAAATTCAATTTGTATATTTTTCTTGTTATATTGTTCTGAGTATGTGAGTGAACCATTCAAAAGGTCTTTGGTTTCATCTCTCCATGATGTGAACAGCAGCAGCCTTTCACGAAAGCAGTTTTCCGGGTCTATTTTCTCAGTATAACGAACATATCTTCGAACTCTTGGAACTTGTCTGCGAGTGAATGTTGTACCATTTGGTAAGGTGATACTGAGCTTTTCTCCTGTGTTTATATTAGCAATTGCTTCATTTTGAAAAGTGATGTTGTTATCATCAGTATTGTCATGGAATGCATCATCTGCTCTTTCTGCGGGGTATTTAATATTAATCTGTGATGCAAAATAAGCAAGACACCAATTCTCAAATGCTTTTGGTCTCTTTGAGTATCTGTCAATGATATTATTTGCTGCTATGTCTGTTGAATCATGTGAGAGATGCTCAAGCTGTTCTTTACTCTTGAGTAGAAAAGTTCTTTCATCTGGAGGGGCAGTGGGTACAAATATTACATCCCTAGTGGCTCTTGTCATTGGAAGTTGTAATACCAGATATGCTGCTGTCTGAGCACTTATTTCAACAGCATTTAAAAACTGATTTCCCATATCTCTCACCTGCTGTCTGAGAGTTTTATCCCCTTTTCTAGCTTCTTTGCAAGCAGCATCTAACAAAGCACTCATTCCCCTATGACTTTTGCTGACATAGGAAACTATGTATGTTGCACATGCATAAGAATAAACTGAAGGTCATGGTTAGCTTTCCATGCAGTAAACAAAAGTCTCATGTATCCATTGGTTTTTATTTTAGACGGTGACCTTCTAAGGAATACTTTTGGACCTTTAATGGATGTACGCAAGGCCATGTAGTAGTCATCTAGAGAGAGTTCTAGAGAGTTTAAGAAATCATGAAAGGACAGGTAATTGTCAACATTTAAGCTTGCAAGTGCCTGAGAGATTTTGTGGTAGTTCTGTTTGTGTTTTTCATCAACTTCTGTGTCATGAGGTGCAAGGATTTTAGTTTTTGGCATGGGTGGCAATGGAAAGTTAAACGACAAATTGGCTTTCCATTCTTTCTACAAGACCTGGAGTGTCTGTGTGTTTGTAGATCTATCAGATCTTGATGGTCCTCATCATTCTTGCAGCAGGTCATATGCTCATCAATGTATTTGGTGACAGTATCTTCTTCATGTTGACCATATATGGGTGCATCCTCAATCCACATAAGCATATGAATATGTGGAGAGCCACGTTGCTGAAATTCAACTCTGTAAAAATAATCTTTCAGCTTTCCAAGAGGTGAATGGGCAGCCTGTAAGATGGTGTGAATGAAGGAATGAACTCTGTGATCAAAATACCGCACACAGGTTACAGGATCTGCCTTAACCAAGCGTGTTTTTTTTACCCAATCCATTTGTCTTATATCATCACTTGAATAAGTTCTGTCATCAATCAGTTTTCCAAGCATGACCAGCAGGTCTTCCCAATGTGTGTCTGCAGCAGATAGAGATATAAACCATGTTGGCATTCCTAGTTGCCTAAACATTGCAAAGAGATCTTTTTTACGTGCTTCAAAATATGGAGGGGAGCCTCGAATGGATCTGAAAATCTTGTAGCCTTCATCCAACCTTGTCAACTCATGAACTTTGCTTTCATTCAAGACATCCTTGACGGAATACTTCTTCCGCTTAGTTTTGATTCGATGAATTGCTAGACTAACCTTTCCTGTAATTTGTTCTATTTGTAATTTTTCATTTTGTAGAAATGATTTGGAACCACTGCAGCATCTGCAACTCTGCGATCAAGTGCTCGGAGTTCCCATTTGCAAATGTCGCTGTAATGAACAGAAGTTTTTCTTTCAGCATTATCTAATCTCCTTTGCCCACAGAATATTGACGGAAATGACATATATTCTGAATCTTTGTCTGGAAACAGATTCAAAGGTTTCTTTCCTTCACCAGGAGCCACCGATATTATGTCATTCCCTGTAAGTTCAGTATCATCAAGCATGGTATCTAGAATTCCTCCTTGTTCATCTTCATGTATTTCTTCAAAATTGTCATCATCAGATAGAGTATCATCCACGGAATCGTCAGTTGTAGCAAGATGTTCATGCTCTTGTGAATTTTTGAAAGTTTGAAGCCAATTGGTATTTATTGTAATGTTTGCATCTTTATATAACTGACTATGTCTCATCAAGTAGTGTAGTGTACTCAGTATTACAGCTGGACGTACATTTTGGGTGCACTCTACATTTTTGTACTCAAGTTTACGTTTTAAACTTATTGGTACAGTAACTGTTGAGTCTGACGTACGTGGTAACATATCCACGGTTGTTTCAATCTGAGTAGGTACGTTGACCAGTGATCCTTTCAGTGACAACTGTGAACCTCTAGGTAATTCTCGTAACTGCACGAATGATATGCGTAATGCAACAAGCCTTTCCTCTAGGGGACACAAGTTCAATTCAGGTGGCTTATCAGGAAACTGCATTCCATTTAATACAGAAAGTTTTGGAGTCTTGTGGCATTACATAGCATCAAGACAAGTTGTGCATAACCATTTTTTATTGTCCACTGATTTTACATCTGTAATGTATGTTGCTAGGAAAGTGGAATCTAGTCTGTCTGGCCAGCTATCAGAATTCTTTACAGAGTGTTTGAACCATGTCTGATTACAGCAACAACAAGCATATATGGGACCTTCAGATATTGAAGTATAAAATTTCTGTTTACATTCTCTGAGATCTGCACCCTGTTTTCTCTTAAGATTAGCAGCTTTTTCGTTTTGTCTGTATGATTCATCAGTTCTTTCCTGTGCTCTAGTGGCTGTGTTTCTCATAGTCTCAATTCTCTTATGTAATGGATTTGCTCTTTTCCTCCTTTTGGCGAGTCTCTCAGTTTCTATAAAAAAATCATCTTCAAATCTTTTTCTTTTTTTACCAGTTGATTCCCTGACACGTTCCATTTGTCTATAGGTTTCATTTCGTCTGGCAGCTTGCTTCTGTTGTTTCTCAGCTCCCCTCTCTTGTGCCCTTCGAACTTGATCTTTTCTTATCTTTTGATTATATGCTTTCTATGCACAACGTTCCTTTTGCCTGTATGTTTCATTAAGTCTAGCATTTTGCTTCTGCTGTTTCTCAGCTTCCCTCTCTTGTGCCCTTCGAACTTGATCTTCTCTTATCTTTTTATTATAAGCTTTCTCTGCAGAACGTTCCTTTTGCCTGTATGTTTCATTAAGTCTAGCATTTTGCTTCTGTTGTTTCTCAGCTTTTCTCTCGTGTGCCTTTCGAACTTGATCTTTTCTCATCTTTTGATTATATGCTTTCTCTGCAGATTGTTCTTCTTGTCTGTATGTTTCATTAAGTCTAGCAGCTTGCTTCTGTTGTTTCTCAGCTTTTCTCTCTTGTGCCCTTCGAACTTGATCTTTTCTTATTTTTTGATTATATGCTTTCTCTGCAGAACGTTCTTTTTGTCTACAAGTTTCATTTTGTCTTGAGAACAGTTTTCTTTGTTGATCTTTCAGGCGTTCTCTATCCCTGTGAGCTGGATTCATTCTTTTCAGTCGCATATACTCTTTCAAATATAATTTTCTGTTCATTTTTAGTTGCTGATCATTAAAGTATTCTTTGATCAGTGAGTGAACACCTTGTTCAGAATCTTTTTCATGTTCAAGTTTGCTTTTATTTACCGTTTCCACGAGGTCTGCTGTTGACAGAGTTGCTTCCTTTAGCTGGTCATCTGAACTGGTAGACTGTTTAGTTTTGCGTTTGAGCCCAAGTGTAAATGCTTTAGTGGTGACTTGGTTTATTCTGAAATATGTCAATTCAAACATAGTTGCATTCATCATATTTGCACAGTTTGATATATACTGAAAGAATTCTGACTGCAATTCAAATGCAAAAAAGAACTGATGTGCCACAAGGTGTAGGATACCCGAGATGATTTCTGCTGTGTGGATCAAACACATAGTAACAATTCTCCTGATATGAAATTGCAATTGCGTTTCTACCAACAATAATATGACCACATTTCTTGGAAGTGATTTCTGCCAAAGCATCCTGGTAAAACATATAGGGTGCTTGCACATCAGAATGATTAAGAAAACCACCTGTGATCAAGGTTGGTTTTATCTTTAAATAATGATCAAGGCATTGTATATACTCTGGTATTTCATCCCAAGCCATGTCTTTATCTGGGATATCTCACAATGTTCTGTACAAATGATCACTTTCAATTAATATTGTGTCCATATCATTTGTTTGCCATTCAACAACATCGTGCAGGGTGGCATAAAGCAGAGAAACAACTGAATTAGGCACACACTGTTTGCCAACTGAGTCTGATGGAAACTGAGGATCACCTTGGTGAAAAGTGCCTTTAACAACCTTACTGATAGATACAGCCGGAACAGGTACAGCTGAAGCCATAGCTGGGCAGATAAGTTTAAAGTTGAAAGTTTACAAAAAAATTGATAAAATTTAATAAAGGGAAACAGCAGTACTGGATGAGAGAAAGTCAGGCGTAGGATGGAGAGTATTTAATGGAACTGGTTATGAAAATGAAAAGATAAGAGTAACTAGGAAGATACAGGAATATGGTGAAGATGCTTCTGTTAAACAGAGTTCATAAAATGGAAATAAATGACAAACTCGACCTCAATAATGATAATTTTTTAATAACGTCAGTTATAACCAGTTGTACTGGTTTTATTTTCTGGGTTTTTTATCTCTTTTTTTATATGGGCTTGATCTTGTTTTTTTTATCTGGTTTTGATCTCGTTTTCTTATCTGGTTTTGATCTAATTTTTTATCTGGTTATCTTTGATCTGGTTATCTTTGATCTGGTTTTTCTTGTTCGTGAAATATTTGATCTGGATTGTTCTGGTTTTGTCTTGGCAGGCACCTGAAAAGATAAAGAAAACTAGATGTGTCGGAACGACACGAATGCCCCCGCCTTGGGCAAATTAGAAACATTTGTAAAATTTGGAAAATTTTTTAAGTTCAGGAGGTGTCGTATGGTCAAAAGTAGGTCAACAAGGGCAAAATGCAAACTCGATTTGTAACGGGTCATTGTCAAGCAACACACACAAAAATCATGCCAGTATATGCAGGCATTGTGAAAAAAGTCCATACATGTGCATTTTCCATAAAAATTTCTGTCTTTCATGAAATTTTCTATGTTTAGGAGCCGTAAAACAATCAAAAGTAGGTCAACCGGGATGAAACGCAAACTCGATCTGTAACTGTCATTATCAGTACAAAAAAGTCAGTACATATGCATTTGTTATGAAAATTTATATTTTTCATGAAACTTTCTATGTTCAGGAGCAGTCAAATGGTCAAAAGTAGGTATACTGAGACAAAACAAGAACTCGATCTGTAACTGGTCATTATCTGCATACACACCAAAAATCAGGCCTTAATCTGCAGGCACTGCAAAAAAAAAGTCCATACATGTGCACCTTTTTGGGAAATTTTCTATGTTAGAGCACCGTCAAACGGTCAAAAATAGGTCAACTGGGACAAAACGTGAACTTGATCTGTAACTGGTCATAAAGTGCCCACACACCAAAAATCAGGCCAATATCTGCAGGTATTGTGAAGAAAAGTCTGTAAAAGTGTATTTGTCATGAAAATATATATTTTACATGAAATTTTCTATGTTCAGGAGCTGTAAAACAGTCAAAAATAGGTCAACCGGGACGAAACGCGAACTCGATCTGTAACTGGTCTATATCTGCTCACACACCAAAAATCAGGCCAATATCTACAGGTATTGTGAAGAAAAGTCTGTACAAGTGTATTTGTCATGAAAATATATATTTTACATGAAATTTTCTATGTTTAGGAGCCGTAAAACGATCAAAAGTAGGTCAACCGGGACGAAACGCGAACTCGAACTGTAACTGGTCTATATCTGTCCACACACTAAAAATCAGGCCAACATCTGCAGGCACTGCGAAAAATAGTCCGTACATGTGTATTTGTCATGAAATTTCATATTTTTCATGAAATTTTCTAAGTTTAGGAGCCGTAAAACGGTCAAAAGTAGGTCAACCGAGACGAAACGTGAACTCGATCTGTAACTGGTCTATATCTGCCCACACACCAAAAATCAGGCCAATATCTGCAGGCATTGCGAAAAAAAGTCCGTACATGTGTATCTGTCATGAATATTTCTATTTTTCATAAAAATTTCTAAGTTTAGGAGCCGTAAAACGGTCAAAAGTAGGTCAACCGAGACGAAACGTGAACTCGATCTGTAACTGGTCTATATCTGCCCACACACCAAAAATCAGGCCAATATCTGCAGGCATTGCGAAAAAAAGTCCGTACATGTGTATCTGTCATGAATATTTCTATTTTTTATAAAAATTTCTAAGTTTAGGAGCCGTAAAACGATCAAAAGTAGGTCAACCGGGACGAAACGCGAACTCGATCTGTAACTGGTCTATATCTGTCCACACACTAAAAATCAGGCCAACATCTGCAGGCACTGCGAAAAATAGTCCGTACATGTGTATTTGTCATGAAATTTCATATTTTTCATGAAAATTTCTAAGTTTAGGAGCCGTTAAAATGTCAAAAGAAGGTCAACCGGGACGAAACGCGAACTCGATCTGTAACTGGTCTATATCTGCTCACACACCAAAAATCAGGCCAATATCTGCAGGCATTGCGAAAAAAAGTCCGTACATGTGTATCTGTCATGAATATTTCTATTTTTCATGAAATTTTTCTAAGTTTAGGAGCCGTGAAACGGTCAAAAGTAGGTCAACCGGGACGAAACGCGAACTCGATCTGTAACTGGTCTATATCTGCCCACACACCAAAAATCAGGCCAATATCTAAAGGCATTGCGAAAAAAAGTCCGTACAACTGTTTGATTTCGGAATGACGGAAGGACGGAATGACGGAATGACGGACATGGGTAAAACTATATGCCCCGGCCACTTTGTGGGCATAAAAAATATTTCAGTACTGGAAAATTTTTATTATGAACTAAATACAAAAGAAAGAGATGAGTAACAAGAGCATATATAACAGGGCTGTCGTGTATCTGGTAACCTCTGACCTCATTAATTATGCATGAATTTTGTTTGGAATGTAAATCAGCTGAGAAACCATTGGTAAATATGTATGACGGGTTTCATGAAAATTCATTGGACTTTTGTCAAGTCACTACTGTACCATCAAAGTGCAGTGATCTCTGATTTCATTAAACAGACTTGGATTTTGCTGGAAATGGAAGTTAGGTGAGATATTTTATTGATTAACAATTCTGATGAGTTTCAAATCCTTCATATATTTTGTAAGTTATTGTGGCGACACCACTAATTGGCCTGTTCTAAGCAGCCTGGTAAGCTCTGACCTCATTACATATCCATGAAAGCTGCTGGGGGATTAATTTACTTAAGGAACTATATTGGTAAATATGTACGAGTTCCATGAAAATCAGTAGGATATTTGTCAAGTCACAAAAGGGTCTCCAAAGTGTGGTGACCTCTGAACTCATTAAATATGCAGGAATTTTGATGAAAATCAAACTTAGGTGAGATATTTTACGAATTAATATTTCTGTTGAGTTGTATCAAAATCCATCATATTCCTCACAACACATTGGTAAAAGTGTAGTACAGGTGACCTGCCAAAAAAAAAAAAAAAACTGGCTTCCATACTGATGCCAGTGATGGTGTCCTTACTTTTTCTTGCTCCAACATTGAGCTTACTTGATGATTCCATCAACATCCACACATTTCTCTACGACTGACATTAAAATAAAACAACATCAAATTAGATAAAAAAAATAATAAGAATGAGTAATGACAGTTTGCGGTAGTTCAACTTAACTGCACGTTTACCTATACATCTTTTCCTTTTACAGTACATGTGCGTCTTTACTTCACTAAAATCTTCAATCAATTATTCCATCAAGAGTCATTACGCTTTCAAGTTCGACCACTAGTAGCCGTGACAAACACGACTCAGTTAGGGCCCCCTACTGAGTCGTGACACAAGCCAAATTTAGAACCGCCTTGCAAGTCCATGCCACACTTTATAACCGTATCTCTGCATACAGTCAGCAGGCAGACCGCAGCCAGAAATCTCCCATACATGCAGACCAATATACGAATATATTGGGTTATAACGGAATATTTCACATACATGGTAGGTGTCGTTGGAGAGATAAGAAACTTATTGAAGGTCTAGTGAGTTTATTTGAAGTGACACGATACTTGTAAGCAATGAGGCGTTGTCAAAAATGACGAAAATATTTGCCTCCTCATAGGGCCTTATAATGCGATCCTCAGAGTT
This sequence comes from Sipunculus nudus, assembly GCA_026874595.1. Taxonomy (NCBI): domain Eukaryota; kingdom Metazoa; phylum Annelida; class Sipuncula; order Golfingiida; family Sipunculidae; genus Sipunculus; species Sipunculus nudus. The sequence continues at coordinate 30,001,699 of CM049313.1, forward strand.
AGTTGTCCAGGCACTCTGGCAAGCCAGTAATCTGGCCATAATGTCAGAGGGCCGATCTGGCGCTAGACCACTAGGCCAATTTGCAAATTTAACTGCTTTTATATCCTGATTTTCACCCCAAATCGTTTCACTTGGAATTGTAAGCAAACAAAGAATTTCTTCAAAATCAAATGAACAAAATCAAGTGGTGACGTTGTTCCGATGAATCCACTACACTGCTTGAAATATGATTTTGATAATAAATATGGCCTCATTATTTTATTATCACATTAAAACTTGGAATTTTCCCGCCATGAAAATAAACACGAACCTTGTTTACGCCTGCTTCACAGCCACAAGGTTCCACTGGGAAATTTTCTGTTTTTCTCTTTAATGTAAAAGTTCACATGAACAGTTGTGAACTGCAATTCACAACAGACTGTTTTTGTTGTTTTTTTGTTTTTGCCTTAGCTTGGTAGTGCTGCACTGGACTCGACGGACCTTCCAATCAGCAATGGTTAAGCTTTGACTAAAACCCGGACGTCGGATATTAAAATACACAGAAAAATACCCAGACATGGCACCGACGTCTGATGACAAATAACGGGGGATTCTTTCATAAAGAAAAGTCCACAAGGCGCAACAATTCAATAAAATCTTTTTATCAGACTACCATATAAAAAATAATATAAATACGGCACTGTTTACAATTGATAACGCGTGAAAGAAGCTAGACTGGTATCCCGCTCTATATATATATATTGGCTCTCAAAATACACAGAAACACGGTTTGGCTTATATGGAAGTGAGGGCCCCGGATGAAAACTTTGTTTACTTCCGGTTGGCGAGTAAACAGTAGCAAGTGGGCGCTTTGAATATGGTGTTAAGTATATTATAATATTGAAAGTTTACACCTGTTTTGGATTAAATAAACACAGTGCCGGTCTAAATTAACATTCCAATCCAAAAAGTATAACTAAAAGTAGGTTAAGCCCATGATGTTGTGACCATATTCAGCTTTAATGGGAAGATATCCATCATCAGTCAGTCAGTGGCTGGGCCAGTATGGCGTATCTGTTCTGGTCTGGTATGCATGTTGTCACATCTCCTTAACATTGACAAGATGTCCAGGCCGTGATTTTGTGATACATTTACATTTTAGCAACGGACTTAACACTATGATTACTCATGTCGGTCTTTTAGAGGATTCATGACACACGGACATCCTATCGAAGCATGCAGCTTATTAACTGCTGATGATCATGCATCTGGTAACATTTAAAGGCTTTAATAAAACTTTCAATGTTGGATATACACATATATATATATTTATATATATATTTGTATGTATATATATGTATATATATATATATATATATATATATATATATAACATACATATCATAGTCTGGTGAGAAAATGCTTCAAATGGGCCTATTAATATATGTAATGAAATAATATACAAAAAAAAACTTTACATGATTCTTTGCAAACATTTTTGTACCAAAAACAAAATAATATAAATGATAGGAAGACATGAGTATAATTCATTAAAGTTGAAATTGTTTCACAGTGAAGGGAATCGCGCAAAGGCGGAGTGGGTCCGACGTGGTACATGGTATTTACACAGTCTGCCATTAATTTTTAGTAATTATATTTGTATCGTATTCTGTATATATGCTGTTGTTTCATGGCGCACCTAATTTTCATTAAGCTATTTCTTAAATATATTTAACCAATAAACTTAATTTCTTCTTAGAACTCAGCCAGCCTCACAAACAGAATATGACAAATTTTATTCGTTAACATCAAAGGCACGTAATTATGCCCTTTTCATAATGGTTTGAAAGAAATGTCTGAATATTTGGCTAGACCGGTCAGACTGAACACATTTGTTTATGATGGGCTTTGCGTGGTTGCCTGACTTAAGCTGTATTATTATATATAGTATACACAGTTGAATTTCATGTTAAATTAGAAAAATTGCCAAGACAATGGTGATGTTCACTGCCGAACAATGTTTAGCAATATAAATATAAGTAAAGGAAAATTTTATATTATGTTATTACGATTTAATATAATATAATATGATATAATATAACACTATTCTAAAATATATAATTTCTCTATGGATTTTCTGATGACGTGAATAAATATTATATATGAAGAGATCCAAAACTTATAGTTCAGTATAGTGTTTGCAAATACTCATTCAAGAATATTTATAATGATCTGTCATTATTCGGTTATCTCGAAATAATGAACATCTTTTATCTTACTCCTGAAACCAGTCTAATGTGTTTTAGCATAAACTTTGAATTTATGACCGTCAAAATATTAAAATGCATGCACATTATAATATAAATTATTATGCCTTCATTAATGTTATATTCGTCAATACAATCAGAATATATGTCACCAATAAGTTCGCTACATAAAAAGATGACATGTATTCACAATATCATTCATTATCAGATCTTATAGTTACAGTTGGCATCTTTTAATCATGGAAAAAGATATAACTGATTTTTTTTACATAAGTCTCTTTTGTTCCTAGTTCTACATGACCTACACAACACCACAATTGATGGAATTGGTCATAAAAGAAAAAGCAACTTACATGGCCCTGTAATACAGTATAGCGGTATTACGGTATAGTATTAATAATGTATACTATTTTATATTGAGCATGATTTATTAGAAGGGTATGGAAATGGAAGATTATTGTTCGTGAAATCAATGTAGAATTATAACGTAAATTTATTGATATATTTAAATTACCAGGCTATAATCATTATTATTACACCGACGTATTATATATAGATATATATATATATATATATATATATATATATATATAAAATTTTATTAAATGATATTTTTAAATATATATATGTATTGTTACTTTTTTATATGTATAACAATTTAATTGTATTAAATTTTGTATAATGATAGCGTTTTCATTATATATATACATACATACACAGATGAACATGTACATACACATGTTTTGTTATTTTGATATATCTATTGTTGAATAAACAGTTTTTGTACTTTTGTGTATAGAGATGTGTGCTTTTATGTACATATATATATATATATGTAAATATATATAATATAATATTTATACATAATATATATACACACATACATACACAAATAAGCATGTACACATGCCTGCTCTAATTAATTTGATATATATATATTTTGGAATAATCAGTTTCTGTGCTACTGTATATATATATAAATAAAGATATATACATATTTATATTTGTATATATAAAGATATATATTATATTTGGTTAAAACTTATACAAGTATAAAATAAGTATAATGAAGAAGTCATGATTTGTTTTATCTAACCCGAAAAACCGTGTCATATGGAAAGCAGTGCCCACTGAACTGACTGTGACACAGCCGCCAAGTGACATCAAGGAGCTGATGATATACTAGCCATGACAACATGACATTCAGGCCTTCGGAAATAAACTGATAGGGTCTGGAGTCATGATGGCAGTCACAACAGAACGCCCATTCTAAGGGTCGGATCAAAATATTTACTGTCTGGTATTATTTGGCATCACAGGCTTATAAAGTCGTATTATATGTGCTTAATATCGAAGAAGAAATGTTGTTACACAAAAATAATTACATTTTTTACCTCCTTTTATCACTGTGGCACCGATTCACGTGAAGCGGTACTTCTCATTCAAAAATAAAGTTGTCATGGCGCGGTCGTGTATGTAAACTTGTAAGTCGGAAGCCGGAAGCCGTGAAGAATAATAGTGATCCATTCTTTAATCTGAAAGTTATGGATGATTTTGTGCTCGGTAGCCATCTCGGATTTCAGGCAGAAGTGCTGGGATGTGATCCAATGTGTATAACTCGGAAGTCACAGAGACGCACTGGTTAACTTGTGGTCAGTTAAGAGCCACAGCCCAAATGCAGTTTCATTATAATTATAGCTGCATGCATATATTTAAATTGCTTATGCATGATTCTGCTTTTAATGAGTGTATAATACATGATACAAATTCGAAAAACTATAACTTCTTAATTTTTTTATTTGTTAATTTAATATATTTATATACATATGTTTGGGTTTATTTTCACGTAATATATTTCACCGCATCTAGAGCTTTTTGTTAAAGATATTTATATTTACATGGGGAGGTTATGGGAAGGGATTAATTTTTAAAATATGCAATGTAAAGAGGACATTTTGAGGCACCTTAAACAAATGATTATGAGGATTTTCTGTACCGCAACTACTCTCCTACATGTTTTTGAACAATATATTCAAACCTGATGCTGTTGGGCTTTAATATTTATATTTCTATAAAATTATGGTATAAACTGGAAAGTCCAAATATTCAAAAGTTCGTAACATGTTAATGTCAATGATGAAACGCGCGTCTATACATTTATAACTTGCAAAATGTCACTATTTAAAGGTAGTACTCGTTGTCAAATAATTAATATGTTTAAATCTTATGACAATCTTTGCATTTTACCGACTTTTGTGATCTGTGAGCGCCCAGGCTCTAGCAGCAGAGCCTGAGTCTGAGTCTGAGTATCAGCCGAGGAGGCGTGAGATTTTTCACGGTCGATCCCACCCCGAGCTCAGCTCTGTGGGGAGACCGTGCATGACTCGCACGGTAATGCGATTGGGGGGGGGGGGATTCCTCAATGTACTAGTATATATTTGGATGCTCTCATAGTGGAGTAAATCACAAACTTATGAATTGGAAAGTAAAAAGTATAATAATGAAATTCCTGGGGAATAAAAAAGTAATCTGAAAAAGAAAGGAAAATTAATTATGAATTGATTATAAAATAACTCGAAAAAATGAGATATATTACATCTGAACGGGCTTGCGCCCTCTGTGGATGCACCACTGAATAATAAATATGGTATAATAAACCTTAATACGGCATTAAAAATAGTAATAAATTACGATGTCATTCAAAATAAAAAGTTATATATTTCCCATACGTTGAACAAATATGAAAATTCAATATATTTTGATCCTTATAAAAATCTTTATCTGAATATTCCGTGTATACTCACTATTTTTATTTGATTCTTATATTTTTATCCTCAGAAAACAAATTAACCGGACTATAGTCGGAATTCTCGATACAGTAGTACCGTGCGCTTTCGGACATCCTTCTCTCCGAACTAAATAGTTGCTGGTACCAGGTTCTTAATAAAACAGAATGTGTTATATCTATAACATTTGCTATGTAACATTTTATTTTTAAACATTTACTGAACTTTCCCCCAACATAAAATACGTAACAGCGTAAAATATTGATGATTTAATATAATCTTGTTTTACAAATGAAATAAAATATCAATATAATATATTATAAAAAACAGCATCATGAATGTTAAAAAACATATTCAGTTTATGAAATATATGTCATATTGAAATAATTGAAAATGCTTGACACGTTTGCTGACGATATGATGACCAGTGCATTAGCCAATACTGGCTTCGGAGTTTTACACATCTGGACCATAACCGGGCATTTCCGAGAAAAAAATAGTCTATAACTTAGGAGAGATAACTTTGATTTTTGCATTATGATAGGAGAAAACCTTATTCTATCAATAAACATAAAATGGTACTTTCCATTGATGTAGTAGCATTTTAATTATGCTTCGATCATTGCTCTTATTTTTAAAAATCCTTGCTTCCGACTTCCGAGTTTTACACAGCCGTTTGGAATTCCCCTACCGGAAGTTATGGTTCTCCCGCTGACAGACGTGGAGACGAGTTTTTCGAGTAAAACTAGCCTCGGTATTAAAAACTTCTGCACGAATAAACGTAAGTCAACCGTGGATGTAATAATTATTATTTTCGCCAACAGAATAACGTCACTTTTTGTCTTAACTCATATATATATATATATATATATATATATATATATATATATATATATACATATATATATATTCTACAGTACAGAAACTGATTATTCCAAAATATATATATCAAAATAATTAGAGCAACAGAATAACGTCACTTTTTGTCTTAACTCATATATATATATATATATATATATATATATATATATACATATATATATATTCTACAGTACAGAAACTGATTATTCCAAAATATATATATCAAAATAATTAGAGCACGCGTGTACATGCTTATTTGTGTATGTATGTGTGTATATATCTATGTATAAATATTATATTATATATATTAACATTTATGTATATATATAAATAGAAGGTAGTGTTACCCTCCGATGTAAAGTGCTCTATGGCCTACAGACTAGGCCAGAGCGGTATAACTCTGGAGAAAAACAACACTAAAAATTCACAACAGTCTGTTTCACGGGATGCGACCCAGAGTTATATATATAAATATATATAAATATATATATATGTATATATATACACACATATATCTCTATACACAAAAGCACGAAAAATGTTTATTCCACAATAGATATATCAAAATAATAAACAAGTATATGTGCATGTTCATCTGTGTATGTATGTATATATATAATATAAAAATATCATTAAAAAAAATTTAATACAATTAAATCTTTATATATATATAAAAGTAAAATACATACATATATATATATTTAAAAATATCATTTAATAAAATTATATATATATATAATACGTTGGTGTAATAATACTGATTATAGCCTGTTAATTTAAATATATCAATAAATTTGGGTTATAATTCTACATTGATTTCAAGAACAATAATCTTCCATTTCCATACCTTTCTAATAAATCATGCTAAAAAAGAAATGGTATACATTATTAATACTATACTGTATTACCAGGCCATATAAGTTGCTTTTTCTTTTATGATCAATTCCACCAATTGTGGTGTTGTGTATACGTCATGTAGAACTAGGAACAAAATGAGACTTGTGTAAAAAATCAGTTATATCTTATTCCATGATTTGATTGTAATAAGACTTGATGCTAACTGTAATTATGAGATCTAACAAAGAATGATATTGTGAATACCTGTCATTTTTTTATATAGCGAACTTATTGGTGACATATATTCTGATTGTTTTGACGAATATAACATTATTTTTCCACAATTTATGTTATAATGTGCATGCAGTTTAATATTTCAATAGTCATTAATTCAAAGTTTATGCTAAAACACATTAGACTGGTTTCAAGAGTGAGATACACAATGTTCATTATTTCGCGTTAACCAAATAATGACAGATTATTATAAATATTCTCAAAGAGAGTATATGAATATTTGCAAACACTATACTAAACTATTAGTTTTGGATCTCTTCAAATATAATATTTATTCACGTCATATTTATTCACGTCATCAAAAAATCCATAGAGACATTATATATATAAAATTTTCCTTTACTTATATTTATATTGCTAAACATTGTTCGGCAGTGAACATCACCATTGTCTTGGCAATTTTTCTAATTTAACATGAAATTCAACTGTGTATACTATATATAATAATACAGCTTAAGTCAGGCAACCACGCAAAGCCCATCATAAACAAATGTGTCCAGTCTGACCGGTCTAGTCAAATGTTCAGACATTTCTTTCAAACCATTATGAAAAGGGCCTAATTACGTGCCTTTGATGTTAACGAATAAAATTTGTCATATTCTGTTTGTGAGGCTGGCTGAGTTCTAAGAAGAAATTAAGTTTATTGGTTAAATATATTTAAGAAATAGCTTAATTAAAATTAGGTGCGCCATGAAACAGCAGCATATATACAGAATACGATACAAATATAATTACCAAAAAATTAATGGCAGACTATGTAAATACCATGTACCACGTCGAACCAACTCCGCCTTTGCGTGATTCCCTTCACTGTGAAACAATTTCAATTTTAATGAATTATACTCAAGTCTTCCTATCATTTATATTATTTTGTTTTTGGTACCAAAATGATTTCAAAGAATCATGTAAAGTTTTCTTTTTTGTATATTATTTCATTACATATATTAATAGGCCCCTTTGAAGCATTTTCTTACCAGACTATGATATGTATGTTATATATATATTATATTTATACATATATATATACATACAAACATATATATAAATACATATATATATATAGATATATATTATGTCCAAAATTGAAAGTTTTTTTTTAAGCCTTTAAATGTTACCAGATGCATGATCATCAGCAGTAAATAAGCTGCATGGTCCGATAGGATGCCTGTGTGTCATGAATCCTCTAAAAGACCGACATGAGTAATCATAGTGTAAAGTCTGTTGTTAAACCTCAGATGAAATGTAAATGTATCACAAGACCACGGCCTGGGCATCTTGTCAATGTTAAGGAGATGTGACGACATGCATACCAGACCAGAACAGATACGCCATACTGGCCCAGCCACTAACTGACAGATAATGGATATCTTCCCATTAAAGCTTAATTTGGTCAGAACATCACGGGCTTCACCTACTTTTAGTTATACTTCTTGGATTGGAATGTTATTTAGACCAGCACCGTGTTTATTTTATCCAAAACAGGTGTAAACTTTTCAATATTATTATATTCATAAGTTCTTAACACCATATTCAAAGCGCCCGCGTGCTACTGTTTACTCGCCAACCGGAAGTAAACAAAGTTTTCATCCGGGGCCCTCACTTCCATATAAGCCAAACCGTGTTTCTGTGCGTTGAGAAAAATGCCATCCAAGCTCGAGCGCCGCCGTGTGTCCGAGTAAGATACTAAACCTTCACGTGCAGACTGAAACATGGATGTCAAAAGTTAGAAGTCGTGGTGTTTATTATTTATTTTCTTTATTTTTCTCAAGTATAGGCAGTTACATGTCTATAGACCATTTCAAAATATAACATTCTGGTCTCTTCCTGAACACAAAACTAGATGTGTCGGAACGACACGAATGCCCCCGCCTTGGGCAAATTAGAAACATTTGTAAAATTTGTTAAATTTTTTAAGTTCAGGATGTGTCGTATGGTCAAAAGTAGGTCAACAAGGGCAAAATGCAAACTCGATCTGTAACGGGTCATTATCAAGCAACACACCAAAAATCATGCCAGTATATGCAGGCATTGTGAAAAAAGTCCATACATGTGCATTTTCCATAGAAATTTCTGTCTTTCATGAAATTTTCTATGTTTAGGAGCCGTAAAACAATCAAAAGTAGGTCAACCGGGATGAAACGCAAACTCGATCTGTAACTGTCATTATCTGCCCACACAAAAAAAATCAGGGTGGTATCTGCAGGCACTGAGGAAAAAAAAGTCTGTACATATGCATTTGTTATGAAAATTTATATTTTTCATGAAACTTTCTATGTTCAGGAGCAGTCAAATGGTCAAACGTAGGTCAACTGAGACAAAAGAAGAACTCGATCTGTAACTGGTCATTATCTGCCTACACACCAAAAATCAGGTCCGTATCTGCAGGCACTGTGAAAAAAAGTCCATACATGTGCAACTTTTTATGAAATTTTCTATGTTAGAGCACCGTCAAACGGTCAAAAATAGGTCAACTGGGACAAAACGTGAACATGATCTGTAACTGGTCATTATCTGCCCACACCCAAAAAATCAGGCCAATATCTGCAGGTATTGTGAAGAAAAGTCTGTACAAGTGTATTTGTCATGAAATTATATATTTTACATGAAATTTTCTATGTTCAGGAGCCGTAAAACAGTCAAAGGTAGGTCAACCGGGACGAAATGCGAACTCCCTTGTAACTGGTCAATATCTGCCGACACACCAAAAATCAGGCCAATATCTGCAGGCATTGCGAAAAAAGTCCGTACATGTTTATTTGTCATGAAATTTCATATTTTTCATGAAATTTTCTAATCGTCTTCCTTGAAAAATTCCTTGAATTATCAAATAGAACATTCTGCAAGCGACTGCTCTTCAAATCTTTGCTTCCAATCAAGGATTACCTCATTTTCATAACTCGCCTACGTATCAAATTTTAATGGCATACTTGGTCCGCTTTGGCTTCGCACGCAGGTCTCCCCCCCCCCCCCCCAAATATTTTTCTGGCGAAAGGCTTCTTAACCGCCATATTTACCTTTTCTTTCCTCATTACCCATATTCCAATAATAAACAACCTACCTGGTCTTTCTCCATACAACTTCACACGTACAATTACTTCGCACTTCCTCTTCCCTACAAAATGCATTTGTAAAATAATTTACCTCGTCCTTCTACTTCAGAATCTCGGGAAATTTTCGGAATACTTACTTGTTCTTATCATCTGCCGGAAAAAGAGGATGACCTAGGTTTGCCAGACCTGAGGTCACCCTAGCTCGGCCAAAGTCTTGGTAGGTTGAAATGATAAGATTCCCCGCGTTATTAAACATCGCACATTATAGGCAAGTCAATCAAAAATATCTGCTACAAGCAGGATTGTTTTTTATTCCATTTATAACACATAAATCTAATTTAAACACATTGAAAAAATTAAGTATGGTGATATTTTGGATCTAATTCACGCCCAAACGTCCAAACATCGTCACCGGTACTAAGAAAAACCCGGAGTGATACTATACGGACTGGGACCCTACAGTAATAATCATCGCACACCGAAACAGCTGCCTATAATGCGAGTAAACCTTCAAAGACATGTAAAATTGTTATTAAACAACAATCCATATAATATGTATATAAGCCGTTATTTCGGTGTCTGTCGATCATTATATTAGACTCCGTCCGAATCCTTGTTTTATCAACTGCCTCGTTACACGTTAGCATTGCACCTGCACTCTTGGCTTTTGGCGCGAACGTCTCTCCACCGTCACGCTTGACGAGTTGCACCTGCACTTTTGAAATCGGGCCTACCCGCAGAACAATTACGATTTTTAACCTGCACAAGCAACAAAATTATAGAGCCAATGACGGGTCTCTGCAGTAATCTAACAGAAAAACACCAGGTCTCTCGTGAAATCTACACTTACTCAGGATTAAAATCTAAATTACTTCAGAATACACCATCGAAAAACGTAAACACCCTATTTCTCGCAAATTTACAGAAACCATGGACCCCCTATAGCATAGACCTTCATGGGAACACTGCTATGTTTTTATAGTAACCAGATCGAATGTAATGTGTTGTTGTGTCTGTATTGAGAAATTCACTCTTCAATAAAGAACTATGGCTTGAGCATGCTTGATATTATTTAGTATTTTTCTTTCGAGTTTTTCATTGATTTGTGAGAAAGGGTTGCCCGTATTCAAGTGACACTGCTTGCCACGGTATTCATGAATATCCATGAGTCTTTTTTGAAACTGTGCCGGTAAGTTTCGTGATGAATTTGCATATATTTGTGAAACATATCCACAGAACTTTGCGTGCCGCTGCACATGAATTGAATTACTTAATAAAACTGTCTTAAATAGTCAGAAGAACGAGCCTTTCTTGACACTTATCAGCTGACACTTATGACTTTGAGGTAAGTTGACCTTGAGTATTTTTATGGATTTGGGCGGGGCTCCTTGAACGAGTTGGCGCGGTCTCAAATCTGATCTCAGTTAAATTCTGACTCCTTCTATAAACCGAGGGGCTCTGAATTTTTTTTTTTTTTATTTATTTATTTATTTTTTTTTTGGGGGGGGGGTCAAAATAGGAACAGTGTTAATAGTATCTTTATTAGCAATAAACATGAACATACACACAGTTTTGTTGTTTTGTATGTATATGTGATGAGAATGTTCGCTCCAAGATTGTGTTGGCTGGTTACCATGAGGACGCGAAATTTGGACATCCTGCATCACAGTCCTGTGTCTGCTTGTGTCTATATTCTGTCTGTCTGTGTGTTTGTCTGTTTGCGCTGTACAGGTGGCAAATTTGCCCCAACCATTATCAAACTTACACAATTGGGAGATATTACGAACTCCTGGAAGCCTTTATATTTTGGTCAATAAAGATCAAAGGTCAAGTCAATCAAAACTTTTCAAAACGGTTTTTTCTTCATATCTCTGTCACTATTAGCCGTATCTACTTCAACAATAGCTCATATTCTTTGTAATTCCAAGGTCTTTCTTCTGGTGTGTTACTGCCTAATTGTTGTCCTAACTATGATAACACATCGGGGAAATTCATGATATTTGAAAATGAAATACTAACTTTTCTAACTTTGTCAGTTTTAATGCTAGACAGGTCTATTTTTTCCATTAGATAGCATTCAATGAGTACTACAAGATGTTATTACTTGTCTTCCAGTATCTTGCACGATATCTCGTCAACGATAATGTACGAGATATCACTAAGTCATACCCAAGAATCCACAGTTTTGGACAAATCCTTTTGAAACAGGACATCTTAGGTCTTACACCAATAGCTTGAAAGGGTTTTTTTCCCCGAAAAATTACCGCTAGGGGGCGCCCTACTCGAAAAAATTAAACATATAATTTTTGCCCATTTCTCCCATACTATAAAACTCAGCTGCATAAACTATAGCTCATTTTCCTCCTCTCCACCTTCCCTACATCTTTTGTTGGTCATCTGTTATCTGAGATGTCTCACTTTATCAGTATGTCTGTCTGTTTCTCAGTAGTGCTCAACCTCGTGTGCATGCTGGTTCTTGCGTCTTACAATAAGCAGTCTACAGGCCAAACTTTTACAGGAATCCTTTTGAAACTGGTACATCTTATGTCTTACACTAATATCTCGAAATAGATTTTTCATTTTCATCATATGCCCGCTAGGGGGCGCTTCACACGACCTTTCCCAAAATATACTTTTTTTGCCATATCCCCATAACTATAAACCTCAATTACAGAAAATAATGGCTTATTTTCGTACTCTGGGTCTTCTCAATAGCGTAAGTAAGTAATCTTGTTTCATTATTGTGTCACTTTGTCAGTATGTCTGTCTGTTTGTCAATTGTCCTCAAATTCGCCTGCTTACTGATTCTTGCATCTCACATATAGCATTCTACAGACTAAAGTTTTGAAAGAATCCTTTTGAAACTATTACATCTTCTGTCTTAAACTAACATCTCGAAAGTGATTTTTCATTTTCGGGATATGGCTACTAGGGGGAGCTGTACTAGGACCAAGACAACGTATAATTTTTTGCCACATCTCCAAACCTGGTGAACCTTATCTCCATAAACTATGACTCATTCTGTTTCTAAATAATTTCTCCATACGATAACCTAACTCAGATGTGTCAGTGTGTCAGTATGTCTGTCCGTTTGTCGGTTGATGTCAGCCATACCTGCTTTCATGTTCTTATTCGTGATGAATATCCTTCAACAGGCCACAACTTCTCAGCGATCCCCATCAAACTCACTATATTGATAGGAAACCCACCTTTTGTTCTTTCTGTCCGTCTGTCTATCATTTGAATATCCGGCAAGCGTTCGACCTATGGTCGTCTAGTCTGTCTGTTTGTTTGGGTGTTTGTCTGTCCCCACTCTACAGGTCCCATTTTTGCATGGTTCGTTTTAAAACTTGCAGATCTGATAGGAAACTAAATCTCCTAGAAGCCTATTGTTTTTTAGTCAAAATAGGTAAAAGGTCAAGGTCAAGGTCATCAAAAGTACACTAAACGGTTTTTTCTTCATATCTTTGTAACTATTAGTCGTATCTCCTTAAACTATAGCTCATTTTAATCGTCATCAAATTGCCTTTCTTCTGGTAGGTACAAGACTCAAATTTGCCGTTTCGATGGTAACGCATTTTTGGGGGAAAATGATATTTGAAAATCAATGGACTAATTTGTTAGTTTTAACGCTAGAGAGGTCTAGTTTCTTGCATTAGGTAGCATTTAATTAGTGCTACATGATTTTATAGAAGTCTCGCAATATCTCGTATAATATCTCGTCAAACGAGATATTTCGAGATTTCATTAATCTTGCCTGGAGGCCACAGTTTTGCAGGAATCTTTTTTTTTAAACTGACATATCATAAGTCTTACACTAGTATCTTGAAATTGTTTTTTCATTTTTTTTTTAATACGGCCGCTTGGGGGCGATAGATGCGAACCTCCTTAATATATAATGTTTTGGCCATATCTCCAAAACTATAAAACTCAATTACATAAACTACAGCTTCTTTTCTTCCTCTTTGTCTTCTGTATAACCTAGTGTAGTCATCATGTCATAATCTTGTCACTTTGTCAGTGTGTCTGTCTGTTTGTCAGTTATCCTCAAATTCGCCTGCTTGCTCTTGCTTCTCATATATAGCATTCTACAGGCCACACTTTTAAAGAATCCTTTTGAAACTCATTACTGGTGCATATTATGTCCTTAAGTAATATCTGAAAACTGTTTTTTTCATTTACCGGATATAGCCGCTAGGGGGCGCTGCACACGACCCTCACATACATATCATTATATTGGCTATATCTCTAAAACCCAAAGCCTCAATTACATAAACTATAGCTTATTTTCTTCCCCTCAGTCTTCTCCATAATCTGGTGTAGTCATCTGGTCTCATTCTTGTGTCACCTTGACAGTATGTCTGTCTGTTTGTCAGTTGCCCTCAAATTCGCTTGCTTGCAGTTCTTGCATTTCATATATAGTATTCTACAGGCCACAGTTTTGACGGAATCCTTTGAAACTATTACATCTTATGTCTTACACTAATATCTCGAAAAAAAGTTTTTCATTTTCCGGATATGGCCGCTAGGGGGCGCTCCACCCGACCATATTCTAGCTATATCTCCAAAACTATAAATCAAAATTACATAAACTCTAGCTTATTTTCTTCTTCTGAATCTTCTCCATAACCTGGTTAAGTCATCTGGTGTCCATCGTGTCTCAATTTGTCAGTATGTCTATCTGTTTGGCAGTTATCCTCAAATTTCTCTGCTTGTTGGTTCTTGCATCTCACATATAGCAATCCACTAGCCAGATATTTGGAGGAATCCTTTCGAAACTGGGACATCTCATGTCATACACTAATATCACGAAACGCATTTGTCGTCTTCAGGATATGTCCGCTAGAGAGCGCTGCAGTTGAACCTCCCCAACATATCATATTTTGGCCATATCTCTAAAACTATAAACCTTACCTACATAAACTGTCGCTCATTTTGCTCGTCTTTACCTCCGGCACTTTTGTCTGGTAACCTGTTATCACAGATGTGTCAGAATATCTGTCTGTTCGTCTTTTGTTGTCAGCTTTGTCTGCTTGCTTGTTGTTGTGTCTGATATTTCATTCTACGGGCAACAACTTCTCAGCAAACGGTCTGAGGTTCATTCAAATGATAGAAAACCGACAATATGTTCTGTCTTTCCGTCTATCTGCCATTTCAACTTCCGGCAAGCACTCGACCTCTGGTCGTCTAGTTTGTTTGTCGCACCTTTATTGCCATTATTTCGATAACCAATAAAAATAAGTATTTGAGCAATGGGGTCGCCTTGTCTTGTGCCCTTTTCCATCTTAAAATAACCCGTAGTAAAACCGTTATTTATTACACAGCTCGCTAACCCATTATGCAATAACTTTATCCATCTAATAAAATCATTTCCAAACCCAAATTTCTCGAGTACAGTAAATAGGAATATAAAAAGTAATATAAAATTCTTTTGGTAGTACTTCGTTGCCAGGAGTCTTATTGTCCTTCAATTCCTTTAAGCTATTTAAAATTTCTTCTTTGCTTATTAATCTCTCACAAGCATGTACTTCTTGTTCTGACAAAATGGGTAAGTTTAATTGGGAAATGAAATTCTTCACAATCGCTCTGTTTAATAGCATTTGAATTCTCAAATTTACGTTTAAAAAAGGATTTAATTCCATCCATTATTTTTTGCTGGTTTACTTCTTCTTTATCATTTATAATCAATTTCCTCACAGTAGATTTCTTCTTATTCTTGACCATAATGTTAAAAAAATATTTAGAGCTTCTCTCTCCTTGTTCGAAAAATTCGACCCTGGATCTAACAATTAACCCCTGTGTATTTTTAATAATATTCTTCGATTTCTTGACGAATGGTGGTTTAGATTTTAATAGTCGTTTTATCAGAAGCTGATAAATTCATTTCGGCGTCTTGTATTTTATTTTCTAAAATATATAGCCTCCATTTTTCCCTCTTCCGCTTCATCTTTGAGAAACTTATAGAAAATTGTTTTATTTTGAATTTTAAATAATCCCACCACGCATTTCCATCTTATTTGCATCTCTCGGTTCTCTGTAATAATTTAATGTGATCTCTTAAACCTGTTACATAATCTGTGTCTTTCAGTAAGGATACGTTTAATTTCCAATGTGATGGGCCATATAATGCTTTTTGAGTGTAACTGAAATCGGTTATAACGGCGGAGTGATCAGTGAATATTGCAGGCCTAATCTTAACATCGGTCACATTTGCGTTTAAATATGAAGAAACGAAAATATAATCCAGCCTTCGTTGTCTGAGAGGATTTGTTGACCTCAATGTGTACCTACGAGCATCCGGGTTTCTTACCCTAAACAGGTCAATTAAATCAGTACTGCGTGTAAGATAAGTAACACGTTGAATCGATTTCGTCTTAGGAGTGTACGTATCACCATCTGCATCGAGATATGAAAGACATATATTAAAATCACCACCCCAGACAATTTGTGTTTCCGAATCTATTTGTATGTTTGTTAATATTTCCAAGATATTGTCATAAAATATCACCTGAGGTAATTCGGTGTTATGGGCATAAGTATTTATAAGCAACGTCTTTCTCCCTTGAACTAATTAATGCTTGTATACAATAATGAAACGTCCGTCTTTGTCCATATTTTTAAATAGTTCCTGAAATTCTAAATCACGACCTACAAGTAACAACACACCTCTTGTCTGATTTGTACCATGAGAAAAATAGGTATGTCCAGACCAATCTTGTAACCATTCTGATTCCACAGTACCTGTACAATGGGCTTCCTGGAGAAAAATTACACTTTTTGCTCCTGTGTTGTTTAACAACCAATTATAGATGTCTAGTCTTTTCTTTTCTCTTCTTATTCCTTTTACATTAAGTGTTATAACTGAGAAATCCGACATACAGAAATCTCTTAAGATTGTAAATTGTCAATGTCTGCAAATTGCTCAATAGAAGCCAAGCACTAATACGCAAAAATATGTTAATTTCCATATACGACATATGTATAATTAATATACATCCAAGGTGAATATTCATGCCCAGTGCACCTACTTCCCTATTTTGAAGTCCAAGGGAACAAGCGGTTAACGTACTTTTGTCAGAGTACTTTGTAATTATTGTTATCTATTACTGACAGAACACAAGATACATAGATAAACAGGTGACATAATTCCATAATATACATAAATGTGAATGTTAGAGCATGTGGCGCCTTTAGAGGAGAGAACAAAGACATCAGTGTCTTTAATAAGCAAAATGAAGTGTGAACAATTATAGTAAATAGAACAAGATCACTGAAGTGAGCCTTTAATAAAAAAATAAACATTGCCGAGAATTAAAAGTATATAATTGGAGATGGATTAGATTTTTTTAATAACAAGGAAGATCGGCTCCATATGTTATAGTATACAACTTATACGTATCATAACTACATGACGTAAACATAACTACAACTCTAGGCATGGAATGCTTTATCGAAGTATACTCTATTTCACATGAAATATAGGAAGCAAATTGACACTGTATCACTTAACCGGGTCGGTAAACAAAACTATCAGCCATACAGTATCAGATGTTACTGTTGAGTGCTGTGAACCACATTGAAGAGGAAAAATTGTACATGCATTCAAGGATGAGATCTTACAATATACTACCAAACTATTTCTAACTATGTTGGATACCTGCGCATCTTTGACCCAAGGCATTACAACATGTGATACGGTCGAAGCTAATAGTCAAGCTTACTGTTATGCTTGTTTAATCCAGCGTTAGACTGAACTAACGAAAGTCACTAGAGAAGTAAATACAAGACATGAAAACTGAGAGACGTCGTCTAGAGGGTAGAAGGTTATTAACAAAGAGAAGTTTAATGCTCACCTGCAAGGATGAAAATGTTTACATAAACCAAGCTCTGAGTTTGACGAGTCCCAGCGAGAAACCCCGTTCGCCGAGACAGCTGGAAATGGCAACTAGCGGGCTCACCAGACTTAACCCCTAACCCCGTTGCCGGGGTGACATAGAAGGTTCACCACCATGCGGGCCGTAACGATAAAAATTAATAAAAATAATAATAATAATAATAATCCCCCCCCCCCCATTCCCAATGGCGTCTCGCCAATCTACCACTTTGCGTTATCAACAATGGACTGTACAAGATCTAGCAACTTCAGTATAGGGTTACACTGCTGGGAAAATCCAGTTGTATGGACAAAATCATACAACGTATCATCCATCCACCCAGGCCTCTTTTTGACTCGAAGAGACGGAACTGACGGTCTTTGAACTATGCGCCTACCCATTCTGGGCGCAGGTTGAGGACATTTTGTTTTCATTTAGACCTCACTAGGGAAATTTTGAACAGAGCGCCTACTCCTTGGCATAGGCTGAGGACATTCTGCCTTCACAGAGACTTCACTAGGGGGTTTTGTCGGTGGGTTCTCTCGCTCATCCCCGCACAATCCTGCAAAACCCGGTTCCAGGTGACTCTGCAGGTCCGGCAGGTCATAAGAATCCCCAAGGGTTTCACTATTATGACTCTCACTCATTAGATCTGGAACTACAGTCTCTGGGGCCGGTTGCGCCACATCTGTTTGTATGTCTAAGGGAACATCGAGGGTTTCTGGTTGGGTCTTAGAAACGGTAGGTACACCACGGGAATTAGTTGTCCGATCATCTACCTGATCGGAGGTGGAGGTAACTTTTTCCACCCTGGGAGGCTCATCATCTACAGGGAGGTTCCGATGCAAGGTTCTCTCTAACCCTTAGCCATCTTCCGGCCGTACGCAATACACAGGAATGCCTTCGTTAGGCTGGTCCAAGAACCGACGCACATCTTTCTGCCACCTGCTTTCAATCTAATGTTTGCCCTTAAAATCTACTTTTCTGACCAAAACGAAGTTTCCGGGAGATAGCACTGCACTACGTACTTTCCTATCGAAATACTTCTTTTGTCGCCTCTGGGCTTCCCTGGCTTTACCGGTGGTCAGTTCAAATGTATGCTGCAATTTTTTCAGAGTTTGCACAAAGGGTATGATAATGACGACTTCTCCTCTGGGCCACGCCAAGTGCCAGATCAACTGGAATCCTTGGCTGTCTCAAAAACATGAGATAAAACGGACTAAACCCTGTCCTCTCATGTCGGGTGCAGTTATAGGCATGCACAAGTGTTTGCAGATGTTTCTTCCAGTCAGACTTGGCTGCAAAGTACCAAGCATATCCAAAAGAGTCCTGTTCATTCGCTCGGTCTGGCCGTTCCCCAAGGGATGGTACGGGGTTGTTTTGGTCTTAGTTATACTAGTCAGATGACGCAATACCTTAATGGTGCGGCTCTCAAAATTCCTTCCCTTGGGGGAATGTAATTTGGCAGGGAAACCGTAATGAACTATGAAATGTTCATACTAAACCCGAGCTGCGGTTTCTGCAATCTCTTTTTTTGGTAACAAAAGCCCAAGAGTATTTGGTAAAATGGTCTGTTATAACTAATATGTTTTCATACCCTCCCTTGCTTGCCTCCAGGGTCAATGAGTCAACGCAGAGAAACTCCAGAGGTTGGGTTGTGATGACATTCACAAGCGGAGCACGCAGTGGGCTGAAGATTTCCGGCGAATACAACGGCCACAATTTGCCACATGGTCTGCAGCCTGTTTGGCATGACCAGGCAAGTAAAACCTTTTTCTTAGTAATTCTACGGTACGGTCTCGACCCATGTGACCTACCGAGTTGTGACAGCCGTGCAAAGCTGTTTGGCGAAATCTTTTTGGCAACACTAACTGATATGTAATGTGTCCATTGCAGTCACGTTGACGGTAAAAGATCCCATTTAACAGTAATAAGCTACATCTTTCGTTCAAATAAAAGTAATAATCTTTCCCAAGCAATGCTCGATCGACCTCCGGTCTCTCAACCAGTTTAATGACCTGGGATTTCCGAGTGCTGTATTCGGGCTCAATCTTGTTTCGGTAGTTCCCCAATGCTCATCCCATCTGTGTTAATTTCTGCCTGTTTAGTCATACAGAAGCCTTCGCACAGGCCACCATGACTCATATGAACCCTAATGACTTCACTAATGACAGCCCACTGGATTCTTGATATGGCATCAGCAAAATTGTTGTTCTTGCCTGGTCTGTAGGTAAATGAGTACTGGTAGTTACTCAAGTACGAGACCCAACGTTGACCGGCAGCATCTAGTTTGGCGACACTCAACACATAAGTGTGGGTGTTGTTATCCGTGTCAACTAGGAACTCAGTGCCTTAAAGGTAATCATGGAATTTTTCAACCACAGCCCATTTCAAGGCTACCAGCTCTAGCTTATGAGCTGGATAGTTCCGCTCCTTTTCGGTTAGGCCTTTGCCAGGATATGCGACTACCCTCTCAGTACCATCGTTCTATTTTTGATAGAGCACCGCTCCCAGGCATCGGTGTGCAAGCTATATGGTCGCCCAGAATCGGTAAAGGAAAGCACAGGAGTAGTCTCCAAACACCCCTTCAACTTCTGAAAGGAATCCTCCTGGGCCTTGGTCCAGGTGAAGGCTAGAGCCTTACAGCCCTTCTTTTTGGTGTTCCCCCTTGTATATTCATGTAATTGCTGGGCAATCCGGCTGAAATTCGGAATAAAACGGCGATAAAAGCTGGCAAAGCCGAGAAAACTCTGCAGCTGTTTCACTGTTGTAGGTCTTGGCCAATTTTGGACACAAGCTGCCTTTTCTTGGTCAGTGGCCACACCTTGTTCCGAAATTAGATGCCCTAACTATTTAATAACCTTTGTAGGATAAAACATTTTCCTGGCTTCATCTTCAGGCCAGCAATCTGTATCCTCTCAAAGACCAACTGCAGCCTCTCCATATGCTCTTCAAAAGTGACGCTGAAAACCAATATGCCATCTAAGTATAGCAGGCACTGATGGAGGTTTATGTCACCCAAACAGCTTTTGATAAGCCCATTAAAGGTGGCAGGTATGTTAATGAGGCAGGATGGCATGCGTTCGCATTCCCAACATCCAAGATGCACCATAACGTTATGCACGCTATACTACAAATTTTAATTTAAACCTCATTTGCACGACCTATTAGACGCTTCACACTTTGGCGTTTGGCCCGATGACAGCAAACCCTCCGCCCTCGGGACTGGCTGTCTTCTAGTTCAAAGCTTCCGGGAATTCATGTACCCCATGCCCATATCCCCTACAGTTCCAGCAATACCCCTGGAAGCCCGACTCGGAGGCCAAGGCTCCGCTGAAACAGTGGACCGAGTTTGTGATCTCCTCCATCATTCGATCCTACATCTGAAGGCCGGAATCCTCCAGGGACTCAACCTGCTGCAGCCGGGCTGACCTCTTTAAGGTCTTGATATCAGAGATGTGAGGGAATTCTATCTCGGCGGCCCTAGCTCCCCTCATCAGCTCCTCGTAGGAAGCATGACCATCATATTTATGCCTGAGGCATGTTCGGATCCTATCAGTAAACAAGCCCGAGAAGAACTTATCACGCAACATTTCCGAACGTAGAGTTGGCGATTATCTCCCCTCTGTACAAGCTGAACGAGCAGGGACTCCAGCCAACATTCCTGTATACTAGTTCCAACTTTCCCAGGACTACGCTCACTGAAGTAAGGTCCCAAGTGTTCATGATGGTCTCAAAGGCTGATCTCCAGGCAGAACACCGGATAGCCTATAAAATTAACGGTTCGGGGTGAAACCCATCTTGTAACATGCTCTGAGCCTCAAATTTCCAGTGTGGAAACGTGACGTCACTCTTGTTTCCGAAACTAGAAAATGCAGATATACGGGATGGATTTAACTGGGAAACGGCCGCTAAAAGATGGCCACTTGACGATGTTGAGGCTGGAGGTCGAGGAAGGATGCCATGTTGCGAACCCTGAAATCCATCCTTCCCCAAGTTAGGTAATCTTGCCGGTGTTAGCAAAGGAACAGGTGTTATAGCTGAGGATGGGTACTGAGCTCCACCATAAAAGGAAACCCTGTTATCCCGCGTGCCCTTGGCACACTGAATCAACCACTGGAGGTTGCAGTTCTCTGCCTCCCTGTACTGGTCAGACCCTGAAATAGTCTCATCATGTGTTTTGCGGGAAATGTCCCCCCCCCCTACATGGACTGCAGGCTGATAGTTTAGATACCTGGGACTCATGATCAGGGGTGGCCTTAGCACACTCAATGCTCTTACCTTCGAAGACCAGCCCTTCTAAACTGAGTCTAGATATCTCCAGCTGCTCAGTGTCCTTCAGAACAAGAAAGACACAATCTGACGCAACTCGAAGGACTTTGGTAGGCCAGTGTAGGTCAGTGAGCATTAAAGTTCTCGCAATGAGGGCCATCTTACTATTATTAAATATATGATAGGTTCTAAGAAACTAAATAAAAAAATTATCAAGTCTGCAGCAATACACGAAGTCAAATCCACTCCACGGTTCCCCGCCTTTAGATAACACCAGCCATGTCAAATTAAATGCAGCATCCCAACACACTTACATATGACATATTCATATAGTGATGTTACACAGTTGGAATGAACAGCAGAACGCAACCGGAGTCACATATACAAAATAACATTTAACCTGTAGATGTTAAGAAATTAAATGATTTCATAAATCACTGTAGCCCGACCAGACACTGACTGAAATCTAACTGAGGCAAATCAAATACAGAAGTGAACCATTCTCCAAGCGGAAACTTCCTATTAATACTTGTTCGGTTGCCACCAATCTTTCAGCGAGTGCCCCCTAAAAGTCACGGAGTAAAGTTGTTTCAAGTTGCGAGTGACACATACCGACAAACATGTGTAGCATAAACATGGTATGCTATACCCCTTACCAGTACATTCAATACAATGGAGTAATATTTCACTTTTACCGGGATATTCAAAACAATGGAGAAGTATTTCACTTTTACCTTGATATTCAATACAATGGAGTAGTATTTCAATTTTACTTGGATATTCAATTCAATGGAGTAATATTTTATTCTTTCCTGGATATCCAATACAATGAGAAAAAGGACATCAAATGATATAATAGGCAATTAATAAACAATTAACAATGGCAGACCTGATAACTTTAAGGTACGGAAAATAACCCCTGTGCTTACACACCAGAGTTGGGTCCAAAAGTAATTGTAATTGAAGTAATTGTAATTTCAATTACTTTTTCAAGTAATTGTACTTGTAATCGATTACTTTTTGAAATCCTGAAAAGTAATTGTACTTGTAATCGATTACTTTTGAAAAGTAATTGTTTGAACAATTACTTTTCAATTACTTTCAAGTTCTGTGTAAAATGTGAGAGTAATATACAATTACAGCATTCAAAGTGATGGTATTATTAAATATAAAAAAAAATCTTTTATATTTTCAAATTACACAAAGCACAATGCTCATATTACTTCACATGCCCTGCTAGGTGGCCAGATAATGCAGGTGTGGTTTGTTGTCGGCCAGCTATCACCTGGTCTACAACCGACTGTCAGGACACAAGTTTGCCAGCTGTAAGATACCAGGGATCTAGTGCATGGTGCTAATTAATTAACTGAATAGATCAGTTCACATATAGAGATTACCAACAGTCTGGCCTTTGATCACTAAGATGGTCTTAATTAGTGATTGCCCAATGCACAGGGGTGCTCATCATGCAGCCAAGCTTTACTCTGTTATTATGAGGCTCAGTTTAATAGGCAAACATGAGGTAATAGTAGTAAGTAAGAGTAACAGACAGCTTTTTTTCATGTTATAGAAATAAAACTAAATATATGAGCTGAAATAGTAATAATAATCGCAACAGAAGGCAAATTTATATTTAGATTAAAACATGTACACCTATTTTCCATCCCCTGTTAGGTCATTAAGAAGATGAGCAAATATTTCTTAACAGGCTTTTATCTGTTCGAGTGATGGCCTATATGATGTACAGATTGTTAAGGCAAGTTAATATAAAAAATGGTTACCATTGGTGCAAATTGCATGAGAGTCCTGGAACGCAGGAATCAGCACAAGCTACCTAATTAACTCTATCTGACACTTGATGACTAAAACATCCATGAATATAGGGATAGATAGAGAAAGTATATTATTATTTTGACACGAACATCGTATATTACAAATTTACCACAATGAATCCATATCTATTTTGAAAAAAGAGGGTAGAGAGAAATATTTTATTTAACATAAAGTAATTCTCTCTCTTTTATATATATATATATATATATATATATATATATATATATATATCTACAACATATAATTTGTTTTTGTCAGGAGACTTGTGTTTGTATAGTATTAATTATCCAGGCTTTGATGGATTTTTCCACAACACTCAATATAACTACTTAACGTTATAACAATAGATTATATTGCTCGAATTCATTCTAGACGGTGATGAGAATAGAGAATCATATTTACATAAAAGTCATATAAACAGTCATATATATATGGGAAGGTTGTTAATTTAGTTGACAGTTCAATTGTTTGATAATTAATGCTTAATTTTATTAACTTGAAAATACCTTGCACCACTATTTGACAGATAGTATTAATATGTAACATTTTTGTAATAATTAAGTAAATTAAAAAAGTCTCATTCAAAATTAATTTGTTATTAAGTTAAGTAATAAATTAATGTCACTTAAAAGTAATAGATGAGAAACTGTGGCAAAAGTAAATTAGTAATAGCAATAGCAAAATAATAAAATAAAACTAAAAATAATGTTTACATAAAAAAATTGAACTAAACCCAACCCTGATGAGTATGTTCACATTTTTTAGACTAAACATCCAGGAGTCAGCATGAGCAGAGAACTGTGTACACCAAACAAATATCAAACAATGTGTAATGATTTTGGAAAGACCCATGCTCAAATTGTATAGAGTGCATTCACCACTGTGTGATGAATTTTTGTTATCAGATTTTGATATGTGTGTTAATTGAAAATAAACAATGTAATACCAAGTTGTTTTTTGTCACTATCACAATGTAAATCCCCTGAAAGGACAAAAGTAATTGCAAAAGTAATTCCAATTACTTCAAAAGGTATTTGTAATTGTAATCGATTACTTTTTTTGAAAACACAAAAGTAATTGTAATCGATTATTTTTAAAAGTAATTGTATTTGTAATCGATTATTTTAAAAGTATTTGGATCCAACCCTGTTACACACCGTCGACCGCAAACACTGGAGCTGGATCTATAAATGTCTAGCCCCATCTTTTATGTTATGTATTTATTAAAAGCAATATATTCACGTATGTTATTACACTGAGCTTAAGGTTCAAATTTTCATTTCCTACCTTCCATGTTCAGGTTTACAAATCTGATGAGGTACAAGGAAATATAAAACCCACATGATATGAAAAAGAGTCCAACTTAGTGCTAACAAGATGTTTGAGAAAACGGCTATCTCGATGCAAGCAGTCAATGCTCTGTTAGAGGTGCTCTGCCCATGCTCCCTGCAACTGATATGTCCACCAGCTGCGGTTCACAAAAGTTCCCCTGGTATGTTGTCCTAAATCGGTAATACACACGAAAGTTAACATCAGTCTCTTTGGCCTTCACCTTGTATGTGCCCTCCATCTGGGTTGTAATATCTGTCAGGGTTTTTTTTTCGTGCATCGTCTTTGCTTATACCATCTGGGGCACTGGTAACCATCTACACATGCACCAATGTTTTAATGTGACAAGGCTTTCTACTGCCTGCTCTGTTGATAACAGAAAATACAGAAGGGTAGGCTAAGCTTATCCCAATCTTGTTTGTTAGTTCATATTCAAGTCTTGGCAATTCCTGAAAAAAAAAACTTTTCTGCTGGTGAAGTCGCTTGCCCCACGTTGGGTGCCAAATCTGTCACAGCCGTGGGGGAGCTGTGAGGTCGGGGTTCGTGTCCACAAAGGCAACACACAAGTGAAAAGGTTTCTAAGTCTTTTTTTTTTCCTAACACAGGCGTCACCCATCACACCGGACGCGGTGGATTAACTTGGCCCTGAGTTTGACCGCCAAGACAGCTGGACAATGGCGACTGGCTCTCTAACACGTATAATAGAATGCGCAGTACAAGTTCCCTCTCATGAATGGTCATTAAGTCTTCTAATGGGAAAAGGAAAACATCCACTATGCGTGGTCAGTATACTTACTCTAACGTTAACTTAGGTCCCATCTTACAGTAAAAAATTGTGGCCCACTATGATATCAATAGTTTAAAGCAATGCAAGGTGAACCAATTATAACATCTCAACTCTCACAGTGAAGCAAGGGCCAGGTTCGTACATCATACAGTATTTAAGCCTATTCATAAAATATCAATGTAAAAGATGTCCATTACCAAGAATTCCTGTTTGAGTTGTAACTAAAGTGGCTGCTAATGCTCATAATCTTACAGTGCAGTTTAATCTGAATGACAACATGATCCTAAATACACTCAAGGCACAAATGGCCAGCCTAAACAGCAGGGCCCCTGAACCAGTATTAATATGATGTTATACGACGTAAACATAACTACAACTCTAGGCATAGAATGCTTTATCGAAGTATATTCTACTTCACATGAAATATATAGGAAGTAAATTTACACTGTTTCACTTAACCGGGTCGGTATACAACGCTATCAGTCACACAGTATCAGATGTTACTGTTCAGTGCTGTGAACCACATTGATGGGACAAAATTGTACATGCACTCAAGGATGAGATCTTACAATATACTACCAAACTATCTCTAACCATGCTAGAGTTGGATACTCTGCGCATCATTGACTGAGGCATTACAACATGTGATACGGTCGCAGCTAATATAGTCAAGCTTACTGTTATGCTTGAGCGGTTGTTTACATCACGTGACTATAGGCCTCGTGTACAAGTGTAAATACCACAGCTGCAAGTTCTCGCTCTTACAAGAACGAATACAGCACAATGAAATAAGTTAATACTTATTTATGAAGTCACAATTAATTCTTATGGCAAACAGTAAAAAAGGCAGTCCCATATGAAAACGGAGCTGACGGCCTGTTCTAGGAATCTGGTGAATACAATGAACGGGAAACAGCACTACAACTATGGACAATCCCAAAAACAATGCAACGAAGATTCTTGAACAGTTCTTGTTTTATTTTTAATGGACATTAGCTCATACATGCAGGATAAAGGTGTACTACATGTATGCAATAATAAAGTACAAGATAACGGTTCTACCTCCTTACAAACTGCAGTGTGTAAATGATTCTTAATATATACAATAATAAAACTTGCATACATTTTAAGAACGTTTCTACCTTTTATAGGTAACCTTTTTACCTTTTTGCATAAAATTGCATATATTGGGGACTGAATTCTAAAAAATTTCCACATACGGAGGGGACCCCCCCCCCCCCCTTCACTCCCCACACCCCCTCTGGGCTCCGCCCCTCGGCATGCTCGCATTTTGGTGTGCTAATCCTTTTCCTTCTCGTGCAAATTTATTTGGAAGTTTGCACACCCCTGGTTATTCATGAGTCGTTTCCTAAACTGGGCCTGGATGATTCGTGCTTATTTTGATGAATTTTTCGGAACTAATCAATTTTGCGTGCCTCTGCAGGTGAATTGGATGAATCGCTTATATTTTATATAAATTTTGTGTTGTTTTGGGCGGGGTTCGTGGAATGAGTTCCCGCCGTCTCGAATATGAAATAAGGTAAATTTGAATTCTGTCTACATACAAAGACTGTGTATCTTTTTTATTTTTTTGGGGGGGGGGGAGGATTAAAAAATAGATCGTGTTAGTAGTTTCTTTATAAGCAATAAACATACTTAACTTTGAAGCAATTGCCTTTAAACTTACACAGCTGATAGACAAGCAAAAGTCCTGGAGGCCTTTTGTTTTTGGGCGATATAGGTTCAAGGTCAAGGTCATCAAAACTACGGTTTTTTTCTTCATATTTTTGTCACTATTAGTCGTTTCTACTTCAACAATAGCTCATTTTCTTTGTCATTCAAAGGCCTTTCTTCTTGTATATGGCCGCCTCAAATCTGTGTAACCATGGTTACGCGTTATCGGGGAAAATTCATGATATTCGAAAATAAAAGGACTAATTTTTCTAACTTTGTCAGTTTTAAGGCTAGAGAAGTCTAGCTTTTTGCGTTAGGTATAGCATGCAATGAGTACTTCATGATTCTAGTGCAAGTCTCGCAATATCTCCAACAATATCTCGTCAAACGAGATTTTGCGAGATATCAATAAGTGATGCCCTAGAGCAGAGAGCTTAGATGACGAGAGGGTTCACTTCGCGTTTTCTCATTGGTCGCCATTTTGACGTCACGGACGCTAGCGCCACCACGCGGTTGGGGGGGTTGCGGCTGATTCTTTGTACATAATCACCATGGCTGCTGCTGCAACAAACCGCAGTGGGTCAGGTAAGATAGTGCTGACAAAATGATATAGCCCTAAAATTACAGTACTTTACCGATAAATAAGTAGTGGCAGAATCAAGTGTCCATGTATCATATGTATGGACTACCAAATAAGCCGGAGTCCCGTGGGAGTACAGTCTACAGATGTATACTATAGTATTATAATACTATCTTCAGAAGTTCAGTTGCAATCCTGTCTTCCACAGTTCCAGTTTCGGATATTTTTAATTTAATATGTTTCCTATATAAATATTATATTTAAATAAATATTATGTTTATTGATGAATTCTTTGTGTTTTTATATTCAGAACGGATAAATTGTGACAGAACAAGTTTTTTTACCCACAAATGTGACATGTGAGAGCCTATATTATAATTATAAAGATTAAAGTATAACTTGAACTATAATTATTAAAAGGAGACTGATATATCATGAAGTTATATTTCATATATATATATATATATATATATATATATATATCATGAAGTTATATTTCAACTATATATATATATATTATGAAGTTATATCTCAACTATATATATATATATATATATCTCATGAAGTTATATTTCAACTATATATAAATATATATATATATATACATACATACATATATATATATATATATATATATATATATATATATACATATATGATATAACACTGCCCAGTTAAGGCATGTTTGGAAAATATTTGTATTGATTGTAAATTGAAAAAAAACAATATTTACAATATATTACCTAGATTTTTATGTTTTAATCAAACAGGTACATCCATTCGCATCAAAAACTTAGACCCAGTGAATCTACATTGATCTGAGAGGACCTGATGCTGAGTTCCCAATCTGACTGTATGCCTTGATGACAAAGAAGATCAAGACATTAGGGCTCCATTTCATGGGCCCCAGCTTTGGATTGTGTGCAGGGCGGGGCTGATAACATGTATACTAGAATGTGTGGAATAAAAATCAGGGGGGGGGGTAGGCTTGGTGTTGAAAAAAAATCTTTCAAATACACTGATATTTATGAAAAAAAAAACTTTTTCAGGTGGTGTACAAAATTGTACCATGAAAACATGAATGTGAAAAAATGTATTCCTTGTAGACTTTAGAGTGTTAACTCTGACCAATTATTTTGACAACACTATGCAAATGTTCCTTTATTAGGTATTCAGTTATTTAGTGATACAGAAAAGATGATGCATCAAAAATATTTTATAATATCCGCAATAAACAGAGTATAGCTGGGAACAATATTATTGTATCAATTTTATATTGGTAAATTTAAGAATTTTATGTTCATTAAGTGGTTAACAAGGATTAACATTGAAACAATATTAATGGAAAATCCTATTATAAAATATTAATTACCATTAGTTGTGTAAACGATACACCTTGAAATCACCTTGAGATACACTGAGTGAGTTCAGTAGTTTGATATTGCTGCCATAAATGTAAGACAGTAGAATGGTATCTTTAACAGTGAGAACTTGATGGTTGATGCCTACATACTTGTTTTTTAGGAACAGACTTTTAACAACCAAAGCACAGACCTTAGACATGAAAAACTTTATTCTGTCATGATGTGGCAATGCAGTCATTTTCTCATGAATATCTAAAGTGTGTTTATGGTCTTTACAGTAAGCAAGAAATATCTGGTTGTCTTCTGGTTTCACAAGCTGTGTCTGTGTCACTTTTATTATTTCTGTTTGTCTCTTTGCTGGTTGTTTGTTTCATTTTATTTCCCTGTTGTGTCTGAACACAGAAAATATCAGTAGCAAATGACCTGTTTCTGTCTTTGTTTTATGCTCTTATCGTCATACATCATATCTTTCCCATATATGGGATCATTAGCCTTCTGTGCTTCATGTGATCAAAATTGCACCAAAAGATGGAAGGCCACACTTTCACAATTCTCTTTGATATGTTGTACTCTGGCCCTCCATCTGTCATGCAAATGACATTACAAGTTTCCGTATAATTTCTGATTATTACAAGACCCGAACTGTTGCAACACTTTGCACAGCATTGTTATATTCATTCAGGAAGATACCATATCTTTTTACCATATCCATCTGGGCCTTTGCACTTTCAGCTTTAATGTTAGGCCAAGAAAGAGCTCTTTTCACAAAACCATTTGATTTTTGTTTCCGGAGTGCCATATTTATCCTCTAATATTTAAGTGCAGCCTTGTAGGCCTGATTTGCATTTAAGTAGCTATAACCTGTCACTAGCCTGTTTGCTTATCCAATCGTAAACTGCTCTAAGTAATTCGTCCGTTCATCATCAGTCTCTGTATTCACAACTATTCTTGCCCTGAATTGCCGCCTAACCCTTTAGTGGTCTATTGCATTTCCATAAAATTTCTTTATCTCTGTTCTTGGATTTTGCAAATGCCTGACCTCTTCTTTCATAGTTTCTTCAGCTGCATTTCTGCTATTTTTAAGAATTTCCCAACTATCCTTTGATGAGGAAGCATCTTGTTTCTGCATTACTCGGATGTATTCAGGAGCTGTAGGATTTTAACTTGGTCGCATGTCGGCTTTTATTCCATTTGCAGAGTGTAGGTTTTCACATTTCCAATTCCTTTTTACAAAACTGCTCGTGTCCTTTATAACCCCGGCCGTCACTGTTCTTCTCTCATTTGTTATTTCATCTTAGCCATTTCTAACACTTGTTGCTCAGCTAAGGCTCTTTTCTTTGCCTTCAACTCTGCAATTTTGCTGAACTAACATTTGAATGGTTATATTTGTGTGTTTTTGTTGTGGAAGCTTTCTTGGGCATATTATACTGTATTTTATAAACCACTCACTAATATTTCACCTGAACTGCCGCAATCATCTATCCTTCTCTATAAACCAGTCTCCAACTAGGTAAAAAAATAATGCAGTATACCGCAGTCTTCCTGCAGTTTACTACAGTAATTCTGCAGAATACCACAGTTTACTGCAGTATAACACAGTTTACTGTTTTAAACGTGCAGTATGCAAAGAGCTGACTGCAGTAATCCTGCATTATACCACAGTAAACTGTAGTATGCCACAGTTTACTGCGATATACCCCAGTTTACTGCACAGTCTGCAGTAAACTAACATCGTGCAAAGAGTAAACTGCAGTCATACTGCAGTATGCTACATTTTACTGCAGTATACCACATACTGCAGTCAACTTGGATTATGCACTTTGATTTCAACCGTATTAACAGATGAACTGCAGTATATCTGAGGTATACTGCAGTTTTGCTGCACCTCCTGAGGTATTACCGCAGTATGCTGCAAAATTATTGCAGTATTAATGACTATAATCCACTACACCATACGCTGTTGTAATAATATATGCATTATGTACTAGACTTTTATTTTAAGAAAATCATGTAGACTGATACATTTCCCAGGAAAGGGGGGGGGGGCAGTTGAATGTATAAATTACTTTAATCATATGTTTAAATTTGATAAATTAAATATTTTATAATTTATATTTCAAATTATTTCACAATAATTGAAATCCCATCTGAATGAAGTTTGAAATTTTTTCAATCATAATCTGTTTAACAAGATATATTTCAACAATTATTTTCAATTATATTAAAAAAGATTTTAAATGTCTAAAGTAGTTTTGATTTATTGGAATAACACAAAGAGCTGATTTAGTTACTTTAAAAATATTTAATTATATCATATTAAAAAAAGAATATATATTTATGTGTGTGTATATATATTTTTGATAGTTACTTTATGGAAACAACACTTACATGAATGATTTTTTTTGGAAAAGTATGTTTTAAAATAACACTAATACTTAAACAAAAATAATATTTATATTAATAATAATAATAACAATGATAATAATTTTAATTATAACAATTATTATTATAATAATATTCTATTGTATGGCATCATATGATAATTGTTATTATCAATAATTATTGTAATAATTATGAAAATACCGGTAAAAATGATAACAATTATATATCATATTTTATGTTATTATATTATCATATCATTATGTAAGTATAAATGTTTATAATAATAATGATAATTATAATATAATATCAATAATATATAAAAAAATAAAATATTAATAATAAATTAATAAGATAAAAATAATTTTATAAATTATTAATAAAATAATTTTTTTCTAATATATATATTATTGATTATTTTTGATAACATTTAAATTGATCATGTTTGCCATATATTCCATTAACTGATGAGGAACTATTATGTTGATACCTATACATTAATAAACATGGATGAGAAACCATGTTTACATATAAAATATGAAAAAAAAAATAAATGGAATATGTTGCTTAGAATTATATTCCATGTACAATTAATGCTGCAGTAGCAGAATTTTGTTTGAAATATGAAAAAAAAATTTTATTATATAAAATTATTGAATATAGAAATATTAAACAAAATAAGAATTTACCAACAAGAGATCATTGTTTTATTTTAATCTATTCATCTTTTTATTTTAATGAAAATTATATTTATTTATCTTTATAATAACATTAACTTAAATTGAATATCAGTGGTTAATATATCTAAATTTTAAGAAACCCTTAACTATTCTTCAAAATGTCCGGCTTATTTAACGATCGTTTGTTATGCAGTACTATTTCAAGCAATACATAGTTCAAGGTACATTATGATACAAGTTTTGTTTCTCATGATCAGACCATACATAGTATGACTGTATACTCATATATAATTTTCAGTTTTTACTCATATTTTTCAATTCACCCCATTTTTTATAATGCGTATTTAGAATTCCTTTTTTATTAGCTATGTACCTTTCAACATTTTCAATATCCATTAATTTACTTTTAAATACAGCAAACAAAGCAGAATGATAGCCCTCTCTTTCTTTATACAAGACATATTTGTACAGCAGCAAAATTTGGTTAATTAACGTGTTATCTTCATTAACTGGTTTCATGCCATATATGATTAAAGATGGTGATATTGGTGGAAAATTCACATTATACTTCTGTAACCAGGATGTTATTTTCAGGTAAAAGTTCTTAGCAACCATACAATCAAGAAATGTATGTAGTATCTTTTCTCTTTGCTCAAAACAAAATGAACATTTAGGGGTTTCCTTTAAATTCCACTTATACAAAAGATCATTTAGAGGAATGTAGTTATTTAATATTTTATATTGAAACTCTCTAAGATGAGTGTCTAAGGTACTTTTATATATTCCACTATAAACATGTTCCCATTTCACCTCGATACTGTTTTCTTGGTTTTTGTTATCCCATACTTTCTGAGCTGTAGGAGTTTCCCATATTTTCTCCACCAAAGTCTTATATATATCTCTAGCATTTAATGTATCCAATTTCTCTAAACCATTCACAGTTACAACACTGTCAACTTCACTTCCTTCATCATGTACTTGTTCATACCCTGTAAACCTGTCTCTCCAAGTTTTTGGAATAGCCCGTTTTAATGCCATCCAAAACATATAATCAATGTGATTCATACATATATTCTTCTCCCGTATTTTTTCCCATGGCTTCCACTTTCCATCATAATTTACCAGGTCTTTTATGTAATATAATTTGCTACTTACATAATGTTTGTAGTATAGAGGTCTGTTATTAATCTTTATATATTGATTATTCCACAAGCTTTGATATATGACATCTTCTGTCGATTCAGGCAAAACTGATACATATGAAGCCCCTTCCTCTAAACATTTCAAATAAAATCTTGGCAATCCTTTAGGTAACACATTCATATCAAAGTTTCCTCTTATACAGTTCAATCCGCCTATCTTCCTTAATCTGAAATTCAAAATTTTACTACTGGCAGATTCTTCTGAACACAAAATGCGTTTAATCCACACTATTCTTTGTGTCTTTATTTTGCATTAAATGTCTGGAAAATTGATCCCCCCCCCCTTTCTCATACTGTCCAATAATGGTTGCATATTTTACTTTAGGCCTCTTAGCCCTCCAAATAAAGTCACAGAGTAGTCTTTTTAAATTCTTTACTGTAGTTTTTGGTGGTACTAACATATTAGTTACATAAAGAAGTTTAGTAATTGCCAATGAGCGTACCACCTCTGCTCTGCCATATATTGTTAGTGTTCTGCTTTTCCACATGTTTAATGTGGTTGCTAAGTTGTGTTCAACCCTCTTGAAATTGTTTTTGTACACCAAATCATTGTTGTATGAAAAATAAATCCCAAGTATTTTCATGGTTGACACTGTAAGTTGATCCATTTCAGATTAAAATTCTCCAATACCTTATGTTTTATCGACCCAATACAAGTTGCCTCTGACTTTGTACGATTCATTTTAAGTGAAGAATAATATTCAAACATTTGCAGCACTTCAAGAACCTTGCTCAATGAATCAACATCCTTAACTAAAACAGTTGTGTCATCTGCAAACATACACATTTTGACAGTGGTATTTCCAATCTTTATTCCATGAATATCTTTATCTTGTCTTATCATTATAGCCAATATTTCAATAACAATTATAAATAAATATGCAGCCAGTGGGTCACCCTGTCTAGTTTCTCTTTCCAACTGAAAATAACCTGTTGTGAATCCATTATTCATAACTGAACTCTGTATATCGTAATGTAATATTTTTACCCATCTAAGAAATGAATGACTGAAACCAAAGTATTTTAAAGCTGCCAAATTAAAATCATGATCTACACTGTCAAAAGCAGATTCTAAATCAGCTGCAAACATAATCCCTGGGAGTTTCTCTTCAGCAGTATAGTACATTATATCCCAAATCAATCTTATAAGTTCTCCTATATATCGACCTTTTATAAATGCATACTGATCAGGCCGTATAATTTTCTGCAGATATTTTTCAATGCGCTTTACCCAAAACCTTGTTTATTATTTTTACATCAATATTCAACAAGCTGATCGGTCTCCAGGCATTCAAATGGTTTAAATCCTTTCCTGGTTTAGGAATTAATTTTACAAGAGCTTGTTTTTGTGTTGATGTCAACGATCCAGTATCATAGTTTCCATTTACACATTCAGTTAAACACTGTCCAAGATCATCAAATAATGCTATATAGAATTCTTTTGTCAAACCGTCATTTTCTGGAGTTTTGTTATTTTTCGTAGATTTTAAACATGTATACACCTCACTTTTTGTGATGTTTGCCCCACATGACTCAGCTTCAATCTCATTAAGTTTATTCATTGGCGCTTGGAGTCTTAGAAAAAAATCTTGCAACTCAGTTTCACCACATGACACTTTTAGCCTATATTTGTCTTCAAATGTGTTTTTAATAAATCTCATAATATCTTTGGAATCTTTAATATATTCACCATTACAATATAATTGTCTTATTACAGAGTTATTTTTATTTCTTTTCTCAAGGTTTAAAAAATACCTAGACCCCTTTTCTCCCTGTTGCAGCCACTGAGCCCTTGACCTGATTATAACTCCTCGTGTGATGTTGTCATAATGTTCCTATAACTTTTGCTTTGTTGTGTGGTATAAATCCTGCGTTTCAGGTGTATCAGAACATCTTAATTCTTGTTCAAGTTTAGCCACTTTATTTTCCAACCAGACTTTATTTTCTCTGAGTCGTTTAGCCTTTAATTTACTATACAGTATCGTGAACTCTCTAATTTTATATTTTAGATATTCCCATTTTGTCTTTGCCTTTTCAGTATTCATTTCCTGTTTCCATTCACTGATGTTTTCCTTAATCAATTTCAAATATTCAGTATCATTCAATAATTCATTGTTCATACACCAGTGAGAAGGTCCCATTTTGTTATCTTTGCCGAAGTTTACATATATTAATACTGCTGAATGGTCTGTGCTAACAGATGGAATTATATCACATTTTGTAACAAAAGACTGCAAAGTGTTTGTTACTAAAAAATAATCTAGACGTCTCTGAATTAAAGGAGTATTTGATCGCCAAGTAAAGGCTTTTATGTCTTCATGTTTGAGACGCCATATATCACACAGGTTTAAAGCTTCCATGATGGTAGTTATTTTATTCACAGGATTATGTTTAACAGTGGTCCTTCCTCCATCCGCGTCAAGTTCTGTAAGATGAACATTAAAGTCACCACCCCATATAATCTGTACAACTGTTTCCATAGTCAGTTTTGACAGTTCAGTGAGGATCATTTCATAAAATTCGACTTGCTGAGTTTCATGGTTGGGGCATATATGTTTACAAGCAGACAGTGCAAACCATTAATTTCACATTCCACAATGATATACCTCCCAGAAAGATCTATAGATTTATTAATTTCTCTGAATTCCATATTCTTGCCAATTAATGTACATACACCACAAGACTTTGAATTTCCATGTGAAAAATACATTACTCCTCGCCACTGATTAGACCATGTACTCTCGTCCTGTTTTGTACAGTGGCATTCTTGTAAAAAGCTTACACCATTATAACTATTGTGTTTAACTAACCAATTTAAGATTTGTCTTCTCTTCATATATTTTCTTATTCCCCTGACGTTTAATGAGAGGACTTGGAATTTAATATTATCTGCCATAAAAATAATTAGTTAAAAATGAAACATTTTGAATCTATAGGGTAGTTAAAGTATGAGAATTTCTTATTTGTATCATCATGCATCATAATCATCAGTGTTACATTAAGCTTACAGGCCTTCATATCAATGATCACAAAAACAAAACAAAATATACATGAGTATAAAACCATATGGTCATTTTCCTTGCCTGGCTTTATATTAATTCTTATATTTACAATATCAAGCAATTGCAATTAGCTGTTCCAATGATTGTCCGTATCTGATCTGTTTAATCCCTCCTCTTAAATCCTTTATGAAAACCTTCCCATCCCAAGTCCATGCCTCTTTTATTCTTTGGTCTTTTTTTACTCTGCTGTACAGTTCATGAAGTTCTTTACACAAATCATCCACTATTACTACTCTTGATCCTTTGCATTTTCTCCTTTCCTTCATCACTATTTCTTTGACCTCTCTTCTCAGAAATTTAACAATAATTGCCCTGGGCCCCTTTCCAGGAGCAGCATTATTTCCAGTATATTTACCAACTCTATGGGCAGCATCAATATCTTTTCTTTTAATGTCAACCCCAAGCTTTTCTTTGCAAAACTTTTGCACAATTTCTTTGCAATTTTCTACTCCTATTTCATCTTGATCCCTCTCTCCAATACCAAAAATCCTAATATTTGCTTTTCTAGAGTACTGTTCAAGTTCAACTGACCTCCTCTGAGCCTCTCTAGCTTCTGTACAGGACATGCTTGTCACCACTTCTAAATGAGCAACCTGATCTGATAATTTTTTAATATCACTTTTCAAGCCTTCATTTTCACTTTCTAGTGTCATAACTTTACTTTCTAGCAGCTGAACTGTTGAATCAAATCTTTCTGTGATTTGTCTTACTATTTTTTCCTCCAACTCATTCAGCATTTTTCTTCATGTGTCTGTAGTAAGTGACATTTTTTCAACTGATTTTCCCTTTTTATCTGACAAATTAAACCTCTGATATTTATGTGGGGTACTAGGAGACGAAGAAGAAGAGCTGGATACTGTTGATCTTGATCTTTTAGATTTTCCGTACATAGCAAAGAAAACACATGAGCCTGAGTTACTGTTTTTATAACAAATACAAAATAATTGAATGTTGTAACAAGACTTGGGAAGGCATAGATTCAAAACCACTTTAGAACAAACAAAATCTCAACATTAAATATTAAATCATACTTCACAATGTTTTAACCTGCCAGGCAGTGGAGTTCCCGTACGAAATTTTCCCTCATAAATATGCCAGAAATATGCAAGAAATATGTCAGATTTTTAATTTCTTGCTTAATCTCACAAGATTCTTGCAAGAAACCATTTCTTGCATAAATTTCTGGCATGCCAGATTTGTATTTCTTGCTTAAGCTCATCAGATTCTTGCATAAAAACAATTTCTTGCATAAATTTTTCTGACATAAATTTCTTGCTTAAATTTTCTTGCATATCCTCATGTCAGATTTGTTATAAAATCTTGCATCCACTGGAAGCTGAGGCAGTTTAAGCAAGAAATTACAACTTAGAAATTTTATGGCCCTCTTTTAAGCAAGAAATTACAACTTAGAAATTTCATTGACCTCTTTTAGCAAGATATTACAACTTGGACTATTTCATGTATTGCCAATCATATAAAGTCAAGTTATGTAAGGGAAGGACTTAGTTAAAATATAATATATAATTATATTTTACAATCTAATATAATATTATATATATATATGTATATATCACCCAGCTATGTTATTATTTGATTTAATATACTACATGCATTATTTGTTCTTTGTTGTATAGTATTATTTTCAGTGCAGTGCCTATTTTTTTCATTTGATATTTATATCATCATAATATTAACCTATTATTATATATGTAACGGGTGTTCCCGGCAAGAGCCAAAGTCACCCGGCGTGAGTGAAAAGCGAGGCAAGGCGATGTATATATATAAAAGTGTTTATTCAGCCGTATATATATACAAATCTGGAGTCCTCCAAGCCGGAGTCCCTGCCAAGCAGAGAACGAATACTCACATTAAACATTTCATATAAACATTTCTATATGGTGCAAAAATACAACAAATGGCATGAAATATACAGAATATACATTTGCACATTTCTTGGTATTCATTACACAAGAAAACACATTACATATTATACAAATGAGCCTATATATTTAGGAACCACATTTTAAGATATCGTTGCATATTACCATGAATACAAATATCCATGCGTACAACAAGTATGAATTTACCAGTAACGTGTGCAATTAGAATATGGAATATACAGTTTACATGATAGTACGTACGTGATATACTGAAAGTAATGAATTGGCTAAATGATAGAGTTTATCGCAGTTTAAGAGTTTAGTAAAAACGGTCCTTACCTGCCAAGCAGAGAACGAATACTGACAAGTTCTCTATGTCACGAGACTGAGGCTTGGCAGGGTTCGCGCCGCGGTCCGTGTCATTGTCCGAATGAAAACAATAGGAACAACGGAAAACCGGTTGAGTAATGAGGAACCAAGCAAACAAGGCAACCAAGGCAACTGCGGGGCAATTCATTGACCAGTTAGGCCAAGCTGATGATATGATACCTGCCAGGCAATTCAGTTATACCTGATAATATAATACGTGTTATCGGAGCCGTTACATCCTCCCCCTACTTGAAAAAATGTCGACCCGACATTAATGTACGAGAAAAGTTAGGTCAAAAAAAAAAATTATATCAGATCCACCACACCATACCAACAGAACATCATCCACACCATATACCAAACGCTCCCCCCAGTAGAGAAGTGGCGATCCGACACTAACTGCAAAGAATGATAGGTCGCGCATGACAGCATTAGCAGTGGACGGCCCCTAGTAGGATTTCGGATAGATGTTTATATTGGAACATTATGTTCACATGAGGTATACATATATGAAAGTGAAAAACCCAGAAACTGGTGGCAGTGGAGAAAGTCAGCATACGCAAAAAAAAATCAATCGTATAATGATATCACTGACTCGTCAAATCTCAGAACGAGTCATGTAGCTTACGCAAGGAACTTATCCTAAACATACTTATGTTAACACATGCACTTGTTTAAAAATATTATCACCCGTTAAGCACATAGTCCCCAAAACGTTCTGGCATACGTCGTTCTCGGGTAGATCTACGTACTGGATTAACATCCGGATCCCCACTCTGATCAGATATTGGGGCGCTATTACCATCATTATTATGATCATGACTTGTGATGACGTCATGGTCATCGTGTAGTTGTGATATATTGTCATTATCACTTTTGGCGTCATCGTTTAACACACCAGTGACGTCATCATCAAGACCTGTAGTATTTACGGTATCAACATTTGCATTGCAATCATCAGTAGAACCATTTATCAGGAATGTATTAGAGTGATCAGACGCAATTGCATCATCATCTGTATCATCCGATAAGTCAAGTTCTAAATGCAACCCGCTCACATCCTCAGAACTACTC
Source organism: Sipunculus nudus (assembly GCA_026874595.1). Lineage (NCBI taxonomy): Eukaryota > Metazoa > Annelida > Sipuncula > Golfingiida > Sipunculidae > Sipunculus > Sipunculus nudus. The sequence continues at coordinate 30,042,132 of CM049313.1, forward strand.
ATGTGGGGACGATTATTTGGAGTTATAGTGAAAATGGGGTCGTCATCTGTTGATGTGTCTTCCGACCCTGACACTGATGATGTAATAATTGGTTTGTGTGTTGTGGAAACTGGTTTTTGTGTAAGGTCGACGGGCAATCCTGTATATGGAAGGATCAGATTGCGATGCAGAGTGCGAGTACGCTTTTTATCACCCAAAAGGGCAAACAACATATACTGGAATATCCTTATTGGGTTGTTCCAATACCTCATACACCTGCTTTTCCGATTTATCGACCAGTTTCTGTTTCCCAATGATCCCTACCTTTCGTACTAAGACGTGATCACCAATACCCAGCACCGCATTGCGAGCACGTTTATCATACAATCGTTTGTGGTGATACCTGGATGATAAAGAGACACGTTGAGCAATATCATAGGCAGAAGAAAGTAGTCTTTTAGATCGGAAACATATGTGTTGTAATTTTGATGGTTAGGATTGTTGTTGGTCCCAAGTACTAGATCAATAGGGAGGCGTGGATGTCGACCGAACATTAAATAGAAAGGTGTATAACCGGTTGCATCATTTTTCGTACAATTATAGGCATGAGTTAAAGCACTGACGTATTCTTTCCAGTTTTTCTTTTTCTCTTCCTCAAGAGTACCCAACATACTGATTAAACTTCGGTTAAACCTTTCGGTTTGCCCATTCCCCATTGGATGGTACGGTGTACATCGTGATTTATGGATACCAGCTAGTCTGCATAGTTCTTTGATGATTTTAGATTCAAATTGTCTGCCCTGATCACTGTGGATGCGGGCTGGAAAGCCATAATGTTGGACAAATGTGTCAAATAGTATTTTAGCTGTAGTCTTTGCCGTAGTATTGCGACAAGGAACTGCCATAGCGTAGCGTGTGAAATTATCGGTCATGACCAGAATATTTTCAATTCCACCTGTAGATGGCTCAAGGCTAAGATAATCGACACATAGGAGCTCCATTGGTTGTGTGGATGTTATAGGTACTAAAGGAGCTTTTGCTGGAGGGGACTTCCGCCTTATACAGCGTGGACAATTCTTAATGTATGAATTTATGTCTTTAGACATTTTTGGCCAGTAAAATCGGTCATGGGCTAGATGGACAGACCGATTACGACCTAGATGCCCTTCATCGTCATGAATACCAGATAAAGCGACTTGTCGCAAACTGCTAGGTATTACCATTTGATACTGAATTTTGCCGTTCAGTGTTCGTTTACGATAGAGTATGTCATCCCGCAGCACAAGGCTATCTATACATCTGAAAAGAATTATTTGATCAGGATGAGTCAAGTCTTTCTTGTTTATGACCTTACCGTCTCTGAAATGGACAATGAATGGATTCAGATTCGAATCCAGAAGTTGTTCCTTTGCTACGTTTAATCGTGTTTGTCCGAGCAAATTGACAGGATCCGTGGATGGAACAGCTTTGGATTGGTCACAAGAAAGACTACATATTACAGGTGATGGTATGGTCACTGATTGACAAACAGCTTTTACTACATCATTGGTAATACATTGATTGTGGTTTTTCTTTTCTGCTAGAAGCCGAGGGATTCTCGAAAGTGCATCGGCGTCGATGTTATGCTTGCCGGCTTTATATTGAATATTAAAGTCATAATTAGCCAATTCAGATACCCATCTTTGACCTGTTGCATCTAATTTTGCGGAGGACATTATGTAAGTTAGAGGATTGTTATCAGTGAACACTGTGAACCGTGATCCATACAGATATCCTTTAAATTTATCGGTTACACACCACTTTAAAGCTAAGAACTAACTTATGAATAGGGTACCTAGACTCTGATGGTGTTAGGCTTCGGCTCGCATAAGCTATTGGTCTTTTCTAGCCATGTTGATCTTGGTACAGAATACCAGAGATCCCATCAAAACTTGCATCAGTATGAACAATAAACGGACGAGAGAAATCTGCAAACGAGCAGAAGATAGTAGTCCTATTAATTGATCAAATGCTAGTTGGTGGTTATATGACCAGTTAAAGATTGTTTGAGATGGAACTTTCTTTCTGGTACGATTACTGGTTTTTGTTTGATTCTGAATATGGTGGCCTTTCAGTAAGTCATATAATGGTTTTGCGATTTTAGCAAATCCAGGGACAAATCTACGATAGAAACTCGCAAAGCCCAAGAAACGGCGTACATCACTGACACACTTAGGTATAGGCCATTCTTTAAGAGCGCTGATTTTACTCTGGTCAGTATGTATACCTTCTTTTGAGACTATATGTCCTAGGTATTTTACTTTATCTTGCATCAGCTGGCACTTTGAAGGTTTTAGTTTTAGGCCTGCGTCATGCAGACGCTGAAAGATGTTATTCAAGCGTTTTAGGTGTTCTTCAAAGGAGGTAGAGAATACGATTATATCGTCAAGATAGAGAAGACATTCTTTTAAATGGAGATCACCCATAGTCTTCTGCATCAGTCTTTGGAAGCAGGCAGGGGCGTTCACCAAGCCGAATGGCATGGTTTCCCCTTGATAAAAACCGAGAGGACCTACTGTAAAAGCTGTTTTATCTTTATCTTCTTCGGCTAACTCAACCTGCCAGTAACCAGACTTCAAATCAAGAGAAGAAAAGTAGCGAGCGCCAATCAAAGAATCTAAGGTTTCATCGATTCTTGGCAAGGAATGAGCGTCTCTAACAGTTCTGCTATTCAGGGTTCTATAATCAATACAGAAACGAAGAGTTCCGTCAGGTTTTCTGACAAGGACTACTGGACTAGCAAACGGACTTTTGCTCTCCTTAATTACTTTTGACTCTAGCATTTCTTTCAGATGTTGTTTTACCTCATCATATAATTGTTGAGGGATGCGACGATATCGCTCTCTAAATGGTTCATCTTTAGTCAACACGATACAGTGTTTTTCTACACTGGTGTGACCAATATCTGTATTACTTAAGGAAAATATGTGTTTCCATTTAAGCAACAGAAGTTGTAGTTGTTCAGATTCAGATTGTGACAAATCTTGACCAAATTTGAACATGTTTAAGAATTGTTGATCAGATGGGTCAGGTGATTGTGTCAGTTGGGTTACGAGGCTAGCTTCTTGTATGTTACAGAGTATCATTTTTGATGGAATAATGATGGAATGTGATGTTAAGTTCCTGACCTGTACTGGAATTCTGTGACTTGTACCTACCGACAAATCAAGCTCTTGGACACAAGGAAGTAGAACCAATCCAGTTGGTAACCTGTGGAGAACATTCACATCAGTTATAACAAGGGTCTTGCCTGTTGTACAACCTCTGGTTAAACCATTTAAAGTAACATCACTGTGGGCAGGTATTACTGTAGACTTGGTGGATAATACATAACCTCCTTTATAAACTGATTTCTTTTTCCTGTTTGTCAAACATTTAAATGCAATATTCCATGGTTGGGGCATGTGTAAACTTTGAATAAAATTTGGACCAGCATTTGTCTGAAGAAAATTTAAACAAGAGTTTAGCACATTCGTACCAATTAAAAATGGAACACTGGCATTGAAATGGGTGTTTTTCATTACTAATACTGGCACAGAGAATGTCTGAGATGAATTTATTTCAGGAAATTTAAGGTCAACAGCGATGATACCACAGTACTCTACCTGCTGGCCGTCCAGTTGCCGGAGATCCATCATCTCCTCCACAGGGACTAAGTCTGACGGGTTGAGGTGTTTTTCATAAAACCATTGAGCAATGGTAGAGACCTGGGAACCTGTATCTTAAAGACCCTGGCAGTTAATACCATCTGCAAACATGTCAACAACCTGTGTTTCACCTACAAGAGGGACATCATCAGTACATACGTTTGTTGTGGGAATTTTATAACCTGACCCCGTGTTCTCCCACGAATGATCACGGGCGACTCTTAGTTTTTTAGGATTTTCCCGTTTTTGTCTCGTTTGGCATGGCATTTGTCAACAGTGTGGGTGTGACGAAGGCAACGAGAGCAAAAGACTTCGTCCGAGACAGTATTACTGTTACGAACTTCAGCCTGAGTTTGTGATGGTTTGTTTGGTTTGGACATTTGAGATCGTTCAAGTTTCGATAAGCGATTCTCTAGGATTGACAGTTTGTTATTTATCTGCTCAAGCACAGAGCTTTCAGAAGACAAAGTTTTAACCCCTTGTTGAGAAATTTGGTTGGATGAAGCAACTTTCTTGTCACTCATATGTGAGTGATGTACAAGTTCTGACTCTAAGGCTCGTGCTGCTGCGAAGAGTTCATCCTGTTCTTCCCCATTATCATATCTGTGTCTTAAAGCCTCCTTATTGTACTTAGAATACAACCCATTCCAGAATCTAGACAGAAGAAGTCGCTCATATTCCCTATGAGGAGTAGGATTTCTCTGGTTTATGAGGTCTAACTGTCTAGTAAGCCTGCAGCTCCAGTTGACAATATCCTCTTTAGGATCTTGTTTACATGAGTGAAACTGCTGTATAAGAACCTCTGTGGGGAGCACATTACCAAAGTATCTGTTAAATTTATTCAGTATATCTGTGGGAGTGGACTCATCGGGCATATGTAAAAGAACATTTCCTGCTGTCCCCCTAACAGACTGATGAATCGCTGACAAAATCTGAGGCTCTGGTGTTACGCCAGCTTTTATCATAGATTTGAGATGGGAACGCCATTGTTCGTAGCTACCGGTTTTATCTTGATTCCCTGAAAATGGGGGCAGTTTTGGAGAGATAACACTGTAACCAGAAGCCCCAGATGGCCCCTGCATAACATCACCCCTTCGGTGTTTAAACTCCACAAACATCTGATTTACCTCGAAATCTGAAAGAAAATCGAGCTTAGTTACTATCTCTGAGATACGTCGACCTTCGGGTAACTGAAAGGAAGAAGGATTTAACGAATCGAGCAACTTATTTGAAATCAGATGAGACACCACAGTGATGGAGAAAGCCCTAGCATGTTCAAGAGAGATTTTGATGCTTGAATCCCTTTCTAAAGAGCTACCTGATATCTTATCTATGGCCTTTTTGGCAGTGTCTTTAGTCTCAAAAACTATAAACCCGCGGCCAGTGCAACGACCAGTATGTGCTTCTCGAACAAACAAAACATGAGTAGGAGTTTCAGTTTGTGAGAAGTGTTCAATAATCTCAGATTCGTTGACATCAGAAGGGAGTTCATACATGGAGACGACCCGTGTTATGTCAACTGATTTACCCTCCATCTCTCTTTAATGCGAATGTATGAATAGAGGAGATAAAATGTGATCTTTAAAGACAATAAAGAAATGATGAATGTTGTCTTAAGTCATCTGTCAATGGTCAAATACCAGCAGGTTTAAGGGCAAATGTTAGTATTCAGTTGCAATGCTACTGTTTACATTACACAGACCACAAGACCAATTGGCATTAGACAATGGAACATCACGTGACCAATCACGATAACCTCAAACCGGGCCAAAGCTAATACCCTTTACATGCATAAAATTCTCCATAATAAACTGCAAAAATAATTTACAGCTAACATATAAAAAAAAATGATCACTTCAATTACAAAACATGCAACAATATTATACACAATTAATCACAAAGTCCATAGCCATGCTGACAATAGCAAATACAAAAAGAAAAGTTCATGCAGTACAAGGAAAATGTCAAACAATTACCGTTTATCTTCCCCAAAGAGAGTGACGTTCGTCTGGGCCCTTTAAACGAAGTCTCCGTGTACGGCGAAAAGCGTGACAATAGTCCAGGAATGCACGAGCGAAGAACACAATGGCGAAGTAGAGTTTACAGTGCAAGGCACTGAAGCGAAGCGAAGCGACGAACACGCATGCATGCAAAATCTGTGTCCAAGCGAGCCCGCGAAAAGTCCACTCTGGCCCTGTGTTATGGTGTTGTGCACAGACACCAATTAAATAATATCCACCGGTGGAATGGAAGTTCAGAAAATAATCATCTCCTGTGATATCGTCGTCGAGACGCACAGACGGACATCGAGTCGTCGTGACGCACACACGGACATCGATCCAGAGTAGAGATGGTCCTCACTCGGGGCACCAAAATGTAACGGGTGTTCCCGGCAAGAGCCAAAGTCACCCGGCGTGAGTGAAAAGCGAGGCAAGGCGTATATATATAAAAGTGTTTATTCAGCCGTATATATATACAAATCTGGAGTCCTCCAAGCCGGAGTCCCTGCCAAGCAGAGAACGAATACTCACATTAAACATTTCATATAAACATTTCTATATGGTGCAAAAATACAATAAATGGCATGAAATATACAGAATATACATTTGCACATTTCTTGGTATTCATTACACAAGAAAACACATTACATATTATACAAATGAGCCTATATATTTAGGAACCACATTTTAAGATATCGTTGCATATTACCATGAATACAAATATCCATGCGTACAACAAGTATGAATTTACCAGTAACGTGTGTAATTAGAATATGGAATATACAGTTTACATGATAGTACGTACGTGATATACTGAAAGTAATGAATTGGCTAAATGATAGAGTTTATCGCAGTTTAAGAGTTTAGTAAAAACGGTCCTTACCTGCCAAGCAGAGAACGAATACTGACAAGTTCTCTATGTCACGAGACTGAGGCTTGGCAGGGTTCGCGTCGCAGTCCGTGTCATTGTCCGAATGAAAACAATAGGAACAACGGAAAACCGGTTGAGTAATGAGGAACCAAGCAAACAAGGCAACCAAGGCAACTGCGGGGCAATTCATTGACCATTTAGGCCAAGCTGATGATATGATACCTGCCAGGCAATTCAGTTATACCTGATAATATAAAACGTGTTATCGGAGCCGTTACATCTATATATGCAAAATGTTGTTTTATGTATGTACACAGATTAAAAATGCTGATAGATGCATTTCACCATTATAATCATTAATAAAATACTGGTGTATTACAAATACACAAATCCTTAAGAGGTATTATAAATGTGGCCATATTCCGACTGAAAACCCTAGGCCACTGCCCAGGCAGCCAGCCAGGGGTCTGAAGGCCAGGCTCAAGTGCAATATAGGCCTAGCACTGGCTAGCGGTCAGCTGATTGACTCATCAGCTTAACAGTTATTGCCAATGATGCCATTTCATGGAAAAGAAATTAGAAGAATTAATGTATCACCTTCACATGTATATAATCTAATTAAAATTTCATAGTAAATGCCTGATTAAATAAATCATTTTAAAATTTTACAACTAAATTAAAAAATTTAATTTGTTGTAAAATAAAAATTATTCAAATTATTTTTTATCTTATTATAATTAAGACTTATATCTGACATTATAATTTTTTAGTATAACAAATACATGATTTTTTGAAACCATGTCTATCTTAAATAATAACAATAACTTAATAAAAATAAATTTATAATTAAATTGAACTGTAACATTTAAAACTGTTTGTTAATGTTTCCCAAAATAATTTTTAAAATGCTTTTTTTATCGGCCTTTTCAGGCACTGATTGGAAAGTAGTTCAACATTGAAGTCATGCTTATTTATATAATGCCCCTGATGACATTAAATATTCAAAACAATACTGTGCAGTATAAGTACCTGGATATAGGCCTACAAGTTCTAGCATAGCTTTTCACTCAGACCGAACGGTCAGAGACGATTTATGTTTACATGGGTGATATTAGAAGAATTAATGTACAAGTGTCGCTCTAAGGAATGTATCAGTGATTTTAGGTCCAGATAGTAGGAAGGGATATTTATGTTTCTATCTTTTACAGAATACTCCGATTTATTTTTTGTTATATAAGATAGGAAGATTGCAATGTTATTTATTAGAGTTTGTAAATACGGAGGTAGACTGGTTATTATGGTCCCCAGCAGAGGAACAAAATAAGAGTGGGGTACCAGTCTAATACTGAGGTTCAGTTGACCAAACTACAGCTTCCTGAAGCCGGGCAGATGATATTCCGCTTCATCATATAGATCCAAACCAGAGTCGAATTTTTTTCTAGTAAAATAGAATATCTTTACTTGTTGCATGTTTAATAATGATATTTTTCTGTTAAGACGTTGTACCATCAATAACTAGGTAAATAGAAACGCGCCTGTAGTTGATTTTGTAAGTACCGCGTATGAATAAGCGCTAGCTTTTTATGTGTGAGACCAGCACGAAGGCGCGAAAATTCAACAAGACATTTTGCCTCAGAATTGAATTTATGACTAACGACCCTTTCATGATCCACCATATGATGTTCAAAATGATGTTCAGAAGCAGAAGATGGTTGCTTGATATGCAGTTTGCTACTACTTTTTGACTGAACAGTGGAGGCCAGGGTGACATAAATTCCATTGATTTGTGAATAGGAAATCCACTGTATTCCTTCTCAGTCTACATGCCTCAAGTGTAAACAACATAACCTAATAGTTAAACTAATTTCTAGAGAGGTCAGCTTTGGAATGTAACAATTCTTTTTATTGCTCCATGTGTAATCACATACCTGCATACGACTGATCGACTATATTTCTTTAGGCAGGCCTTATTTCCCCTCCCCGGGAGTGGGAATAAGGAAAGCTTATTTCCACTCCCCTTATTTCCTAGGAGAGTGGAAATAAGGGATGCTTATTTCCACTCCCCCTTGTGATAAAAGCTGGTAAAGTCTTGAGTATTTTGGCAGTTTTAGTGACCAAAACTTGGGTGTTTATTCTTTCCAGTGATATACATAGTTAAATAATTGCTTTTCTTTACAAAATCCTCTCTCAAGTACTTCTATAGACACAATAGGGACAGCTGGGACATTAGACAGTTACATAGTTCTTTAAACAATTAGGTTTTTCAGTTTTTATATTGAAATTGATTTTTATTTCAATGCATTTAACATCAAAGTTTAAAACAATAATGATTTGCAGAGTTACCCCTGAAAATTATATAACAATTATGTGTGCATGACTACAAATTTAAAAGACATATAGATTTGTTTTGTTTCTACAGTGCCATTTTTTGGTCTAACGTTGTTTAATCATTTCAAAATTTTATATGTGGATCATGAGAACTATAAACTTAAAGTAGCACGTGAAGAGTAAGAGATTTCGACATTACTTGATCTCAAAGGTAAGCCCAATTACATTCTTGTTTTATTTATATATATGCATCAGTGTTATCCTATAGAGCTGCTGTAAATGAATATCTATTCTAACAAACCCTTATCTGTTCCATCTAACGTCATGGGGATTGGTAACTCCTAGGGGGATTGGAAATAAGCATCCCTTATTTTAATATATTGGAAATAAGCACTTCCATTACTTTTATACTTAGGGTAGAAATTACAACTAGAAATTATAATTATTATCAATTTTGCACATACACTGAAAATGAAAGTTAGTCAAAGTGACTAACTTAGATTAGTCCAGCAATTATGCACATAACGACAATCTATTAGTCTTGTTTGACTAACTTACATTCGTCAGATGTGACTACGGGTTAGTCGGAGTGACTAATTTATGTTCGTCAAGGAAAAGGCTACGGTGACTGTCGGTTAGTCCGGGTGACTAACTTAGGTTGGTCGAGCATCTATGCACAGGGACAATTTATTAGTCATGGCTGACTAATGTTCGTCAATGTCACAGCAGGTTAGTCAAGGGGACTAATTAATATTCATTTAATTTAGCCTCGCAATGATATAGACTTGTCGGGGTTGCCTTTCTTATTTCTCAAAGGTAAAAGTTGCCCTATAACCTTGGGTTATCTGGCAGTTTATGCATATCTGACAGAAAATGAATCCTTAGTTTGATTAAATAAAACAAACAATAACATCAAACAGTTATTCTTTTATTACACTCGTGCATCAATGGTTGACTGGATGCAATAATACCCAGTTGCTTTGAGTGACGGTGTTCACTGGTGCTTTGTTACTAGCGGCCTAACTTGGCCAGGAGTGTCAGGACTCTATTGGGAGGCTTGCTGTCCTGAACTTTTAACAGTTTTATTTGCCAGAAGCTCAAGGTATTCTTGAGCTTCTTTGGGTACTCTACGTTAAAAACGTAGAAGGAAACCATGAGACACACGACAGCATCGATAAAATTGTCAACTGCGCAGATTGGAGAGCCATCCACAACCACCTGGAAATTGTCGCAGTCCACAATATTCTCAAGTTCACTTATGCAAGCAATTCCAACAGTGATGCTCCCTTTGGTCACCTGAAAACAAAAATTAGCTCATTAATCAAACTCCTTATACTTTCCCTAAACGTAGTCAGGGTGCAAAGCCCACAATGCGAACCTTTTGTTAGTGTTTTTAGACTGGTCTCACAAGAAAATTTGGAGGGTGCTAATTCATTTCATTTATGTATTTCAGTCTATAATTAGAAAAGTGAAATAATTAATGTATTCCTGCATTTATTGACAGGCAAGATGTTCATGAATATGGATCCATTTATTCAATCTGAATTTTTTCAACACATATGTAACATGCTAACAATATTCATTATGGAAATTAATCTCTTAAAAATAGAATTCCGAATTCTGGCCATAAATTTGTTGTGTAGAAAAAATGAATACGTTTGGTAATTTTTTTAAGTTCCTTGAACTAGTTGAATTTGTGATTTTTCATAGTGTAATTGTGAAAAAAAATGAAGCCATATAGTAATAATGACCGAATAGCTCATGGTCTATGATCTCAGCTGAATTAGAAACTCAAAAGAATTGTTCTTGCACATAAAATCAAATGGATGTCACCTTCCTGATTGATGGGTGTAAATTACTGCATCCAGGTCAGAGGGATTTTTTATTGTATTTGGGAAAAATTTTCTGAAAGAGCGTGTTGCCCATACAGCTGGCAGAGATAGAGCCTGACTGCAAACAAAGTTTCTGGTCTTTAAGGTTATACTTTGTGTCTAACTAACTCAGTGATGGCAAGATGGAGGGGAGAATTGTTGGGGGAAAAATACAGTTTTCCCCATTGATGAATTCATCATGATCAAGAAGCCCAACAAGTTCCATAACAATACAGATAACGGTTGCTGAGAAACTTACATGATTGCTGTAATTTGACAGTATGAAAAATATGACTAAATATTTGAAAATGTGAGTGAAAAAAATTTGCAATGCAATTTTACCATTTTAACTGCATGATATAACTGAAGAACTGGATAAGAGAGGTGGGATGGGGGGGATCAGTTTAAACTTTGCATGCTGACAGTCTTGTATGTCTAGATTACATATATTATCACATACTCATGAGACCATATTTATCTAGATTTTATGGAAAAAAATAAAATGTTACGTTCAAAATCATTGAACACTGAGAAAAGTTTGACTTGCATGAAGCTCATATTATGTGTTTGCCTGGATCACATGGATATTTCTATGATTGAGTAATGTCACAGGTGGTAGCTGTGGTAACAAAGTATCATTCACCCAGAAATAGTATATTTAGAAAAATCTGCTCTTTGAAAGGTACATACTTCAGTCTCTGAATAAATCATATCCTCAGGGTCTTCTTTCATAATGTACATGTTTGCCAACAGGGCTGCAATGGCTGTGGCATCTAGAAAAAAATGCCATTGTAATGTATTTTGCTAAATAGGTGAGAGAGAGAGACAGATATAGGGAGACAGAGAGAGAGAGAGAGATGTGCTGTGGAGTTGTCAGTATAAATACAACCACATGAAAAATGCACCATTGTATGTTCATATAAACACAAGTGGCCAGTGTTTAAAAAATCCCAATCTGAAATACAATTTAGAATATTAAATTCAAATATATTTAGAATATTTAGAAATATTTTCACTTCAGTTTTAGTTTAACTTAGTTTGGTGAACACATTTGTTTCACTATGCACATATAAACTAGTAAACAACAGTCTGAGACCACATATACCTCTACTGAGACTGTCTAGAATGGAATATGCAAGCCAAGAGGAAAACGTATCATGGTTCACCAACACCTTGGCTGGGACACAGGTAAGCTCTAGAACAAATGCAACCCTTAATGAAAGTAAACAGCTGTGGCACTGTGGTAGGCTGTAATAAATATTGTTCTATCTCAAAATATTAAAACATTATGGTGATCCATTAAGATGGTAACTTGGCCACCCTCAGAATATTAATTAGAAATGTGTTAAAAAATATTTAGTGAAGTTAATAAAAACAAATCTAGTAATCAATGACCATAAAAACATAATACCTTGTCCAGCAACAGAGGTATAAAAATGAGTTTTGTGTCCTCGTCCTCACATGTACATATCCAGAATATTGGGGAAGTGTAGACAGTGTTATACAAACATACAGAACTTAGTAGCATCTACAGCAGCTAACATGCCTTGCTAATGGTTGTTAACTCAGACAGAGTGGTAACACTAACATACAAAGGTGTCAAGATTATTTTCATATAAGGGAACATTACAAAAGCTACAAAGTTTAATCCCTGAGACTGTTGTGAAAAATTCATATTTTTATTTCAACAGACTCTGATGAAATGCTGCAACCAGGAATGTTTCAATTTAATAAAAAAACAAGTGGTCCATGGGCCATGACGCTCAGCTGAATAGGAACCTTAAACAATGGGTAACATGACTCCCAGACTGTTCAAAATCATGCATTTTGCCAATGGACATTAGATTTGGGTTACAGTGACCTAATTCTACACCCAGGTGTTACCATTTGTGCTCATCTGATTAATAGAGTGTTAAGATCATGTTTTTTTTCACACACCTTACAGAATATAAGTCACAGTGACATCATTTCAGGTTTCCCAGGATATTTTTTATGGACCTTCCTGGATCTCTAGGCAGAAGTTTCTAGGTCTAGCAGTTTTGATTTGTGCCCTGTGAACTAATGGCCAATTCTCTCAAAGTCTCAAAAATAGAGAAAATGTGAAAAAAATTGTAAAAAATATACTAAGCGGCGTCACCAATCTGCAGGAACACTCCATGACCAATTTGCAAGCAAAGAATCATGATTATCAATTCATTAAAAATTTAGTTATTGGAGCTATTGTATCAAATTTTTGATTAATCTGGGGGGGGGGGGGGGGTAGTTAAAAGCCCAATAGCTCAAAGGATATTGGTTAAAGAGACCTAATTTCAGGTTTCCAAGGAGATTTTTCTTGGACCTGCCTGGATGTCAAGTAAAAAGATTCTAGGTCTAGCAGTTACAATTTTTGCCTGGTTTACGGTCGGACAGACAGATAGATGACAGACATAGAGTGATCGCTAAAGCTCAGATGACTTTCAGTCAGCTGTGCAAAAAATGATGACAAAAAAGCTGGCAAGTTTATATTTGTGTACCCCTGATAATTTCAAACATGTCAGGAGTTATTGACATGTATAGATAAATAAACATAAAGGGCATAGAACAGCTATCTGTATTCAAAATATTTATTTGATTATAATTTGATTATTTGATTTAGCTGATTTAGTCAACAATAAGTGAAAATAATACAGACTCACATTTCTTCTCATTATTATCCAAACAGCAACGGTTGCTGGACCTGAGGATACTTTCAAATAATGCTGGTTTGTTCTTTAGCTGCTGAGCCTTGTTGAGTAGCTGTGCACCAATTTCAT